>OZ007499.1:154456099-155656099 GCA_963931805.1 Microdon myrmicae
TATAAGTTAAGACAGTGAAGCAAGCGATAAGTTCTCGAGTGAGAAGTAAGCAGTAAAAGACGCGATAAGGTACGGAAGCGATAAGTAAAGAAATCGTTAAGTGTACGGTATAAGTAACGGTTGTATTACGGACTAATAAAGTGTTAGATTAATTCAAAATCGATTTATCGGCTCTTATTTATTAAAAATAATTAATCCAGCGAACCCTAAGCTCGCTACAATTGGTGTCAGAAGTGGGATTAATTATTGTTTAAGTGAATAAGTGTGTGAAAGTGTGTTGTGACGATGTCAGATCGACATTTGGAGGATCTTCGCGTTCCTGAGTTGAAGAAAGAACTTGAGGACCGGAATCTGGATAGCAGAGGACAGAAGCAAATTCTTCGACAGCGTCTGCAAGCAGCAATGGAGGAAGAGGGTATTGATATCGACACATATGTTTTTGCGATTGCGCCAGAGGGCCCGGGTTGAGAAGAAACAGCGAGTCAAGATGGTGCCAATGTAACGGAGAAGAGTTCGCCACAGTTGGACATTTCGGAGATGTTCAGGATGATGATGATAAAATTCGACACCGTAAATTCAAAATTCGACGCCCAAAATTCAAAATTAGACGCACAAGCTACAGATGTTAATGCAAAATTCGACACCGTAAATTCAAAATTCGACGCCCAAAATGCAAAGTTGGATGCCCAAACGCAGTGGATGAAATGTAATTTTCAACACTTTAAGGAAGAAATTCGAAACGAAGTAGAAAATCTGGATCTAAAAAACAAAGTTGAATTTAAGAAAGTCACCGAAGAAATAATGCGAATCGAAAAGAGACTTGAGTGTGTTGAGAGAAATAAGACATCGCCTAGCAATCAACATGACTACAAAGATACAAAGATACAGGATGCAACCGCCAACCTACGATGGAACGGGACCCTTCTCCGTATTAATACGCCGCGGCCAATTATAATAAGTGGTCGGATGAGCAAAAATCAACATCACTACTCTTGTCACTCCGCGGGGCGGCTGCAGAATTGCTACAAACCATACCAGCAGAGAAACAGATTTCCAAACGATAAGAGACGGCCTTGAAGCTAGGTATGGCGACAACCACATGCAGCAGGTCTACCGCATGCAACTGCGGAGCAGAACGCAGAAACCGGGAGAAAATCTGCAACAGTTGCAGGCAGACATTGAGCGATTGGCAAACTTGGCTTATACAAATATGACTAAAGAATTTCTGAACGAGGTAGCAATGGATGAATTTATAAACGCACTCCAAGATCGGGACTTGCAACAGGCCGTTCGTTTGGCGTGAAAGAAGACGACTAATGAAATTCTGGCGTTCGCATTGGCATATGAATCTGCTAAACTGGCTACCAGGAGTACATATAGAGTTCGAGAAACGTCCGTCCAAGAATGTTCCTGCCAAAGAATCGGGCATGTACAACGGAGAAGCCCGAGAACTGACATGAAGTGTTGGACATGCGGCGAAGTCGACCACATCTCTGTTGACTGTAGGAAACGTCGACGAACGAATGAAACATCAAGTGAGAATTGTCGTTCATGTGCTAATTATAAGAGGAGACTAACAACGGACCAACCTGAGATCAATAGCTCGGGAAACTTGTAAGTGCAGACTTCACGGCGCGAAAGTCGCCTGGTGGAATTTGCAGCCCCAGCATCGTAACTGTATCACAACTCCAATGGGATAACCAAAGTTTGGTTATAACTACGATTGTTAATGGAAGGACAACAACAGTGACAATCGACACTGGAGCAACGAGATCCATAATTCGGCCGGATGTCGTGGCCCAAATTGCCCTTAATAAAAATAGAAGGTACGCTTTGAGGACTGCCACAGGAGAATGTTCTACAGTCTACGGAGAAGTCGAGAGCATAATAGTGCTGGGCAATATTTCTATCTCCCACAAATTTTTGGTTGCCGATATTACGGACGAATGTATTCTTGGAATAGATTTTATAAAGGAGCACCAAGTTGTTCTAGATATCGGGCAAAGAACACTGCGAATTGGTAACTTGGAGGTTGCTATTACACTGCAGGACGAACAATTTCGAAGGCTGAAATGTTATGTGCTTGAGGAGGATGAAATCCCAGCTCGTTCAGACTCGGTAATTTGGACCAGTCTCGAGAGTGATCCCGGTGACAATCGGTTTTACATCATCGAAGCTGTACAAAATCAGCGCAAGGGGAACATCCTTGTTGGGAAAGCCCTTATCGATGCGAAGAAGCACATCGTACCCGTCAGAGTACTAAATGCGTCCAAGGAGCCGATCGCAATAAGAAAAAGAGAGGTAATCGCAGAATGTGCACCCGTGTCAATGATAAACTCAATTCAGACAAGGCGAGAGGACCATTCAATTTAACAGCCCTCTGGTGCATCCTCTGCGGTTAATAAGTTGATGTCCCAGAAAATCGGATTAACAGACAGAGAAAAGGCAAGTGTTAAATCACTCCTGAACGATTTTTCTGATATTTTTGTGACAGGAAATGATAAATTCGGAAGCACCGGTATAGTTAAACATCGCATTGACACGGGTGAGTCAAGACCTATAAGACAGCCATCTCGTCGACTGCCGTTGGCCAAACAATCAGAAGTAGGCAACATGATTCGAAAGATGGAAGAACAAGGAGTCATCGAGAAATCATCGAGCCCATGGGCTTCGCCGGTAGTGCCCGTCAAGAAGAAGGATGAGACAACTAGATTTTGTGTCGACTACCGCCGGTTAAACGACGTTACGAAGAAAGACAGTTACCCACTTCATCGAATCGACGACACACGAGATACCCTTTCTGGAGCTCAGTGGTTTTCAACATTGGACCTAAAAAGCGGTTACTGGCAAGTGGAAGTGAAGGAGGAGGACAAGGAGAAGACAGCGTTTACTACCGGAAACGGACTTTATCAATTCAACCTGATGCCTTTTGAATTATGTAATGCTCCAGCAACGTTTGAACGATTAATGGAAAGTGTTCTACGGGGACTTACATGGAAGACGTGTCTTGTGTACTTGGACGATATCATCGTTGTTGGAAGGAATTTACCAGAACACATCAATAATCTGCGCTCCGTCTTCGAACGACTAAGACAGGCCAACTTAAAGCTCAATTCGAAGAAATGTGAACTCTTCCAAAGGAGAGTAAAATTTCTGGGACACATCGTTTCATCTGCAGGAGTTCAAACGGATCCTGATAAGATAGCAGCCGTCCGAGAGTGGCCTACTCCAGAAGACAAGCAGCAGTTGAGAAGCTTTATGGGATTAGCCACATATTACCGACGGTTTGTTAAAGGTTTTCCCAACGTGGCTAGAACCCTACATGAACTAACGGGTAAAGACAAGAAATTCAATTGGACAGAAAAGTGTGAGGCAGCATTCAACACATTGAAGGCCGAGTTATGTAAGACACCAACATTGGCATTCCCAAGAGCGGATTGCCCATTTATATTGGATACTGATGGAAGTAACACAGGAATCGGAGCAGTGTTGTCACAGGAAGTCGATGGTAAAGAGAGAGTTGTCGCATATTATAGTCGAGTTATATCTAAGCCAGAGAGAAATTACTGCGCAACAAGAAAGGAACTGCTGGCTGTCGTAGAAGCCGTTAAGAATTTCCATAAATACCTCTACGGACGTCGATTCCACCTTCGGACGGATCATGCGGCATGAAATGGTTGCTAAATTTTAAGAATCCGGAAGGACAAATAGCTCGATGGATCGAACGACTTCAAACGTACGATTTCCAAATTTCCCACCGTCAAGGGAAGGTGCATAATAACGCTGGTGCTCTACCAAGAAGACCATATAAGCCAGATTGTAAACATTGTCATAGAGCGGAAGAGAAAGAATAGGCGTACGACCTGCGAAATGTACAAGTAGAAGTACTAGATGGATGGACGAGTGATGCTATACGCGCAGCTCAACTTCAGGATGAAGATATGTCGCTAATTCTGGAATACAAAGAAAAGAACAAGCGGCCAACTTGGAACAATATTTCCGACAAGAGTGGAACATTTAAGGCATATTGGGCACAATGGAATTCCTTGCTGGTGGAAGATGGTATTCTTAAGGGTAAATGGGAAGCCGCGGACGGAAAATCCCATCGAATGCAGATTCTAGTCCCACCATCAAAAGTGAAAGATGTTCTAACAGCAATGCACGACGGGGCCTCCGGTGGACATTTGGGAGTTAATAAGACACTTTCAAAATTACGATCTCGTTTTTACTGGCTTCACATGAGAGATGACGTCGAGTCTTGGTGTAGGAAGTACACAACTTGCACTGCGACCAAAGGACCAACGGCAAAACCAAGGAGCGCTATGAAGCAGTACAACGTGGGTGCCCCTTTCGAGCGAATTGCGATTGATATCTCAGGACCATTCCCAAAAACAAACGACAACAACAAATACATGTTAGTTATCATGGATTACTTCAGGAAGTGGGTAGATGTCCTTCCTATTCCAAACCAAGAAGCAACAACCGTCATTGAGCAGCTAATCAATAATTGGATCAGCAGATATGGAGTTCCCTGTGAGCTTCATTCCGATCAAGGCTGAAATTTCGAATCATAGATATTTCAAGGCATCTGTGCAGCACTGGGCGTAAGGAAAACCAGGACCACACCCTTACATCCGCAGTCAGACGGAATGGTCGAAAGGTTCAACCGAACAATGAAAGAGTAGTTATCGAAGGTCGTTAGTGATCACCAAAGAGATTGGGGCAAATATGTACAAACCTTTCTCATGAGCTATAGATCGGCTAATCACGATACGACGGGCATTCTCCAGCAAAAATTATATTTGGACGGGAGAAACGATTACCAGCCGACCTGCGATTCGGAATACCTCCAGACGCCATAGACAAGACCGAAGACTACGTAGCCGAATGGAGAAATCGCCTCGATAAGATTCATCATTTGGTTCGAAAGCAAATCAAGGTATCCAGTGACAGGATGAAAACAAGGTACGACGTTCGAGCCAACGCATCCGGATTTAATGCAGGCGATAACGTATGGCTTTATAACCCCCATCGGCGAAAAGGAAGGTCTCCGAAGTTGCAGCAACATTGGGAAGGACCGTATAAGATTCTCACAAGAATTAACGACGTTGTCTATAGGATTCAGCGAAGACCGAACGCCAAGATGAAAGTGGTACGTCGTGACTGACTGGTGACTTTTGTTAACCCAGGAGACCAGTGAACTTAGTTCGGGACGAACTAATCTAGGCGGAGGGTAGTGTGACGCATATGACAATCAGTACTGGAATCTTCGAGAAAGTCCGAAACAAAGTACTAGATTATTTTAGGAAGTACTGGAAAACTGGAATAGAACATTCAAGACTATGGAACGGACGGAAATGATACACCAAATCAGAATGTGGAAAAACGGTATAAATACGTCGGACGCAGATCGGGAGGAGAGTTATAAGTAAGACAGTGAAGCAAGCGATAAGTCTCGAGTGAGAAGTAAGCAGTAAAAGACGCGATAAGTACGGAAGCGATAAGTAAAGAAATCGTTAAGTGTACGGTATAAGTAACGATTGTATTACGGACTAATAAAGTGTTATATTAATTCAAAATCGATTTATCGGCTCTTATTTATTTTAAAATAATTAATCCAGCGAACCTATACTATAACGATATTAATAGTTCCTTTGTGGTGTATTCATGCAGGGCAAAGTATCTGCTTTCAACTCGGCGAAGGCCAGGATTATCCTTGTCCCTGTTTAATCCAAGTTGACTTGCAGTCTCCACGTTCCACCCCTGGATAGATACTTTGGCACCCGCCAAGTAGTGAACCAATGCATGGAGCGACATCCTGAGAAAGGTTGGCGCGGGGCTAATAACCTTGCCCGTAAAAACAAATTATTATGGACAATTTAACAAGTCTCGGGTATGGACCGGATACCGGTGGATAGACTTGCTACATAAGGCCAACACCAGATCCCGGTTGTAGTGCCGATGATGATGGTGAATCATTAATTACAAGAACGCATAACAATTTAAAACGAGTTTTTCTCGAAATAATGGTGTTCCAAAGTGTGTGCAGTTAACTTCCGGATCCGCTGAACCGATTTTAACATTGATGCGTTCTATTTATAACCATATACTAGGTGATAATTTACCCATTTGGCAAAAAATGAAATCAATAAGAAAAACTCAAAAACGCACGAAAACTGAAATGAGTCGATTTTTCACTCTGTTTTTCAAGCATCGGTCCCTTTTTAACTGATCTTTAATAATCAGTGATGAATTAATGTGTATGGAACCTTCATCTTTAACATTTTAGACTTGAAAACGCGGAGATTAATTGTACGTAATGGGGATTTTTTTTCTAGGTCTCGATTTAAATGCGATTTACACAAAAAAAAAACGAAATTTGTTCTGATCTCGAAAAAAACTAAAAATGATTTTAACAATTTAATGGTATATATGTATATATATATTTATATATATATATATTTATATATATATATATATATATATTTATATATATATATATATATATATATATCATCATCATTGGCACTACAACCGGGAACCGGTCTTGGCCTTATTTAGCAAGTCCTGAGGCTTGTACTGTCGTCCGTATACATTCACCCTTCTCGGGAACCAAACTTCCCTAGTTCCGACATCACAGAGACAATGCAACAGTCTATACCTGCACCTTTCATAATAGGAGGAGACTGTAATGCTCAGCATACTTCATTCAACGACACTAAATGCAATAAATACGGTTGCCAACTTCTAGCACTCCTTCCACGCCATCCATATATTTACGCGGACTGTCCAATCCAGCCAACACGTATCTCCGATTCTACTAGATCAACAATAGATTTTTTCCTAAAATCCGTAAAAATCTACTCACCTAACCCCCCTACAGTATCCTTCGAATTCCCATCCGATCACGGGTCCGTCCACACCACTATCCAAATCCCTGTCCTCGAACCACGCTACTCATGCAATCTGCTTGTAGCGCTCTAAAAAGCCCTACCATCCCCCTGGGAGCGAGGCCAACTATTACACGATCCCGAATTTCTCCAAGACAAACTGGAGAAGAGTCAATAGGGACATTGCTGCCAGTTTTACAGACTATACTTTGCCAGAGACTTCAAACCTACTCCTTGCTGAAATTGATCAAGCAGCCTTAAGAATAGAGAAAATACTAAAAAATGCCCTCTTCAGCCGCACACTTACATCCATCCCTCACAATCACCTAGGAAAACTTTTACCCAACATCCTTACAAAACTGTTACGCGTAAAGAAACAGCTTAGACTAAAACTACATAGCAGTTACTCTCCTTTTACTAAAAATCAAATCCAACTCTCGACTACCCTGATAAATGGACAACTAAAACAATTTGCCGACCAGGCTTACACGTATATACTTAATAATATTAAACCCAATTGTGATTTATTCAAAAACATCAGCCGTCTAACGAGTCGAAAATACAAGCCGCGAATCGATTATATTATCAACCCTACTAACATTCGCCCAGTCCACTCAGATATTGACATAGTAAACTGTCTAGATAATCACTTTTATAAAATCTATCAACAAAACGTCTCCCTCTCAGTCTTGAACTTGCTGATATCACCAACCATTGGTTGTATGGTCTGAATGTGTTCGGCCCCTTCAGACATTTTCCCGCGATACACGTCAATCTGTGAATGCGCATCAGTTCACGTTGAAAGTAGACTTCAGGCGCACAAATAAACATAGAGAGTCATTCTTTAGCCGAACTACACAAATGCGGATTGTTCCGGCCGATCATGTGTTTACTGGCCGTTGTGATGTCCAGACATTCAAGACCAAAATACACCGATACCTCCTTTTCTTATCCACTTCCTCTCCTTCCGCTCCCACTGTGCTCTGACATTTAAGGGTACGCCAAAATCGCCGTTTCTGCGCGCGTTAGTGTGAAAAAAAGAGTTGAAATGTATTCATTAAGTTCAGAGTAACGTAGGATATGTTTCATCTATATTTTAACGATGGAACTGCATTGCACTCGTCTCAACTGAGATTCACTGCATGTTACCGGGTATGTACAAAGCTATTTTAGCTGCGCCTAACCAAATATGGTCATTCAATTCCATATAATGACATTATAAAGGCGAATGATTTTAGTTACCGCAGGTTAGTCGAAGATGGAAAGCGGAGTGAAGAACAGCTTTGTACATGCCTGAGGAATACGTCTTCATCTAAGAACGTTTCGTTTTTAATTCGGCCATTCAATAAGTTCTTAGAAAACCATTTTTAATTTTTTCTTAATTTACTCACTTTACCCATAAGGGAACAAATCATCAAGAAAACACCGAATCGACAAAAAGAAGACGTAGGGAAAAACGGAAAAAGCGGGATACGAGGGTTGCCTCTTATGTTTCGGGATTTGGCAACCCTAGTGTTGCAATCCGGTAATTGACAGCTCTGTCGTAAAGTTGGACATTTTTGAGGTTATACGCACTCAGAACAGCGGTGCTTCGAAACACGTCTATGACATCGTGACAGTTGATGAATCGTGGATTTACGCGTATGAGCCCGAAAGTAAACAGCAGTCGACTGTCTGGGTGTTTCAAGATGAGCCAAATCCAACAAAAGTTGTTCGCGTACGAAGCACTTCCAAGCAAATGGTCGCCTGTTTTTTCGGAAAAACTAGAGATGTCGCAACCGTACCACTAGAACAACGCAGAACAGTCAATTCTGAGTGGTACACAACCATTTGTTTGCCAGTTGTCTTCCAAGAAATCAGGAAAACCAACCGCCGAAGACGGATCACTCTTCACCACGACAATGCGAGCACTGCATTTTTGAGCACCCAAAACATCGATTTGATGGGTCATCCGCCGTATAGTCCTGACTTGGTACCGAATGACTTCTTTTTATTCCCGTACGTAAAAAACAAACTGAGAGCTCAACGTTTTTCGACACCCGAAGAAGCGGTTGCTGCATTCAGAATGCATGTGTTGGAGATACCTCAATCAGAGTGGCAAAAGTGCTTCGACAATTGGTTCAAACGCATGCAAAAGTGTATAGATCTTCATGGGGAATATTTTGAAAAACAAAGTGATTTTCGATGATCAATATTTGTTTTTGTTCTCTAATCCCGAAATATAAAAGGCAACCCTCGTATACGCGTCGGCACGTGGAATGTTCGAATGTTATATAAACCAGCCGCGATACAGACGGTCATAGAAAACGCGAAACAATATAAAATGGACATCGTCGCGCTTCAGGAAGTCCGACTCCCACATCAAGTAATCGAAACCAGCGGGTTTACACTTGCGTGGGGAGGTACCATTTACACATAACCTCGGGACTGGCTTCATCATAAGCAAGAAGATTACGATCCTATAGCGTTTGCGACGGTAGTGAAGAACGTGTGATTAGAACTGACACTATGACGGTTAGAATCATTTAAAATTGAACCAATGCTCAACACATCAGCCCATTGCCGCGTGTACGAATTTGATTTCGAAACTCAAGTACACTCAACTGATGTGGAGTTGTTATGTTATCACTATGGTATACGGCTCTGATGCTTTTGCTTATTCGAAGTTCGTTTCGGTGTTCTTTACTATTTGCTTGCATATTGTGTGTGAAACGTTATCTGTTAGAAACGCCACAATATCATCATACGATGTTAAAATCCTCCTTGAGGATTTCAATGCAAAAATTGGAAAGGAAGACATCTTCCAACCAACTATAGGTAAAGAAAGCCTACACGACGTCTCAAGTGATAATTGCATTCGAATTATCATGTTCGCAGCGTCAAAAGATCTGATGTTCAAGCACAAGCAAATCGATAAAATCACATGAATATCACCGGACGGCGTAACGCGTAACCAAATAGATCACTTCCTCATAGACAAAAGACACACTCGAATATCTTTGACGTAAGATCGTATAGAGGAGCAGATTGCGACCTAGATCATCTTCTAGTGATGGGCAAAATTAGGAGTCGGCTCGCAGCAAACCCACATGTCTAGCAAAAAGTTCGACATTGATCAAAGACCTACGCAAAAGGGCGGGATATCAAGACGAACTAACGAATAGATCTAGCATCCTAGAGAATGGGAGTAGCGAGGAAGAGGAAACCAATAATCTGGGTACTAAATGGGCATCGATCAGAGACACAATCAAACTAACAGCCCAAAAGGTATTAGGATTTAAGAAAACGATTAAGTCCAAACCTTGGTTTGACGATGAGTGCAGGGCGAAGATCGAACAACGGAAACGCCTCAGAGTGATCCACTTAGAAAGATATGATGAAGTCAACGCAGAAAGATACGCGACAATTCGGAAAGAGACAACAAGACTTTTCAAACGCAAAAAACGCGAATGGGAGAAGACTCGGATCGAAAAAATCCTAGAAAATTCCAGAGCAAAGAACATCAGAGGTATGTATGCCGGCATAAACTTAATTAGAAATTGTTATCGAGGGAGAGCCAAAATAATTCGAGACACAAACGGCTGTCTGGTCACAGAAACAAACAATATCGTGACAAGATGGATGCAGTACTTTGAAAACCTTCTCAAAGTGCGCACCCATCAACCACAAATAAACGCACCAGACGTACATACAGCTGAGCCTCAGATCTCAGAGCCATCCTTCAACGAAGTTGTAGACGCAATAAATCGATTGAAAAACAAGAAGGTTCCCGGAGTCGACTGCATACCGGGGGAGCTTATGAAGCATGGAGGAGAGCCAACCGCTCGAAAGATCCACCGACAAAAAACAGTGAAGTCATCATGCAAGCGGCAGAAGATACAAAATATATGATTACGGCGAGAGCAGGTGGACCTCAGGGAACACATATAAACGTCAGAGACAAGATATTTGTAAAAGTTAAAGACTTTAAATATTCGGGAACGATACTGACTGCCAGTAACGAAGTGTCGAAGGAAATTAACAGAAGACTGCATTCCGGTAACGCTAGTTGGCACGCAGTCAGTAAACTGCTCTAAACTAAACTGCTGTTACGTAACATAAAGCTCCGTGTCTATAGAACCATAATCATGCCGATTGTTCTATACGGATGCGAAACATGGAGTCTCACAAAACGGGAAGAAAACAAATTCCGCGTATTCGAGAATAAAGTTTTAAGGGGTATCTTTGGCGGTAAATATGACGAGGAGACAGAACAATGGAGGAAACTCCACAACCACGAATTGGAAGAGCTATACCGCAAGCCTACAATAGAGAGTGTTGTGGGGGTACGCATCTTAGCCTAGTGCCAGCACGGGCACGGGTCCACTAAGATTCCATCGTTTGCTGTTGTTCACAACCGCGTTAGTTCACTGAACAAATAAAACTGAGTTCTGCAGTGAGCCGTTGCACGAGAGGGAAAATGAAACACACTGTGATTGATTGTTGCAAACTTTTTCTTTTTATTGTTATGTTTTTAAATGAAATTTATTATTTTGTATATATTGTTTGAAAATATTTTGCAGTTTTTATTTGATACCTCGTGAGCGAGGACGGTTGTCCTTGTTTTATTTTTAATTCAACAAATCAGTATTTTGGTCCACGTCTTGTTTATTTGTAAATACTATTATTTATTTCGTTACAACTTTCCAAAAGCACTCGCTCCGCTTTGCCTCACGTAGATTAAAATTTTCATCCGAACTATTTTAGTAGCACCGAGCGGTTGTGACTCGACTGACCGTGTGCGTGCGCCTTGGCGGTTGCGACTCGAGTGTGTGTCCGGCCCCGGTGGTGTTTGAATCTCGACTGGCTCATTACAAGCGAGGAAAAGTTCATCGCGTCGTGGCAGTGGAGTCATAGCTAAATAAACTCACTACCATTTACTAGGAACTTTGAAAAGGGTTGCTATGCTTGCATAGGAAATTTAGTTTCGGAGAATCATTGCCGTATAGGCTGAGTTAAATTCCTCTGGCGCTATGTATACGAGGAAATAGGTTTGGAAATACGACCGAATATGGGCATGAGTTGTCGGTTAGACGACGGGATGTGGGTCTTGGTAGTCGCGATGGTTGTTTCGCGGAAATGAAACGCATCGTGCTGGTGACTTGCCAGTAAGGGGAATTGGTATTGGGTAGGATGGGAGTCGAAATGATTTTTGGGGGAACTAAATGTTGCTTAGTTGCAAGCGAGGAGATAGTTTAAGCAGGAAGTGAGCCGGAACGATTTTCGGGGGAAATTAGAATTGCTTGGTTGCAAGCAAGGGATATCATTTAGATAAGATATTAACCGAAGCGGTTTTGGGAAAATGTATGCGGCTCGATGCAGTTGATGGGGATGATGAGTATTCCGTTGTAAATTTGAATATGCGTTTATTATAGAATATGATTTTCGGGGGAAATTAGAATTGCTTGGTCGCAAGCAAGGAATATAATTTAGATAAAGAATTAACCGAAATGTTAGGTTTTACCTTGAGGAGATCTGATCGGATGGTCAAGCGTGGAAGGAGAGTGCACGGGACAAGGGACGGTGGCGGAGTCGAGTCGGTGAGGTCATGCACTTCCGGGTCACAATAAGTAGTAATAGTAATAGTAGTGAGCGGAAACTTACAAAAGCGATAAACCTCTCGTTACTTGAACTAGGCCGAACGATTTCGAATTGCATCCTGAAGAAAGAAAATTTCTTTCACGCTCGGTTAACTCACTGACTATTTTTGCGACTTTCCCGGTTTTGTCCGGAATGAATGGCCAGTTTTCTTGTTGTTTTTCCTGTTCGTGACAAGAATACACAGTAAGGATAAAAACCATCTGAAGAACCATATTGTAAAAAAAGGCGAGTACTGCTAATACATACATGTGTAAAAATAAACTAAGATTGTAACGAAAATGGACGAGAGGGTGTTTTTAATGAAAATTGCAGAGAATCAATCTGCTTCTGGAGCCAACAAATTGAGATACCACGAAGACCATCTGCCCAGGTTGTTTGAGACGGCATTGGTCAGGTGGTTGGAGCGTAGCCAGCCTAACCACCGTGTACTAGAATAGAAGTCCAATATTTTAGACTGTCCGGTTCGATTTGTAGGGCGGAATGCATGTGAAGCAATCGGAGATTCTATGCGTGATCTAGTTTCTTGACGGAAGGTCGAGCACACCATGGACGCAGACACCCTGAGCGAGGTTTTGTGCGAGAAGAGCGGGCACTACTGGCCCAACTACCACCTGAACAACACTCTGAAAGGCCAGAACTTGACACGGTTTATGGGTTGCCACCTGAGGACAACGACAGAGACAACTCCAGGTCTGCACTACCTTCGCCGCCACTACTGTGAGTACCCCCTTTGTGCATATCTATTAAACACAACAATTGCAATTAGAGAATGCAACAATATATATATAGTAATATTTAAACAGCAATTTGGCGGTTTAATGCAAAAAGTGGCAACTGTCGACTTCATTCCCTTGATTAAGACCAATCATGTTTGATAACTGATCCCCTTCGACACAAAACAACAGGAATACAAATGTATATATATATTTATGTATTCTTCTTTCTTCTTCTTCTTCCTCTTCTTCTTCCATCTTCTTCTTCTTCTATCTTCTTCTTCTTCTTCTATCTTCTTCTTCTTCTTCTTCTTCTATCTTCTTCTTCTATCATCTTCTATATATATAAAATTCTCTTGTCACAGTGTTTGTCCTCGAACTCCTCCAAAACGGCTCAACCGATTTTAATGAAATTTTGTATATATTATTCGGTAGGTCTGAGAATAGGTTTTTATCTATTTTTTATGCTCATAAGTGCAATTGTTTAATAAATATTAATAATTTATTAATTTTCAACCTCGGTCGATAACTGTGTAAGTGATAATTGATTAGTTATCTCCACCAGCTGATATCATAATCATTCAAATGTAAATAACATATGAGATAGAAAATAATATTCTACCAGTGTTTGGCCCACGGTCCGCATAGTAACAGCCGGCCCGCCAGCCCTGGCCAATGGGAGCGCTTCCTACCCAAGCCACGCCAACGTTACTGACGGGAGAAACTGACGAGTTAACGTTTGTACCAAATCACAATTCCAAATGATTTCTTTGGATTTATAAAATATATATATTTATGATGCCTTTCCAATCACTAAAAAGTACCGCTAAAACTGTTGATTTTTTTATTAATGCTATGGGTCGTTCCACTGTGCGCCGCAGCCAACTCAGCCAAAAGAGCTCCAGTCCATAAATTCAACACCTACACAAGAGCCGATCTACTGTCAATTATCAGCAATCAACAAAAATAAATAAACCAAACAAACTGGGATACTCACCACCATGCCTATAAAATGGTAAACCCTTTCAAAACTCACCCTTCTTACCCAACTAACTTGTCCAAATCCAAAATCACAAACTTTGTGAGGCTGCGATTAGGCCATACAGCTACTACCCACCTCCACCTGCTCCACCGAGCTACAGCCCCAATCTGCCCAAAATGCAACACAACACTTGCAATCACTCACATTTTGAAAGACTGTCCTCACCTAAAACCCTTGAAAGACAAACTATTTCGCAATACAGATATTTATACAATTCTAGCAGATCCCACTACCGACAACATAGAAATTGTTACGTCTCCCAAATCGCCGTGCTTCCTCGGTTGAGGGAAGAGCGTGGAGGTTTTAATAAATGCGTGACTTGGAACTCCAAACTCAAACTTTATTTAAAAACTTCTAATCTCAACTCAAACTGACACTCAAAACTGCAAACTCAAAAATTAAACTCCAACTTCGAACTCAAACTTAAAACTAACTGAACTCAACTTAAACTGTAAAACTCTCAAATCAAAACTGACTTTACAATTCAATTTTCTCTCTTCTTATAGAACATTGTGTTCTAATTCACTGTAAATTATAATTTGAACAAAAACCATTTTCTCAAAGTATTACTTACTCTCTGTGGATTTTAAATTTTGAATAAACTTTGAACGAAAATCAAAGAGCCATGTTTCAAATGAAAAAAGGTGCATGTTATGAAAAAGGGGCATGTTATGAAAAGTACTGTAACTGACTTGATATAGAATATTGTGTATGTTTATTTATGATATGTATTAAATGAGAATGTTAGATATGTAAGGAGGAAGTTTTAAGGATGTGTTAGATAAGTAATGAGATTCAGCGTTAAAGCTAATAAGGACAGTAGTATTCTGGAATACTACAAAATTGTAAATAAATTTGTAAATAGCATTAAGATTGAATTGTAAATTAAAAATACAGAGCCAATAGTCCCCGCTGCTAGGCTCATTAGGTTAAGTTATTGATATGTAATTTTACATTACTAATTGATAATAAATAAATAAATAAATATGCGGTAGATTCAGAACACATCACATCACAATATTTAACTAAAGATTCATGTATCTCTGGAAAATAATTCTCTACGATGAATTGAGTATACCATCGAATGAAGATAGAAATACAACTTCCCACAATAGCCAACTTATTGCACTTGTTGGAATTTGTTGACTGCTGTTTTTAAAAATACTCCTACGAAAAAAGTTGAAAAGTGCATTCGCCGCCCCTTGTAAGTTTCAATGAATGATAGCAAAAAAAAAAAGAAAACACATTTGAACACTGCAATAGTCCCTGCTGAAGCATGTCCTTTTTCTAATGTCGCAACATTTTTGTAGTATTTGATTAATATTGTTTCTTATTTTGATTAGTATACATGAGTGCATAAGGATTCACGTTTTTCAAACTACACATGTATAATATCATTTTGGAAATGTATTTTAAAATGTATAGAAACTTTTAGTACTTAATATGCGATGAGTTGCTGAACAAAGCTTCTTTGAGTGAAAAGTTAAATGCTGCTGGAAGGATATCCTTGAAACGGGAGCAATAATTAAAGAGAGATGTCGGAAAGGAGCGAGCGGATATTTATGAATATTGCGACAAAAATGTTGCAAGGGGAAGCACTGTTCCTTATTATGGTTAGTATACATGATTGCATTAGGTAACGATACACGCTTTTCAAACTACACATGTATAATATCATTTTGGAAATTTATTTTAAAATGTATAGAAACTTTTAGTACTTAATATGCGATGAGTTGTTGAACAAAAGATGCCTGAGTGAAAAGTGAAATGTTGCTGGAAGGATATCCTTGAGACAGGGAGCAATATTTGAAGAGAGTTTTCGGAAAGGAGCGAGCAGATATTTATAAACATTGCGACAAAATTGTTGCAAAGTGAAGGGCGCGTATTATTGTACGTTGAAAAAGAACTTAACAAAAAATACTGAACTTCTTATTAAAATTACGATAAAAACATTATTTTAAAAGTATCTTTTTTCTTGGATGGTTCTTTTTTTCTGGCATGGTTCATATTATTGACTGCCTAACAAATTTGTTTGCAAAGACGTTAGTTCTTTACACTCAACATTGTTTGTGGTCACCTATACCACCTGAAAAGAAAAACACGCTTGCATAATATACAGTGCTGTGAAAAATTATAGACGCAAACGTAAATTTTCAGTTTTCTTGGAATGAGTAATAAACTTTTATGACTAGTTTTGAGAAAAATATTGTCAACCGACATCAACTCCGGGCTCCGCGATAGTATAGTGGTTAGTATACCCGCCTGTCACGTGGGAGACCGGGGTTCGATTCCCCGTCGGGGAGCCTCTGGCGCAAGACTAATGACCTTGCCAGGAAAAAAACAAATCATTATGGAAAATTTAACAAGCCTCAGAACTTGCTAAATAAGGCCAAGACCGGTACCCGGTTGTAGTGCCGATGATGATGATGACATCAACTCAGGGAAAACCCTTTTATGACTTAATTGCTTTTTTTACCAGGAGTTGCAATTAATTCTCTGAAAAAACCCAAATTTCACCCGTGAAAAAGTATAATCTCAAGACTTTTATATTTTAATATTTTGTATAATAATTTATTTAATACTAGCTGACCCGGCGAACTTGGTACCACCTAACAGTCATTGACTGTCGTGTTAACTTTTAGCTAAACTTAATTTAGGATTTTATTAACGTAATAACATAAATACAATAATTTTATTAAGTTCAATAGTTTATTAGGATAATATACCAGGCATATGCATACGTTTTTTCCGGTTTCTTTGGTAAAAATATTTCTAGGGAATTTTTTTTTTTCAAAATATTGGCCATCGGCTTCTACACATTTCGCCCATCTTTCATGTCATTTATGAATAGCATGTCAGAAAAACTGCTTGTCTTTCGCGGCAAACCATTCGCCGAGCCGATTTCCAACTTTTTCGAAATCGCTGAAGTGCTGCTCTGCGAGCGCGTTGATGTGAATAGGTGATACTCAGACGGCGTCAAGTCCGGGCAGTATGGCGGGTGCAGAAGGATGTTCCATCCGAGCGATTTCAAGGTTTTGCTGTGTGAGACGGCGCGTTGTCCTGTAATAAAATCACTTTGCCATGTCTTTTGGCCCATTCCGGTCATCTTTCGATTAATGCGTGTTTTAACTGGCTTCGCAAGGTGAAAGTCACGTTTTTTTCCGCTTCGGGTTTTCAAAATAAATCCACTTTTCGTCACCCGTTACAATTCGATGCAAAAATGATTTCCTTTCGTGGCGTTGAAGCAGCATTTCACAAGTGACTTTGCGATCTTCCATTTGACGTTCATTCAAATCGTAGGGGAACCATTTATCGAGTTTATTTATCTTCCCCATTGCTCGTAAACGTCTGCGGATTGTTTCTTGTGACACATGTGATGCTTCTGCTAATTGCCGTTGAGTTTGTGTTGGGTTGTGGGGGTTCTCTATACTACATGGAGAACCAACCCACTATTTTAGTCTTATTTCGACCGCTAACAGTGTGTCAAAGCAACCCCAATTCCTCCCACCAACCTATTTACCTGTAAAAGAAGCATAACATTACACATTTAAGGATGCCAAAAACGACCTTACCTTGGGAGGGTTAAGGGAGCTTGAGAAGAAAATAAATGGCCAGTTATAGTATTCTATTTTTGTGCGAATTAACGCAAACTGCTGCATATCCTCTGATTAATGAGTGTCGCACCGGACTGCTTGGGGAGGTGAAATACATTCATCAAGTTTATTTCATTGTTCGTTTTTGCATCCCAGTGAACACTTGTAGAGCTGTTTTGAATGTACCTGATCGTGTATAGGTATTGAATAGGTGGACTGTATAATTCCTCTCTCTTTTTAACTCTATAATAATCCCAGCGTTATCTGGCCAAGGGATGGTCTTTACTACCAACAACTGATAAAATTGTAACGTGTTCTGAGCCAAGACAGGCTTATTTTCCTCCGGGCCAACACGTGATCGCACATGTCGACAATGGGCTCCAAGTTCTTGCATGTACTCGGCTGAGAGAAGCTCTATGCCACTACTTCAGCAGAACTGATCCGTTCCGACTGTCACCGGGTTTCGGCAATGAGCCACGCGCTCGCCGACCAGCACTTCTATTCTTTCAAGCACGTCAATTCTTGTGTGGTTTGCCCTGAAAGAGAAAGAATTTTTTATGCGTGGTATCCGCAAATTGCCCGAGAGATGGGTAAAATGCGTATGAAGTGAAGACCAATACTACTGAATAAATCATTTGTTCGCTTTCCACTAAAAATTACGTGTTTTTCTGAGTAGCAGACAGCGGATTTAAACTTATGCATCTGGTAGGTTTTTATATTTTACGCCTCTCGGGAAAGGCGAGTTAGTGCCCTGGGATGTTATTTTTTTTACGGATTCGGTCAGCCAAGCTGCGAAATATGTTCAAGAACTTCTCCCAATTATTTCACGGACCCTGGACTTTGGGAATAAATCATAATCATCATCATCATCGGCACTACAACTAGGAACCGGTGTTGGTCTTATTTAGCAAGGCCCGAGGCTTGTTAAATTTTCCATAATGATTTGTTTTTTTCCGGGCAAGGTCATTAGTCTTGCGCCAGAGGTTCCCTGACGGGGAATCGAACCCCGGTCTCCCGCGTGACAGGCGGGTATACTGACCACTATACTATCGAGGAGCCTGGGAATAAATCAACCACTCAGTAAATTCGACAGCTAGCGCTGGAAATTGAATTTGAATTTTATTACAGTTCACCAGGAGAGATAGGCGGACGGCATTAAGAGACTGTAACAATAGAAAATCAAACCCACAAAGAAACCAGTGAGAAGCGAAGTACCAACTCATCAGACTAACGACCGCGAGTATTATTTTCGACTACTGTTTACTGCTTTAGTATGCTAAGCTAATTGCTCTGATATATAGTCTCGATGATATATTTTCGGATTTTGCTGTTGATGCTGTTCTTCACTATGGTTTGCGTATTTGTGTGTCACTGCTGAAAATGGTGCGAGTCGTCGTCCGTTCATTATAATTATTATTGCTGGTATTGTTATTTATTATGTGGACTATCTTTCAACGACAACTTACGTTACCTGCAGACTGCGTGGCTCATAACAATTTGGCAGTTCGGAGCTAGGGACATGGCTGTGATTGCACTGTATGCAGGTTGTCCTGTCCACTCTGTGCGTTGTGGTGGATGGGGAAATAAACTTATCATGTATTCCACTGAAAAGATATTGCATTCCTTAAAAATTGCAGTTAATTCTGGGAGGTTTTGCCTCATGTTGTCTATTCGAAATTTGCCCGTTCTTTTACGTCAAAAATATTTACTATTTTGGTTCTGGGTAATAACAACCACTTACAAATTTTGTTTACAGAGTATTTTCTTAATTTCCGCGAAGTTGATTACCACAATCTATTTACGGAGTAAAAACGGGTGTATACTTGAAATTATTTGCTTGACAGATAGGCGGGCCCGAAATATTTGAATTCGTTCATTATTTATAGCACTAAAAAATTGTTCTGAATGCTCGTTAATTAACTTAACAATAACTTACTTTTGGGAATGAATATTGCATCAATCTGGGCTGTAATCCGGATGACGTCGAGATGTGTCATCTCAATGGAAGAGTCAAATTGGATGATACTAATTTGAGAGAAATCTACTTTTGTTTGGGCTGGGTTTGTTGATACCACATCGATGCTAGCAAAGGAAAGGTTGGTGACGAAATTTTTCTATGTGTAAACCTTCCAAGGACTCATTGTTGTAGGGGTAAGGTACGGTGAAGTTACTGTTTCGCTTTTGGTTCTGCTTGTAAGCATCATTGTTGTATCTTGATTGCTTTTTTCTGAAACTAAATTGAATTAATCATTATGTCCTCCTTATGTTTTTCAATCTAAAGGTGCTTATCTCAATCAAATGTAATCATTATTAACCTTTAATGAAATATTTTAATTCAATAAACGAAAACAATTCAAACAAGGTAAACGTGCTTTTCTTTTATAATTAATTCCTGAATGCGGTGTTCGCGACAAAGCCAACAGTTCCAACACCCAACCGGTACAACCCTCATCTGCACGTGGGTCATTTAACAAAATAAAACAGAAATACTGACCAGCTCATAACATTCAACAGGTTTTCAATCAAAGAAACACCGACGAAGCAGTATTTTCTATAGCCGGACAACTCCCCATAGACATCCCATGCTTTGAATCTATAAAAGGAGAGACAGAGGGATGAAGTTGTGGCAATTCTAGGGACCTCATAAAATTACCTGCAAAACTGATTATCTCTTCTCCCATCAAAGAGGGACTATACATTATTGTGTCTTGCATCAGACGTACTCGTAGACACGTAGGCCGCATTTCTTTGCCAACCTACCATGCCTGTCCAGATATTGAAGGACACATGACCTTAAATTGAATTTGTTTGGCAATCTACATGCCGGGTAAACACGGATAATTATGGCATTTTATCGCCAGATTTCGGCAACCCCCATAGATCCCGTGCGATAAAAACGTGGCCAGGAAACAAACAATCTGTATGATCTCTCCGAGATAATTACCAAGTCGAGATAATTACCAAGGGTAATAAATCACACGTGAATACTGCATCCAAAAGGGACACCGCAGAAGTGTGAAAACCCTAATGATCCTTGGCGTATGATGGGCCACGCGTAGAGCGTTTGCGTCTGTGGCTGTGGGTGCATCCACACATCATCCCGGCGAATGGGATGGATGAGAAGAGAACAAAGTAATTTCCTGGAAAAGAAAGAACCCCTCGAAGACAGGGGATTCCAGGAATTTATATCGGGGAGTATAACCAAGAGTTGTATTTATGAGTAGGTCGTCGGAAACAGACAGTCGAATTTCCATACTTGACAGCTAAAGAATGGTGAGTGGCGCGTTCTGAAAAGGCAGAATACCATCGCCCAATGACGCTCGGGTTTTCACACAAAACAGGAATTTAAAGAAACCGAACGATTTTATAAAAGAAGTGACCTTTTATTTTGTGTTGCAAAATAAGATGAGGTGGCGCAAGGCTAATAACCTTGCCCGGAAAAACTAATTATTATGGAAAATTTAACAAGTCCCAGACTTGTTAAATAAGGCCAAGACCGGATCCCGGTTGTAGTGCCGTGATGATGATGATGGCCTTTTATTTTAGTGTTCGGCGGATACACATTAAAAAGCACAACAACGTGCCTGTAAAAGCGGCGATGATAAAGCTAGAAGAAAGAGCACCTTCTGCTGCTATACGCCAGGCCAGATGGAAAACGAGCTTAAAAGGCTGATGGACCTATAGACTCACCTCACCCACGAAAGCATACACACAGGAACCGCACGAGCGATTTTGGAGAGACACACGAGACGGACAGTTCCTCCGGCTGGAGTAATAGAATACATGCTTAGTTCAAAACAGGCATGGTCCGTAACCAATGGTATTCTCTGTGAAATGATGCAGCAGTTGCGACGTGACGAGCGGAGTAACAAGTAAACTCCGTCCCGCCCCGCGATGGAATATCTAAAAGAAAGTTCCGCGGGGATCAACGGGAATATGAGCCTGGCGGGAGGTGGTTTTAGTCTGTAAACCCCGGCATGCCCCTGGATCGGTCTAGAGGTATCTTTTGAAGATTTCCACCTTCCTACCGAAACCAAAAAAAAAAAAAAAAACACAGGAACTACACTATCATCTCAGGCGATTCTTGTCAGGCGGTTATCTGTGTCTACAAGGCGAAGAGCGAGAAGCGGATGCTAACCATGCCATTTTTGTAGGCAGCCATTTCGCTCATTATGAAACAAACTTCTGGAGTCAGGGTACGTCATAATAGGCTGCTTAAACTGTTACATAATTAACAATGATCTTTTCCACCCCCTCCTTTCATTTAAATAATTCCGCAAATTCGCATCCTTATCACCCAATTACACACATTCCAGCCTAAAAACAACATATCCCCACGTCTCAATAGCACCTTTCATTCTAGACATTCAAAACATATGCACAATATTTTCCCCTAACCTAATCCTATCCCAAAAGTGATTTTCATTGTCAAAACTTTCCATTGTATATAAGATACAAACATGTTCCACCCTTTTCATCCCCTATCTCGCACGTGTGATAATTCTTACCCTATAAGAATTACAAAATTCTCTTAACGAGGACTATGAATATGTTCACATACATTTTTAGGTATTTTTCTTTCCTTTCCAGCAAATTTACTGTTACCCTATCATTATATAAGTACACCTGTAGGGAGCGAAGCATTGTGCACCGGCGCTGATTCTCTTCGCATCCTCATCATTCACTAGATGTTCCACCGAATGCAACGCACAAGCACGAACCTCAGCAACGCACGCCCACCAGGAGGAAAGTAAAACACTGATGAAACGAATCACACTGCACATAGTTTGTGAATTATTTTTATTGCTCAGTTGTTGTAATTTGGAAAAGGGTTTTATCGTTTTTTTATTAGGTGTCAGGTTATTGATATATATATATTTAAGGAAAAAAAACTATTGGGAACGTCCCAAAACAAAGGAAGATGGCACAGGTAAATTTGACTTCCGCACTAACCGCGACTCCTGGATAGATCGCGTCTCGGTGCGCACCGGAGAGCGGGGGTGACATGACCACGACCTGTTCGGTCGGCGTATGTAAAAGGACTCTATGATTCAGTTCGCTGGCTAAAGAAATTCTGCCAGTGAAACTGGCTCTCCTACTTTAAGGGTGTATTTTCTCTTCCCAGAGAAAGGAAAAGTCTCTCTTTGGGGGAAAGCAACCTGATCCCCTAGCGAAGATCTATAATGGTACACATGTATGTGTGAATGAAGATCGCATTGGTTTATTTATACACAAGGCCATGGAAACGAATCTGAAAACAAAGAAAGGGCATAAGTGCAGTCATGGGATGCGAGTTCGGTAAAGCAAACAAAACCGGAACTCGTCGGATGCTAATTGGATCTGTGTTTGCTTATACCGCTGCTGATGAGAAGCAGATCCCGAAATATAAGAAGACAAAGGGATCGGATAGATCATTGTCTAAGATATGCATTGCAGCTGTAACGATAGCCGCAATGCCCATGCAAATGGTGCTAATTGATTCTAGCTTACTTACAGGGAATTGGTGTTTATTGCATCGCTGCCAAGGGTAAGTATACCGTACGTATTTGCATTTGACTATGCTGTAGGATTTAATTGGTGCCAAGAGACGCGAGATGCGTATATTTGTTTTGGTCCCTTGGGTGTAGGTCGCCAGCGAACGTGTATAAAAAGGGATTTGTTGTACACATGAATGAAGCTGGGAATAGGCGACGCAATGATCATTATCCCTGATTGGGATGGTTACATGATATGTGAACCGATAAGTTTTCTTCTTAGAGATATGCTGTTCGGAACAGAATTCTTAAGAGGAATTTTGAATTCAAATAAATGAATGCAGGTAAGGATTCTCTTCCAGGAGCTTTTAGGTAGATACATTTGGTGAATTTTGTTGCGTGAAACATTTACAGGTGCTTAATGCGATTGCATTAGCAGAAAGTTGATACAGACTGGGTTGTAGGGATGGGGGTTATTTAGGTAAGTAGTCAGTGAGGTTTGGCGGAACCCCCACACACCTGTCGATACATCGCGGGGGTTCAGGTCAGCGGGAACCGAAAATAATTCCCAATGAATCAATAAATGTTAGGGTGCAGTAAATTTATATTCCTCATATATAAGGACATAAATTGCCGATATGCTCTCTCGTTGTTCTTTGAATTTTAGCCTCGCTTGGTTGAAAATTGGCAAATGGTCTCATGGTTAGTTGAAGTTTGTTGTAATTTGGAAATGGAGATATTATTTAAAAAATTCGGCGTGAATTGTCTTGTGATGAAAGCGTATTTTCGGTTTTAAAAAAACAGCTATTAAAAAGTGTAAACGCTAAGGAAAGAAGGAAAATAGAAGATAAGGACACTTTTGGATTAAAAGAAAAACAGAGAACCATGTTTTTGTGTATATAAGTTTTAATGAGTTTGACATCATTAGAAAAGGATTGAAAAAAAAAAATAAAATAATAAAACTGTCTAGTGTTTTCTTGTTGAAATAAACAATAATAACTAATTCTGGATGCAGGGATAGCAGCTCAACGTGGACTCGTGCTAAAAATCAACTCCAGCAATATCAGCCGCCGCAGCGGCAAACCAAAGTGAGTAAGTTCCTGCATTATACGTTCAATTACATTTTTGTGAGCAAAAGATATTTTCCAACAGAGCAGAACAGTAGACCAGTCTAAATCAGAGCTAGCCAGCCCCGGGAAGGAAAACTCCCTGGGAGAGTGGCAAGAGCGTATTTTCGTATGTACGCGCAGTGCTTTCACATACTATACAACTTTGTGAATCATGCATACTAAACGCTAGAGTCCGCGCTATCTTTTGAAGATTCCACATTCTTTGGCGTAACCATACAAAAAACCCCTCATCTTTACATATTCTCGTCAAGTCTGTGTATTGTGTAATCTTTTGATGTAAAGACTCCGTTTTCGAGGCATTTATAGCCCTTATGTCAATGACCAACTTTACCGACAGTAGTCAATGACCGGGTACCCGGGTACCCACATATAGAAACATTGTTTTAACAATGTTAAAACAAAATTTTGCAACAGATTTTAATTTGTTTATCAGAAACAAATATATTGTGAATATTTTATGTATTTTATATAATTATTTTTTATAAATATAATCTAAGACATGGGACCGAAATTTGTCTAGGCCGAGCAATCGTGAAATTGCGACGAAATGGGTACCCGGGCATTGACATAAGGGATAGAGGAGTACTGAATGCTTTTTTCCTCTGGTATTGCATCTACTTACAATCGATGTGTGCCGATCGTCATATTTATCCTTCCGATCTCTGCTTTGATTTCATGCGCGAGTTATTTTTGTGAGTTAATAATGTTAAAAGTAATTAAAAACTTTTCTTTTCGGAGTCTGGCTCCTTTTTTTATAATTTATTCACAAAAAAAGCGAGCGCTAGGTAAAACACCGTTCGATCCTCACTCTCCGGCTGGATAGGTTTAGATGATGATTTTTGTCTACATCTGTTATTTATATACATTTCTTGTTTTTACTTAAAATCGAATATTTCTAAAGATAACAGAATCTACCTCAGGTAGTCACAAAATATCTACCTGTGTATATGTTAATAGGTAATTAAGGGAAATATAATTACACTATAACGACATGTAGCGTATACATGTCGGGTTTTGTTAATTGGTCTAAAATATGAGATATATTTTTTATTTACTGGCCTGTAGGAACCCGGAAGTTCATGACCTCACCGACTCGGCGATCCGATCTCCTCGAGGTCCAATCTAACATTGTCCTCCCATCTCCGTCGCGCCCGTCCTGTCGGTCTCTTTCCCGTTAGTTTACCGTCAAGAATTCTATGCACGGTCCTATCATCGCCCATTCGCGCTACGTGTCCGGCCCATCTTAATCTTCGCGACTTGATCACTCTCACTATTGTAGGTTTGCGGTATAGCTCTTCCAATTCGTGGTTGTGGAGTTTCCTCCATTGTCCTGACTCCTCGTCATATTTACCGCCAAATATACGAGGAATTTGTTCTCTTCCCGTTTTGTGAGAGCCCATGTTTCGCATCCGTATGGAGCAATCGGCATGATTGTGGTTCTATAGACACGGAGCTTTATATTACGTGATAGCAGTTTGGATTTTAATAGTTTACTGGCTGCATGCCAACTAGCGTTGCCGGAATATAGTCTTTTGTTAATTTCCTTTGACGTTTCGTTTCTGGTCGTCAGTATCGTTCCCAGATATTTAAACTCTTTGACATTTTCAAATATCTTGCCCCTGACGTTTATATGTGTTCTCTGAGGTCCACCTGCTCTCGTCGTAATCATGTATTTCGTTTTGTCTTCGTTTATTTCTAGGCCTACCTCTTCTGCTGCTTGCATCATGATTTCACAGTTTTTACTTATAGTTTCGGGATTATCGCCCAGAACGGCGATGTCATCCGCATACGCGAGCACTTGTGTGACCCCGTTCAGGGATGATCCGGCCGTGTTGTCGTCTTGTACCTTTCTGATAACATACTCGAGGACAAGGTTAAAAAGGCATGGTGAGAGGCCATCCCCTTGTTTTAGTCCGTCCCGGATTTCAAATGGTTCTGAGAGGTGGTTTTCTATTCTAACTCGCCCTTTGTTTTCGTTCATGTAGATTTGAATGAGGGCGGCATATTTTTTCGGGATCCCCAGCTCAACCGCAATATGGTAGAGTCTTTGCCTCGCGACTGAGTCGTAGGCTTTTTGGAAGTCCACGAACAGTTGGTGAACCGTCTCTCCGTATTCCCCCTTCTTTTCCAGCAGTTGCCTTATTGTGAACATCTGGTCGCTTGTTGACCGGTTCCGACGGAATCCGCATTGGTAGTCTCCCAATATTTCTTCTGCGTACGGTGTGATTCTTGCCAGTATGACTAAAATATGAGATGCGTAAGTTATTTTTGTTATGGTTTATGAATCAAGGTCATGTTGTCTATAGGTTTCGTATGTTGTAAGGGTCATGGGGTGGGATTGTGTTAACTCGCGCCTAGCAGTTTTCTATACCCGAAGGATACAAATGCAGTTGTTTGGGCTCGTGTAAGTTGTAAAAATAATGTAGCTCTTCTACCATATCTAATTCGATTCCAGTAAGCCTAAGATGTTTTCCAAATACTCCATACATCATTTCAAAATCTTAGTTACTAGAAAGCTATGTAACATTGTTTCACATTTTATTTAAGGCAACCTCTCATCTTCCGGTAAAACCACTTGTTGTCATTTAATCTTCAGATTCCCAGGAAAATATAATGAATATATATTTGAAATTTGCTCGCACAAGAAGGATTTTCACGAAAGTATTGAAATACCAATTCATAATTTCACATTTTCCAACGTAGGCTGGAAATTAGTCTGTCAATGCATATTGAATTCTCAGATTTAAGATATACAATACGTTTGAAGACAGTAATATTATATTTTCTCCATTTTCCCAGCGCTCAACAGTTTCCTTTTTTGCAAACAATTTTAGCAATCATCCCAAGTTTTTATGATGATAAGGCAACTCAAGAAATAAGGCAGCTGCCATTACAGAGTAGTATAAAGATATTCTCAAGAGCAATAATCCCAATACGGAGCAAAGGAATCGATTTTTAGCAAGTGTAATTGAGATGTCCTTAGGAAAACTTATCCAAACAAAGAAGAATGTCCAGTAATACTGTAATAGACCTTATCGGGTGTAACAAGGGGACCTAAATAGGTTTCAGCTGCGGCATTATTATACGATATTTTATTCAATGGGGCTCCTGAGCCTGCTTTATATCAATACAATTATTGTATCACCGCAATGTTCTGCAAAGGACCCTAATAAAATTCTATGAATAATTTTACTAGGAACTTCTTTATTTCACGCAGCTTATCAAGAGGTGCTCGCTGGCTTCTTTGGCTATAAAGAAGAGTTCGTTGTCATCTCAAAATCCATTCGTGAAGTATTTGTTCACCGGTCAAGGATAATAAGCCATTCTTACAAGTGCGATTAAATTTCTACCTGGTAATGGGGTAAATTGCCTGTGATACAAAAGTCATTGCTACCATTAAAATAAGAAATGATATTCTTTCGTCATCGAGATCATGAGCTAAATTAATTTGCCCACAGGTCGTTGTGTGAATGGGAAACACAAGCAAACTTGATAGGGCCCGAATGAAAGCTTGTAGGTGAATGCAGAGTATAATTGCTAATGTCAGTTACAAGTAGGGAAATAACCACATCTGTCTGTATGTGACAGGTTATGAATTATTTTCAATCTGCTGGCCACGTTCGAGTATCTATTGTAAAATGTGGGCTTTTTAAATATATCAGAGGGGGCATGACCTTTCCAGTTTTAAGGGGCGGTATACAATTAGATCGACTAAAGAGTCGATTTTTCTTGCCTTAAAAGTTAGGAAGTGAAGAAAAGTTAGAAGTTGGTTTCCGTAGAAAACACTTGTGAAATTTGCAAAACGAAATTCGATTTCCTTATATGTTTTTCCGACAATTTTCGAAAGTGTGTTTTACAGCGCGAGTTAATTTACCGTTTGTTTGGAGTCTTTTTTTTAACATACTGTGTTTATTTGACCAATAATCAATATTTACATTAAGTACTACTGCTAACTTATAATTCTAGTGATACAATTGTTTACATGTATGTGTGAATAACTATTTTAGTATTATAGGTTTTAATATTGACAGTTTTCCTGGAAAAGGTCAGAAACCAGGATTTTTATTTTTTAATTTAATCTAAACTAATACTTAACTTAACTCTAATTTAATATAGCTTAACCTAATTGATATTATAATAAGTTAAATATGGAATGTGAGTTGGGGAATATAGGGGTTGATGGTTAAAGAGGTAGGTTGGCGTGGGATATGGTCAGTTAGTGGTCTCGGGTGGGGTAACACTTTCCGGTTTTGTTAAAACGCAGAATGTTGGAGGATGGTTGCATGTTACAGTACTTGAACTGATTGGATGTCAGCTCGGTGTTATGGTACACTACCTCATTGGAGTCATTAACCAATCTTCCAGAGGTGAAGAGAGTTTTGATGTGGAGGCAATTCAGGCAGTGAGCCCTGTTATCTAGAGGAGTTGGTAGTAGTGAAGTTATTATGGGGTTGGGATTATTTGGGAGGTTTTCAATAAATTTGATAGACGGCTCTAGGAAGCGTCTATCGAGACGGTCAATATCAGCGGTATTGTATAGCAGGCTGTTATTGTAATATTTGTAAGAGTTGGGTTGCCGGTTTAGGCCAGTGACCAGCCTGAAGCATTTCCTTTGTTATATGATACCACAATGGGCACGCATATGTGAGTGTGGGTCTGAATATTTGTTTACATATGAGCAGTTTGACTTTTTGGGAGAGACCGTTGGGTTTCCACATCACTCTTCTACAGAGATTCAGTATTGTGCCTTTACGTAAAGTATTTTTAATGTGGGTGGAGAATAAAAGGTCATAGGAAAAGTTTATTCCCAGATATTTTAAAGTTTTGGAAGGTTTTATCTAGGTGTCTTTTAGTTTGAGTCTAATTTTGTTGTGGGTGCGCCTCTTGTTGTTTATGCAGTGCTCATTTTTACCCTTAGACACTATAAGTTGGGTTTTCTCAGGATTTAGGCGAATTTTCCATTTATTGAAATATGTTGATAGATTTGGGGCGAAAGTTATTAATGTGGTTTCTTGCCTCTGCCAATACTGGTTTCCCGGAACGCACACTTTCTGATATTGAGCGTCAGTCCCGACTCCTTCAGAACCACCAGAAATTTGCCGAGTTTTTGTAGACCTTCCGCTACTGAATCACTTCCGATGATGATGTCACCATAATAAACCGTTATATCTCCGCGGTTCACGTGTGCTTTTATCACATTCATGCGCATTTGGAAGTATGCTCGGACCTTCACCAAGCCGAACGGCATGCGAACGAAGTTATACAACCCGTTTTCTGCAGTAAAAGCGGTATACTTCCTGATATTAGGTATACTCTGACGATATTCTGGACTTGAGGTCCAACGTGGTGAAGTATTTTTTCCGGGCTAACGATGCACGGGTCCCCCCCACGGTAGGCATCGGGAACTTCTGCTTGGCCGTTACTTTGTTTAGTGCCGGTAGTCGATACATATCCTGTCTTCGCCATCTTTCTTTTTTGTAAGGACTATCGGTGCATAAAAACTGGAGGTTGACGGTTGGATAACTCCCTATTGCAGAATTTCATCGACTTTTTCTTCTGTTATCTTCCGTTTGGCGAGGGTTATGCGGAAAGGTTGAACACTGCCCGTGTGGTCTTAAGTTCTATTGTGCATTCACGTCAGTTATACTGACCTAGTTCGTTAGCACTTCGGTCAAAGCAATCTCTGTGAGCGTTTACTTAGTCACTTAGTTTCCATTTTCCCTCTTTTCCGATTTCCCCCGTGTCCAGGTCGTCAATCCTGATGGCGGTCCGTTCCCGATACGCCTGTGACGACCAAAACGTTCGTTTCACTGCTCGCAGTACGATCGTTAATTTTGAGTTCGCTGTGGCTCTTCTCGATTCGAACTTGAGGTTGATCCAGTAATCGTCGCCCAATGATTATTTTATATGGTTGGCTGTCATTCGGGACAACTAACACTTTGCAGCAACCTCGTAGGGAGTCTACTTGAATGTGCGCATATAATTTTCCTATTGTTCGGAATCCTCCTCGGCCATCTTGTGGTACACACTGCCGTCGTCTCGTACCCACAGCTGGTTTGCTCTCCTTTCTTGGTAATGCCCACTGGAGCTCTAACCTATTGGCCTCCCACTTACTATGCAGTTACGGGCTAGGTGCACGACCTCATTGCGCTTGAAGCACTTGATTCTGGCTGCCGTAGGTTGTTCTGCGTTTGTCCTGCTCTGGGTGGTCTTAGTTAATCCGATTGTAGTTGTTTCTCTACCCCGTCTGTTTGGCAATTTCGTCCGACGTCTCCAATCAGGTTACACCTAAAGCATCTGATCGCGAATAATGTTGGAAACCCCGCACTTGTCCCTGACGTTTCGGCTGCATCCACATTACCCCTTGCGGTTGATATCTTCCTTCTCTACGGTGTCACACTTTCGTTACACCGAATTTTCTTTATGAGCTCCTATATGGTGTGGGGCTGGGCTGCTTTCCACATATCGCAACACTCCGTGTTCGTGTAGGGTTCTATTTGGTTTTATTTTATGGTTAATGTTCAACTCTAACTTATTACGTTGTTCGCTAGCGAATGTCTAGCTTGATCCCCGATGCCTTTATTGTTCAATATTGTTATCCAATGTTCGGAAATTAAGACAAAAAAAAAAAAACACAACCATTAATTTGTATGCCTTACATTTTTATTTAAATTTGTAGACTTATGTTTTTATAATCTCTTCGAAATTACAGGTTCAACACAATCTTTTCTGTCCATCACATTTAGTGCGACAGAATGTTATTTCGGAAATTTAATATGGACTTCCTTTTTGGAATACCAACTTTTGCAACTAACAATTTCTTTTCACGGACCAGATTAAGACCCTTTTCGGAACAGGACCGCCTCAGTTAACGTCTTGAACTCCACTTAATTTATATTTTCGTTCGTCTCTCCGAACGAAGACTTTTTTCCTTTTTTCGTGCAGATCGAAGAATATGTCCTTTTGTCTGCATGGCCCTTTTGTCATCCGGCATTTCCTTTCTTTATCTTTCCCGGATTGGGATCAAAAGATGAAACACAAGGGAACAATCAACAAAGGATCTTGCCGAAGAGCATTTATGATCCTTTGTGTCGGTCGGCGATAAACGTACATGCAGTTCGTTTTATGGCGCGAGTTGTTTGTTTTAACTTGGTTTGGTTAAAAAGGAAAACGACACTGATTGTGTTAATGGTTTTGGGTAATCATATTTCTAGATGATCATAAAATTGCTAACGCGCATTTTATGATTCTCAATGATTTTGTTTGGAGAAAAACATCTGGTCCGCACATTTGGATCCTAGGGGATTTTCGTGGCGAACCTCCGGTTCGATTATCTTATCCAAGTTTTCAACGTGAGCAAATTGAACGTTTAGTTCAATTTGTTTGGTATTGCATTAATGTGGGACCATTGGATCCTTTATCTGCAAGGTAAGAAAAGTTTTCGTTCGATGAAAAAACGAAAATTGATGGAGTGGGTTAAAAATCTGAAAGAGGGTTGGTTGAAAGACTTCGTCCGGAACGGACATAGAGAGTGTGTTGAGTTCGTGTACGAGGTTGATAATATTAATTCATTTTCGACTTTATAATCGATGTAAAATTAAAAGTTGTCTTGTATTAATAGCGTAAATAAGTTTATTTAAATAACAAATAAATAAATATATGAATTGTAAGATCGGTTTTGTTTAATTATCTCTTTCTCCGTCATCATCGGATTGATCAAAATGGTTTGTGAAGATTCAAAAAAAAAAAACTATTTCATGCTACGGATTTGCAAACTTTATTATTCGTTCCAATTGCTAAGTGTGTTGTTTTCAAATGTGTATAAAGTGTGTGTGTGGTGTGCAAAGTAAGTGGTAAAAGTATTAACATTACACCTTTCATAGTCGTACCTATAATATCAGAAATACCTTGAAACATTAATTCTCGCTGACATAAATTCCATCAGCAGCAATTGTTTATTTCCCTAAAAGCAGTTTGGTCGCACCATCACGCAACCAACATGTACCGAACCAATACATTGTGCATGTCTCGGTTCGATTTTTCATCATCTGACACGCATCCTCCACACGTAAGCGCAATTGGTTGCACTTTCTAGCAACCAACATTGCCCGTACAATGTCCATGCGATATTCCCTAGCGCGCCGGCCATACACATCAGAAAATGTTTATTTTTTCTTTGCATTCATGCCCACATCGATCGGTCACACGACCGACCAATACATGAGGGCATCCGGCCGACCACCCAAGCAAGTCGAGTTCTCAAAATGGAAATTTACCATCAAAATTCGACTACGAGGGGATGCCAGCAAAATGTACACGGTCAGCAATAATGCTTTACGCAGTCGTTGATCGTATAAACATTTCAACCCCTTTGATGGGATGTTTGCACCAGCTGCAGATCATTGCTCATGGTGTTACCCTTATGGGTTTGATGATCCACGGTCCGCATACTGTAGACACATACACACACCATGAGCAACAGAAGCAAACATCGTTTATGTTTCGCGCCCTACGTCCCGATGCTAAGGAGTATCTTACCATATATGGTCATCGAGGCGATGAATGGAATTTTGGTGTTCTGTCGCTTCGATGGCTGCACTTAATCGCGTTCTGGATTCCGTGGAGGCAAGTCGGGGCCTCCACGTTAAATACACAAGAAAACGGAGTCGAGTTTCAGTAGCCAATTCGTACGGCCGTGCCGTCAAATTGTAAATATTAAGTTCAAAATATTCCGTGCTCAATTGTATTGCTTGAATAAGAAGTGTCAACGCAATTAGTTTCCACGAACAAATAATTAAGTTCAAAATAATATTCTAAATATTAAGTTTAAAATGTTCCGCGCTCCTATGTATATAAAGACAAGAAGTGTCAACACCATTTGTTAACGGCTTATCGGAATAACAATTAGTCCTTTGGTTTAAGTTGTGTAAGAGTTTTCGATACAATTAAGAAGAATAAAGAGTTTTTGTTTAATTTTGAACCGTGCGTTTTACTTCCTACTTGTTACTGTTTAACCGCGGGTGGTATAGTTGTGCACTGAATTGACTGTGAATTGATATGCGGAGTCAGTTTCGTAAAACAGTACCCGTGACGGTACGTGACGAAAGACACGGAAGAAACCATGTACCACACTTTGTTCTGGCACAAGCGTCTCGTCCTTCCGTTCATTTGCTCGGATGAGCTCGATTTTTCCCAGTTTTGTCTTCATGGCTTCAACTTCTTCCACCCGTTTCTTGACTGTGTCTTGTTCGTTGTTATCGGGTGTCATTTTCTCTCTGGTATCGGCTACATCTTTGCTGTTCTCACTTGGTTTGTTTTCGCGTAGTCCTTCATGGATTACCAACTGGGACTTCTCCTTTTCTCCCCTTAAGCCATTCTTCTTCGACTCGTCCTCCACTTTATTCTGGCTGGCTTTGCTTCTGGGCTAAATCTGGGGTAAATCCCACTTCTGAAGTTGTAAAAGGTCCGTTTTTTTATATTTATTCTAATAATGTTAACAAAGGGTCTTATATTCTATTAGTAACCGTGACGCTCACCATCGGAAAAAGAGAGACCGAGCGCCCGCCATGCGCTCTTTTTATACTGCATACTCAACGAACAGTGAAGTTAGCGTTCGTTTAGTGCTCGAGAACACACGTAGACGTCAGCTGCGCCAGAGTCGGGGTTACACCGAACAGTATTGTTCTATTGGTGGGAAAGGTGAATTACATAAGTTAGTTGTAAGTTAAATTATAAGTTAAGATAAAAACACAAAAATTGGCGGAAAGTTTTTCTTTGTCTTAAAAATAAATATAATTAATTAGACAGCCAAAGTTATGTCGATGTAACGCAAACTGTACGACAATAGTCATATTATTTTAGCTTAGAGCGTCCGCGTAGGACCAGTCGTTGTAATATGAGAGAATCAAGCTAGAATTTAAGCATTTTTTGACTAGCCTGTAATTTGAAATCTAAGAATATAAAATAGAAATAAGGAATGTTGCAAAAATGACAAGAGTCAAAGAAAAAGAACTTTAAAATCAAAGGTCATCTCGGCATATTAAACCGACGTCACGGCAGCAGCAGGGCCACACATTATAGCCCATAGATTTAATATATATATATATATATATATATATATATATATATATATATATATATATATATATATATATATAATATATATACATCATCATCATCATCGGCACTACAACCGGGATCCGGTCTTGGCCTTATTTAACAAATCTCTCCACCGGTCCCGATTTCGAGCCGATGTCATCCAGTTTAGCACTCCCAGGCTCTGGGCGTCCTGGTCTACGCCATCCCTCCATCGCAGACAAGGTCTGCCGCGCTGTCTCCTTCCATACATCCTGCCACAAAGGACTTTCCGGGCAGGGTCCTCTTCGCTCATTCGAGCTAGGTGTCCCGCCCACCGGAGTCTACCGAGCTTGATTTTTCTTACAATATGAGCTTCAAGGTAGATTGCGTACAACTCATGGTTGTAGCGTCTCCGGAATCGTCCTCCCTCACATACGGGGCCAACAATTCTCCTTAAGACCTTTCTCTCGAACGCGGCCAAGAGTTCAGAGTGCCTTTTATTAAGCACCCAGGTCTCGGATCCATACATGAGTACTGGTAAGACCATGGTCTTGTACAGTAGTAGCTTGGATGTTCTGGATAAATTTCGGGATTTAAAGAGCCTTGATAGACCATAGTAGGCTTTGTTGGATTTAATCAGCCGTTCGCGTATTTCTTCTTCCATATTGTTATCGGCTGATACTATTGACCCAAGGTAGTTAAAGGATTGCACTACTTCAAATTCGTGCTCCACTACCCTTATAGTTTGACCAACGTTAGGTCTTCTCTTCGCAGAAGTTACCACCATGTACTTGGTTTTTCCCTCATTAATGCGCAGTCCCAGTTTTTGTGCCGCCTGCTCGATCTGGGTGAAGGATTCCTGTACCGCCGATTCGGTTCTACCGATGATGTCGATGTCATCTGCGTAGGCAAGTATCTGGCTGGACTTGGTGACAATAGTCCCTCTAGTTGTAACGCCAGAGTCACGGATTGCTTTCTCCAACGCCAGGTTGAAGAGGAGGCAGGCCAGACCGTCCCCTTGTCGGAGTCCATTATAGATGTTTATTGGTTTGGACAGCAATCCCGCTACTTTTACTTGACTAGTTACGTTGGACATGGTCAACCTACAAAGTCGTATCAATTTATTTGGAATGCCGAATTCTCTCATGGCATTATATAGTTCTACCCTGGCTATGCTGTCGTAGGCGGCCTTGAAGTCTATAAACAGATGATATAGTGGTATCTTAAATTCCAGACATTTTTCCATCGCCTGCCTAAGGGTGAATATCTGATCAATTGCTGATTTGCCTGGGATGAAGCCACACTGATATTGACCATTAGCGTATGGGGATATCCGGTCTTGTAGGATAGTGGAGAGTATCTTATAGGCGTATGGGGATATCCGGTCTTGTAGGATAGTGGAGAGTATCTTATAGGCGGTACTCAGCAATGTTATACCCCTATAGTTGCTGCACAGTGTGATATCTCCCTTCTTATGTATGGGGCAAATTATACCACGACGCCAATCTTCCGGCATCTCCTCTTGCTCCCATACGTGCACCACGATCTCGTGAATTGCGTGATGTAACACTGTCCCTCCTTGTTTGATCAGCTCAGCTGGTATGCCATCAGCTCCAGGGGCTTTATTTGATTTTAGCTGTCTAATGGCTTTTAGTGTTTCCTCAATGCTTGGTGGCGGCAGCATTTGGTCCTGGTCTTGCATTGGTGGAGCCTCCAATTCTTCTGTGAGCTGACCATTTAGCAATTCATTAAAGTGCACTTCCCATCGCTCCAGAATGCCTTCAGGATCGGTGATCAGATTACCCTCTTTATCCTTGCAGTAAGTGCAGCGTGGTGTGTACCGCGTCATACTGCGGATTATTTGGTAGAACTTCCGCGCCTGGTGCGGACCTCGCTCTCTACTTTTCTCTATTTCACAGACAAGATTTTTTTCCCAGGCACTTTTCTTTTGTCTGTGAAGTCTTTTTTCAGTTCTTCTGAGCACTTTGTATTTCTCCTCGCGTACCCGCGTCCTATGAGACTGCTGCATTGCCCGGTATGCAGCATTCTTACGTTCAGTCGCTAGTTTGCACTCATCATCAAACCAGTCGTTCCGATCTCTACGACTACTGCCTAAGATGGAGTTGGCAATACTAATGACAGTATTCTTAAGGCGTATCCATTTCTCTTCTACGCCCGGCATTCTGGCCCCAGGACTTACTCTCCCTGCGCCGAGCTCTTCGAGGGCGAGTCTTAACGCATGACCAAAGGTGTTGCTGGTGTTCTCATTGCGTAAGGCAGCCGTGTTGATTCGAACCTGATCCGTGGATGCAATACGTCTCCGTAAGGCAATCCGCGCTCGGAAAACTGTACCAACAAGATAGTGATCCGAGTCGACGTTGGCACCTCGGCACGTTCGTACCGTCATCAGGCTCGAAGAGTGGAGGCGATCTATCAACACGTGGTCAATTTGGTTGCGAGTGGCTCCATCAGGTGATACCCAGGTGGCTTTGTGGATATCTTTACGCGGAAACCTGGTACTCGCAACGACCAAGTTTTTCGATGCTGCCAGTTCGATGACTCGTAGTCCATTGTCATTAGTGTTCTCATGCAAACTATGGGAACCTGCGTAGTGCCTGAAAACCGGCTCCCGACCTATTTTCGCATTCAAATCCCCAAGAACGATTTTCACATCGTATCTTGGGCAGGCATTGAGGGCCCGTTCGACGTTCTCATAGTATTCTTCTTTTTCGTCGTCAGGGGACTCCTCTGTAGGTCCGTGAACGTTTATGAGGCTTATGTTCTTAAATTTGCCTCGCACGCGAAGAGTGCATAGCCTTTCATTTATTGCATTAAAGCCGATGATGACAGGCTTCAGTTTTTGGCTGACTAGAAAGCCTACCCCGAGCGCATGGTGTTTTGCGTGACAGCTGTAATAAATGTCATACTCTTTTCTTTGAAAAACAACACTCCCCGTCCATCTTATTTCTTGTAATGCTGTTATGTCAGCCTTATATTCGGACAGGGCATCGGCTAGTTGCTGTGCAGCTCGAGCTCTGTATAGTGAGCGTATGTTCCATGAAAAAATCCTTAAATCGTTTAGCCGTTTTCGTATACATATATATATATATGTATATTTCGTATACATATATATATATATGTATATTTCGTATACATATATATATATATGTATATATATATATATATATATACTACCATTAAATTGTTAAAAACAAAAACACAAATTTGGTTTTTTTTTGTGTTAATCGCATTTAAATCGAGACCTCGAAAAAAAATGCCCACTACGTAAAATTAATCTCCGCGCTTTCAAGTCTAAAATGTTAAAGATGAAGGTTCCGTACACATTAATTCATCGCTGGTTATTGAAGATCAATTAAAAAGGGACGGATGCTTGTGCCCTGTGAGTAGGGCGTTAGAATATACTCACAGCTAGGCCAGCTTGTCGTAAGAGGCGACTAAAGTTCGAGTGGTAGCCGGAGTCCCAACGCCCTGCGCGCCCAGTGAAATACCACCCCATCAAGCTTTACGCTCCGTGAAATGGTCGGGAGATATCCCCTTTCGGAGCTTGGCTGATGGACCTGTTCGAGAAAATGTTGGTTATGTGGTAGTCGGTCCCAAGGTGAGATACCACCCCGTCACGCTGTACATTCCGCGATATCGTCGAGAGAAATCTTCGACGGTGTTTCGGATGTGTGGCTGATGGCCCGGACTGACACGGGGATAAGTCATGATGGTGCCTTCTGATATAAAGAATTCCGGAGGTAAACTAGTTTCCCATTCGGATCTCCGAGGGGGATTATGTCAGGGGGAACATCATGCAGATATCATGATATATAATGGAACTTTAAGAGGTTCGTCATCGCATAACCGGGCTCGCTCTCGAGGCTCGGCCCACGCTCGACTGGTGACGGCATTTTGTAACATCAGGGGCATCGGTTTCACCAATACCAATGTTAACCAATATTTGCAAACAACGAAACTTGATATCCTTGCCCTAACTGAGACCCAGGTCGATTAGTCAACTGATTCGACATATCTTCGTTGTTCCGGATACGACTTACATTCGAGATTCCGTTTTAAGGGCGGACTCTGTGTCTTCGCGAGGTCCAATCTGGCTTGCCAGAGGATGGAGGCGTTGGAACCCAATAATATGGACATCATATGGTTGAGGGTGGTGCTGAGAAATTCCGTTAAATTTCTTTGTTGTCTTTACCGCTCCCCGAATGACGACCCACCGGCGACATTTTTCGAACATCTTTCACATACAGTCGACTGGATACAGATGAACCACCCAGCTTCTGAAATTGTTGTCCTTGGCGATTTTAATGTGCACAATTCCGACTGGTTGTTACATTCTAACAGAACCGACGAGGCTGGGAGGCTGGCGGAGATGTTTGCTGTAAGCCACAGCTTGACTCAACTCGTGGGGGAGCCAACGCGAGTGCCAGATGCCCGAGGCGATTATGCGAACACCCTGGATCTGTTTTTGACATCCGAACCGAGTATTTATACCGTAGAGGTTTCTGCGCCACTGGGGAACTCAGATCACTGCTTGGTATCTGTCGCGCAAGCACTTGCATATCAAGCGAATAACCGGCCTAGGCGGCTTCGCCATGTATGAAAGTATGGGGCTGCTAACTGGGACGATATGCGAGATTTCTTCGCATCCATTCCATGGTCGGAGGTGTGCTTCGGAAACTCCGATGTTAACGCTTCCGCGGAGTCGGTATCAGAGATTATTCTTCTGGGGATGGAGTTGTATATTCCACATTCCATCAAACGAAGTTCGTCTGATAAAAATTGGTTTGACAAAAAATGCGAGCTGATTACAGGGGCAAAAAATAGAGCTGTAGCGATCCTAAATCGCTACTCCCACCCAAATCCCCAATATTATCAAACCCTAAATTTCCTAATTTCATATTGAATCATAGGAGCAATAAATTAACCCAAAGCTAATTTATCGCTCATCGATTCAATTCCACATAATAAACCCAAATCCCAAATTTTCCATTGCTTCATATTCAAATCCCATATTGAGTCACATGTACAACGAATTTAACCAAAAGTTAATTCATCATACATCGACTCAATTCCTAAAAACCTTGACATCATGAAATGCTAAATTCAAAACGCATTTCATGATTTCCGTTCCTAGAACCCATCCAACTAAAGCCTCTAACAAATTCCCAGAACACAACTCAAATTGAAAAGCACTAAGTCATTATGTGTGCTTCTGGGAATTTTGACAAAAATTAGTTGACAATTCTCAACTAGAAAAACTATAAAAGGGCAGTGAATTTGAATTTCGCCATTAGTAGATCTCCAGAGGCCGAACCCCTGGCCGCGCGCAATACAACTAAGTTACAAAAAATAAAATAAACACTAGTTAGCAAAACGGTTGCCTTTTCGTCTTTGGAGATGCTTGACCCTTGATCCGGTTTTTTCCAATTGTTTGAAATGGCGTTGTCCTCAATGTCTGGTAACAGTTCCTCAGGTTAGCTTGGCTTCGGGAGTTAAATAGTTTTTCCAGTGACGTCAAACGATATGCATTCATCCGACGCACCAAGTACATCGGAACATCCCGCAGCTGAATATCAGGGGACTCCCTGTAAAGAGGCAAAGCACGTTAACGACGCCGTCGCCTCAGGACCTAACAACTTATCCTAGGGAAGCACGTTAACGACGCCACCGATTCAGGACCTAACAACTTATCCTAGGAAAGCACGTTAACGACGCCGCCGCCTCAGGACCTAACAACTTATCCTAGGGAAGCACATTAACGACGCCGCCGATTCAGGACCTAACAACTTATCCTAGGGAAGCATGTTAACGATGCCGCCGATTCAGGACCTAACAACTTATCCTAGGAAAGCACGTTAACGACGCCGCCGCCTCAGGACCTAACCACTTATCCTAGGGAAGCACGTTAACGACGCCGCCGATTCAGGACCTAACAACTTATCCTACGGAAGCACGTCAACGACGCCGCCGCCTCAGGATCCAATAGAGCTTTTAACCGCTTAATGCACACCTCCGTGACATATACGGGCAATGTTTACCGTTTACCGTTTAAATGTGCATTAAGGGGTTAAGGAATGGCGCTCCAATCTCACCGATGTTAACAGAACGAATTTTGTTAGAATCAGAAACTCGTGCAACCAGGCGATTGATACCGCGAAGAAGGCTCACAACGACAGGGTGATCAATAAGCTCCTTCGGTGCCCAACTGGTTCGCGCTCCTTCTGGTCAATGGCAAAGGATGTCAGCGGTAAGTTCGCATCCTCCTCTTTCCCTCCGTTGGTGACAGGCAGCAGGACGTTAGTCACGAATCCAAAGGATAAAGCTAATGTGTTCGCGAATTTATTTTCCGCGAATTCCAACCTCGATCTCGGTCTTTTGGAGCCACCTGTGATCTTGCCGGTACAGTTTTCCATGCGGGATGTGAGATTCCGTCCGCGCACTATTCAACGCATTCTACGTGAACTGGATTGTAGGAAGGCAACCGGCCCGGACGGAATACCAGCAATAGTCCTTAAGAACTGTGCTCCAGAACTACCGCCGGTTCTTGGCAGACTCTTCCACTTATCTTATGCCTGGAGGACCTTTCCTGCCCGCTGGAAAATCGCTCGAGTTCAGCCAATCCCAAAGACGGGAAAAAAGTGTCTCCCACAAAATTACCGTCCGATAGAATTACTGTTGTAGTGCTCCAAAAAAGCCCTACCATCTTTTTCTCCCATTCCTAATCCAAAATCCCAGCAATACTACCCTAAAACCCAAAACCTGAAAAAACCCAAACATTATCCAAAATTCGCAATAAACGAATCAAACATTCGTTTATCGCATAACATTTGCCCCCACGGCATAATTAAATCCAAAATCAAAATTAAAATTAAAATTCACAATAAACGAATCCAATATTCGTTTATTGTTCTATATTTGCTCCACAGCATCACCCAAATCCAAAATTCAGAGATTGTTATCTCTATCCTAAAAATTCCATTGAGTTGAACAAACAAAAACTCAAAAGCAGATACATTCACACATCTGCGTAATGGTTTCGTAAGAATTCAAGAAATTGATTTCTTATCTTGTGTAAACACAACATCTCGCTCGAAATATCCAAAAGATCGAGATTGTTGCACGAAAATGTGTATCTTTGAGATACAATTTTCGATTCCTTTTCCTTTATAAAGGAATGGTTTCGTGATCTCCGGGCCGCAGTGTAAATTCGTATCTTGTCCCTGGAGGAGATACCCCAGTGGGAGAAATAAAATCTGAAAACTAAAACAACCCTTGTTTTCATTTCACCTGGCCTGGAAGACCAAAAGAAGAGGACATTCGACCCATATCTAAGGACGTTGCTCTTCCCTTTGGACTCAAAGGAAGCACGGCAAACGAACCCTGTTGCGCGACAGGTTTTCGGGAACTTTTATAAGAGATCTCTTAGTCCTTTTAAGGATTAAGACACACGCTCCCCGAAACCAGAAGTACAACAAAAAATTATGGTGGCAGCGGTTTGGGATCCCAACATCCCCTACCAATAAAATACGAACTAGGCAGTGGATTAGACTGGTCCAAACATCCCCTACCAGAGGGAGAATACACGAGTGGGATATCTATAGATCCCGCTACCAACAGGAAAATAAATTCCGATAAAAACAGCGTGCCCGGGGCTAAACACCGGCAATAGTTACAAAATAGTACATTTTAAATATTCTAAAGTGGTAAAAGCGTTCCTCTGGGGCATACACCGAGGAGAGGTAATAGTGTGAAAAATAACAACGAGCAGCCAAGGATAAACCGGGATTCCTTATGCAGCGGCAACACCAGGACCAAGCAGCCAGTGACGACAAACAACAGGACACCCAACAAACCTGCAGCTAGAAAACACAGGTATTAAATTTTTATTTATTTGTTAAGTGAAAAGTGATATAAAGGTAACTTAGTTGAAACAAAAAGTGAACTAAAATTAAATTCAGTTTTGTCATTTTTGTCATTTTGTCTTGGAAATTGGCTCCCAAATAAGTAAATTTTTAAATGTTTGAATTGTTAACTAAAAGGGGACGCCAAGAATAAATTGAATATTTATTTTAATTGTTCTTTTACACTGGGATAAATCTTATTAATAATTTGTGCAAGTGCATTTAAATTTAACTTGTTTTTCTAAGAATAATAAGCAAAGTTGTTCTCATTTTTCCAAGAAGAGTATACGCATAAAAAAGCCCAAAGTGATAAATATAATTAATAAAAGAAATTTTTCTCTCACACAAGCATATACAATATACAAGTACGCACTTACTTTTCGGCTAGTAGAGGCAAACATTTTAAATACATTTTTCTTAATAAACGTATCTTTCTTAAACGCATTTTTAAAAAACACATATTTTTGACAATTTTCAAAACTTTCTTCACGAATATATACATATACACATTTTTTCCAAAAACTTTTTCCCAAAATATCAACATTTTATTCTTCAAAAGGGGACAATATAAAAGACCCCACACAAAAATTAACTACAAATTTGGTTTTATTATTTATTTTTTGATATATATTTTAATTAATTATACACGTAAACATATATACATACATTTTCTTTTGGGAAGATTTTTCTTACGTGATAAGCTGAACAATAATGAACAAAATTTAAATCCTTGGTCTTTGTCCTTAGCGTCTTTTTTGGAAAGTTTTCTTTAGGTCGAATTTTTCCTCTGAATCATCTGCGACTTTTGAAAATCTATTCTGGAATTTTATCTCTCGACAGTTTAGACACTTTTTCCATAGGGCGAAAGGGTTGATTTCTTTCACTTTGAACAGAACAAACATCCTCATATAGGATCGAATTTAAACGAGTTTGCAGAAGCTTTTTCGTCTTGTGTTTTTCTTCTTGTTAGGAACGATGAAGATCTCATCTCTTTGTTCTCTACCCCTTTTCACCATCATTTGGGAAGGTCTGTTTCACAAATATGTCGTGAGCGACAAAAATAAACCGGGTACGCGTTCGCAGAGACCTGAGCCCGAGCTCATACAAAATCGCGAGGACGAAATATCGGAAACCGTACGTATGGAAACACGCGAACAGAGTTCTAGAATGAACTTACCAATAGGATTAAGTGACATACTGGGACTCGTGCCGATATTTAACGGTAATCCTGACGAATTAGAGGGTTTCGTCTCTTGTGGAGACATTTTGTTCTCACAAGCACAAGATGACAACCAGAAGTCCTTTATTCTAAGGGTGGTCAAAACCAGATTGCAGGGACCGGCGCGTGATTCTATCAGACATAAAATTATTTCTACTTGGGAAGATCTTGTTTCAGAATTAGAGGGAGAATTTAAACCTCTCATCTCTAGGTCTGCTGCCCAAAATAACTTAGTGGCAACAAAACAGGATAGCAAGGAGGGTGTGAAAGAATTTTCAACTAGACTCACACACCACCTGCATGAATTCGACAGCGCCACATACGCTAGTTCATCTGATCCTGCAGTCAGAACTTATCTTCTGGCTGAAAATCAAAGACTCGCTTTAAATACGTTTGAGGATGGGATACGAAATTCCAGCCTCAAAATCTTAGTAAAAGCACATAGGGCTTCAAATCTAAAAGCGGCCATTAGCTACGCTTTGGAACAATCTCAAAGATTGAACAGCGATAACACAATGCTAACTTCCAATAACAATTTTAGGAGAAATAACCAACCAATTGTTTGTCAAACATGCAACAAGAGGGGACATACTTCTGCGACTTGCTATCGCAACACTAATTTTCCTAATTTCGTCCCCCAACGCATTAAGACTGAGGCTGAACGTCTCCAATGCGTATACTGTCGAAAGTATAATCACACTCAGGCAGAGTGCAGAACCAGGTTAGCTCATATGCGAAACCAGGACCAACCTTCAACGAGTAGAAATCCTTTCAGAACTCAGCCCAATCAATCTCAAAATAGGACAATAACAAACTCGCCCCGCTTTAAAAATCGAAATACCCGACAAAATCAAAATATTAACAGGGTATCCAATTCACAACAGGGAAACGAATTCACTCGGGCAGCGAGCAACGGCAATCCTTCTCGAGTGCAGACAATCGCCGATATATACCCCATCCCGATGTAAATTTTCAAATGCGCGTATTTTTCTGCCCTGAATTTAAGGAGCCAGTAATACGTGTAAAATTTAATCCATCGGATAAACAACACTCGACTTTCCTCATCGATACAGGCGCCGACATCAGCCTGATCAAATTAGATAATCCTTGTATTGAACAATCTGTAGACAATTCAGACCCAGTGACTATATCCACCATTGCTGGGAAAACGGTCAGCACATGCGGAAAGGTATTGGGGGAGTTCGAATTCAGAACTGATAGGCACTCCATACCCTTTAAGCATAATCTATTTGTAGTGGGAAGCAACGTAGACTTCCAACACGATGGCATACTGGGAAGCGATTTCCTCACGAAGCACCAGTGCCACATTAACTTTGAAAAGGGATTCCTTAAATTCGCTGTGAAGAAGAGAACCATGGTAGAACTCGAGCAGCCTTTAGGGAACAAAAATGAGGTCAAGGAAAATATTCAGAAGGCCACGCCTTACGAGGTATCTTCCACGGATAATACAGGCATTCTTGAAAAATTGGATAACACCGTTCGTGAGTCAACATCCGAATCCGTTTGTCTACGGGCCGGATCTGATGCTGTGACAAACACAACGAAACCAACCACCCTTGAATCTTCCTCTCCCCATTTAAATAAAGTTTGTGGTAACGAAAAAGTTAAGGAAACTGCTGAAAAACTGAGTTCAGGAAAACATGAACCTGAAACTCTAATATCCCCAGAAAATTTAAAACGAAATGCCAAAATCGATTTCATAAAATTGCATTCACGATCTCAACAAATAATGGAGATTCCATTTAAAGGAAAACTTAGTCAAGAACTGATAATAACAAAATCCGAGATCATGCCAGGGATATATCTGGGTAATAGTTTGACAACACCACAGGACAACAAAATAAAGGTATTACTAATGAACACATTAGACACCGATCAAGAAGTAAGCACCAACGACATAGAAGTCGAATGGGACGATCTGGATGACTACAATGTGTTACAGGCGGATGAAACTAAGAACTTTCTAAAAAATAGGCTTGAACGGCTAGAATCACTCCTAGAGTTGCGTCATTGTAACCAGGAGGAAAGGATATCTATCCTAGACATCTGCCGCAGATTTAACGATCTCTTTTACTTAGAGGGCGACCATCTCACACACACTGACGCCATAGAGCATCAGATCATCACTGAAGAAGGAAAGCCCCCACTTTACATAAAACCGTATCGCCTACCAGATAGCTCCAAGCAAGAAATTCACAAACAGGTGAATGAAATGCTTCAGGACGAAGTAGTACAACAAAGTTTCAGTCCTTGGAATTCCCCTCTCTTACTAGTACCCAAGAAGGCAGGACCTGATGGGACAAAACGGTGGAGAGTGGTTGTCGACTTTAGAGCCTTAAATAAAATAACAGTCGGAGATGCATATCCATTGCCCAATATTACAGATATTTTGGACCAGCTGGGAAAAGCTAAATATTTTAGCACTTTAGACTTAGCAAATGGTTTTCACCAAATACGCATGGACAATAGAGACAAGGCAAAAACAGCGTTCAGCACACCCTTCGGACATTACGAATATAATCGAATGCCCTTCGGACTTAAAAACGCACCCGCCACATTCCAAAGGCTTATGAATAATGTACTCATGGGTCTCCAAGGAATAGAATGTTTCGTCTATGTAGATGATATCGTAATTTACGGATACGATCTGAACGATCACAATTCCCGACTCACCAGAGTTTTCGAGCGATTACAAAGACACAATCTGAAAATACAACCAGAAAAGTGTCACTTCATAAGGAAGGAGCTCACCTACTTGGGGCATGTTATTTCAAAGGAAGGTATAAAACCAGATCCAGAAAAAACTAAAGCAGTGAAAACGTTTCCAACGCCCAAGAAACAAAAAGATGTAAAATCTTTTCTCGGTTTTGTAGGCTACTATAGAAAATTTATCCCTAATTTCGCCGAACTGGCAAAACCTTTAAGCAAATTACTCAGGAAGAATGTTCCATTTCATTGGGATGCCTTTTGTGATGAGGCATTCACAGCTTTAAAAAGAAAGGTTATTACCCCACCAATACTGGCTTATCCAGACTTTAACCGGGAGTTTATAATAACCACGGATGCTAGCAATGTTGCGTTAGGAGCAGTCCTATCTCAAGGTACAATAGGACAAGATAAACCTATTGCTTTCACTAGCCGAACCCTAAATGACGCCGAAACACGGTATACAACGTCTGAAAAGGAATTACTAGCAATCGTTTTTGCATTAGCACAGTTCCGACCATATGTCTACGGACGAAAGTTCACAATAGTAACTGACCATAGCTCTCTACAGTGGCTTATAGGACGAAAGGATCCTACATCCAGACTTATGCGATGGAGAATTCTACTCGAAGAGTATGAGTACACAATCGTCCATAAAAAAGGAAAGCAAAATGCAAATGCTGATGCTCTCAGCCGTATAACAACGACTACCCCAGTCAATCCCATTAAAAATAATATCCTCGTCACCACACGAAGTAAAGCCAAACTCGAAGAAGATGTGGCTGCACAATCATACAAAGATACTACCAATCTTGTATGGCAAGAACAAACAGGGTCCATCTATACCAAGAAGAAACTTGGACTACGTATTATAATCCTCCCATTGATAGACTCTGCTGAGGAAGAAAACCTGGCAGGAAGAATCCCAAACTTCACCAAGCCAGACGTAGGTAAAATTACGTTTCATGAGCAAGATGGGTTATGCGCCATCACATTGCCATTGCCTTTCAGAAACCTAAGCGACCAGGAAACCGCTAAGAGTTCCCTTATTGATCTGAAGAAGATTTGCGAAGACCGGAATTTCAATTCCATTGGAATTTTAGTCCCCTTCATAGAAAACGAATCAAAAGTAACACTTAATAACTTGCTAAAAGAAACTTTTGCTCACCTCAACGTGACAATGTACGTTTTCTCCAATAAAAAGAAGCTTCTAACAGATCCTAACGAAATACAAAAGTTACTCGCGGAATACCACAACTCACCTTTCGGAGGACACCAAGGAGCCACCCGAACAATCAATAGATTGAAGCAAAAATATTACTGGCGCACAATGACCGCTGACGTCGCGGCGTATATTCGAAAATGTGCTTCCTGCCAGATAAACAAAAGTGGAAGGAATCCTAGAATTCCTATGAAGATAACCACAACAAGCTCAAAACCTTTCGAAAGAATTGCTTTAGATATAGTAGGACCATTACCAGTCAGCTATAATGGAAATAAATACCTACTAACGTTCCAAGACGATTTGACTAAGTTTTCAGGAGCTTACGCACTGGCCAGCGCCGAAACCAAGGACGTGGCCAGAATTTTCGTTGAAAATATCGTCTGCCAGCACGGCATACCATCTTCTCTATTAACTGACCGAGGTGCAAATTTTCTCAGCGCACTTTTTAAGGACATCTGTTCCTTACTCAAGGTCAAAAAACTCAATACAGCACCCTATCATCCACAAACAAACGGAGCACTAGAACGGAGCCATAGAACTCTGGTGGAATACCTCCGCCACTATGTAAACCAGGATCCTCTCACTTGGGACACCTGGATACCTTATGCAATGTTTGTGTACAATACTACACCCCACAGTAATACAGGCTACACGCCGCATGAATTACTATATGGTTTCCCAGCCGAAATACCCAGTTCTCTCAGACAAAACCCCGAAAGCACTTATAACTACGACCATTACGCAAATGAATTAAAAATGCGATTACAACATGGTTATCGTACAGCTAAGGGAATACTGATAGAGAAAAAACAAAAATCTAAGGCATACTACGACCAAAAAGTAGGCCGTAAGAAATTTAATGTTGGCGACAAGGTTCTATTAAAGAATCATTCAAGACCTAACAAACTAACCTCCCTGTGGAAAGGCCCCTATGAAATTGTAAAGATCCTATCCGAAGAAAATTCAATCCTCAAAATAGGAAAAGGAACTCGAATAGTCCACAACAATAATATAAAGCTATTTGTGGATTAGGCAATCACGAATAGGAAACTCCAAAGAAAAGTAAAAGTTGAAGAAAAAATGTATATATGTATAGATAACCAAAAAAAAAAAAGAAAAAAAAGAGAAATAAATAAATGCATACACGTATAGTAAACACAAAAAAAAAATTATAAACTAACACTGTACCAAAATACCACGATAATGTATTTAAAATTTGCGAAAAAAAAAAAAATTTTCATATCAAATAATTGTATACGAATAAAATAATTTTGTAAATAGTACACTTTTAATACCAAAAAAAAAGAGAAAAAAAAACAAACAAAACACAAAAAATAAATATATAGATAAAAACAAATATTAACGCACTTAATAAAATAAGTTTATATCATGTTTTAAATAACCACCACTAACTTAAATAAATAAACAACAACAACAAAATTTTGTAATAATAATAAATAATCTTAGGTTATAAGAAAAAACACATTATATATATATGAAAAAACGAAAATACAAAAACAAAACTTACAAAACAGTGTTAAAATAAGAACTTCTAATATTTATATAAATACAAAACAGTTTTCAACTAAGAAAATACTAAGAAAGTAAGAAAATTTTTATATAACAAAAAAAAAAAAAGGAAAAGTTATAGAATTAAAATGTACGTTCAAATACATGGAAAAAATTATATAAATAAATAAACGCCCGACTAATAAGGACAATGAAAAAAAAGAACAAAAATAATATATGTAAATAATGAAAACTTATACGAGTATATAAACAATGAAAATTCTATGTAATATACAAATTGTAAGAATAAACCATAAAAACCTTACTTATCTATGTATCTTTTTACAAATAGTACTTTATAAAAATAAAAAAAAAATAAAAAAAAAAAAATCACCCAAAGTTAAATTTAATATAATGAATTCAAATACTTATGTAATTATAAAACATTCTACAATTAACCTTACACGCAGAAAATAAGAAAATATTTACTTTAAATCAAAACGAAAATTTTTAGAATCAAATGTTTCCTTCTAATACAATGTTTAATCAACATGAAAAAAAAACAAATTATATGAAATTTTAAACCAATTGTCTATTGTACATATAACCAAAACCAAACTAAATGAATATACCCTTAACTCAAAATAAAATACTTTATATAAGAAAACTTTATTTTGGATAACCAACAATTACTGTTAAACACACCTATACTAAGAAAATTCAAACCTTAAAAACAAAATTATATTTGTACAAAATTTCAAAAGAAAATATTTTTATTATATAAATAACCATTATGGAAACTAGGATACACGACCATAAATACGAATACATAAATATTAAGAAAAAAAAAACAAAGAACAAAAATTACACACTTATAATAAATATTGTATACATAAAGCTACTATGTTAGATAATATCAGGCATATGTAACGGAATCACGATACTATCATCCTTATTCCCAATCACACCATTTTCCAGAAAATTAATCTCATAAAGATCAATTTTCTTTTTTTCAAGGAGGGGAGGATGTAGTGCTCCAAAAAAGCCCTACCATCTTTTTCTCCCATTCCTAATCCAAAATCCCAGCAATACTACCCTAAAACCCAAAACCTGAAAAAACCCAAACATTATCCAAAATTCGCAATAAACGAATCAAACATTCGTTTATCGCATAACATTTGCCCCCACGGCATAATTAAATCCAAAATCAAAATTAAAATTAAAATTCACAATAAACGAATCCAATATTCGTTTATTGTTCTATATTTGCTCCACAGCATCACCCAAATCCAAAATTCAGAGATTGTTATCTCTATCCTAAAAATTCCATTGAGTTGAACAAACAAAAACTCAAAAGCAGATACATTCACACATCTGCGTAATGGTTTCGTAAGAATTCAAGAAATTGATTTCTTATCTTGTGTAAACACAACATCTCGCTCGAAATATCCAAAAGATCGAGATTGTTGCACGAAAATGTGTATCTTTGAGATACAATTTTCGATTCCTTTTCCTTTATAAAGGAATGGTTTCGTGATCTCCGGGCCGCAGTGTAAATTCGTATCTTGTCCCTGGAGGAGATACCCCAGTGGGAGAAATAAAATCTGAAAACTAAAACAACCCTTGTTTTCATTTCACCTGGCCTGGAAGACCAAAAGAAGAGGACATTCGACCCATATCTAAGGACGTTGCTCTTCCCTTTGGACTCAAAGGAAGCACGGCAAACGAACCCTGTTGCGCGACAGGTTTTCGGGAACTTTTATAAGAGATCTCTTAGTCCTTTTAAGGATTAAGACACACGCTCCCCGAAACCAGAAGTACAACACTGTCTATTTTATCTAAGGTAATGGAAAAAGTCATCAATACAGAGTTGGTTAAGTATTTGGAGTGCAACGGACTTCTGAATGATCGTCAATACGGATTCCGTGGCAGGCGGTCCACAGGAGACCTTTTGACACTTATAACCGATATATGGACATCTGCGATTGAACAGCATGGTGAGTCAAGGGCGGTCGCATTGGATATCTCCAAGGCTTTTGACCGCGTCTGGCACGGGGCATTGCTGAGCAAACTTCGTTCATATGGACTTTCCCAACAGCTTTGCGACTGGACGAGGAGCTTCTTCGAGAATCGATCGATCCGGGTTGTTGTGGACGGCGAGTGTTCGGATCTGTATCCTGTTAATTCGGGGGTGCCCCAGGCTTCTATTTTGGCTCCAACCTTGTTTTTGCTTCACATAAATGATTTGTTGGAGACAACGGATAACAAAGTGTTCAGTTTTGCGGATGATAGTACGCTTGTTTCCTCCTTTTCGAGTGATCGGCCGATTGGTGCATCAACGTCGCACCAGTTGAGATGTAGACAAAATCAGGATCTAGATAGGGTCTTGAAGTGGGGAAGGGCCGATCTCATCGACTTCAATGCAGCGAAGACACAATACACAACATTCACAAAGAAAAGTGGATCATCGGTTCCACAGCTGATGATGAATGGCGAGGCCCTCGAGGCTGGGGAAAGTTTGAAATTGCTCGGCGTCACGGTCTGTGGGAATGTATCATGGCATAAACACGTGTCGAGTATCGCCAGGTCGGCCCCAGGAAAACTGAGTTATCTTTTTAGAGCCAAGAAATATTTTACTCCGGGCCAACTTCTTCCCCTATATAAATCCCAAATTAGACCCGCGCTCGAATATTGCTCTCATGTTTGGAGCTCGGCTCCTAAACATATCCTCGACCTACTTGAGAGCGTACAGAGACGAGCGATCCGCCTGATCGGGGACTCGGCGCTGACGTCGGGACTACAGTCGCTATCACATCGAAGGCGCCTAGCCGACCTCTGTCTGTTTTACAGATATTATCACGGGTGCTGTTCTTCGGATATTTTTGGCATTGTTCCACGCAATTCGGTTTATATGCGCTCCACAAGACAATCCGACGGATCGCACCCGTTTGTGGTTCATCTCCAAACGGCGCGAACATCCCTGTATCAGAACTCGTTCCGTTACAGAGCGGGGAAGCTGTGGAACTGCCTTCCCACACGAGTGTTCCCGGAGCGTTACAACATGCAACTGTTCAAAAAGAACTGCAAAGGTATTTGATGGCATCTCGGGGCGCCAACTCGACGCTCTAGGTTCGCCTCTCCCGAGAGAAGTCTAAAAAAAAAAAAAAACTGACTGAAAAATCGACTCATTTAAGTTTTCGTGCGTTTTTGAGTTTTTCTTATTTATTTTTTTTTGCCAAATGGGTAAATGACCACCTAGTATATGGTTATAAATAGAACGCATCAATGTTTATTAAAATCGGTTCAGCGGATCCGGAAATTAACTGCACACATTGGAAAACCATCATTTCGAGAAAAACTCGTTTTAAATTGTTATGCGTTCTTGTAATCAAGAACGCATAACAATTCATCATCATCATCGGCACTACATCCGGGATCCGGTCTTGGTCTTATGTAGCAAGTCTCTCCGCCGGTATGCGGTCCATATCCGAGACTTGTTAAATTGTCCATAAGAATTTGTTTTTCCGGGCAAGGTTATTAGCCTTGCGCCAATCTTTCTCAGGATGTCGGTGCATGCATTGGTTCATTGGGACAAGGATCGTCCTGGCCTTCGCCGGCTGAAAGAGACTATGCCCTGTATGTTCGCTCCCACCCCCCCCTGTAATTAATGATTGGTAAATTGTTATTCATTATTTAAATTTGTTTAATCTGCTTTCTGTGGATCATATTAAAATAAAACAGATTTCCTGTCATATCCATGTAGTAACTGCAGCAAGTTCAAATATCGACTCGAGTATACCATTCAACCTGCTGGCTGTGTGAAGGGTGCAGTATCAATGTTGCCGGCTGATGCATGTTGCCAACCACATTAGTTTCAAAAGCACCTCGCAACTCTTTCGTCGTTTTTGTGATACATACCCGTAAGCAGTAATTTCCTGATAGCTATTGTAAGTAAGGTTTTGTTTTTTGTTTGTCTTTTCGGAACATTTTAAAAGCATTTTAATGATGAACATTCGAATTTTTATTATCCCCTTAATAGTAATTTCTAATGATTTCAGCTACAATCGCAAAATTTTGTATAGCAAACGGTACCAAGCCAGGTATCCGTATTTGAAGCACACATACAATATTTAAATAAATTCGATGAGGTGCAAAACCTGGTAATTAGGTCCTCCGTTTACATTAAGAGGCTTAAGTTATACGGTGGAATTTGCTGTAGCTAAGGCAATTCAGCAATCCTTTTGAATCTTGAACAATACACAAATTGCAGGCTTAGTTAGTCCAGACAGTCCCATTACCTTTCCTAAGCCCTATAATGGTCTCTTTAACAAATTATTATAAGTTAATTAGCAGATGTTTTGAGTTGTCATCGTCGACACCTTCAGCTATTCATCTTACACCTGCCCTTAATTTGGTACACCTGTTATTTTCGATATGCTGACGACACAAGCACTTATTCTTTCCAGTTCTCACTTTTATCTTTATTAATCATCCAAGATTAGTGTTTATGATTGTTGTAGCAAATGATGCTCTGGTGGCACATTTTCCCCATCAAATGAATGCTTATCATAAAACAAATTAATCTTCGTTTGTAACTTGATACATTCCAGTCAATGGCTAATTAATTATCTGTACATATCAGGTTCTTGCTTCTATTCATATGCCATGTACTTCAGAGGTTTTCCATCTTTTCATCTCTCGTAATTGCCATCGGCAACGCATGGATGGGAATAAGCAATTCCCCAGAAAATCGTTAACGATGTCTTATGTGCAGAACAGAAGTTCTTCACCTTTTCCTTAGATCTCATTAATCCAGAATCATAATATTTGTGTTGCTATAAACCTATAATTCGAATTAGTATGGGCTCATCTTCTACTGGTGCGACTAATAACGAGAGATGGGTTGCCTTAGATAAACTTCATCGTATATCTGCCGAACATGCTTTAAGAATATGAAATACAATTATACGCTGCTTATCATTCATGACTACATGAATTCAATGAAGAAGAAAGTTGAGAAACTTATCAACGTAATTGATCTGTGGCTTTCATTACGTTCAGAAATGGAGATGTGGCTAGGTAATTGAAAGCAGTTTGATAAGTTAGTGAGTTTTTGAAAAAAAAATATTTTTTTCGACAAATAAGCATTTTATTTCTTAACGTGGTCTCCGTTTAGCTCGATTCACTTAGTCCAGGGTTTTTTCCAATTTGTTTATTCCTTCCAAATAATAGTTTTCCTCAAGGTACTCAAATAGGCAATTCGACCCAAATCTCTTAACGCCCAGACATTTCTTCGGTTGGAAACTAGATTTAGCCGCAGGGAGCTATGGTAAATCTGGAGAATATGCTGGATGGGATAGCAGTTCGTAGCCCAATTTATGGATTTTGCTTGATTATACTTAATGAGCACACGAAATTCACTTTTTTCCCTTTTCGTTAAAATTCAAGGGATTGTCTGCTTCCAATGGGTGTTAAACATAAATTAAATGACGTAATTTGCATGACAGTAGTCTATTTGTAGTTAGCAGTTGACGGGAGCAGTGTTGTATTTAAAGTTACTGCACGGCGAAATCAAAGTCACTGACTTATCAAACTGTCCTCGCGAGATAAATGTGGGGTTTATAAATTATTCCACAAAAGCACAACTTTATTTTGTTCTTAATTTTACTTTATTTTAAATAACTTTATATATCGGGTTTTCCAATAGGGACTTGCCAACGCAAACCATTTGAGATATTTCAAAAACTTTATTATCGGCTTGAAGTACCATCAAAACATTTATGAATGGAACGCGACTTCGTTCATATGGCCACCGCGGGCACGTTTGCAGCGGTCAATTCATTGGACCCGTGACGGTTTCGCCAAATACCACGGTTCCCCTTCCTGAAAAATCTCCATAATCATCACCCAAGACGCATAAGTCTTCGCCAATGCATTCGCATTCGGCACCTAAAAATGCTTCACGCATTATGTAGATCAAATCTATGATCATTAAGTCCCTGTAAAGAAAACTTACCTTCATGCATTCTCTTCGCATACCACTGCTCCTTAAGATTTCTTTATTAGCTTACCAGGAATTTCCTATCAATTTCGGCATCTACGTCGCCAGTCAAATTTCCTTGGATGAATTCCGGTAAACAAAATAATTCGATTTAAATACATTGTAACCTTCATGACAGGGATCATAAATACTGCGCCGTCTATTTTCCCAACGTCGCCAAGTAAATTTCCTTACGTACACATCGGCCGGCGCTCTTTTTCTTCCAGCAATAAAATTCCCTAACTCGCACCATGTGCAAATCGAAGATTGTTGTTCCTACATAGGTTCCTGCGATACCATAGACAATTCATATCGTTTGTGGTATCCGAATCACATTTCCTATTTAATGAGCGGCTGCTATTTATCTAGCCGACCCTCATTACCGAACTATGCATCAGGTCATATTTCCCTTGTCCTTTAATTCGCCGAATCTTTTTCCTCACGAACTAAATGCATAAACAAATACAAAGCCATTAGCATCCGACGAGATGCGATTTGTTTGTTTCAACAAACACACATCCACATTATGCCCCGTCCTTGAGTTTCAGGTTTATTCCTATGGCCTTGTGTATGAAAAAAACCAATGCGATCTTCACTGACACATACACATTCATTGCCAAGTCTGTCTTCTTTGTTTCCACCACAGAGAAACATTTTTTTTCTTGGGCAAACTCACCTCAAAACGATTAAATATCGTTGAGTCGATTTTCATCCGCCGGCCGTCGTGGTCGTTGCTGACTTCCGCTCTCCGTCGTATGGCGGAGATGCGTTCATCAAAAGTCGTGCGAGTTTAATCCCCTGAGGTACGTGCCCTTATTCTGGTATTGTGTGTCGCGCGCCGAGTTAAATTCCACTTACTTGAGGAATGCTCCTTGCCAAATCGTTTCCATTGGATAATTAAGATTGAGTGAATCCTTTTGTGAACATTATAAACCAATAGAAGAAATCATTTAGTTTCCATCAAATCAGTGCAGTATTAATGTGAAATAAATTTCGTTTCTGGCATAACATATAACAAACCAAAATAACAATAAAAGGATACAAATAAACAACTGTGCGTTTCATTTAATGTTCCTGGCAGCGGTTCTGAGAGTGTTTTCATTATTTTTACTTGGTTGATCGTGCTAGTGCTTTTACTTACTCCTGGTGTGGACGATGCGTCGTCGAGTTCGGTTTGTGCTTTTCAAGTTGACTTTCCCGCGGCTGAACATTTAATTATGATGGAGGAGGAAGTAGAACTCGCACCCATGCTGGTGCCACGTCTCACTTTTAAATTTTCGTAATAAATATATTTTTTCAATCCTTCATAATTTTCATTTATTCCTGCATGTCCCGTTTCATTTCTATGATATTTTGCTATGTATCCGTATGCTTCTTCTCCATATCCTTCGCATGGTAGGCACATTTATAAAATTTCAAACTTGTGTAAAATAATTCTATCAGCTTTTGCTGCACTTTGTTATATTCGCAATCAGGTAATTCATAAAAGATTCCTATTTTCCCTGATTTTAAAAGTCTTCGGAATATGTCAGTCATAAAATTGTTTTTAATGTCGTTTGTGCTAATGTAGATGTTACGTTTGTTATTGATCAATTCGATTTCCTTTGTTTTATTATATGTTATAATTATTTGTGTGGAGAATCTATTAACAGTTGTCTCTAATATAGGAAAATGATCGTTTTGTTCTTCCTGTTGTGAATGTATTGTCGCATTTGTACTCATGTTATCATTGTTAGCTTCTACATTTATAGTATTTATTTCTCCGGTATCGGCATTTATTCTGGACATGCTACCTTGTTTTCTGATCCTTTAATATAATTAATGTTGATGTCACATTCTCCAAGTTTAAGTAACCAACGTTGTAACCTGTGATTAATGTCCTTTCCTTTGTGTTTGGTTTATAACCATTTAAGAGGCTGATGGTCGGTTAGAAGATCAAAGGTTCTACCATAAATGTATGGACGAAAGTAATTGACTCCCCAGACGATAGCGACCAGTTCTTTTTCCGTAGTTCAGTATTTTCTCTCGATTGTCCTGTGTAAGGACTGCGCCTAGAGCAAAATCGCTAGCGTCTGTTATAAGTTTGAATCTCTTATTAAAGTCCGGGTATTTGAGTATTGATGCATTAGTTAGCAATTGTTTAAGTTTTTGGAAGGAATGTATATATTGTGGATCATTTTTATTCACTTTAGTGTTCTTCTTTAGGTATTTAGTCATTCCGTGGGCATGGTTTTGCATAGTCCTTAATAAATTTTCTGTAATATCCGGTCGTTCCTAGGAAAGACTTTATTTGTTTTGGGTTTCACGTATTTTGAGCTTTTGAATGTTTTCTATTTTACTTATATTAGGCCCAATGCCATCTATTAAAAGGATATGTCCTAATTACTCTATATTTTTGGTAAAGACATTGTCTTTATCTATTTGGATCTTTAAGTTATTTTCTCTAAGTTTATTAAAGATTTTTTGGATATTATCAGTGTGTTCTTCTATTGAAGTGCTGAAAATTAAAATATCATCTAAATATACAACACAGATTCGATTTATGTACTCTGTAAAAACTGAATTGATTAATCTTTGAAATGTTGCTGGGGCGTTCTTTAATCCGAATGGCATTCTGTTACGGCCACAACCACCCATCTCTTAAAACTTACCTCTGTGGAGCCAGCCTCCACCACTAACGGCGATACACGCCAAAAACGTCCACTTAAAAGATGTGACATTAGCTAAGCCAAAAAAAAGGCATCATAAATTGAACTGCACGTTCACCTAAAACAATAACAACATTACCTCATACACCAAATGGTCCCACATAAATTGATGGCAAGCAAATCAAAATCAATGTTCGATTTGCGCTAATCAATTAAACCACAAGTAAATTGAGCTGAACGTCAAATTTGCTCACATAAAAAATCGAAATATAATCATTGAACCAAGGGTTCACCACAAAAACCCATAAGAGCCAAATGTGCAGGCCAGATGCCGTCGTCCAAACAAAATCGACGATAATCATAAAAATGCGCGCCAGCAATTTTATGGACCCTTAGAAAAATGGTTACCTAAAACCATTAAAACAACCAGCGCCAGTTTTCGTTTTAACCAAATTAAGTTAAAACAAACAAAAGGCAATAAACCACAATGCACATTCGCCTCGGTGTTATTGATCTTTCGTTCATTCGGTTCCCACGGAAAAAATCATTGCCCATTCGGTTAAAGATAACAATAGGCGCAATAAACGCACGATTGATTTTTCTTTGTGTTTAATACCGAAAAAAGGTTCTGGCGGGAAAATGGAAATATCCTTTGATCTGGCGGAAGGAACCAGATTTCGAAAAAAGAAAAGAAAAATGAGAAAGTTGGAACTAAAGTTTTTGACGGAGACAAAGAGACGAGACTAGAGTTGGGTTTTAAGAGTTGACCCAGATGGTCGTCCGCGAGTGAGGTTGGTTCGAGAATTTTGAAGGAGTCGGTCGAAGAGTGGAGCGAGTTCGCGTGCGCAGAGTTGTCAGTTGTTGGAGTTGATATAGTGTACAAAGTTCAAATCTTGCTTAGAAATTAATAAGTTAAACTTGTGCCCATGGATAAAAAGACAATAAAACATCAAAGAAATTAGTTAATTATCAAAAAACAAAGTGTGTTTCAATTCCCATATAGTGTGTGTGTGGTGTAAAAGGAAAACCTTACAATTCTAACGAACTCATAATATCCTAATGGGGTAGAAAAAGCCGTCTTTTTCCTACTGTAGCGAGCTTAGGGTACGCTGGATTAATTATTTTGAATAAGAGCCGTTAAATCGATTTTGAATTAATATAACACTTTATTAGTCCGTAATAACAACCGTTACTTATACCGTACACTTAACGATTTCTTTACTTATCGCTTCCGTACTTATCGCGTCTTTTACTTCTTCACTGCTTACTTCTCACTCGAGACTTATCGCTTGCTTCACTTTCTACTTCTTACTCATCTCCATCATCCGTGTGCGACGTATTTATATCGTTTCTTATTCTGATTCGGCGTTTCGTTTCCGTCCGTTCCATAGTCTTGAATGTTCTACTGGTCACGGTCTCCAGTTTTCCATTGCTTTATAGAATATTCTAGTGCTCTGTTTCGGACTCTCTAGAATATTCTAGTTTTGATTGTCATATGCGTTACACTATCTTCCGCCTAGATTAGTACGTCCCGAATTAAGTTCACTGGTCTCCCGGGCCAACAAAAGCCGCCACTTTCATCTTGGCGTTCGGCAGTGGAAGTTCTTGACCTTTTTCCAAATTTTCTACCGCTCTCCTCTTCGCGTCAGCTCTAGCCGGCCGCCATTCTTTCTTTTCCTGACGACAGAATTCCTCTTGCATTTTAGGGATCTCATGCGAATAGTATAAGAGAAAATGCATGTGCACACTCTTAAGCTCTTCTGGAGTTTGCACATCACGTAAGCGATCTAGATCTTCATCTTTAATTACACGCATATCATCTGGTGTTGGAGCATATGTCGATTTCATAACCGTATCCAACTGGTAGTTCCACATCTTTTCAAATAACTGGAGCGGTTTGTTCTTTGGAGCTGACAGTAAACACCAGCGTGCGTCGTAGTAATAGACTTTCCATAGACCGTCGCACGTTAATTCTGGATTCACATGTTCTTCTCTATAGAGCGCAATGAACGGCACCTCTAGCTGTTGATTACGCCTACAATCTAGGGCTCGCTTGATCTTTCCCGCCGTATGTGATGGCTTACAATAGCGGTCTCGACCTCCAACATCCGTTGATCTCTCTTTTTCGGAAACAGTTGATTTACAAAACGCATGTTTGTAAATCCATTCAGCTTCATCCTGTAGTTCATTGGGTCCCTCTGGAACAGGCGCAACCGGAACTTCGTGCAATTGCATTCGCTCAGGAATTACCGTTTTACGGATTTCATTGTCCAAATCCGTAAAGTGACCCCTTTCCAATTCACTAGGTTCGTATTCGAGTTCATATCCGTCCTCGTCATAATTAGTGAAATCTACACCAAAACTGTCCTGACCTTCTTGCGATGACGTGTCAGTGACTAGAAGTCGTCTTTTCTTTTTCTTCTCAGCAATTGGCCTTCCTTCGTCGTCTACAATAAAATCCTCAGCATCAGACTCCGATTCCTCATCATCATTGAAATGTTTTGCTGTCTCAGTTTGAGTGACTACGTTCAGAGCGGCGTTCAACATCGTCTTCGTCGTCGAATATCTGTTCGGCTATAGCCTCACGTGCTGAACCTTCATCGTCGTGCTGTTCCTCTCCATCACTTTCGTCGTCCTGTGTACGACGCAGACGCTTGGAACGCCTTCTGCCTTCGACTTTCAAACCAAAATTCTCTTCAATAAGGTCACAGTCGGTCGTCCAACTCGTCCTCATCATTGTAAATCCGTTTCGGGGAACGGCCTGAAGCATCAGTGTCTTCACCATCACTGCCGTCCTCTTTAATCGGGTTATCATCGATGAGATCCTTCAGTTCTTTACATAACACATCATCGTCATCTTCCTCCTCTTCCTCACTGCTGTCGGGCATAGCTTTGCTCTTCCTGAGTTTCTTCCTTTCATGTGGCTCCAATTTCTCCTCATCCTCATATTCCTCCGCTTCCGAATCCCAGAATTCTTTCATACACTGCCTTTGGGCATCCAATTTTGCCTTAAACTTTGCAGCTCGCGCATCCAATTTTGCATTAACGTCTGTAGCTCGCGCATCTAATTTTGCAGCTCGCGCGTCCAATTTTGCGTTAACGTCTGCAGCCCACGCATCCAATTTGGCAGCTTGCGCATCTAATTTTGCCTTAAACTCTGCAGCTCGCGCGTCCAATTTTACCATCATCATCCTGACCATCTCCGAAATGTCCAACGGTGGCGAACTCTTCTCCATTACATTGGCACCATCTTGACTCGCTGTTTCTTCTCCATGCGGATAGTCTGGCCCACTCGTAAAAGCATCTGTGCCGACATCAATATCCTCTTCTTCTATTGGTGCTTGCAGACGCTGTCGAAGAATTGGTTTCCCTCCTCTGCTATCCAGGTTCCAGTCCTCCAAATGTCGATCTGACATCGTCACAACACACTTCCACAGACTTATTTACTTCACTAAGAATTAATCCCACTTCTGACACCAATTGTAGCGAGCTTAGGGGTCGCTGGATTAATTATTTTGAATAAATAAGAGCTGTTAAATCGAGTTTGAATTAATATAACACTTTATTAGTCCGTAATAACAACCGTTACTTATACCGTACACTTAACGATTTCTTTATTTATCGCTTCCGTATTTATCGCGTCTTTTACTTCTTCACTGCTTACTTCTCACATGAGACTTATCGCTTGCTTCACTTTCTTACTTATTACTCATTACTTATCGCTTGCTTCACTTTCTACTTCTTACTCATCTCCATCATCCGTGTGCGACGTATTTATACCGTTTCTTATTCTGATTCGGCGTTTCGTTTCCGTCCGTTCCATAGTCTTGAATGTTCTACTGTTCACGGTCTCCAGTTTTCCATTACTTTATAGAATATTCTAGTACTCTGTTTCGGACTCTCTAGAATATTCTAGTATTGATTGTCATATGCGTTACAATATCACCTTTCTTTACTAGAACTTGATGGAAGCCCTTGGCGAGGTCCAAAGTTGTGAAGTACTGTGCTCTTTCTAACTTTTCCAATATATTTTCTATATTGGGTATGGCAAATTTGTCGCTCACGGAAACTTCGTTAAGTTTTCTGTAATCGACAACAATTCTCCACTTTTTCTTACCTGAATTATCGATCTTCTTCGGAACGATCCATAACGGCGAATTGTATGGAGAATTGCTCTTCTTGATAATGCCTTGTGTTAGCATTTCTTTTATTTGTTTATTAATTTCCTCTTCATGAATCTGAGGGTACGTATATATTTTGGAATTAATAGGTTTTTCCATTGTAGTTATGATCTCATGTTGGATTTCATGAGTATGTGTAAATTTTTGTCCCTCATGAAAGAGCAAATCTCTATTGTTGCGGATTCGCCCTTGACACAACCGGCGAATTCGCAATTAAATACAAGATGTGGCATCACCTTAAAGAATGTCAGCAATCAGCTGACATTTTGGAGTTAATTCTGTTGGTTGTCAAATGACAACCATTGTTTTTTTTTGTTATTCTTCTTTCGTTAGCTTTTGGCGACACCGTTCACAAATTTTGTAATCTACAAAAATCAGAGGAATCATTTAAATAATGTATTTAAGAGCAAAAAACCTATCCGCCACGAGTTCTTTTGTCCCAAGAGACGATTATTTCAGGAATAGCTGCAGGTATTCAGTTGACTTTCTTCATCTTAATAGCAATTTGGTTTCAGGCATCATTGCTGCGGCCGCCATTGATCTGGCACATCTAGTCCCTCGTGTTTGTGACCACGACATTCATCACAACACAACAAGAACCCGGTGTTAGTGGAAGGTGTGTTCAACGCTTGTTGGACACACATCTATTTTTGTTGATTAGTTTCCTAAGCATGCCCTTTTCCTCTGGGTTCATATCTTCCCGTTCTAATTTTCTTAATGTATCGTCGTTAAGTTTTGATTCTTCTAATGAGTATATTTCCTCATATACAGGAATTTAGGAATTTAGTACTAATGCCATTAATTTCAATGTATTCTTCGTTTAGATTGATAACAGCTCGCAAAGGTTAAATGAGATTTTGTCCTATAAGGCCATCAAATTGCTTGTTATGAAAAGAAGTTAATTTCCAACTCATGTGATTCTCTTCATTGAATTCTCTTGGTAATGGTGTTATTATTTCTGTGTCTATTAAAGTTCGTTCGCTAAGTGTACTAAAAGGGATAGTGTTTTGAAGTTTTATTCGTTTAAACCGAGGTAGTCTATCTGAATTCAATAGCGTGGTTGTGGATCCTGTGTCGATAAGGCATATAATTTTGTCATTTCCTACTGTCAATTCAACTATCGGTAAGCTTGATGTTGAGCGCGTGACTGAAAATGTATTTCATCTAAATTACTGTTCCGAATATGGTCTACTTCCATAGGTTCGCTGAAATTGTGTCTTATTTGCCTAGGGTTGTTAATTCTGAAGGTTTGTCTAGGTTGTCTAAAATTATTGATATATGGATTTTGGACTACTTCCATTGGATCGAAGAAATTTTGTCTTATTCGTTTTTTCCAAATATCTGTCTAGAGTGCCTAGAATTGTTAGTGTACGTATTCTGATTGAATTTACTGTTATTCGTAACTTCGGGTATGGGGATATGGTGATTCTGTTAGTATTGCCCTATATTTTGATTTAAATTTCCATTGTATCTTGAAGTATTTACCCTGTACCGGTATCGTTTAAAGTGACTCTGTGTTATGTTGTAATGTCTAAGTATTCCCGTTTCTTCTAACACATAATATGCTTCTCTTAAATTCTTAATATCTCTACTATATATGATACTGGATAGGTTCGGGTTTATTCCATTTAAAAATAACTTTAATACGATTAATTCGTTTGACTGTGGTGAAAATTCAACCGATTTATTATTGTCAAATTCATACTTATTATTAAGTTTATCTAGAAAGTGTCTTAAGCTACGATAATAGTCACTTATAGAATGGTATCTGCAGTTTATCGCCTAGTACAGATTTGATGTTACGTTTCTCTGACTCCGTAGTTCTTGATCAGCTCTCTTTTTATTGTTCCCCACGTTGGATTTGGTCCGAGGGTCCTGATGCACTGTAGGGCTGCTCCTTGTATTTGGTTTCGGATGTATCGTTGGAAGATAAATTCCTTTAGTTGGGGATGCTCGTTGAAAAGGGGTAGAACCAATTGTACTTCTCTTATGAATGAGGACAGGTCGTATGCCTTATCCCCATGGTATTCTCTTATTTTTGAGGCTTCCTTTATTAAATTACTCACCGGTATACCCTGGTTACTACTTACGGGGGTTGCTGCGTTTGCCGTTTGATTCATATGTTCGGCAGTTGACTCGTCGTTTGATAAATTATACGAAAATGAGGGAAATCTTCCAGTTTTCTTCTTCCTTTCGTTAGATTTCGGTATGAAATTTATCCATCACTTCTGCACTTGGGCTGTTATTATTGTCTTTGTAAAAATTTTGTTTTATTTTTGCGAAACTGTTTTTAATAATCACGACACTTGGCGCACTTATAGTCTTCTGACGATAATATCTAGTTTGTAGTTCACTTGGTATTATTATCTTTGGACAATAATATATAGTTCACTATGCACTTATAAATTTTATTGTCTTTGGACAGCAATCTATGGTTCATTGACACTCTGGTGTACATGGGTGGCCTGAAAAGTTTCCGACCTCATAGTGAATGTAGTTGTGCATCTTTTGACAGTTACTCACAAAAATTTCAGCCATTTGGATGCGTAGTTTTTATTTGACAGTCGTTTGAGTGAGTCGATGTGAGTGTTTTTGTGCAAATGGACAAAATTGAGTATCGAGCTGTCAGTAAATTTTTGTTTTTGAAATGCAATACGCCTACACAAATCAAAGATGAGTTGGACTCTGTGTATGGGGACTCAGCACCATCATTTACCACAGTGAAATTTTGGGCAGCTGAATTTAAACGTGGTCGTGAGAGCTTGGGAGACGATGAACGTTCGGGACGCCCAAAAACTGCTACAACTGACGATAACATCGCTAAATTTCACCAAATGGTGCTAGACGACCGCCAAATAAAAGTGAGAGAGATAGCAGAGGCTATGAAAATGTCCAAAGAACGTGTTTTTCACATATTAAATCAAGATTTGGGCATGAGAAAGCTGTCCGCGCGTTGGGTGCCGCGTTTGCTCACGTTAGACCAAAAACGTGTTCGAGTGAACATTTCCAACTGTTGGAGCAGTTTAGACAGAATAAATCCGAGTTTTGGGTCCTATTAATTACGGTCGATGAAACTTGGATACACCATTATACGCCCTGTTGGAAGTGGGTGGCAAGTCAATAAATAAGAACAACGTTTAATACACGTGGATGTATAAATATATGTATTTGTCTTATTATAAATGTAAACGTCTGTCTTGTATGGATAGTGCTATGCAACTGACGCAACTCTGTCTCCCGCCATTGGCTTGGTGGTAACGAAGCGCGATAGTTCTACTTGTCGGTAAGGTCGCTATCTCTACAATCTCCCCCTCGGAAAGATCTCTCCCGAGCTTGGATCTTTTCGCATGGATAGCCCTTGAAGCATCTTGGACCGGTGAATCTCATGTTGATTCCTTCCGAGTGATTTTGTCAAAATGTCTGCCGTATTTTGATCCGTAGTCACGTATTTCAGTTTAATTCTTCCATTTGCAACATTTTCCCTCACGTAGTGGTGTTTGATTGCAATATGCTTCGTTCGGCTCTTGCTGATGTAACTCTCTGCGTGTGCTATCGCAGATTGACTATCGCTCAGAATGATCGTCTGATCCCTGGCGAGTTTGTAGCGATTCTAACAGATACACACACAATTCACAAGCAAAAATAGTGAAGAACACCGAACGAAAAATCGAATAACTAAAATACATCAGAACCGTATACCAAGCGAAAAATAAAAATAATTCGTACCAGTGGAATATAGTCGAGTTTGGAAATCAAATTCTAAACACGGTCAGTAGTCTGATTTCGATAGCCATATCGGGTGGTATATTTCGACCAACGAAGTTAGGTTTCGATCGGCAGAAGACGAGGAGAACAATTTTCGAGTGTATAAAAATCTGAGTAGGCGTTTTCGAAGTAGGAAAAAAATAAAGTAACGTCGAGTGTGATCGCGCGTGCGGTGTAGTGAAGCGCTGTAAGATTAAAATAGAACCAAATATAAAAACAAAACAAAACAATTCTTCTCGTGGTTTAATTTGACATTGCTTTCGCTCCGTTCTTTTGTTTCGTTGTTTTGGGAGTAGTGTTCGGCGGAACACCCCAGTATCAACTAGGATACGCAATAAAAATCCGCCAAAGTGGTGACCCCGACGTGATCTGTACACACACGCAGCATACACTTCCCATAGTAAAGCAGAACTTCACACACGGTCACGACTTCCGCATAGAGCACAGCCTCCGATGTTTCCTCGTTTCTCTCGTTCGTCCGTCGTCCGCCTACGAATCTGATCGTAACGAAGTTACTGCGGCGGAGTGGTGTAGCGATTCTAACAGATACACACACAATTCACAAGCAAAAATAGTGAAGAACACCGAACGAAAAATCGAATAACTAAAATACATCAGAACCGTATACCAAGCGAAAAATAAAAATAATTCGTACCAGTGGAATATAGTCGAGTTTGGAAATCAAATTCTAAACACGGTCAGTAGTCTGATTTCGATAGCCATATCGGGTGGTATATTTCGACCAACGAAGTTAGGTTTCGATCGGCAGAAGACGAGGAGAACAATTTTCGAGTGTATAAAAATCTGAGTAGGCGTTTTCGAAGTAGGAAAAAAATAAAGTAACGTCGAGTGTGATCGCGCGTGCGGTGTAGTGAAGCGCTGTAAGATTAAAATAGAACCAAATATGAAAACAAAACAAAACAATTGTTCTCGTGGTTTAATTTGACATTGCTTTCGCTCCGTTCTTTTGTTTCGTTGTTTTGGGAGTAGTGTTCGGCGGAACACCCCAGTATCAACTAGGATACGCAATAAAAATCCGCCAAAAGTTCGTTCAGTCCAACTGAGTTCAGCAAATTTCTCATCCATATGACTTCCCTTGCACAATCCGCTAAAGCCGTATATTCCGCCTCCATTGTGCTCAAAGCGACTGATGTTTGTTTCGTGCTTCTCCAAAGTATTGGTGCTCCTCCCAATATCACCACGTATCCACTGATACTCTTCCTGTCCAATGTTGATGTGGCCCAATCTGCGTCACTGTACGCCATCAACTCCTTTCCTGTGGTTTTGTAAATCAATTCCAACTTTTTGGTTTCTTTCAGGTATCTCAGTACTCGCATCGCAGCACTCCAATGTTGTTCGTTGTGTCGAGTACAAAACTGAGCCAATTTAGCTACGTGAAATGCTACGTCCAGTCGTGTTCGTTGAGAAATGTACAGAAGTCATCCGACGAGTTCTCGGTACGGCCGATCGCTTTCACTTTCCTCATCCTGTTCCTCCAGGAATGTTGGTCTCACTTCCATAGGTGTTTGGAATCCTTTGGCGTTCTGTAGTCCAAACCGCTCTACTAATTTATCAATGTAGTTTTCCTGCGAAAGTGATATGCTTCCCTCTCGATTTTCGTGAAAATCTACTCCCAATAGGTTTGTCAATTTCCCCAAGTGTTTGACATCAAAGCATTTGTTTAACAAGTCTCCTACGTGTTCCCTGGTAGCCTCGTTTTCGACAATTGTCACCATATCGTCGACGTAAACTGTCAGCAATGCTCGTCCTTTGGTAGTCTTTAGTTCGTAAACGCACGGGTCTACCTTATTTCTGATGAATCCCTTTTCAGTCAGTGTTTCGTTCATGTGCTCGTTCCAGCACCTTCTACTTTGTTTCAATCCGTAGATTGATTTCTTCAACCAACACACTTTGTTTTCGTCACCCTTTTTGACGAAGCCCTCTGGTTGTAACATGTATACATCTCGTTCCAGCTTGCTATGGAGATAAGCGCTCTTTACGTCGTATTGGTCAATAATCCAGCGCTTTTCAACTCCAGCTGCTATCAGCAAGCGTATTGTCTCGAAGTTTGATACGGGTGCGTATACTTCGTCGTAATCGATGCCTTTTCTTTGCGAACATCCTTTAGCCACGAGTCTCGCTTTCCACCTCAGTGCGTCACCCATTGTTTTCTTTGCGTAAACACATCTGCACTTTATCGGTGTCACTCCGTTTGGCGGATCCACGAGTTTCCAAGAATTGTATTTTATCAGTGAGTCATATTCACCGTTCATCGCTTCCTGTCAGTGTGCTGATTCTGGAGATTCAATTGCTTCTAGATAAGACGATGGTATCTCCTTTCCGTTGACGGTTGATAGGTTTGTTTATAGTCTGGGGTTTCTCTGTTCAGCTTTGTCCTTATCTGTCTCCGAAGTTCTCCCGGATCAAGTTCTAATGCTGGGCGTACGGTTTCTGCTCCGTCCGTTTCCTCTGCATTATCAGCAATCTCGATTTCTGAATAGTTTTGGTCTCTCATTCGTGGCCTCAAATTCATGTTGTGCGATACTCGTTCTTTTTCGTGTTCGGGACCTTTCCTCGGTCTTCCTCGCCTTGTTCGTGTCGCTCGCCCCTCGCTATCGATTTCGATCACGTTCGGTGTTGACGGTACTGGTTCATTATCGTCTTCGTCCAGCTGTATTACCTCCGTTGTAGATGATTCCGTGACTGTGTCCTCCTCATTTCCGTCGAGTTCTCCTTCACTCTCATTTTCCCTTGGCTCCTCGGTTTGGACTGTTTCTGGGCAATTTTCTTTTGTTCCCTCGTCCGGGTTAGCTACTTTGGACTCGTTGTGGTAGTGTGGTTCCTTGAAGACGCAGTCTCTCGATTCCTCGATCCGTTGTTCGTCTTCTAGCCACACGCGGTATCCACGTCCTCTCTTACCGTAACCAATGAGTCTTCCTCTCTTCGCTCTGGGGCTGAGTTTGGATTTTCTCTTTGCTTGGGGTATGTGCACGAATACCTCACATCCAATCCCACGTTAGTAACTCACGTTTGGTTTCTTCCCAGTCCAAATTTCGTAGGGCGTCCTCTGGTTGTCGTGAGAATTTGTAACTCTGTTTCTTATGTATACAGCTGTGTCCGCCAGTTCAGCCCATGCCGCCTTTGGCAATCCTGTGTCGTGTAGCGTTGCTCGTAATAGGTCAAGTATCGTCCTATTGAGCCTCTCTGCTACTCCGTGTATGTACGAGGGTTGCCTTTTATATTTCGGGATTAGAGAACAAAAACAAATATTGATCATCGAAAATCACTTTATTGTTTTTCAAAATATTCCCCATGAAGATATCTATACACTTTTGCATGCGTTTGAACCAATTGTCGAAGCACTTTTGCCACTCTGATTGAGGTATCTCCAACACATGCATTCTGAATGCAGCAACCGCTTCTTCAGGTGTCGAAAAACGTCGACCTCTCAGTTTGTTTTTTACGTACGGGAATAAAAAGAAGTCATTCGGTGCCAAGTCAGGACTATACGGCGGATGACCCATCAAATCGATGTTTTGGGTGCTCAAAAATGGTCCCATCAAATCTGCATGTACCAGGTCGAGTATGAGGTTTGTCTTGCCATTTTTGTCCCTTGCCAAATTGCGTTTCGCGAATGGTTGTCTGGTCGATTTGCCGGCTAAGCAATCATCGCATTGCGTCGGATTCTCATTGCTTACTTTCATACCGATCACCACTTCTTTCTTGGCCATCTCCAGGATTTTGTTTTTGCTCACGTGCATCATTCTCCGGTGCCATTTGTCAAGTGCTAAGGTTTTCACGTTGACTTCCTTTGATATGGCATTCAACGATGCGCATTTTCGTCCTGGTTCAGTGTCCACTGTGTACAGCCTTCCCTGTAGTCGTGCCCTGATCAGTGACTTGCCTTCTTTGCTCAGAATGGAACATCCGTCTTCGTCGAAGATGACTTTCTTCTCATTTTCGATTAGACTTTTCACTGACAGGATACCATAGTCCAGTCCCGGAGCTAAAATTGTGTTTTTAGCTTCGAACTCAGTGATCTCAGTAGGAGCATTCTTTACCCCTATGCTCGCAGTTCCTCGACCCAAAGTTGGCGTTGTACTCCCGTCTGCCATTGTGATTTCATCATTGTCACTCTTACTTACTTTTGAGAAATAATTCTCGTTCGGTGTCATGTGGTGCGTCGCGCCGGAGTCAATGATCCAGCTGTCTCGCCCTATCCCCATTGGGCCCCATGACGTTCTTAATACCATTATGTTCGAGTTTGCAGACTCGTTTTGCTTTTTCTTTCATTCTGGACAGAATCTAGCAATATGTCCAGGTTTCTGGCACACATAACATACAATTTTCGGGTTGGCTTTCTTCTTATCAAACGGTTCCTTATTCTTCTCATGCTTCTTTTTGCTAAAGGCCATTAATACCGTTTCTTTATTTGCACCGCTTTCTCGGCGTCTTGCTTCCTCAGCAAGTAGCCTCATTTTTACAGTTGCACTCTTGAACTCATCTGCGGGAAGATTACACAAATTCGACGCTACGTTGTCGTAATCGGTGGATAAGCCGCACAGTATTATCATCGCGATGTCGCTGTCGTCTATGACATCTCCAACACTAGACAAATCGCCTATAGTTTTGTTGATCTGTCCCAAGTAATTCCCCATGTTTCCACTGTCGCTCATCTTGTGATTGTAGAGTTCTCTTCTCAGTTGCACTGTGCGAAACTTGCTGTCCCTCGGTGCGTAGAGGTTCTGCAGTTCGTCCCAGACTTCCTTGGCCGATCCTTTGTTGCGAATGTGCATTTGCTGTTCGTCGCAAACCGCAAGCGCAATCTTGGCGTGAGCCCTGCTCTGTCTGGATACGTATTGCTTCTTTTGAGTTTCGGTTGCATTGGCCGCTGGTGAGTCTTCTCCTGGTTCTATAACGGACCATAAATCAGCTTCCATCAGTGTCAAATGCATCTGATATGACCAGGTGGCATAATTCGATCCATTTAGTTTATCGATCGAAGACTTCTGATCCGTTCCCATCTTGCTCATAATATTGTCCTCGATACCTTTTCGATTGTATTACGGAGCGCTGGAACCTTTCACTCACTATCACCAAAAAAACGATTCGTCTGTTGAATGCCACGCGTGTAACTGGTTTACTTGCGTATCTCTGGGCCCATAACCATTGTTGGAAGCGGGTGGCAAGTCAATAAATAAGAACAACGGTTAATACACGTGGATGTATAAATATATGTATTTGTCTTATTATAAATGTAAACGTCTGTCTTGTACGGATAGTGCTATGCAACTGACGCAACTCTGTTTCCCGCCATTGGCTTGGTGGTAACGAAGCGCGATAGTTCTACTTGTCGGTAAGGTCGCTATCTCTACACGCCCGAAATAAAAATACAGTCAAAACAGTGCACTGCAATGGGGGAATCGGCTCCAAAAAAAACCAAAAAAATATCTACTCATTCAAACGACTGTCAAATAAAAACTACCTGTCCAAAATGGCTGAGATTTTGGTGAGTAACTCTTAAAAGACGCACAACTACATTCACTAGCTTATTGACGAGTGTCGCTATCTTCACGTTGAGGTCGGAAACTTTTCAGGCCACCCTCGTATATGCCGAATCCATTCTCAACATTTTGAGTGTTGTTCGAGTTGTACACCAGAATTCGATGTGTTTTAAATAAAACACCACTGGGTTTACGCTTATTTATTTCTAATCCATTGATGTGCAGTAAAAACAGAAATTAAGTTATAAAACTCATAAATTTAGTTTTGTTTGCTGCAAATACACATCACTCATAATCAACCATTTATTTCAACTCACGCCCCAGATGGAATTTTTTAATATCTGAACAATTTTATAGCTTTCCTTAAACGGCAATTTAGGTGACATGAACTGCGTACCAGCTGTATTTGCGATTGACTGCTTTTTGTTCCCTCCTTTCTGTCCTTTTGTTCCCCTTTCTCTTTCTTCTCGTCATAAATTGTCAAATGCATAAAACGCCCTTAATATGTGTTTCATATTTTAAATGCCCCAAAAGCTGGGAGCCTTCGCCTTTCTTTTTTTTAAATTTAGAAAGTTGAAAGCACAGCATTCAAACCAACATTTTATTTACCTTTCCAAGTGACGCCAAAAGCTTTAATCTAGATGGAAATGTGTTTCTGATGTTTATGAACTACAAGGGAAATGAAGCAGCATAATTACCTCTCGGGCAGTTTACCTTTCCTGTAACAGTTGTTAACAAAAGGCAACACACCCCCATTGATAAGTTTAGCATTCGCCTCAGGCTTCATGGGATCTTTTCAATAATTATAGAAACCGTAGTAAATGAATTTAAATTGGTTTTTCAGTTGAATGCAGAGACAGGAAATTGACTACACAACATCGCTTGTCGCATCACTTCCCGCGACTGGACCGATAAAAAGGGTGCATGAAAGGACCCCCTACAAATTTCCCCGTTGACAGTACGTGATTTGTCAGGAAACCGGGTCGGGGGAATATAAGCACAAGTGTTTATGGGGTAGTTTCATACAATTGTTTTCCTTTGGTAGAGCTGCTCGAAAGGAATAGAGTGTACTAGGTGGATTAGGTCACGTTTTGGATCCGCGGATAAAAGTGCTCGATGTTCATACAAATTAATGTTTCTCATTCTCTTCTCTTCCTTAGCAGAGCTGTGTCACTATAGTTCCGTACTTCATAAGTATCAAGGCATAGGAATATTGCTTTGCTCCCCATTGACATCTGGATATTTGCCTCCATATTGAGGAAATATCTTTTGCTCCATATTAAACATTTTAAAATTAATATTCTGTTTAAATTGAAAATTAATCTTAAACTATAAACCGAAAAATCGGTATGAAAAGTTACTCTGAATTCAAATCTCTCATACATAGTCCAATCATGTACTACTAGTAGTAGTAGCACTTCCTTGTTGAGACTATGTAACGACACACGGTTTTTAATTTATTACGATATAAACATTATATACATTCCGTCGCCTTTAAATTGGTTAGGTAGTCAATTTTGCGTAGAAAAGGTTTCATTTATGTGATGTTTAGGCTTCGAAAAAGATGTAAACAGATTGATAGTTTAATATTTTCTTATATAACGTAGACAAAAGAAACTATATACACCACTATTACTATTACAAAATTATGGATAGTATAAAAATGAATTTGGAGAGGACCTTGTGAGTGGGTCCATCCAATAAGTTATACTCACAGCTAAGCCATGTCGTAAAAAGGGACTTAAAGTTGGGTCCCATTGCCCAGCTGCCCATTGAAATACCATTAACCTATAAGCTCCCTAAAATGGTCGGATAAAATCTCAGCCTGATGTCGTAGGACACAGCGCCATCAATGCTGTGACATTCCTCTTTCTGGTAATTTTGTTTCAATCGGTTAATAAATACCGAAGTGATTGTTTGTCGTAGTTGAAGTACTAACATGGAACAAAGAGAAGTTATTGAATTTCACTACAATGTTGGTAAAAACACATCAGAAACATTCTTCTTGATGCAGTAAGTGTACGGCGATGATTTAGTGGAGTAAATGTTTCTGGGGCATAAACGTTTTTTGGAAGGTAGAAAGAGGCTACAAGACAATGGAAGGTCAACTTCAACGTGGACACCCGAAATAATTGAAAAAGTACGTGATTTTATTGCCAATGATTGTGTGGAGGTTATATTTTTTGTATATTACTTCTTACCTTGTTGGGGAGATTCGGTTGTTTCCGGTGTCGAATAGTTTTTTATTTATTTAATAATTTATTAATTTTATTTTCTTTGTTTCTTGTAATTCACTTCTGGCCGTTACCTTGGCCTCTGGATCCCGACTGATAACGAATCCAAAAAAAAAAAAAAAAAAAAAAAAATGGGTGGGGAGAGGGCCGACTTTGGCGAGACAAGGACAGATGTGTCTTTCATCTTGTCTCTGGCTTCTGGAACCAGAATCACCCACACCCAAAAAAAAGGGGGGGGGGTATCTAAGGATAGTGTGGACAGGGTTAGTTCGGATGTTCTCTAACTACTTGGATGGAGGGATGGAGGGATGGTGGGAAAGAAATCGTACAAGACCGGTAGGTCTTGAGTGCGGTAGTAAATGCAGATCACGTCTTTGGCGTCTGATAATCTGCGCTTTGGCCAGTGTGTGTGTATGTGTGCTTGTGCTGTCTTGTACTGTGCGTGCGTGTTTGTAGTGTGTCAGCAGTAGACCCTATGGGATGGGTCCAGGAATCCTCTATTAAAGAGGAGAATGTTGTTGGGAAGGGTGCTTTCTTCAGTTTTGTACTGAAGAAGAAATTGTGGTGGTCTGATCCGAAGAGATTGAGAGAGAGAAGGGTCAAGAACGCAAGATTCCCGCACAAGTCGGTTCTCGCTGTTCTGAATGCTTTCGAGGTACTTATATGCTAATTCTAGCAAGTACTCGACGATAGGAATAATGGAGGCACCTTCGTATAGGTGAGAGTTCGGGTAGTGGCGGCCGTCAGGCGTTCTGTAGTGGCTGGTGCATCTTCTGAGGAGTTTTCTTTCGAAAACTTGCAGTCTTTGCATTTGGGCCGAAGATATGCAGGACCATATGGGAAAGGCGTACGATATTCCAGATCGGATTAGCTGCTTATAGCAGAGAAGCTTAACTTTGGAGTCAACTTTGTTGCTCCACTTCAAGATGTTGTGCAGTTGCTTAGACCGACCGAGGCCCCTTTGAAGAATGTGGGTCACATGTTTGATGAAATTCATTTTTGTGGTATAGATGACCCCAAGATATTTCATCCTATCCTGTGGTCTAATCGTAGTACCTCCTATTTGTATTCGGATATTCTGTGAATATCGAGCAGTAGGTGGGAGTGTTTACTACTCAGAATTATAGCTACTGCTTTAGGTGGGTTAAGTCGAATTTTCCATCGACTGTAGTACTGATACAGTCTGATCACGAATCCAAAATGTACTGTACTCTGTGGCAAGAGAGATTTGTTAAAAATTTTATTTAAAAATTCCAAGAAGCACAAACAAGATTTTGTGTGCTTCAATTGGAATAGGATTCTCGGAAGTGTATACGAATTTACTTGAATAAATTCCCGAAGGAGAAATCATGAAATGCATTTAGAATTAAGCATTTCATGGTGTTAGGATTATTAGGAATTGAATCATTGTGCGACAAATTAACTTTTGGTTTAACTTGTCGCTCATATGATTCACTATGGGAATTAGGTTGGGATTATAAATAATATTGGGGATTTGGATGGGAGTAGTGATTTAGGATCACTACAATTGTAATATTTCACCGAGAAGAAGAAGTTGTAAAGATCAGCAGAGAAACAATCCCAACCAAAAATGTTTGGGCAAAAATAAAGTTTTGAGCCAAACAAAGATGTGAGCAAAATGTGTTTCCTACATTTTGACGGATAGCCAAGAATCACGTGAATTAATTCCGAAAGGTTGTTGTAGCCGGCGGAGGTGATCCAAATTTCTTGAAATCAATTGTTTTGGGTGACAAAATATGGTACGATTAGAAACGATGCAAAAACTGATGATCAAAGTGCGGAATGGAAGTCAACAAATTCACTACAAGCCAAAAAAGAAAAAAAAGAGAGAAAAAAAAAAAAAAACAACGGGGCAAGTTCCAATAACAATCAAAACAACACTCATTACATTCTTTTAGAGCAACGATTTCGTTGAAAGATGGAGTCTATGTCTTCACCGTATCTGATTTGGCTTGTATTAGAACCCAATAACGTGGACACCATTCGGAAATTCGGAGTCTGAAATTTGTTGTGTAATCGCTCACATGATTTCCTCAAAGACATATTACAATATGTCCGCTGCCAAAGGCTTGAACTCTCAACTGTGAATTATGTGCAGAACAATGTGCATTCGGATATTAAAGGATAGAAGATAAAACCCTTCCTAGTATGCAGTATGTAGAAATGGGCGACACCAAAGGAAAATAACGAAATGTCGAAGGAAATTAACAAAAGACTGAACTCCGGCAACGCTAGTTGGCACGCAGTCAGTAAACTGCTGAAATCCAAACTGTTGTCACGTAACATAAAGCTCCGTGTCTATAGAACCATCATCATGCCGATTGCTCTATACGGACGCGAAACATGGGGTCTCACAAAACGGGAAGAAAACAAATTCTGCGTATTCGAGAATAAAGTTTTAAGGGGTATCTTTGGTGGTAAATATGACGAGGGGACAGGACAATGGAGAAAACTCCACAACCACGAATTGGAAGAGCTATACCGCAAACCTACAATGGTGAGAGTAATCAAGTCGCGAGATTAAGATGGGCGGACATATGGCGCGAATCGGCAACGACGGGACCGTGCGTAGAATTCTTGACTGTAGACCAACGGGAACGAGACCGACAGGACGGGCGCGACGGAGATGGGAAGACAATGTAAGGTTTGACCTTGATGAGGTCGGATCAGCTAGTCAAGATAAAACCTCCGAGCGGACCCTTAGAACTCGACGGATGTGTGGTTCTGCAACCCTACAAATACAGAGGAATGCGATGGCTGCACTTTACAAGAATTCTAACAACAGAACTACATTCGACAGTATCTGAAAAGTCGTTGAACAACCTACATCGATCGTCGCTCGTCAAAGAAAAAAAAATTAAAAGTATTTTTCACGTTTGTGTGTATGTGTCTTCCTCACTGAGGAGTTTCAAGTTTAGTGGGGCTAGCAACCCAATTATTGGCTAAATTCAAGCAATATAAGTACTTATAAGCTTAACCTAAGGTAACCAGGACAAAGAAGACAGCGGTAGTGGCAGGAGGTGGGGCAGGTTAGAGGGGAAAGTATAGATACCGCAGCCGGTGGTGAGAATGGTTTAGGAGGCGGTGCTTCAGAGTATGGGTTGAGTGGTCAAAGTCGAACAAAGTGGAGTTGTAGTGGACATTTTTCAGCATCCGCGAAAGGGGTTCGTTGAGACTGTTGGCTGGGTAAGACAGATGTATTGATAGGGTTCTGTTGTAAAGATGAGGTCTAGCTGCCTACCGAAGAGGTTTCAAACGTTGCTGATCTGACAGAGGCAAGAATCATCTAGTGGATCAATGAATTGGCCAAATATGAATACCGCGGATTAAGTTCGTTTCGCTTAAAGCGAAAACGTCAACAGGTACAGCATAGGAGTTTTTCAGAATGGATTGGTTCTTTGAGCGAAGACCCGCCGCGTTTTAATAATCGAGGGTAGAGGGAGTTATACTGTCGGTTTTGGGATAGGGTTGGGGAGGTTGGAATTTAGGACTCAAAAAAACTTGTTGAGTTCGGCCTTTCTACGTTAAAGATGTTATAACGTTCTGGAGTGAACGAAGTGGTCGAAAGCTTTAAGGCCATTCACTTTATGAGGGGATAAACTGAAAATTACGTGCAGTTTTAGGAATAGTTTGTGGAGACTGGTAACGCCAGTGGGTAAACCTCCCTGTTGAATAGAGTCCAAGGAGACGGAACGTGATAAGAAGAAGACTTTGAGCCTGTGGGGAGGAAGTATGTACCGGCATGGGTGCGAGTTCTACTTCCTCCACCATCATAATTAATTGTTCCGACGAGCGCTACACGATTCCGCCGAAGCAAAGGATACACAAACACAGGAAGTAGGCCGAGAGAAATAAAACACTAGTGTTGTTGTTGGTGATCACCACTTTAAATTAATTTTATTGTTTGTTTCTTATTAATATACACCATACAGGAAACGACAGTGGTCATACCACTCTGATACATTCAACCAAACGAGAAAGTACACTTCACGATCGAACACTGGCCTGGAAATGATAAATTAAATGCAAGTTCATATCTTTGGATTTATGAGTTTTATGTAATTTTTTTGAAATCGTTTGGTTCAAATAAAAACAAATCGACAAAACACCGTTCGACTTGATGTATGGCGAATAAAATTCACCACGCCAATGACTCCGAATATTTGCCCTTCTCCGCCGCGGGCGGAGAGCGGGAGATCGCATGTCCGTTCTGGACTGCTGATGTAAAACGACTCACCGAGGATAAAACTCTGACATGAATTCCATCCTAGGTTAGGGTTTAGAAAAGCGAAGAGAGAGAAAAACTTTTCTCTTAAGGGTGTGGCCGCCACTAAAATGCACTCTTCAGTGCAGTGGTGTGTGTGCATGGTTCTTTCATGGATGAGAATGAACCTAGAACAAAGAAAGGGTATAAAGTGCATTCATAGGATACGATTTCGGCAAAGCAAATAAAACCGAACTCGTCGGATGCTAATCGGTTTGCTTATGCATCGTTCGGCAATGAGGGTCGGCTAAATAAATAGCAGCCGCTCATTAAATGAAAAAATGTTTTTTCGGATACCACAAACGATATGAATTGTTTATGGTATCGCAGGAAACCTATGTAGGAACAGCGTTTTTCTGTTTGCACATGGTGCGAGTTAGAGAATTTTATTGCTGGGAGAAAGAGGTAGCCGGTCAATGTGTACGTAAAGATGTATACGTAAATAAATTTATCGTACACATGGCGAAGTCGGAAAATAGACGGCGCAATATTTATGGTCCCTGTCATGACGGTTACATTGTATGCAAACCGAATCATTTTGTTTAGAGGAATTGTCTGGTACCGAATGTGCCGAATTGGTTTGGAATTCCAGATAAGCAAAGAAAGAAATCTTACGGAAAATTGTATGCCAGGAGATGAATGAAAAGGTAAGTTTTCTTTACATGGACTTTACGATTATAGCTTTGATCTAATTAATGCGTGAAGCATTTTCAGGTGCTTAATGCGATTGCATTAGCAAAAACATATGCGATTTGGGATGAGGTTATGGGGTTTTTTAGGTAAGTGTACCGTGGGGTTTGGCGGCACCGGCACAAGCCCATGTCGTCAACTCGAAGTCGTGCATCTCGGTGCATATAGCATTATCGTTATCTCTGAAGAAACAGGTTTCCTGCACATTCTAGGGGCATCGCTTTACATCACTGCTTGTGAAGGTTTTAAGGCGTTCACACCTGAACGACTAAAATCCCTTGCATACCAACGGCTCTCATTTCTATTAATTGCGAAATATCACGGGATTCTATCTAGGCGCGAATCTTACGAATAGTGATTTGTTAGTACCAACGGGTAACAAAATATTCAGTCTTGTCGGTGATAATACGCTAATTTTTTCAGTTGATTACGACATCAACCTCGTAGCAGCTGGAACGTAACGAGGCCGACTCCATGAATGGAGATCTGGATAAAATGCTACAATGGGGAAAGGTCATTTTCATCGATCTCAATACAACAAAGACGCAATATACAATGTGTCAAAGAAAAAAAAACGGATCGTCAGTACCACAACATATGATGAACAGCCAGGTCATTAAATCTAAGAAATGCATGCATTTGCTTTCGTTTACGGTCAGTGGAAAAGTTAAGTGACACGAACACCTACCGAATAGCGCGTAGTCCGCCGTAGGAGACTGAGTTATCTTTTTAGAGCTACAAGATTTAAAAAGTATTTTCCTTCAGCCCAATTTTAGCTGGTATACAAATTCCACTCGTTTTACACCCCACAAGGCAACATTTGGACTCATCTCTCAATGATACCTACTAAAAAAAGCGTCGAAAATTTTCCTGTTAACATAATACCGGGTGCTGCACGATGCAACTAGCGATGATCAGGATGCATCACGTAATAACGAGTTAAATAACTCTCCACTCTCTACACTCGAGGTGTTAGCTTGTGTCACAACCGATTAGCTCAGTTTCGATTACGGCGAGCTGTAATACAAGGTGTAATGGGACGAATTCAAGAGAAGAGTACAACAGTACTGCTCTTGATCGTTAACAGCAAAAAGCCCTGGAGAGAAGAGGAGCTATATGACGTGGGTAGAGAACAAAGAAAAGACAGATGGCATCTGGGGAGGGAAAAAGGAACGCCAACGAGAGAAAGTCGATCGTGCGGAATAATAATAAGAGTCGAACGAAAAGACATAAAATAATCGTGATAGAATGATAAGTGTTCGCAAGTGCCGTGTATTACAACCGGAAGTTCGATACGATAATATTGGAATATTAACAAGAACAGATTTTTTTAAAAAGAAAAAATATCAATTATTGTGACATGTTATAAAAACAGTGATTGTACGCCGAAAGGCATAAGAAAAATGATAATGTATAATTTAGAGTGCTTGCGAAGAGCCAGTAAGTTAATGTAAGAATTGTTGTGGATTTACTTCCGAGTGGTAAGGGAATATATATATTTGTTTGGATATTATATGAATGCCGTTGATGTTATGTTGAAAGGTCACTGACTTCTTCAGGGTACGCGTTGCTGTACTTCAAATGGTTATAGGGGGTTATCATTTGCTCTCGCCAAATGGTTACAAGTTGTATCTTGGAATAAGCCAAGTTGTTACATACAGTCTATGGCGTCCTGTTTTGGAGCGCCAGTGGTTGCCAGTTGTTACAGATCATAAACTTCCTCTCGGGCAGTTATGTACCGCAGCAGCGGGAAGGCCTACGGGGACAAACTGTACAGCTCGTAACCGGTTACCCACCTCCTCTGTTGCAAGAACCCATTTCACAACCATAAGTGGGCTTACCCATACTCTCCACTATGTTACGTGCGGTATTCCCTCCAGTTCCTGGTCTCAAACTAGGTCCAACGACATTCGCCAGGGCAGCTAGTTTTCTCGGTGTCAGCTGCTTCAGGGGTTCGCCACTGTCTTCTATCAACTCCAATTAAAATACCCAACAAAATGACTGCAATTTACATCAGTCCTTCATGGGCGACTTTAGCTTTATTTTCTACTAATTAACACATTTACTCTAGTTCAACAAACAAAAAAGCTTTACTACTTTAAATATCTCCTCCATGGATGGATTCCCTACTTCATTTTTTCTCACACACAGAACAAAGAAATCTGATCAACTGCCAAAAAGAAAAAGACTAGGCTCAAAAAGATTACTCTCTCTCTCTTCATCAACCACTCCGAAAGGAAACCCTACTTAACCGACCCCTTGCAATCCACACGATGTCGGTATTGGGGATCACAGAATACTATTAATGAGTAATATGAATCAAGCTACTGTATAATTTATAAATAAATACCATAATATATACTATAATAATATATAATAATCATCATCATTATCGACACTACAACCGGGAATCGGTCTGGGCCTTATTCAGCAAGTCCTGGGGCTTGTTAAATTTTCTATGATTTGTGTTTTTCCGGGCAAGGTCATTAGTCTTGCGCCGGAGGCTCCCCGACGGGCAATCGAACCCCGGTCTCCCGTGTGACAGGCGGGTATACTAACCACTATACTATCGAGGAGCCCATATAATAATAAATAATAATAAATTGCAAAATCATAATAAGGTAGTTATTAAGCATCAAAATGAAAATGTAAACAAGGACTATTACGCAACAGAATGATATTTGTAAAATAGAAGTTAACATTTAGTCTTAAGTAAAATGTGTAATTGAGTTGTGGATATAAAACAAACAAAAAACAAGAATAGATTAATCATCATCGTCATCAAGCGGATTGAAGAAGAAAAGATATCGTGAAATCAACAAGACAACAAAGGAGGTTAGCGGCCACCGAGGACAACAACACGAATAGAACCAAGAACTACCCAGGGAAAATAGATACTTATGAATTCTTACATTAAATGAATAAAACATTTTTAGCTTCAGATTCGGACTTCGTTATTTACTTTCTGGAATTTTTATCAATCCGTAATCGACAAAGAAATTTTATTGAGATACTGCAGCAAGTGAACTGAGATGACTTGTCCACGAACATTCTCTGTGAAGAAGAACTAGAGTCGTGTTCCGACAACCACAGAAAATCTAGAGAAAGTTTCTAATACATAGCCAGTCATTAGAAGTGTGGGTAAGAAATATGCACCAAACACGGGCACACGGCTCACTTCTTCCACCAACAAATGTTCCACTGCGCGAAATGATCACCAGGTAATCCAAGAGAAGAGATGAAATAATTAACCCACCGGGGTTGTTTGTGGTTATTGCTTTTTAATTTGTTCTTTTTGCTTATTCACTTAACTTGGTGCTTATGATTATTAATCTTTCATATAATTCCTGTACAAGATGTGACACTGGCTTTATACTACTGTACGACCGCAATAATTAAAACAGACTTTACTTGAGTCCGCGTTTGAAATTCGACTCTGCATCTGTGCATGTAGCGGTGGATGAAAAATGACTCGATTAAAAATAGATGAAATTAATGTTAGGCCCGAGCGGCGGCGTGACTGATCACTGTGATGGTTGAGATGCGACTACTCGAATTAAGGATGAAATTTTGTATGCTATTTTTGCACAGGTATTAACCAATCGTCATTGCGCTATTTTCATGACTCTTCTCATTTGCATGTCTCAGTGAGGTGAATAATACTCGCGCATCATTCGACAGTCGCTGGACATGCGAAGGATGAAAAGAACAAAAGAAAGAGCGCAATAACTTCGGGGTTGGCTTAGCTTGTGCGCTGGTATCAAATGCAGTTTCTGAGAATGACCTACTGCCCTAGTGTTACGGCTGTGGTGATCACAGAGTGTATTGAACCGTATGGAGACCGAATTATGGAGGAGAGGAAATGTGGCCGGTGCTATTCACCTGCGAAAAGAGATCATTGATCCCAGGCGAATGGATGATCTGCGGAAAAGTGGAAGTGACGCCAAATTGGCTAGGGTAATTTATCATGAGAGCTAATTAAATATTAGAGAACCTCCACAGAAGTTTCTGCAAAACTGCAACAAAGATCACGCAACGCTACCAATCTGATTGGACATCACTTACCCACAGGACCAGCTAGGGAGCCTACATTTACAATCGATTGAATAAAGTACATTCCACTCACACCACGGCACCTCACAGTGAAGAAACACCGGGTGTTTAAAAAAAATTTAAATATTTTTATTTCAAGTAGAATTAAAAACAATACGATATAAGACATTAATGCTTTTATTTTATTTAATTTTTTCAAAAATGATTTCATTTAAATGACGTGCACATTCGGATTTTTTAAAAGTTTCAGGAACAACACTTTTGGCCCTTTTTCCTCATAAATATGCACCTTTTTCACCGAAGTACGAAACATTTTCATTTTAATTTTATCTAGTGTTTGAGGTTTATTGGGGTAAATCAATGAGATAACATAACCGCAGAGGAAAACGTCGAACGATTGCTTCACATCGGTATCGCGGCTACTGAACTAATTTTTATATATATTCATTAATTTTTTATATGTATTTTATATATTTTCTCACTCTGTGCATCTTTTCACGATTTGCCAAACAATATTGAACAAAAATGTCGTTTTTGGTGGGAATCAGATACTAAACACGATAGATATGATGTTAACAAAAACATATAGTATTATTTTGATCACGTCTTATTATGTGAACAAAAAATTATATATATTCGTGCTTGACAGAAACTTACGAACGGTGATAAGAGAGCTCATTCTCAGATAACGGAAACCAGGCAAACGGAGGTGATAACCTGATTTTTAAAAATACTTCTCTCGGGAAAGCGAGATTGAGGTGCTAATAGTTAACTGTTGGTGTGTTTTGTATGGTTGCGAATTTGTTGAACATAATTATAATAAAGACAATTCTATCGAGAAAAATTATTGTAATAAAGATAACGATAAAAAGGGTTACAGACGTGGACAGCTATCATACACATTTTTTAAAGCTTGTCAAATTTAATTCTTATCACCTTCCGTGACGCCGTTATTCTCCCATAACATAGTTAGTCTGTGGGGGTTCTTTAAAGACTTCTCCAAGAACCACCCACTTCCTCAACTTAACCCGTCTTTCCCCCCACCCACAAGACACCATACCTACCTGCAATTTTCGGGAGCGTAAGCTCCCAGCAGCATTTTTGTTGCCTGGAAGAAAATCTCTCCGACGGCATACATAATTTCGAACGTTTCTGGTTCATACTCCATGAACCAGTTCACATCTCCTATCGGCTCAGCTTGTCATCAATAAACGATACACTCACGCTGGCCAGCGTATTGCGGACACAGCTGCAACCGATATTCCCTTCTACCGTACATGATTGTATACTTTATCTATACCCTAAGGTTCGCTGTAGTGCGACCAATTCTCTTTATCATCACTCAACCCAGCATTTGATTTGGGCATGAACATGACCATTGTTTACCCACGTTCATGCCCCATGAAGACCCATCACCTAACCCAAACAAATAACCCATATCCACCGTCGCTGAGTTTTCTGTGCGCTTAACGTCCATGAACAATTTTCCCTATTCTGCTACAGTGCCACTCGGCTAAAGCAAATAGATTCCCAATCGCTGGTTGAACTATCGTCACCAGTAGATATCGCCTACAACGGCGTTTCCCTGGAACCTTATGTAAATACAATGACGACCCTTTGCAACATAGGCACATCATGAACATTGTACATCTCATCATTGGACCTGTGAAATAGTGTTTTTGTTTACTTTGAGGTAAAAACCAATTTTCGTATCCAGGCGTCCAACATCAACGATTTATGGCCACATTGTTGTGGCCCCGGATGATCGTACATTTGTTTGATCAGGTGTCCGCCCTACACAGTAATGGAAATTCTCCCATGTAACCCTTACTCGATCGCCATTGGCTGTCGTCAAGTTGATCCGTGTTGCTTCTCCTCCATCGATGTGCTTCACCACCATTGAATCTGTAAGCTGAAAGGCATAAATTAAGCATATAATATTGTATAATTTAGAGTGCTTGTGAAGAGCCAGTAAATTACATTATGTAGTAAAATTATTAAGATAGGTTTAGCATTTAGACTAAAATTGTAAAATATAAAAAAGACTTTGTGAATAAATGCGTCTGCAAACAAACAAACCACCATTGAATCTGATGGATGTGAGTTGCAACAAGGAGTCAAATTTCATCACCCGAAGTGTGCGCACGCGCCATAGAGACGATCGAGTCTTAATCGAACGGTGTCGGAGTTCGGTTGTGTTCTTAAACTAATTTTGAAGTCCTATTTGTTAGAAGTTAAAAGAATCTCATGGAAGTGCGATAGTAAAGTGCGAGACTAAGTATCTACCGTAGCAAAAAGGAAATAGTTCATCATCGGTGCGCGGAATGTAACAACAATAAGCTTTAGAAAGTAAGGGTGATGTTATTAATATTACCTTCGGTAATTTTAAATAAAGAAAACTATTAAACAAAAATCCTCCAGTGCCTTTTTATTTATCTTTGCAATTGGTGATTTGTATTTTCATCGGTGGTCTTTTTAGCGAACTCGCATCCTCGCTGATGCCATAGTAAAAATACCCACAAGTCTATTAACTCTCAGTGTCAACCTGGTCGGTGGATTGTGATAGGCAACCAAGAAATACCACACATAAAAGAAATATCAAACAACTTGCAGCCTTTGTCAACATAATTACTCTCTTGTGTAAGGATTACACTTTTACAACTTAACTGCTTGAACATCAGAATCATTTATATTGCGAATACATTTGCTCAACACAGACTAAGAGAATGATACAGCAAAGTAGGAAACGAATTTAGGAGGATAAACTATTCTTAACTATCCGATTGTTCTCTTATTTGAAGAATTATATTCAAGGCAATTCGTAGTCTAAGGACCAATTGTCAGAACAATTATTATTGAGGTTTAAGTATAAGCTAATAGACAGCAAATCTTATACGAGGTAGCTTGATAAATTGGAGAAGAAGTGTAGCACATAAAAAACATCCTTTAAAGTCCGAAGGCCGTTACTTTCTTCCTTAAGAGTTTATCATATTGATGTGGCAGTTGAGTTTGATGGAGCAGGACATAGTCAAAACTCTTGAGAATTGGATAATTGCAAGAGATGATAAGAAACCGTCTAAGAAAAGAATCGGTGGTATAAGAGCTTCAGTTATGGACTTTTTAAAATTACTCTCTTATAGTCGTTCCTACTGTGGAATATTCACCCATTACAAGTTTTGCAGCAACCCCTCCCTGTATGATGAAGACGTTAAATACTCTTTAAGAGGGCCGTTACCTGTCAGTCACAGGTTGCGATGGTCATTAAAAATTCTAGGAATTTTTATATTTTGACCTAAGTTGGTGTGTTAAACTCTACAAACAATATATCTAGATCCCGTCAAAAACTAGCAATTGATTTGCCAGTTAGATTTCTATCGTAAGTTGTATAGAAAGAGATTGCTCCCTATCTACAATGAAGAGCAAAAGCTCTCAGGTTTGCATCTTGTGCACATACCCATTATGTCCTTCGTCGTTACGATTTGATCCCGTTGATATGAAGCACCTGTTCGAGTGCCTAGTTTACTCAGTTTCAAATAATCGTCGGTCGCTGACGGAGCAAGGACGCACGAGTGAATAACGCTTCCTTTCGTATTTCGCGGGAGTTTTTATATCATAATTGTAACTTAATCCTGCAGTGAATTGATTTATTCCTTTCATCACAGCTTTGCATGAGTTTTGGATATCCTTGTGTGACATAGTTTACTTGTGTGTATTTTGTTTCCCATGTATTGAGCCCCGGTTGCATTCTGATGCAGCCATTGATTTAACCTCATTTGAATTGATTCTAATAGATTCGCAGTTTTAAATTGTGTATGTTGATCTCTAAATGGATGTCCTTTGAGACCATCGTCATCCATTCAAGTGCAGTTTTTTTAGTTCTGTATTTTAACAATTCTGACAAACTAGAGTATTGTCCCAAGTAAAACTTATCTACGACCCAACCGACGTTACATATCATCATGTTCTGGATATTGAGGAGAACTGGAGCAGTAAATTTCTTCAACTCGTTGAATAACAACTGCAGCACATCAAAGACAAACAACAACAATACCAATGGTGAGCTTGAGTGCAATGCATATTTAAAACAATCGTACATTGTAACCTCTACCTTTTTAAATACTATTTACCTACATATGACTAGGATAAAAATTGAGATGAATTTACTTGGTTTCTTCGCAATTCATGTTCTCAATGAACAGAATTCGTAACTAAAGTGGATTCCTGGTTGAAATTTAATTGCGGCAAGATATCAGCTCCCCTGCTGCTGGCTATTTATCAGGAGTTTGAAAGAAATTAAAGGTGCTGTGCCACAGGGTTATTTTTACTCATGAAATTCAGATGCTTTGGTTTAAATGGAATACGTAAAAGAGAGGGAAGACCAATTCAATTCAATTCTTCTTTTAATTCCGTCCCCTAAAGGCTTGGAATCTATGAATGGCGAATGAGAAAATTAATATTTTAATTAAGTTAGTAAAATATAAATTAGGTATACTTTGTAATGATATCCTGTTGCTAATTATTGCTGGTACAGGCCTTTGTGATTTAATCAGTCCTTTTCTTCTCTTTCATTTTGAGGACTTTAAGATTACGATTTTGGGTTGGTGATTGAAATAAGATATTATTTCCTGGCGTTGATGAAGTATTCTTTACCCAGGAGGCAATTATTTCGATTCTGAATACATTTTACCCCGATAACAAATACAACTTTTATGGGTTCCTTCCTCTTAATGAAGTTACACCGCACACAATTAACTTTATGACGATCGATTGGTTACAATTTTACAAAATGAAGCTGAAATTCTCCAAAAGAATGCATCTCAATAACGATAGTAACGATAACGACAATAATAAACCTCCTAATTAATTCGGTGTTCAGTATATATACTTATATATATCATCGTCATCGGCACTACAACCGGGATCAGGTCTTGGCCTTATTTAGCAAGTCTCTCCACCAGTATCCGTCCATATCTGAGACTTGTTAAATTGTCCATAATAATTTCTTTTTCCGGGCAAGGTCATTAGTATATATATACATACTATCAGGGTAGTGAATTTGAAGTAGTGGAATCCTTTAACTACCTTGGGTCAATAGTATCAGCCGATAACAATATGGAAGAAGAAATACGCGAACGGCTGATCAAATCAAACAAAGCCTACTATGGTCTATCAAGGCTCTTTAAATCCCGAAATTTATCCAGAACATCCAAGCTACTACTGTACAAGACCATGGTGTTACCAGTACTCATGTATGGATCCGAGACCTGGGTGTTCAATAAAAGGCACTTTGAACTCTTAGCCGCGTTCGAGGAGAAGATCTTAAGGAGAATTGTTGGCCCCGCAAGTGAGGGAGGACGATTCCGGAGACGCCACAACCATGAGTTGTACGCAATCTACCTTGAAGCTAATGTTGTAAGAAAAATCAAGCTCGGCAGACTCCGGTGGGTGGGACACCTAGCTCGAATGAGCGAAGAGGAGCCCGCCCGGAAAGTCCTTTGTAGGACGTATGGAAGGAGACAGCGCGGCAGACCTTGTCTTCGATGGAGGGATGGCGCAGACCAGGACACCCAGAGCCTGGGAGTGCCAAACTGGATGACATCGGCTCGAAATCGGGACCGGTGGAGAGATTTGTTAAATAAGTCCGGATCCCAGTTGTAGTGCCGATGATGATGATTGATGATGGTGATGATGATGATGATGATGATATATATATATATATATATATATATATACATATATATATATATATATATATGTATAGATATATGATACCATTTTTTAAACAATATGCACGCGCGTAAAAGGATTAGGGATCGATTAGAAACCACGTAATGCTTTTTTAGATCAACTTTCCTCTCCCCCAGCTCTCATGTAATGCACCATAGCATCGGCGCGACAGCCCCTCCGCAGGAGCGTTACATACATTATGGACGGCCCCTTATCTATTCCCTATGACATCATAGATTACTGGAAGAACGAGAAAAGAGGAAACGATAGAAAATTTGATTTGATTCTCTATGGTCACAGGCAAATTCTACTAGGATATGAGAAAAGCAAATTTCGATGACGATATATAAATTTTTTTAGCATATATCCCATTGAGAATCATATTACACCATTAAACAGATACGAAGCAGCAGCTGAGTAACACTAAGCAAAGCCAAAGGTAAAAACATTTTACCAAACAATTGATCTGCGGGTATATCTGATGGGACGTTGATGCGTTAACGAACATTCGTAAATAAATCAATTTGTGTACTGTATTATCGTCGGCAGAATTTAGATCTTATTACACGATACCAGAAAGTCATTAATATGAAGAACAAATAGTGGTGGTGTCAATATAGAACCCTGGGCTACTCCAGAATTATTAGACAAGGTATCTGAAGACATACGTCTACAACAGCGGTTCCCAAACTCTTTTGGCCAATGGACCTGAGGCGGTTCCGTTGAACTCCACTATTTACCTTCCCATCAATTATTAAGAAGCTTCTTCCTAGTGCACCTGAAACCGTGGAAAACAATTTGTTATGGCAGTTCCATTGAACGCCATTACTTACCTTCCCATTAATTGCTAAAAGATTTTCTCCTAAAACACCTAAATCTTTAGTTTTCGCTAATGCAATTGCATTAGCACAAAGCAGACATTTTCCCCAAGGGCATGATCGCATGAAACGCATCATATTCCTGAAAAACAATTCGGTTGCAACACCAAGCAACCGACATAAACCCAAACCATAGCGATGTAATATCTCCTAATGATTCTGCCACACACGTGCCGGCAAATTTCCCTCGTTTTATCTGCGTGCACACCACCGGTCGCCTAACCAACAGGCATAGCATAGCTCACCGCTGGCTACCAAAGGGAATCGAGTGCTGCATAATGTAAAGACACACACGACAGATCGACCCTTTGAGATGATGTGTGCACGATCGGCGTAGATGCTGTACGCAGTTGCCGATCGTATAAAAATCCAAACCCCTGTCTATATAAAGTTTTGCCCAGCTGCAAATCATGCTTATGGTTTCCCCGTAGTGAATTGATTTATCCACGGTTTTATTATATAGAAGACAGAAAGGTAAAGTACTATTTCCTTGTGACGAAAAAAGCCATATTTCATATATTCCACCCTGTATTTTCTGCATTTTTTCTTCGGCTCACTCATACTGTTATCTGAAAAAAGGGGCACTGTATCGAAATAAAAATGTGCCGCCATTTTATATTCTGTGGCTACAGGGATTTGTTAAGAGTTTTACATAAAAATTCCAAGAAGCACAAACCAGCCTCTCCACCGGTATCCGGTACTTATCCGAGACTTGTTCAATTGTCCATAATAATTTGTTTTTCCGGGTAAGGTTATTAGCCTTGCGGCACCGTAATAAACTCATCCCATTGTAATAAAAAAGTGACGATTAATTTGGAATATCATGGAATAATTTGTCCTACAATCTTAGGTAAATAAAGAATGAAAGAAGTAATTCCAGTAATTCACGAATGAGTCATATGAGCGATAAAAGAAAAATTTGATAAGAAACCCATCGACCTATACGATCAAAATGAAAAGAATCGACATTTAACAGTTAATGAAGGTGGTCGTTCTCAAAAGTAATTAAGAGTCAAGATGTGAGAGTTAATAAAAACGGTCGTTTTCAAAAGTAACTGCGGATCGAAGTTTAACCGTAGAAAAGCGTCGAAATTTGTCAATCAACCAAGACTGGTTTACGGGTAGTTTACAATCAAGCAGCTACTAAATTGAGTCGTACTTTAAAAAAACCAAAGGTTACAGTTTAGACTATGATTAATGCTAATTAAAGAAAAGTTAAATAGATAAAAAATGGTTACAAAAATGGTAATTATACGACAAACAATTTTATAATATCATAATTATAGATGCTGTGTGTGGACATAGGTTGTGCTGGTATAATAACTAGGTTGACATCTTTAATTTCTTATGATACTCTTATTGTTTTGCTTTGGAACTTCAGTAATTGTTATCTAGTATATGAATATTTTGGTTTAAAATGCGTACCTTGGGTTGTTTGCTGACAAGGTGTTCTAGTTATATTTTTCATTACCAGTCTACATCGTATGGTAATAAATGTAATAAAATCAATTAAAATTTTCTCCGGGCTTAAATTCAAAGTATACTGGATAATTAAACATCTACATCATACACTGGGGCCAAACTTATGATATAAGGTTGAATAAGAAACTTTTGTCAGCTTGCTCTAAGCTAATAAATGGGGTGGTAGACCCATTAAACTGCTACACAGAAACAAAATACTCATCGGGAAAGTATTTTCTGCATGCATAAAAAACTCTTCAAACAATTTAGATGATTTTTCCACATTTCAGTTTCCCTCCAATTTTAAAAATACATTTTATTACCTTTATTAGATGGCTTATACCTACGAGAGCTATTTATAGCATATCAAACACTACCAGTGTGCTAGTGCAAATAAATGCCTTCAAATGTTCCCTCATTTGAGTTTAAGCACCCTTATATTGATTTTTTAAACTATATTAACAATTATTTGTTTGAATGTTTTTTATACGAAAAACACATTTACAACCCTTGGTGAATTCCAAATTCATCTTTTAGCCCATTAGAGATAGATTACTTTTGAAAGAGTTAAATTTCGTGTTTACAAACTCAATTTAAGTCTAGTAGGGAAAGGCACTCAACGTCATCAATTTTCTCCAACACAGAGAGGGTTAGATGGTTTGGCATGGCTCACCAAGAAGGTCGGTCATCCAAAGATATGTCAATCAATCTTTTATCAAACTATTGTAATTCCATAAGTTAACGTATTCAACTAGGCAGTCAGCATGCTCCCGGCAAGTGTGGAATCCTTTCGGTTATATTGAGAAGTCCGTCATTCAAAAGTATTCAAAATGAACAATTTGATCCTTGACTTTAAATGTTGACATGAGGAACACTAACTTCCACAACTGGATATGAAACAGAAATCCGCTAGTGATCATTCTCCAAACTCGTTCTTTTGTTATCTCGTTTATTTCCATTACAAGCAATCAAAGGATATCCTATTGGGAATAAGTCCTCTTTGGCACGAAAGCACCCACATTCCCATGAAAATTGACAACAAAAAAGGATATCGAGATCAATTTATTCGAATTTGTTTTATCAAGTTCAAGAGACATCAGTTATTGGCACGGGTGTTGTTAGAGACAGCATGTGATTGGTGACAAAGGACAATTAATACTGTCGTCGGCAGAAATGATAAAAGGTAGAAAAACCAACAGAAGAATAGTAGATAAATCAATGAGGATGTAATCGATGGCAAGCTCAGGTTGTTGGTTTGTGGTGGCATTGGGTTTACAGACGAGTGGACTGAATCTTTACAATGAGATTTCAGGCAACTGCTTGAGAGATTAGGTAATAAGTTTGAAGGGACGAAACGGCTGACGAAAATTATAACCTGGGCACCTTGTTTTAGATTCCGTGTTTTGGACATTTTCCCATGAAAATCAATTTCATTATTAATAATAATAATAATAATAAACGAGTACGTATAATCATGCTATCGACTCCAGCCTCTCCCATGTTATTGCCGATTGCCCGGACCACGGTGCAAAACCGTTTTCAATCAGGACCCCCGACCCAACATGTCCCAAAAGCTGAAATTGCAATATTGGGTATTTCAATTCTGGCCGCAGTATTGTCTTATCCCGCCTATGTTATCACCCATATTCCAAAATGGAGAGGAACATAAATCTCGTAAGATCAATAAGATGTATAATGGATATTCATCACACCAGGAGAAATCTTAAAAAGTAAGGAACAGATGTTATTAAAGTTTTGTAGTTCACTACGATTTTAGGAGAGAAAATATTTAGTTTTCGATGCATCACGTCAACACGAATTCGCAGGAAAGGCAAGGCAAGCACCAGTACACAAGTTCCTGGAAAACAATAATCATGGGCTCCCTGATTTCAGGAAGTCACCCAAGAAAACGGCCCTCAGGAAACGACCGAACGAAGGTGACGGCTACGGGCTTATATAAAGCAGAAATGTCGCGGGAGCATTTGAGTGTCGAAAACGTGATCTGCGTTTACTACCGCAATCAAGTTCTACCGGTCTTGTATGATTTTTTTCCCATCATCCCTCCATCCAAGTAGTTAGAGAACATTTGAACTAACTCTGTTCCCCACCGTCCTTTCTAAGATATTTCGAGACCGAGCCCAACATCCTCAGGGATGCTTCTCGCAAAATGACCAGAAGCCAGTGACAAAGTGAAGGACACATTTGTAATTGTCTCGCTTAAGACGGCTTCTCGCCACTTCTTTTATTTGGAACAGTTGATAGTTTGGCCATTTGTGAAAAAAATATTATACGATATTGGGCTGAAAAGTTTCCGACCTAACAAAGATACAAGACATTTTTTCTTCAAATTTATTTTTATTTTTCTACGTAGTATCCTTGTAACTCTACACACTTCTCCCAGCGATGCTCCCATCTCTCTAACACGTCCAAATAGTACTCGATGTTTTTCTCTGCAAAATAACTGTTCACGAAGGTGATTGCCTCCCCATTTGACGAAAATCTCTGTCCCCCGAGCGCAATTTTTAGATTAGGGAACAAAAGAAGTCGCTTGGGGCTAAATCTTGTGAGTAAGGCGGATGGTCAAGCAGTTCAAATTATAATTCGTGGGTTTTCGCCATGGCAACCGCTGATGTTGTCATGGTGAAACAGGATTTTCTTTTTCTGCAAATGTGGCCGTTTTCCCGCAATTTCTGACTTTTGTTGGTCAAGTAATGATGCATAGTATGCTCCTGTAATGGGTTTTCCTTTTTGAAGATAATCGATTAAGATAACTCCACTACTATCCCAAAAAACAGTTGCCATCACTTTCCTATCCGAAAAAACAGTTTTTGCTTTTTTGGAGCCGATTCATCATCATCATCATTATCATCATCATCAGCATTACAACTGGGGACCGGTCTGGGCCTTATTTAGCAAGTCCTGAGGTTTGTTAAATTTTCCATAATGATTTTGTTTTTTCCGGGCAAGCTCAATAGTCTTGCGCCAGAGCCGATTCCCCCTTGGCAATCCACTGTTTTGACTGTATTTTTGTTTCGGGCGTATACTGATGTATCCAAGTTTCATCGACAGTAATTAATCGGCGCCAACAGAGCGTTGGAAATCTTCATTCGAACACGTTTTTGGTCTAACGTGAGTAAACGCGGCACCCAACACGCGGGCAGCTTTTTCATGCCTAAATTTTGATTTAATATGTGACAAACACGTTCTTTGGACATTGTCACAGCCTCTGCTATTTCTCTCACTTTAATTCCGCCGTCGTCTAGCACCAATTGGTGAACTTTAGCGATGTTCTCGTCCGTTGTTGCAGCTTTTGGATGTCTCAAATGTTCATCGTCTCCCAAGCTCTCACGACCACGTTTAAATTCACCTGCCCAAAATTTCACTGTGGTAAATGACGGTGCAGAGTCCCCATACTGAATTTCGTCAATTTTTTTTTTAATATATAATTTTTTATTTCTTCCTATTATTATAATTTACTTACTTGCTAGACAAAAATGATTAAACTCTAGCTTATGTTATCTTATTTCTTAACTTACTGGTCCCTTGCGGACTCTCTAAGTTACATGCATACGCTCAAAGCATGAAAATTTGTCTTTCGACATTATGATTATTTTGTTTACATGCATTTTTATGGTACTTAATTAGATACAAAGAAAATGGAGGCAGAGAAAAACTTTGTTTTCGTTATTTTTTTTTTACTTTATATCTAACTTAAATATTAAACAATTTTTTTTTTATTTTTTTTTTTATTTTTTATTACCTTAAGTCGATCCTAAACCTAATATCAAGACTTCGAAATGCTAAATCTATGTAAGTTTTCCGTTATTTGTTGGCTTTTTTTTATTTAATATTATTATTATTATTATTTTTTGACAGTTTTATAAGGGAACATGTTTATAATTGGCACTCAGCCACCAAAATCTCTGGTGTTGCTTGTTCGTGTCGTTTCGATCTTTCTGTACTACTGCCCTACTGAACTGCAGGCGCTCTTCATCTGTGTGCGCAACCTCTCGATTATAACATATTCGTTTATCTATACCCGACCGACGCACGTGATAAATCAACGGTATAACGGATTCATTTTGTATGAGGCCGTTCATGTCAAGACTAAGGAATGCACGGCCTCATACAAAATTTCGTCTATTTCCACAAAAACATTCACATCGATTCACTCAAACGACTGTCAAATAAAAACGACGCGTCCAAAATGGCTGAAATATTGGTGAGTAGCTGTCAAAAGATGCACAACAACATTCACTAGCTTTTATTGACGAGTGCTGCTATCTTCACGTTGAGGTCGGAAACTTTTCAGGACACGCATGTAATTTTAACTATGTATCTCTATACGTGCAAGATATATTATAAGGTATAGAAATAAGTTTCCGCCGTTTTCTAAAAAAAAATTACGAATTTATTGTGAAAGAACGGTACATTACGTTTTATTCACAGTATTGGCCATTGTTAGACACTACTTTTTTCCATCTTTCTGGCAGCATCCGGCTACCACATCGGAAGAACTCTTCATCTTTTGAGGATATCCACGATTCGACCCATTTTTGGGTATCTTCATATGTTGTAAAGCGCTCCTTGGACAGACCATGTGCCATGGATCGAAATAAGTGATAATCAGAGAGGGCAGGGTCTGGAGAATATGGCGGGTGGGATATGACTTCCCAATGAAGTGTTTCCAAGTAGGTTTTAACCGGCACCGCAACATGTGGACGAGCATTATCATGGAGAAGAATAATTTTGTCATGTCTGGAATAGTAATGGGCGCATTTTTCCTTGAGTGCTCGGCTCAATCTCATTAATTGTGTTCGGTAGAGAATTCCAGTGATGGTTTCACTCGGTTTCACCAATTCATAATACACGACACCAATCTGATCCCACCAAACACACAGCATGAGTTTTTTCCCATGAATATTCGGTTTTGCTGTCAAACTTGAAGCATGGCCAGGTGGTCCCCATGATTTTCTCTTCTTTGGGTTATCGTAATGAATCCATTTTTTATTCCCAGTCACTATACGATACAAAAAAATTCTTTTTTTTTGCCTCGCAAGCAGCATTTCACTTATACAAAGTCGGCGTTCAACGTCTCTCGTCTTCAGTTCGTATGGAACCCAATTTCCTTGTTTTTGAATCATCCCTTACGATTTTAAACGATGTGAAATGACTAATGACCTTGCCCGGAAAAAAACAAATCATTATGGAAAATTTAACAAACCTCAGGACTTGCTAAATAAGGCCAAGACCGGTTCCCGGTTGTAGTGTCGATGATGATGATGATGAAATTGCTTGTTGAATTACATCTAGTGTACGTGCAAGTTCTTTTTGCGTTTGGGATGGATCTTCCTCCAATATTGCTTCCAATTCCTTGTCTTCGTACACTTTCGGACTCCCACTTCGTTCTTTATCTTCCACGTCAAATTCACCGTTTTTAAACTTTTGAAACCACTCACAACAACTTCTGTCACTCAAAGCAGCCTCACCATATGCTTCTATAAGCAATCGATGCGCCTCAGCGGCAGATTTCTTCAAATTAAAAAAAGTAAATTAAAAGTTCCCGCAAAGAAGCTTATTTGGCACAAAACTAGACATTTTGGCACGAAAAAAAAAAGTAATGCTGATACAAAGTCACTAATATTTTGGAGTTATGTTGTTATCACGTGTTCAAACTTACAATATTACGTTTGACATCTGACAATTTCTACATAATTTTCTGGTGGTGCCATCTTTTGCCAAACCATGGAAGCTTATTTGCACACCTAATACCAATCTAAGAAGGTAAAGTTAGACAACGTTTTTTAATCGAATAAATCATTTGGCCGGCCGGCTCCGGAAGTACAGTCCATCGGAAAAGGAAGTTGAGACGTAGTCGAAGAGGCGCCGACCGCAGACCAATAACACTGACATTTGTCTGTTCTACAGATATTTCCTAGGGAATTGTTCTTCGGAGATTAGTGGTATTTTTGGCGCAATTCGGTTTATATACGCTCCACAAGATAATCCGACGGATCGCACCAATTTGCGGTTAATCTCCTGACGGCGCGAACATCTCTGCATCAGAACTAGTTCCGTTACAGAGCAGGAAAGCTGTGAAATTCTTTCTCCACGCGAGTGTTTCGGGAACATTACAACTTGGAACTGTTCAAGAAGAATCGCAACAGTTATTTAGTGGCATCTAGTGGCATAAGTTCACCTCTCCCGAGAGAAGTATAATACAAAAAATATATTTTTGACTGGAATCGCCTTATTCTTCTTTGTCCTTTATGGTTTATACAACCATAGCCTTGATTCTTTACTCCTAATAGCATTCATGCATCCAGAATCGATTCACATAATCGATTTGAGTTTGATATACGCCTCCTTTACTCCGTGTGAAACACCATTCCGTATCTCAAGTAAAATAATACCCGCCATTAGGTTGGTTAAGGCTATGACAACGTTATTGTTACGCACAAAACCCTCCACCCGTTAATACCTACCTCTTTGGAGCCAGTCTCCATCATTAATCGCGCATACATTAAATATCGCAATATCAATTCAGTATCAAACAAACTAAACTACACATTCAATTTGCTCATATTGAATTTAACTTAAAACCAAGACGTGGTAAGCGAACCATATGTTCAACACGCAAAATCCCCTGGACCCAAATGTGCGGACCAGATGACCAACTTTCAAGTAAGGTTGCTGAGACTCATAAAATGCGCATCGGCAAATCCTTTAAAGGTTTGTTTATCCAAACCATTTCCCACAGGGAACATCGTTTTCCATTCATCATCATCATCATCATCATCATCATCGGCACTACAACCGGGAACCGGTCTTGGCCTTATTTAGCAAGTCCTGAGGCTTGTTAAATCTTCCATAATGATTTATTTTGTCTGGGCAAGGTCATTAGTCTTGCGCCAGGGGCTCCCCGACGGGGAATCGAACCCCGGTCTCCCGGGTGACAGGCGGGTATACTAACCACTATACTATCGAGGAGCCCTCCTTTTCCATTCCCAAGTTAAAATAGACAACTCGCGCCATAAAAAGAACCACAGGTTCGTTTTATCGCCCACCGACATTGAGGTTCGTATTAGCAAGATCCTCTGTTGATTCTTCCTTTGTGTTTCCTCTTTTGATCCTAAGCCGGAAAGGATAAAGAAAGGAATTGGCGGCTGGCAAAAGGGCCATGCAGACAAACGGACATATCCTTCGATCTGCAGGATATAAGAAAAAGTCTTCGTTCGGAGAGTCGAAGGAAAAAAGGAGTTGGTTGATTTTAGAATTTTGACCGAGACGGTCTTGAAGTGGTACGTGGGGTTGAGAGAGAATAAAAAAAGAATAATAAAATTCTGTTGAGTTGTTGAAAGGCGTTTTAGTGAAATTAAAATAGATAATTTGTTGAGTCGTTAAAGAACGTTTTAGTGAAAAAAAAAACTAAAGAGTTTTTGTGGGGTGGAAAGTATTGTGCCAGTCACGGGCACTAGGAGCCCGTCGAGCGACGGAGAACGGGAGACGGGCCAACCGGCTTGGTCGGACTCAGCGATAAACAGCTCGTACAGAGCCGACTCGCTAATGGGGTGAGTTTCCCCGAGAGAGAAGGTGTTCCTCTCGTGGTGAAAACGAGGAAGGAGGATCTCACTGGTGAGGTCCTGTAGTGGTGTGCGTGAAGTCGATCGTTGAGATCAGATTGTTTGGTAACGCTGGCAGGTCAAAGCGAACGAACCCTAGACAAGGGATGCCGAACACAGGAAGTAGCGACCTAATGCATCGTCCGGTAATGAGGGTCAGCTGAGTAAATAGCAGCCACTCATTAGATGCTAAAAGGGATTGAGATAATGGAGGTCGTATATCGTATCTCTGGCGACTGGGAGAATCGGATTCTTTTATTTGCATATGTTTATGCTATTGAATCCAATCCGGCGGCTAAGCGCGACGTTGGTGATTGTTTGAAGATTCAAACAAAGAAGTATTTCCGAGAGAAGTGCTTTCAGCTGAATCAATAGTTGCAAGTCATCGGAAAGTAATTTAGATGGTTACACAATGACGGTTGTGTATGCTATCTGTGTCAATTGTGCCCGGCATCTATGGCGACGCCAGAGTCGAACTCTAATGTGAATATCTACACTAATTGAGAATTCGGTTCTTGGTCGCTAATGCAGAGATGCATTGATACATGTATGAATGCCCTTGTAGCAAAAATTCTTTACAGGCATTTCCAGATAATGTATTGAAAGCATTAATTATCCTTGGGAAGGAAGTGTTTTTGCTGCGGGGAGATTGCGGTGCAGGTGTGGGAAGGTTGGAATTCGCCTGGCAACCGAAGGTACCGAATAGGTTTTGGTTTTATGCTCCTGTATAATGGAAAGAATTCTTGTAGGAAATTTGTATGCGAAGAGATGCATGAACGGTAAGAATTCTTTTACAGGGACTTTAATTTGATCTATTTGATGCGTGAAGCATTTACAGGTGCTTAATGCGATTGCATTAGCAGTAAACGTATGCAGACTAGGTTGTGGGGATAGGGTTCTTTAGGTAAGTAGTCAGTGGGGTTTGGCGGAACCGCCACAGTCTTTGTTCATATGAGTACTAAGGTAGCAACATTAAAGTTTAATAAATAAAGAAAAAACAAATGGTGTTTTATTTTAAAGGTGTGGCAGGTGTGTGTGGTGTGCAAACATATAACATTATTAAGGAAAATAATGTAACATTCAAAAAAAAATCATTTAGACCATCTGAGTTTGCTTTTCTCCTTACGGGTTATCGCTTACCAATTTAAAATAAATCCTGCACTTTACGAAGCTTGCGGCTGATGCAAAGTATAAATGTAAACAGCTTTGAAAAACTTCCACCTCATAGTCCAGCCGAAGATATTTTTTACATATGTGCTCATATTTACAGGTACTGTGTGCGGTGGAAGCATGATTATGGCGCTTTCCACTTTATAAATACACTCAGACTTTGTTTGCTCCAAACGAACAATAATCTTTGTAGAGGATTACTGCCACTCGACTGTGTTGATCAAGGTCTTGGGTGTTTATGTTCCGTGCGATTATTGTAACGGCGATAAGAATAATTAAACTTACTTGAAGTCTATATCAGGACAGCTCACATAATAGTAGCGGGAATGGTTTGTGTGATTCCGGCCGGTCAGTTCTCTTTATTTCACTATCTTACGGTAGAGCCATTTTACTTAACTTCTGTTTCTATGAGATTATCTTAATCCTGTTTCCTCAGTCTGCGATGAAGTGGATTTTAGAGGAAATATGGTGTCCTGATTACATAAATTGTATATTTCCGCAGCAAATTCGAACGTGTGCTGTGGTAGTTGACTCTATTCGATTTGCCGCTTCATTTACATAAAGTTGTACATGGAATATTTTCATTATGGAAGGCTTTTCTCAAAAATTCTCGTTTCTCGCATTTGGGGACAGGTATCTTTTCACGATTTTATTTCCCTGTCTGAGTGTCTTCAATGTTCAATTTGAATTGCCTCTGCGGATTTCCATGGATTGACATTTTTATATTCTAACCTAATTTATAGTCGTTTTCTTTAAATTCGAGCTGATGTCACGTAATGCAAACAACTTTTACGTAATTTTACATTTAAATGCGATTTCTTGCTTCCTTATACACGAATGGATGGCTCCCAGTTTTTCACAACATCAATAGCCATAGAGGATTCTATGTTATAGAAAATTTATGAGACCGACGTGAGGTATTCACTTTATTTCGTTGAAGGTAAATTAAATGACAAACAATGCGCATACTTTGAAGACGAACCTGGTGTACTCATGTTTTATATTGAAATACTCTGATTAGGTGTTTTACTACATACGAGTATTGGCTGAAAACTTTCCGACCTAACAAAGATACAAGAAATTTTTTCTTAAAATTCATTTTTATTTTTCTACATAGTCTCTCTACTTCTCCCAGTATGATTTCTTTCCACCATCCCTCAATCCAAGTAGTTAGAGAACATTTGAACTAACCCTGTCCACACTATCCTTATATAAACCCCCCCCCGCGCCGCCGTATTTTCTCAGATATCTCGAGACCGAGCCCAACATCCTCACGGATGGTTATCGCGAGATGACCAGAAGCCAGAAACAAGATGAAGGACACTTTCGTCCTTGTCTCGCTTAGGTCAGCCCCTCGCCACTTCTTTTATTTGGAGCAGTTGAGTTGCCACGGGAACTCCTCGTTATAAAGAGATCGGTGAATAAGAAAATCCTGTTTCGCTAAGACAACGCGCCGTCTCACAACTCAGCGGTTGCCAGGGTGAAACGTCACGAATTACGATTTGAACTGCTTGATCATCCGCTTTACTCACCAGATCTAGCCCCAAGCGACATCTTTTTGTTCCCTAATCTAAAAATTGCGCTTGGAGGACAGAGATTTTCGTCAAATGGGGAGGCAATCACAAACAGTTATTTTGCAGAGGAAAACGCCGAGTACTATTTGGACGGGTTAGAGAGATGGGGGCATCGCTGGGAGAAGTGTGTAGAGTTATAAGGAGATTATTGTAGGGTTATATTTTTGTGATTATTATTTCTTACCCCCTTGGTGGAGCGGCTTCCCTCCAAGTCTCCTGGTAACGGGTTCAAAATGAGAAGAAGCTTTTTTAGTTGGTATTTTTTTTATTTAGTAATATGTTGCCGTGGCCTTGGCCTCCGGATTCCGACTCCTCATGAAATCAAAAAAAAAAAAAAAAAAATGGGATGGCGAGAGGCCGACTTTAGGGAGACAAGGACAAATGTGTTGTGGGGAAGAAGTAGGTGTACGACACGGGTTCACCTCAATCCCCATACTCAATAAATGATGGGACGAAGATAGTCCACCTGACAAACAAAACTCCACAACGAACCGTTCGCCAGGAGGAAAGATAGGGAAATGCACAGGTTTGGTTTATGGTAGGAATGCTATTTTTATTTAACTTATTTGTGTTTATGTTTTTGTTTTTAATTAATGCGGTTTATAAAACAGATCAAACGTTAAGCGCACACTTGAACTTTGGATTCTAACTATTACACTGAACTTTTTGCTTTCTTATTTATATGTTTTTTTAATATCTTATAAAGGAAGCGAATGAGATATAGCTGATCGGCCCTTTACCCGCACATTTCGCGATTGAATGAAAATTCATTTTCTGTTGAGCACTTAGCAGTTTTGTTGATATATCTTCTTTAATATGCGACATTTGCACTAATAAAACGACTAAAGGTTTAAGCTCTGAACGCAACCCTGTGGGGAGGAAGTATAGTGCCAGACAAGGGCACTAGGTTCACTACCATCCCCATCGTCTATTGTTCACGCGGACACTGCTCACAACGCAAGGAGGAAGAAAACGATGGTTGACCTTCGCGACCGAGCGGACACAACACAGAAACAAAACACTCAGGTTTGATCAATGTTAATTCTTTATTTGTTACGTTTTATTCTCTATATATACACCACTTTGTTCTCAACCATTATCAAATATGTTAGTGTTTTTATACTTCACTTAAACTTATTATTAATATTAAATTGATTTCTTATACATTTTAAACAGAATAAAACACTTCCTTTTCGACACGACCTACGCTTCTCTGCCGCGCGACGGAGAGCGGGAGCCGCAATGACCGCGGTGGTCGGCGGATGTAATTTGACTCTCCGAGGATAGAACTCTGACTTCAATTTTATCCTCGGTTAGGGTTAAGGAACGGAAGAAAGAGAGAACATTTTTGTCTTAAGGGTGTGGCCACCAAGGAGATGCGATCTTTTGGTGCAGTGGTGTGTATGTGTGTTCGTACACATCACCGTGCTTATCGATGCATTTCAATAAGGATAAACAAAACCTACAGCTAGGGAAAAAAGGAGAACAAAGGAGAAGCGACCTAATGCATCGGTCTGTGATTAGGGTCAGCTAAATAAATAAGCTGGAACTCTTTAAATGGGAATTGCATTTGGGATACCACAAACGATGTGAATCGTTTATGGTATCGCCGGAAAACCTTCGAAGGACAGCGTTCTTTTGTTTGCACATGGTGCGAGTTAGGGAATTAGTCTCAACGCCTATGGTGCTAATTACATGCAGCTGCGTTGGACTGTTTATCGTTGGTTAAAGTGATCGCCAGCCAATGTGTATGTAGGTAGTTTTTATTGTACACATGTTGAGGCTGGGATAAGCCAACTCAAGGGTAAGATTCCCTGATTATGCGGTTGTATTATACGTAAACCGATGAATTTTCTTTCAGGGAATTTACGATAAGTTAGGAAGGAATGCTTATAGGGAATTTGTATGCGAAGTTATGCATGGAGGTAAGAATTCTCTTCTAGGGGCTTTTAGATTATAAATTGCTCTATTTAATGCGTAAAGCATTGAAGGTGCTAATGTGATTGCATTAGCGAACTTACGGAAGTTGGGTAGCAGTTATGGGGGTTTTTCGGGTAAGCGGGCCGTGACAACGACTCTTGGATTAATACGTCTCCCCGGCGCGCTGCGGGGAGCGGAAGATGAACCGACCGGCTCGGCTGGTGATTGAAAAACGACTTCCCGAGGAAAGAACTCCGACTTGCATTCGATCCTCAGTTAAAGGTGAGATCCGGAGGAGCGAGAGAAAATGTCTCTCAATGTGGTGAGTAACCAGCAAGGGAATCCTGCTGGCTGATATGTGTGTGTGATCGTGTAGATCTTTGTTTGCTCATGCACGAAGGCAATGGAAAAACAAAGCTGAAAAATTGAAGGGAATAATGGGCATTGATAAGATGTGAGTTCAGCTACGTAAATAAGCTGTAACTCATTAGGTGCTAAATGCATTTGGGATACTTCAAACAATTTGGATTGTTTATCGTATGGCCAGAATGCCTGCGGACGAACCGAATTCTTTTGTTTACACATGATGTATGCTGAAGAATTCGGCTTTAGCGGCTATTGCGCTGATTGTATGCAGCTGCGTCAACAAGCTGCTTTGGTGTTGCTTTATGTCGTTAGACAAATAAGTAGCCAAGCAATGCGCATGCAGGGAAAATTGTGAGATTACAAGGTTACATTAAATGTGAACCATGATGTTTCCGCGGAAACGCAATGATGCGTTGATGCAAGGCATGATGATGGCCTTGGTGTTGGAAATGTGGTGTACACGTGTGTAGCAGGATTGCTTGGCATACAAAAGGTGCCGAATAGTTTGAATTCAGGATGCGTGTAAAATCCAAGGGATGCTTTTCAGGAATTTTGAATGCGAATTGATGCATGAAAGTAAGAGTTCCTTTACAGGAACCATCAAGGTTATGCATTAGATAACCTTGATCCTTGAAGCTTTTGCGGATGTTAATGCAATTGCATTAGTGGGAGGCCATTGTGTTTTAGGCGCCTTAGGACTGGAAGCTTGGGGAATTGGGCAACTAGGTGGTGGCGTTTTTGCGATAACCAGAATCACCCACATCCGTGAGGATGTTGGGCTCGGTCTCAAGATATCTGAAAAGAAAGGGGAAGGAGGTATCTCAGGATAGTGTGGACAGGGTTAGTTGAATTGAACTAATTGGATGACGGGGTGGTGGGAAAGAAATCGTACAAGACCGGTGGGTCTTGAGTGCGGTAGTAAACGCAGATCACGTCTTTGGCGTCTGATAATCTGCGCCTTGGTCGGTGTGTGTGTGTGTGTTTGTGCTGTCTTGTACTGTGCGTGCGTGTTTGCAGTGTGTCAGCAGTAGACCACATGGGATGGGTCCAGCAATCCTCTATTATAGAGGAGAATGTTGTTGGGAAGGGTACTTTTTTCAGTTTTGTCCTGAAGAAGAAATTGTGGTGGTCTGATCCGAAGAGATCGAAAGAGAGAAGTGTCAAGAACGCAGGACTCCCGTACAAGGGAGTTCTCGCTGTTCTGAATGCTTTCGAGGTACTTGTATGCTAATTGTAGCAAGTACTCGTCGATAGGGATAATGGAGGCGCCTTCGTATAGGTGAGAGTTTGGGTAATGGCGACCGTCAGGCCTTCTAGAGTGATTGGTGCATCTTCTGAGGAGTTTTCTTTCGAAAACTCGAACTCCGCACGCAATCAAAATGTGCCGCCCTTTTATACTCTGTGGCAACAGAGTAAACATTTTATTTAAAAATTCCAAGAAGCACAAACAAGATTTTGTGTGCTTCAATTAGAATAGGATTCCGGGAAGTTGATAGGAATTTATTTGAATAAATTCCCGGAAGGAAAAATCATGAAATGCATTTAGAATTAGGCATTTCATAATTTCAATGGTTATAGGGAATTGAATCAATGCACGACAAATGGACTTTCGTTTAAGTTTATCATGCATATGATTCAATTGGATTGGGATTATGAGTACAGCTAACGTACTTGGAAATTGAATCAATGTGCGACAAATTCACTTTTGGTTTAACTTGTCGCTCATATGATTTGCTATGGAAATGAGGTTGCGATTATAGGTAATTGGAAAAGAGTAGTGATTTAGGATCACTACACTATGTAGAAAGATAAAAATAAATTTTAAGAAAAAATGTCTTGTATCTTTGTTAGGTCAGAAACTTTTCAGGCCAGTATCGTATACTATGTTTTTCACAAAGGGCTAAGCTATCAAAATAACGTCTGCTGCACTGTAACGTTGCCAAGGTAACTGTCACCGATCTCTTTATAGCATGTATATTCGTTCTTAACTGGAATTAAATTCATCGTATCAAGCGCTGGGTGTGGTTGGTAGGACGGAAGACCGAGCAGTGGAACTGTTGGCTGTTTCGTCCCCCATACTACAACAACTGCAGTTTTCCCGGGAAAAAGGGAAATAAATCCAATAGCCACGATTGGAGGTTCGATAACCCACAATTGATATGCCAAACACCCCTGTACATTATCTTAAAGTAAATACATGGTGTGTCATTGGACCCGGTGGTTTTCTTAGCCTAATTCACTGAGATATATACCAGAGGGAATGCTATAATAATTACTTGTGGCCCTTCTCGGGATATATAGTAAACGATTTTGTTTCCGAATTGGATCAATTAGCCTACATCACACTTAGTTCTAACAAAACAATGTAAACCCTGTACAGACTGTGCCACGTTGCAAATTTTCCGAGAAAATTTTCCTGTCGAATAATGCCAAAAAAATGTGACATCGAGGACTTAAAAGGACTCAAAAGGACTCGCATTTATGCTACAGCTGGAGGCGGTTACTTCCATTCCTAATACTATACACCATGTTTTGATCAGCAATATATGAAGTATAATATTGCAGTCCATATAAAAGTTATTAAAAACATCGACCTGGAAAACCCGTTCCGTTATACCACTTGGTATAAAATAAGTTTTCCCATCACAAACCCCTTATGAGACAAAATAACTTAATTCTTTGCTTAAATACACATACATGATATTTATTGTCGTTACCTATCCAAAATAAATGTTTGACATTTTTTTACCAATCAGGTAATCAAAACAACCAGGTAAGGGATTCACGACAACCTGGCTCAACTGTTGGGATACATTAATACCCCACCATCCTATGCAAATGAATTAAATTGGAAAATTCCCTTCACAATTCCACAATTTTCGGAAAATATTTGACAGGATGTAAATATTAATCTGTCTCACCTCGTATGTTTATGACACAGCACAGCAAGGCAACTACGTTTTTCGGGCATGTTACTCGTTGTTATCCGATTAATTTGCATTTGTATTTTCAGCCCCCGCCCGGATCCTCTCAAATCCTCGTCAGAATGACAGCAACGTTGTAAAAGATGTATTATTTTTAAAACTTGAACTCATATGAATTTGAGTCTTCACTTCCAGGTCTTTGAATATCTACTTCTCTAAATGATGGGATGCGTGAAGCCAAGAACATGTCTCAATTTTCGGCGCTGATTTGAAACTTTACGTAACAGCATCCTTGCTGATCGAAAAGTGATTTTATAAATCTCATTATTTATTTGAATAAAGTGAGTTAGCCTTAAGTGATTGAATTTTAAAAAGCTCACTTTAATGGTTTTAAACGCCACATTTGGGACCGAATCCATTTGCATAACAAAACCCAGGCAGAACAGACCTCGAACTAACCCGTTCCTCTATTCTGGCGCCACACGTTTACATTGAAGCGTCAATACCAACCGCGTACTAGCTGAGAGTATCCATGTAATGACTTTTTAATTTGCTCAACGAAACCCACTGAATACCGACAAAAAAGGATGAAAAAGGGATGAAACAAAGAGAAAACCATGCGTTTTACTAGGACTCGCAGCAGCATTGTCTATTCGTGTTGAATGCAAGTTCAGGGTTGGAGAAGATAGGGCTGCTCGCTGCGGATGACGCTCAGACTGCTGTCGTCTTGATTGATATTTATTTAGTTCTAGCCATCTGGGTCGTTATCCTTTCAACGCAGGGCGATATACTGAAGATTTAATGAACTGCAGCGTCAGATTACCGAAAGCCATTTTATTCTTCTATTCGAGAAAGGAATTTCTGGAAGAGGTATGATTTGTGGCAGGAGAGCAGAATCCGAATCAGTGGAAAATAAAAACTTTGACGTCAAGAGCAGAAGACGTTTTTTCAGCGCAATGCAAAAGTATCTGAAGTTAAAGGGATTTCGAGTTCCCGAAGGTTTGATGAGTTCGACATCTACTTTTGATAAGCTGGTTAACCTAACGGTCGGATCGGATTTGTTTTTTATTTTTTGCTTTTTGATTGCGATCGAATTTTTAACAATATTAAAAGGCTGTCAATGAAGTTTAGTCACGTTTCATACTCTAAAATTTTGAAATATGTTATGAAACGGGCTGACTCGGAAGAACGCAGGGCGAGAGTAAATGAAGTCGTTATATGTGTTCAATTTAATATTTTATTTTATTTTTTCTGAAAATGGCTAGATAAAGACAACGGTTATCGAAGGGTTCCCGGCTTCCTTTTTGGGAGTTCGAACTGCCTATTGTGATAGGAGAATATTCCCATAGTTGACGTACTTACCTATACCAATCGGATTGATTTTTATTTACACTCTTTGGTATGTTATTCCATCGGATCTGGCCCTACAGAGGGAAAAGCGATCAAACGTCAAACAGCAAAGCATGGGCATTTGATGAATCAATTGGTTTAGTTTTTCATACAAACCGCGGTAACGAAAGAAAACGACACGAGATTTTTACGCTTTTATTTTTTTTCAACTCAATTTTTATTATGTAGATAATTACATTTATGGTATATTTTACAACTAGTATTTTAGAGGTTTAAGACAGCAATTCCTTTACAACTATAATCTTAAATCTATATAATGACAATACCACAATTTTAATGAATAATATATTGTGACGCATATGACAATCAGGACTAGAATATTCTAGAGATTCCGAAACAGAGTACTAGAATATTCTATAAAGTAATGGAAAACTGGAGACTAGGAACAGTAGAACATTCAAGGCAATGGAACGGACGGAAACGAAACGCTGAAACAGTATAAATACGTCGCACACAGAGCATAGCCATGAGTAAGAAGTAGAACGTGAAGCAAGCGATAAGTGTAGTAGTAATAAGTAATAAGTAAGCAGTAAAATACGCGATAATTACGGAAGCGATAATAAAGAAAACGTTAAGTGTACGGTAAAAAGTAACGATTGTTATTACGGACTAATAAAATGTCACATTAATTCAGAATCGATTTAACGGCTCTTATTTATTTACAAATAATTAATCCAGCGAACCCTAAGCTCGCTACAATATAATAAATTAAGGGAAAACTACAAGAAAAAACCCTTATTCGAATCTTAAGACTAATATTGCACGGGTTTCCGGTTATTTTATATAATAATGACCTCAATATAATTTTTATAGACAGAGTACATATGTAGTGATTTAGGATATCGCAAGACGGGAAATGAGAACGTTGTCAGAAAAAGAACAATTGACGAAGAAGTTTCGATTGATTTTGTCAATAAGGAACTCTACCGGTTTAAGGGGGTATTCCGGTTTCTTAGGCGGTTCCAAAGTTATAGGTCATTAAAAGGTCGGGTCTCCCGCGGATACAAATTCGTATCATAGGTGGCAACTACCGCGTATTTAGAAGATAAAAAAATTACTGCTTCTGGAGATGGTAGTTGGAGCAAAAGGGGTCATACTGCTAATAATGGCGTTATGATATTGATCGGCAACAAATAAACAAAGTTCTCGATCTTACTGTGAAATCGCCTTACTGCCAAGGCTGCAACCTTATGAAAACAAAGAAAGGCACCCCTGAATATGATACTTGGTGGGATGAGCACGAACCAGTTTGCACATTGGATCACAATGGAAGTTCGGGTAAAATGGAGCCTGACGGAATGTTAGAGATGTTCGAGCGCGCGTTTGATCTGCACGGCCGCATTTACGAAAGGTACGTTGGAGACGGGGATGTAAAAATAATGAATGCGTTGCAAAAATCATTTCCAAATGTTGTAAAGGCCGAGTGTATCAATCACGTGGGAAAGCGAATTGGTTCGCAATTACGTGGTGTCGTAAAAAAGCAACAAAAAAAAAAACCAGACCAATTAGGAGGAGCTGGTCCTGGCAAACTTACGGGAAACATGATAACAGAACTGACGAATTATTACGAACTTGCGATTAGACGCAATGTGCACTCTGCTGAAGAAATGGCGAAAGAAATTTAGGCAACATACTACCACAAAATATCAATCGATGAAAATCCGCAACATCAAACTGCCCAGAGGGCCCGGAGTCATGGTGCAAATGGAAACGCGCGGAAGCTGCGAATGAGCTGTCAAAGTTCCACCACGACAAATCTCCCTTGGATCCTAAAGTACGAACAGCTATTTACCCAGTTTACGTAAAACTGACAGATCCCAATTTGTTAAAAAAATGCGAGGGAGGTTTCACGCAAAATAACAACGAAAGTTTCAATGCTACTATCTGGCAAATGGCGCCAAAACACACATACAGTGGTATGAAAATCATTGAAGTTGCGGCTCTTACCGCAGCTTGTATGTTTAATGAGTGGTTTTTACCCGTATTGCTAATAATGCAAGTCATGGGCATCAAAATTGGGTACGCTGCGTGAGCGTTTGCGAACGAGAGGGACAGAGATCGGCTGCAAGACGCTGACCGCAGCCTAGTATACAACTCGCACGAGGCACGAACAGCGAGGAAAAAGGCGAAAATGCAACTGGAGGACTAATTCGAAGTCGTGGAAGGAATTGTTTATGGTCCAGGAATATATGTCTAGATGTTAGTATAAAAAATCCCTGTTAAATAAATTGTTGACAATTCATCTGTTAATCCAACAATTAAATTAATATTTGGTATCCCCCAAACTTACCCCGGCGTGCTTGATTGTTGATAGCGCTTCTGTTCTGCTAATGGAAACACAATCTTTATACGGGAATTAATTTACATATCTTTATTATATTTCAACTTAAGTTTGGTCTATTTCATTTTTTCACAAGAGGTATTTTTAATTTACAAGAGTTTGAATAATGTTAGGCTAATTGAAACACAATAATTTGGATAATTTAAGTATCTTTATTTAACCGAACTGCACGCTTTCACCACCGAATTGTAAGAGCTAGACGTTAGTTTTAGTATTTCATTCGACTTCGACACGACAACCACACGCGTTCACTGCTCAAACGACAAGAAGGACTCATCTCGTGTCTTTTTCCACACATCCTATTTCGTTCCGCTTCCACGGTAGTGTTTTTTTGCTAATATTAGTTGCGTAAGTACTTTCAGCTGGTGATTGAGAAAGTACATGGATAGTGTTAGCAACTTCAGCCTCAGTATACGCGTCGCTTAGATGCATAGATATGGAGTGGTTCTTACTAAACGTGTTAGCAAGTAGGTTCGATTTCTCCACTGAAGAAATAAACAACTTGTCGTGATATTTCAACGGAGAAATACTTGACCCTCTCTTTTTCATAATTTTTGATATTTTCCAGAACGGTTTGCTAGCTTTGTCAAGAGAGGAAAAGTGTTCATTCCAACACTTGTTCCTATATGCTGGGATTTCTTTTTTAATGATATTATTTAAGACTTTAACATTAACTAGAAAGCAATCGATTCTATAACGAAGCCATTTTCTTCTTTCAGAGTTTCGTAGCCTAATCAGATGTAAGATATTTTCAGGAAGCGGTGCCTTATCAACTGGAGCAGTGGAACATTTAGGTATCGCAAGATCGGCCGCTCTATTGATAATAGAAACAAAATTGTTACATAGGATATCAATGTGCTCGCCTGCAGGTTATAGAATTTAGGCTGGTATCACCTACAACCAAGTTCGTGTTTATATATGATTTATAACAATTCCAGTTGGCGGCGGAATAGTTGTGGTATAAACTGGTACGATTTACAGCTACTGTATGATTCACTGATCGGAATGTGGCCTGAATTTAACGCATTCAGAGTTAATGGTACTGTGCAGTAATTTGGAATATTAGTGATATATAGATCAAGAGTTGAGGGGTTCTTGTTAGCACTCGCTGGGATATAGGTGGGGAGAAGTGGATAAAGTATGGAAAAACTTGGGCTGGATTTAGTAACATCTAGTAAAATGTTACCCCAGCGCTTTGCCCTAAGACAATTCCACGACTGATGTCTGCAGTTTAGATCACCACCAATAATTACCTTGTTTCGAGTGTTAACTCTATACAATTTTTGCAGATCCCGCTTAAAGTCGGTAGATTTCTCAATGTTTCCATTTCCTCCAGGGAAATAGACCGAAAAAATACTCACCTTGGAGTTATCACTTAATGTTACATCTATACTAATTTCCTCAATTATGAAGGACGCAAGGTATGTTCTATACATTTTTTCACAACAATGGCGACACCTCCACCACTAGCATGTACCCTGTCTAGGCGATAACATATGTAATTTTGATGAGAAAAAAAATGTCTTGTTTGAGCCAGGTTTCTGAAGCAAGTGCAATATCAATATTAAAATTGATCAAGAAACTAAAAAATTCATGCTTTTTGTTTTTGATGCTTCTCGCATTCCAAGTTATGATGTTAAGAGAGTTTCTTAACATGTTTTTTCCGAGTATATGTACTTAATAGCTAATGAAGTAATGACGTTAAATTGGTCAGCCTTAGTTTGACAAGCACTAAGCTTGGTTACAACTTCATTAAGAAGAGAGCTTATCTCGCTAAATGAGAACCAGTTATCATTATTTATAGTTTCAGACGGATTTTCCTTGGTGTGTGTCGTATCACTGTTGGAAGGTTGCTGGGTTTGATGGAGGCCAGAAGCCCAGGTGTATGAAGGAAGTGAAGGTTGACAAACAGATCGCGGTAGTGGAGGAAAATTATCAGTGGATAATCGGTCGGGCATTGGCTGCTGTTTGTCACTCGGAGGATGTAGGAACGTTGTATTTCCTGTACCACGTTCACGTGGGGATAATTTGCGGCGAATGTCTATGTACTGCTTTCTGCTAATGCATTCAGGATCGGTGGATTTATATGGCCCACTGCAATTTGCACACTTTATGGCTTCATTCGTTTTGCAGTCGGATGTTTTGTGGTTTCCCGAACAGATTGCACAAAAGCTATTAATGTGACAATGCATCGAGCCGTGGCCGTAAAGCTGGCAATTATGACATTGTGTGACCTTACCTCGATGATGTTTTTTGAAGTCCCAGCGAACGATGGTTTTGAACAATGTAGAGAAGTTACGTTTGAGTTCATTTAGTTTTATAGTACCGTTCATTTATGTTTTATAGTAAACATTGTACAGGTAGCCTTTGTACAAGGCTTTTGTTGTTGAATTTATGGTGATGGTTTTAACATCTAAGCACTTCATCCCGCGGGCAAATAGTTCATTCTAAACTATATCGTTGCTAATCAAGTCTAATCCGGATAGCACTACCTTTAATGGGCGATTTTCCTTTCGCGAGTGGGTAAAAAACTCACATTTTAACCGCAAGAGTTCAGTTCTAATTTTGTTATATATGTCCATTGTTGGGGCACATATTTTTTGTCCAAGCGATACGTTTTTAATTAAGTAGTTGTCTATTTTAATGTTACTCAAAATATTTCGCACTTTAGCACTGGTTGATTTTAACACCGCAATTAGCGTTGGTCGAATCCATTTCAGGTGAGTCTATAGCGTTTGAAATAATAGTGAAGCAGATCGTGTGATTCGAACTGACAATTTGAATCACGACCAAAATTGAACCTAAGCGTTACCCATCAGGCTACTGACCGTGGTTTGAATTTGATTTTTAAACTCGACTGTACTCCACTGATGTGAATTGTTATGTTATCGCTAGGTATACGGTTCTGATGTATTTTCTTATTCGATTTTCGTTCGGTGTCCTTCACTATTTTTACTTGTGAATTGTGTGTATCTGTTAAAGATACCACAAGTCCTCCATCAGACTTTGAAGTGGTTGGAAAAAGTTAGTGTTTGAACACATATTGGATTTATCTAGCACTTTATTATTCACTTTTGTAAGTTTATCGGGAGGTGTTTGGCCTCCAATACCGGGGTCGTAACGCAACCGTTAACGTTTAATTTTGCTTAACACACGTGGCCCAGTGGCCATAACTTAACGGTATTCACACTTGATCAACTTATGAGTTTGCGGTAGCGAGGTAAAGAAAACAAGATAGCAATGTTTATGTAATTAAGAAAAAAAGCACGAGCAAATCTGTGAGACAGGTTGTCTGTTTGAAAGTCAGCCAGGTACTGATTACGCTTTTAATTTACGGTGCTGGGATAGTATTACGCGTAACCGTGGGAGCTTTTCTCGATTATATATGCAAATTACATTTAATAAACCATACTCGAGACCCCTTCTCTTCCAGCTTCAACTTCCGAACTAAGGAATTGCTCAATTGTTTCCTTTTTTCATGCTCTTTCTATCCTCTTTGCCCGTCTGAACTGTAGTAGTAGCACATGTAAGAGTTCTAAAATTATTCCAGATGCCCCAAAGTACCATAATTTGATATTCCGAAGAATTCGGTTTATTTGCGCCCGATAAGGTAATAAGGATAATGTGTGGGGGGCGAAGTATTGTGTACGGCATACGGCACGGGGTTCACTTCTGCTCCCACCATCACAAATTAGAAGTTCTCTGATTGGTGCACTCACTGATTGTCCCGCTGCAGCAAGCTGTTCCAGAAAAACAAAACAAAACAAAACACCGCAACATACCGCCCACAAGAAGCAAGTAAAAGGAAACACCCAGGAACTGCAGCACGGAAAAAGAAACACTAAATGTTGTTTGTAGGAAACGTTCTTTTATTTAAATCCTTAATGCGGTTGGTAAAGCAAATCACACGTTAAATGTTCACTCAACTCAGAATTCTAAACTATTACTATTAACTTCGTCTTGTTGATATATTTTCTTTAAGTAAAATTGAATAAAAATTAAGAAAACGCTTAACTAGAAACTGGTGATAAACAACCCCGCGACGTTGGCGTTCCCGGCGCGCCACGAGGAGCGGGAGAAGAACCGACCGGCTCGGTCCGTAGTTGGAAAACGACTCCCGAGGGTTGGAATCGGGTGCTCCTGATTCATCCTCGATTCGGTGGTGGTGAATATCCTCTCAGCTTAGGATACGTTTACTCACCACAAGAGAAACGTAGATTCTGTCTTTGTGAAATAGAGAACCAGATCTCGTAATGAAGACCATGGTGGTATGTATGTATGGGTGATCGTGCAGATCGCATTGGTTTTCTCGTGCAACGAGGCCATGAGAACGAAGCAAACAAACTGTAAGGACAAAAGGATCGTGAAGATCATTGTTTATGATGTGGATTGTGACTATATAAATAGACGGCAATGCATCGGAGAAATGGTGTTAATGGATTTTTATTTGCATTTGAATATGCTGGTGACTCCAAAGCAATTTAGGTATACGATGGGTGATCGTGTACCACATTTTGCTGGACGAAAGGGATCGAATATAATGAGGTTCAGCTATATGAATAGGCTGCACTTCTTAGGTGTGAATGCATTTGGGATACTTCAAACAATTTTAATTGTTTATCGTATCGCCCGAATGCCTTCCGACGAACCGAATTCTTTTGTTTGGCACATGATGTATGCTGAAGAATTCGGTTTTAGCGGCTTTGGGCTAATTGTATGCAGCTGGGTCCACAAGCTGCCTTCCTGCGCATGCAGGAAAAATCGACGAGATAACAAGGTTACATTAAATGTGAACCATAATGTATTTGGAGAAACCCAATGATGCGTTGATGCAAGGAATCATGATGGCCTTGGTGGTGGACATGTGGTGCCCACTTGCGTAGCAGGATTGCTTGGCATACAAAGGGTGCCGAGTAGGTTTGAGTTTTATGATCCTGTATGGGTGAAAAGAATTCTGGTAGGGAATTTGAAAGCGAATTAGTGCCTGGGGGTAAGAATTCTTTTACAGGAAATTTTAGGTTATGCGTTAAATAACCTTGATGCGTGAAGCTTTTAAAGGTGCTAATGCGATTGCATTAGCGGGAAACAATGGAGTTTGAGGAGCTTCAGCACAGGAAGCTTGGGGGTAATTGGGCAAGTAGACTGTGGCGTTTGGCGTAACCGTCACAAATGATTCCAACTATCCCGGTTCATCTTTCAATGGTACGTATATTTCTAAACATCTATTTCCTTGCATTATGGAACGGGAAAACTCCCTCCTGTCACGAGTGTTTCTGGAACGCTGCAATTTAAAAGTGTTGAAGAAGATCACAAATTAAATAACAACCCAGGGACACAAATAGAGGAGCCAGCGAAGCACTGTTGTAACCCCTACGAATTAACAGGAATCAAGGTTAAGTCAAGATTACTAAAAATGAACTAGGTATAGGCTTTTTGAAAAATGACGAAACTGAGAAATATTTACTTAGTGAGACTACCACAGTCATACACAGAATCATATAAGGTGATTTGCATTAATTTAGGGAATCCGAATATAAAAAAAAGATTATAAAATCCATTAAAGACAAGTACAATAAAAGTGCTCAAGTAGTCGACGAAAACAACTGACTTTAGAATACTCAAACACAATTCTATTCCCTCATATTCTGCACCTACTTTGTCAAATAGGATTTACAGAACAAACACTTCTCACGGAATAAATCTCAACGATTGTATCCTAATTGTAATTTATAGTTAAAACACGTTCAAGGACGCGTTTTCATGATGAGGACTTTGAGACTCACAGCATCATTCAAAACAATAATCAGAAGCAATTTAATGATGGCTAACAACACAAAATTTGTCATTTAATACGTTGACATAAGAATTTTGATCATCAGAATGACTTCCAGTTACACATAAATGAAAACGAGTCCCGCACAACATGGGGACTGAATGATAAATAAGCTTGTGGTTTATGACCATCAACAGCACCAGTGACCTGCTTCATGCTTCCCTGCTGTTATCCCCACGTTATGTTATGCTACTCCATCATGGCAAGCTTTCATTTAGTTTGTGCGTATCTCTATCAGTTTCCTGGGTATAAAGTTACAAACTATAAAGATATATTTATATTGATCAGGGATGTTGAATTTAAAATGACGTTAGAAACCATAGAGTGAAATGACCTTTGGCTATTGATAACTAGCTTAAGGGTTGGGGGGTTATGCAAGTATATATATAGTAACCTAGTCTACATCGTTTGTTATCAAAGAGATTTATGGAGCACTTGAAATTATCAATAATGAAAAAGACTGTTCCGAATAATATTTCATGTAACAGAGACCAACCACTAGATCTGAGCACTTCGGTTTTTTCAGTTTTACACAATGGCTCGATTTTAAAGTGTCAAGGGAATTGTCTTGCGTTATGAACTAAGGCTGGGTATTCGCCAGGTGCTGATCAATTTATCACGTTTAGAAATGTAATATCAATTTATTGATTCCAAAGTTGTAATAGATTATCTTAGCCTATCGTAAGTGCTGATGGTGGGAAATGATCCGGTGGAACTCATTGAACCTTGACAATGAAAAAAGACAGATCTGATACGTGACGATGTTCTCCGGAGTTTGAAGGAGCGACGAGGTGACAGGCGGTAGCGTGAGTTCATTGGAGTGTATGCGGTGATAAAAACAAATCAACATGCGAGTGTAATACACTGTGAAACAATTAGTAATCCATTTTCCAAATAATTTTTTTCTTCACGGTCTACCGCCAAGGAGGTAACATGACCGCTTTTATTTTGAAATTCGTATTATCCATTTTCGTCGTGGATGTCTTAAACAAATACAAGTTATTCAATTGTATTTATCGGGTCGTGCGATTGGTTTTGGGGTGAATTCGAAGTAAACAAACGGATTTTCATATATGCGCGTTTGAGTGCATGTGTTAAGTGAGGTGCAAAAAAGAAGTGTGCATAGAAGTGAGAAAGAAGTGAGCGAGAAGTGGCTGCGTGGGAAATCCTTCTAACCTTCTATCTGTTTCTGGTATCTTTTCTCTTTAGTGGCTCTGTTGAGTCATCATACATCAGTATTTTCCAACGATTTATAATCTTTTGTGGGTTTGTGTCGTATGACTGAGGTACTATTTGTTTCGGGGGTCGGAGTCGTCAGTTTTTGGGGGATCACATGTTTTTTTTTTTTTTTTTTTTTTCTGCTTTCGGTAGGAAGGTGGAAATATTCAAAAGAGACATGCCGGATTTTTACCGACTAAACGCGCCTTCCGTCAGGCACATATTCCCGTTGATTCCCGCGGAATATTTTCTTAGATGTTTCATCGCGGGGCGAAACGGAGTTTACCTGTTACTCCGCTCGTCGCGACGCAATTACTGCATCATGTTACATAGAATATCAATTGCTACAGACTATGGTTGTGTGGATCTTAGCATGTATTCTATTACTCCTGTCGTAGTAATTGTATGTCTCATAATTAGTCTCATCAGCAAGTAAACTCAGCTCTTCCTAGGATCTACTGCGTTCAGTTAGGATGTGTTCCGCATTTTCTACACACCCCTTGCAGGACGGCGCAGTTTGTATATATCTCCCACTGATATTGCATCTAGGAGGGTGAATCATATATAAATGGTAATTTTACTTTTGTGCTTAGCAATAAGTTGCGACCTAGCTAATCTTGTGCGTTGGTGTTGTTTGGTTTATGAAGGGTAGGGGAACTGTATACGAGGGTGGCCTGAAAAGTTTCCGGCCTAATAAAGATACAAGACTTTTTTTTAAATTTATTTTTATTTTTCTACATAGTCTTCTTATAACTCTACACACTTCTCCCAGCGATGCTCCCATCTCTCTAACTCGTCCAAATAGTACTCGGCGTTTTTCTCTGCAAAATAACTGTTCACGAAAGCGATTGCCTCCCCATTTGACGAAAATCTCTGTCCCCCGAGCGCAAATTTTAGATAAGGGAACAAAAATAAGTCGCTTGGGGCTAGATCTGGTGAGTAAGATGGCTGGTCCAGCAGTTCAAATCGTAATTCGAGGATTGTCACCATGGCAACCGCTGAGGTGCTGGCGCAAGGCTAATGACCTTGCCCGGAAAAACAGATTATTATGGACAATTTAACAACCCTCAGGCCTTGCTAAATAAGGCCAAGACCGGATCCCGGTTGTGGTACCGATGATGATGATGATGAACCGCTGAGGTGTGAGACGGCGTGTTGTCTTGGTGAAGCAGGATTTTCTTTCTCTGCAAATGTGGCCGTTTTTCCGCAATGTCATCACAATACTGAGGAAAACCCGAACAAATTCAGGAGAGCTAGAAAGGACTGCAGTGCCCATTTTCAACGCGAAAAGTTCTTGCATGACCAGAGAGTGAGACAAAAAATACTACACTCTCCCACAAGTAGTAGAAACTTCTGGGCATTTGTGAAAAACGTTCAAAATTCGGTCTCGTCATCCATTTCATCGCTTATAGTCGATGACAGACCAGTCACCAATGCAATAGAGAAAGCGAATGTTATTAGTGTAACAAACAACTTTCGAAAAAAAACGAGCTTAAAGTTTCAAAATGATATACGACGGTGGGGTGGGATTTTGTGTCAGGTTTCATAGTACTATGTCTCATTGGCTGGCATATACATTTTCAGGTCGATTGATCTCTTAGTATACATTTGAAATAAATGACCACACTTAGGTACGAGAAAACTCCCAAAAAAAACAGTATGGTTCTGTTACGGCCACAATCACCCATCCCATAATACTTATTCCTTTGGAGCCAACCTCCACCACTAATTGCGATACACGCCAATAACATCCACTTAAAGCATGAGACACTCTCCAAGCCATAGCATTACCCCATGCATCAAATGGTCCCACATTAATGCAATACCAAACAAATTGAACTAAACGTTCAATTTGCTCTAATCAATGCAATTTCAAACAAATTGAACTAAACGTTCAATTTGCTCACATTGAAAACTTAGATAGGATAATCGAACCACAGGTTCGCTATAAAAATCCCCTAAGATCCAAATGTGCGGAGCAGATGTCTTTCTTCAAACAAAATCATCGAGAATCCTAAAATGCGTGCCAGCAATTTTATGACAATCTAGAAATATGGTTACCCAAAACCATTAAGACAATCAACGTCGTTTTCCGTTTTAACCAAACGAAGTTAAAACAAACAACTCGCGCCATAAAACGAACTACATGTACGTTTATCGCCGACCGACACAAAGGATCGTAAATGCTCTTCGGAAAGATCCTTTGTTGATTGTTCTTTTGTGTTTCCCCTTTTCGATCCCAAATTTGGGAAAGACAAAGAAAGGAAAATCCTTTATCTGCAGGATATGAAAAGTTTTCGTCCGATGAAAAAACGGACATCGAGAGTGTGTTTTGTGTCAAGTCCAGAACGGACGTGAAGTGGGTTAAAAATCTTCAAGTGAGTTGGATGGAAACGAGAGAATGAAAAGTTTGTCTGGTGACGTGTCCGGTATTTTTGAAAATAATTAAATGCTCCTCATTGAATAAGTGGAAAAAAAGAGAGTGAGTTGTAAACCATCGTTTGTGCGTTAACATGTCCTATGCGCTGTGTGTTTGTGAAATGTATAAGAAACATCTAGAATAAGGGAAAAAACAAAAGTACTCTAAATATATATAGTAACACATATAAAAGTAAAGTGGAACTTCTTTTATTAGATTTCATAATAAGAGATGGAAATTAGTTAAAGAAAAAAGAACTGCCATTAGAGAATTGCTCCAGGGTTGACTTAAGAACCGTAGAGGACCTCAATGGTCTTTCAACAAATCAGCACCAAAGTACTATACATCAGGAGGAAACCACCATCAACACCATCAGAACGGACCTAGGCAAAGCATGTAAGGTGATAATACAACTCAAATAATAAAATAACACATAGAGATAACCCCACAGTTCTATGAGAAAGCCAACTGGGAAGGTCTGAACGACTTTCTTGGGAACTTAAATGGGTCGTTATTTTTCCTCAATAATAATGTTGACTCTATAACGGACACATTGACAGACACGATTCTGTTTGGGATGCGAACCTTTATTCCACACAGAGTAAAGGGTATCAAACTTAAGAGAAATATCTGGTTCGATTCCGGGTGCAGAGAAGCCATTAAGGTTAAAGAGTTGAGCTTCCGGTTGTATAAATCAAACAATACTCAGGAAAATCGGAAAAGATTTAAGAGAAATAGGGAAAGCGAATCTACTTGCTGCACATTTTGCAGCCAACTCAACGCTGCCTGATACATCAGTTCCGACTCAACTTGAGCATAAGCAGCACACCATAACCCAGATTCGCTTCCGAACGCTTACTTTTGCCCAGGAGCTCAAGGAGCTAAACGCACACAAATCCGCTGGTCCTGATGGCATTCCACCAATTCTCTTGAAGAAATGTTCCTCTTCACTCTCTAAATTACTGCGGAAACTCTTCCATTTGTTTTATTCTACTGGCCGTTTCCCAAACAGGTGGAAGTCAGCGAACATTCCGTCAATTCCCAAAAAGGGTGACAGATCGTCCCCCTCTTCTTATCGACCAATAGCACTAACTTCTATTCTCTCGATGGTAAAGGAATCAGTGATTAACCGTCAACTTTCGAAATATCTGGAATCAAATGACTTCCTCAATGACCGCCAATATGGTTTTCGTAGCAACAGGTCCACAGGACATCTGATGGCGTACCTAACCGAAAAGTGGAGCCATTCCATCCACCACCTCGGTGAAAGCAAGGTAATCGCATTGGATATTTCAAAAGCCTTCGACAGAGTTTGGCATCCAGCTCTATTGTCAAAATTGCATTCATATGGAGTCGACAGTTACCTGATCCAATGGAAAAGTGACTATCTTTCTGGCCGTTCAATTCAAGTACTTCTGCCGGTGTCAAATCTGCCTCCCATCAAATTATTGCAGGTGTTCTCCAGGGTTCTGTACTCTCACCCACTCTCTTCCCCATCTTTATAAATGATCTCTTGTCTATTACCCACAACCCAATCCACTCGTTTGCCGATGTATGAGCACATTGAGTTTCTCATACTCATTCGAACATTCCCTGCCAAATTCTTCGAACGTCAATACCAATCAGCAGGTTATGCTTAATGCATTGAATTCCGACCTCAACAAGATATATTAATGGGGATTATCTAACCGAGTAGAGTTCAATGCCTTAAAAACTCAGTGCTGTCTCTTGTTGTCAAAGGTGAACCCCAAAGTAAATATACTGTCGATGAATGGCACTTGCTTCGACGAAGCCAAGGAACTCGACTCTTAATTGGAGCGACCACATTTTTGAAGCAGCGAAAAGTGCGGCCAAATGCATGAGATTTCTTAAGTGATGCAAAAGATACTTCACTACATCCAACCTGGCCACTATTTACAAGGCGTATATTCGTCCCAAAATTGAGTTCAACTCCCATATTTGGTCAGATTCTTGTTTTCAAGTCGAGAGGAAATTCAACCCAACACTGCTGGTTCCACTGAGAAAAGCTTGCTGCAAAGGTCAATCACCTGAGATGCTTGACCAAGTGAAATGTGATGTTATTTTCTAAACAACAACAGACTCCAGCTCCAATAAATTGGTCCACAGAGGAAGCCACAACTGTCTACCACCCCGTGGATAATGGTCCAAAGTGTACCACAATGGCATACTGCAGCAACTACAGGTAAATGCAGCCAACCAATAGAAGATATCAAGAAGTGTTTTGCAATATAGGCCGCAACAACTAGGTGATAACAACGTCAACTGCAGCTACAACAACCACAGGTAATCTTGCATATTATATTATTATTATTATTTATTGGCCTGTAGGAACCCGGAAGTTGATGACCTCACCGCCTCGGCTTCGCCATCGTTTCCTGTCCTGGGCACTCTCCTTCCACGCTTGACCATTCGATCCGATCTCCTCAAGGTCAAACCTAACATTGTCCTCCCATCTCCGTCGCGGCCGTCCTACCGGTCTCTTTCCCGTTGGTCTACCGTCAAGAATTCTATGCACGGTCCTATCGTTCCCCATTCGCGCCACGTGTCCGGCCCATCTTAATCTTCGCGACTTAATTACTCTCACTATTGTAGGTTTGCGATATAGCTCTTCCAATTCGTGGTTATGGAGTTTCCTCCATTCTCCTGCCTCCTCGTCATATTTACCTCCAAAGATGCCCCTCAAAACTTTATTCTCGAATACACGGAATTTGTTTTCTTCCCGTTTTGTGAGAACCCATGTTTCGCATCCATATAGAACAATTGGCATGATTATGGATTATAGACACGGAGTTGCATATTATATATTATATATATACATTTTTTTTTGTGTACGTGTATAGTGTGCTTAATATTTAAGAGGGACGAAGAGAGCCCCGCAACATGAAATTAAAAAAAATGTTTTTGGTGGATTTAAGTCGTTTTCCTAAAGGATAAAATGAGATTAAAATTTTATTTTTCTCTTTCTAACTAACTTTGGAAAATAAAGTAAAGTTGATCAATTTCAATATATATATTAAAGGGAACAAGGTTGTGTTGAGGAGGTTGAAGCGACCAATTAAAACTATGAAGGTTCGTCGAAAGATGGGTGCTTGCTGAATGGATGGAGGTGGTGACTTCAATTGCGGCCAAAGGTAAGATGAGAACGATAGTTCGACAATAGGGCGCTATTTACTTGGAGACGAGTGCTCTACGCTCGAGTTCTATTCATCGGGTACTTTACGGTCGAGCTCTGTTCGGCGGGTGCTCTACGGTCGAGTTCTATTCAACGGATGATCTACGGTCGAGCTCTATTCATCGGAATGACAGTTACTAGGAAAACGGTGCCAGTCTCATATGACCTAACATTCCTGTCGTCACAAATAATGGAAAATGTGTAATGGGGACATGTGGGTTAATAGTCCTGCAGCAGGATATGAGGTGATTGTATAGTGTACTCACCCAGAGGCAACTTTGTGCTATGGAAATCAACTCAAGTTGAAACACCGAACGCCACCGGTTCTTCTTCATTGAATGACAGTAACGAGCGTTAGACGCAACGCACTGGGATTAAGTAGATGGTTCACAAAAGGTACAATTGTGGGTTGGTTTTTAAGGCTGTCACTTAGCACTTGGACTAGTACTAACACTTGTGTCACAAAGCTACATAAGTTGACTGGTCCTGGCGCTTAGCACGCGCACTAATAATAACACGAAAGACATCTGGTTACGTAAGTTGCTGGTCTTTAAAATGCACACAAAGTTACGTAAGTTGGCTGGTTCTTTTAAACCCAGCTAAGCGATTGAAACTGAACAAGAGAAAACCTCTAAAGTCTTGCATGTCGTGTAAACAACTAAAAACTCATTGCTCTTTCCGTAAGCATCTACTCGATATCATTGGTTCAGATAGTTGTTCTTAAGTGACAGGAAAATAAGTTGTACGGAACTAAGTTGGGGTGTGTAAACAAAAGCCAAATGTGTTTGGTTGGCAGGGGAATGTGTGATTCCTATTATATTGTTTTAAATATATTCTTTTTCGTTAACTAAACCGCCCGAACGTTCTTCTATTAGTCCTATTCAATGGATCAATTTCTAACAGATGGAAGCGATTATTAAACGAGTTTCATAAAGTTTGAATTGTCATCTGGAGTCACCGATTAACCATTAACGCTCAAAACATCTAGAAACAAACAACCTCTATAGTGCACGCAAATATGGGTAACAGCTCCCCAAGAGATCTCTTATGGCCACCCCTCCGTAAAAAGGGAGTCACTTTATCACTTTCAATGAAAGCGGACATCTAAAAGGCATTTGACAAAGTTTGACGCGTAGCTATTTTGTCGAAATTCCTATGGAGATGAGGTTGCACTGAATCAATTGATAAGATGCTATCTTTGCGGCTGATCAATACGAGTAATTTTGGACGGTGCCCTGAAACGAATGCTGGTGTTTTCTAAAGCTTCCTAATCTCACCCACTCTATGGATTATTTCTATAAACCATATCTTGACTATTACCCGGAACCCGATTTGTGTGCTGATGACAGTATGTTTCTCGTACTTATTTGAAGATGCACGAGCCCTAACCTCCTTATCAAGCGGTAGGGTAATTTCAACTTATTTAATTCCGACGTCAATAAGATATATCACTGGGGTTTATACATCTGAGTATAATTTAATGACACGAAAGCTGAGTGTAGCCTTTTGGTCTCCAAGACGAACCCCAATATAGGCCCACTGTCGATGGAGGGCACTTACCATACATCGTTAAGCCAAGGAACCTTCCATTCTTGATTTACGAATTAATTCGAATCTTAATTGGAACGATCACATATTTGAACCTGTGAAAAGTGCGTCCAAATTTATAGGGTTTCTTAAAAGTTGTAAGAAAAACTTTGGTCCAATTTACCCGCTCATAATTCAGATTTATGATTTTACGTAAAGCTATTCCGCTGTGGAATAATGAATGATTTAGATTTTATATTAATTTAAAAAGGGATTTGAATTGCCCAATATCAGATTCCCCCCACCATAAAAATACTAAACACACAAAATATTAATAAAAGCTACTAAACAATTTAAATATTAAACACATAGCACATATTATATTTTGACATTACAAGCAATTCATATTTCAAATTAAACATATAATACACAAAACATTAAATTACGTAGAAAACATGTATCCGCATTTCATATTTTAAACACATAAAACACACATTACAAATATAAAACATAGAATATAAATTAAAACATAAAACATAAACCAGTTCTAGCGCATATAAACGCCCAGTTATTATTATACCGGCGATAGTATCTCTGATAAAGGATCGATCATCGCCGTTGAACGGGTCATCCAATAATGGCTGGTATGATCCAGTTTTCACGTTGAGACAACGGTGGATAAACAACTAAAGAGCCGGTGGTATCACACCGTTGTTATTATTAACAGTTGGTGTAAAAGCGGTAAAAAAGACTCGATAAGAATCGGTCAACACTGAACAGCCTAGGCAAGTAAAAATAAATCAATAAAAAGTCGATATTAAATAATATTAAATTATTGAAATAAAACAAGCGCCTTATGGTGTAATTGACAAATAAATGTACATCTCGGACGGTGTTCCGACCAAACATTTCTTCGAGAGTTTCCCATTAACACTGATTTCACAGAACAGTTCGGAGAATACGTTGGAGTTATTAGGTTTTCGAATTGAAAATAAAGACCCACAAGAAGACAACACATAAATAAAGGCGAGATCTGTGATAAGGGCCAACCATCGAGGGAAGGGAGATAGATCGCACCCCAACAGCTACGAAGTAGATAAATTGCCACTACAACAGCTACGTGAGTAGCTTCAATCTCAGATTATGTTATTGTGTGCAAATAAAACGTCCTCCGCTTGGTAGAAACATTGACGTGGTGCGGGGGCTTAAACTACAATGAATCCCTCAGGCTATGCTGACGGAAGCATACGCTTTCAGTGGGGCCACCCATGTCAGACAGGCTAGCGAGGAGTAACACAAAAAGATCTACCACCCCTACTCCAGGGTGTTACGCGTCACCGTGTCCATTGGATGTTTTGCAGCCAGGGGTATACCGGCTGTATTATAACAGCGCCTTTCTGACACCGGGTCGAATCAGAGCAGTAAGCAGACCTTACCATATCAAAGAGGGGCTCTGATATGGCGGGCTATTTGAAACCCCAAGACTCGTGGGAACAAAACTGAATAATCAATATATAAAAAACAATCTCACGAAAAACCCGGTAGGCGTAGGTGTAATGAGCCGACACTACTATAAGGGAACAAATCATCAAGACAACACTGACTCGGCAAACAGAAGACGTAAGGAAAAACGGAAAAAGTGGGATGTACGCGTCGGGATGTGGAATGTTCGAACGTTATATAAACCAGGCGCGATACAGACGGTCGTAGAAAACGCGAAACAATATAAAATGGACATCGTTCAGGAAGTCCGACTCCCACATCAAGTAATCGAAACCAACGGGTTTACACTGGCGTGTGGAGGTACCGATACACATAACCACGGGACTGGCTTCATCATAAGCAATAAGATTACGCCCCATGTAAAAGATGTGCAGTTTATTAATGACCGAATGTCAGTGCTAAAAATACAGGGACCATGGTACAATTATGTATTTATAAACATACACGCCCGAACAGAAGCTATGACGAAGAAACGAAGGACACATTCTACGAGACCCTAGAAGGAGTATGTAATTGGATCTCATCATTCGATGTTAAAATCCTCCTCGGGGACCTCAATACGAAAATTGGAAAGGAAGATATCTTCCAATCAAATATAGGTAAAAAGAGCCTACAGGACGTTTCAAATGATAATGGAATACGAATTATGACGTTCGCAGCGTCCAAAAATCTGGTAGTGAAAAGCACGATGTTCAAGCACAAGCAAATCCATAAAGCCACATGGATATCACCCGACCACGTAACGATTAACGAAATAGACCACTTTCTCATAGACAAAAGACACTACTCGAATATCCTTGACGTAAAATCATATAGAGGAGCAGATTGCGACTCCGATCACCTTCTAGTGATGGGCAAAATTAGAAGTCGGCTCACAGCAAACCCACATGGGGAATCACAGGAGACAAGCAAAATGATCCACATTGATAAACTAAACGATCTACGCAAAAGATTCAAGAGGAACTAACGAATAGATTTAGCATCCTAGAGAATGATAGTAGTGAGGAAAGGGGAAACCAATAATCTGGGCACTAAATGGGCGCCGATCAGAGACACAATCAAACAAACAGCTCAAAAGGTATTAGGATCTAAGAAAACAATTAAGTTCAAACCTTGGTTTGACGATGCGTGCAGGGCTAAGATCGAAGAACGTAAACGCCTCAGAGTGATCCACTTAGAAAGATTTGATGAAGTCAACGCAGAAAGATACGCGACAATTCGAAAAGAGACAACGAGACTTTTCAAACGCAAAAAACCCGAATGAGAGAAGACTAGGATCGAATACATCCTAGAAAATGCCAGAGGAAAGAATATTAGAAGTGTGTGTGGCGGCATAAACTCAATTATAAATGGGTACCGAGGGAGAGCAAAAACAATCCGAGACACAAACGACTGTCTGGTGACAGAAACAAACAATATCGTGACAATATGGAAGCAGTACTTTCAAAAGCTGCTCAATGTGCGCATCCATCAACCACAAATAAGCCCACCAGACGTACAGCCTCAGATCCCAGAGCCCTCTTTCGACGAAGTTGTAGACGCAATAAATCGATTGAAAAACAAGAAGGCTCCCGGAGTCGACTGTATACCGGCCGAGCTTGTGAAGCATGGAGGAGGGGTGACCGCTCGAAAGATCCACCAACTGATTGAAACAATATGGGATAAGGAAGTCATTCCGGAAGAATGGAAAACTGCAATAGCCATCCCCATTTGCAATAAAGGCGACAGATCTGACTGCCAAAATTACAGAGGAATATCATTGTTTCCAACCACATACAAAATATTAACAAATGTCATACTGTCGCGAATCACACCGTACGCAGAAGACATATTGGGAGATTACCAATGCGGATTCCATAGGAACCGGTCAACGAGCGACCAAATGTTCACAATAACATAACTACTGGAAAAGAAGTGGGAATACGGAGAGACGGTTTACCAACTGTTCGTTGACTTCAAAAAAGCCTACGACTCAGTCGCAAGGCAAAGACTCCACCATATTGTAGTTGAGCTGGGAATCCCGAAAAAATATGCCGCCCTCATTCAAATCTGCATGAACGAAAACAAAGGGCGAGTTAGAATAGAAAATCACTTTTCAGAACCATTTCAAATCCGGGACGGACTAAAACAGGGCGATAGCCTCTCACCATGTCTCTTTAACCTTGTCCTCGAGTACGTCATCAGAAAGGTACAAGACGACAACATGTCCGGATCATCCCTGAACGGGGTCACACAAGTGCTCGCATATGCGGATGACATCGCCGTTTTGGGCGATAATCTTGAAACTGTAAGTAAAAACAGTGAAATCATCACACAAGCGGCAGAAGAGGTGGGCCTAGAAATAAATGAAGACAAAGCGAAATACATGATTATGGCCAGAGCGGGCGGACCTCAGAGAACACACCAAAATCAGGGGTAAGATATTCGAAAATGTCAAAGAATTTAAATACTTAGGAACAATACTGACGGCCAGTAACGAAATGTCGATGGAAATTAACAAAATACTACACTCTGGCAACGCTAGTTGGCATGCAGTCAGTAAACTGCTGAAATCCAAACTGCTATCACGGAATATAAAGCTCCTTGTTTATAGAACTGTGGCGGTTCTTTAATACATTCCCAAGGATCGCCCATCCTCTTAAATTAACCACCTTCCTCTTTGCATGCAAACCCATAGTACTTACCTGCAATTAGGGACAGCGTAAGCTCCCCTGCAGCATCATACATAAAAGGAAAACCTACCCGACGGCATCCACACATTCTGAATTTCCCTGGTTCATGTTCCATGAACCAGTTCATCTCCTATCGGCTCACCCTGTCTTCAATTACGATAAACAAACGCTGGCCAGCGTATTGTTGACATAGCTGTAGCCGATATTCTTTCCATAGTCACAATTGTATAGGGAAAATTCCCCGTTATCGGCTATCAAACGATCATAAATTTGGGCATGGATATGATCATTGTTTAGGTAACCTTACCCATGCCATGCCTATGATGACCCGCCGAAAACCTAAATTAAACATATAAACTCACTGTGTTCCTTTTACTTACCCGCATATTAATCTAAACATATAGCCATCCAGCCTGACCCTTTACCGCCGTCGACGAGGTTTCTGCTGACTTATGTCAACAAAATAATTTTCCTCCTCGTGCACCGGAGCCATACGTCTAGATTAGATATTGCCTACATCGGCGTGTTTGTGTAATCAGGTGTCCACCGATCATCGTTTTCATCGAAGGGCAATGTACTTGTCGTATACGGACACATATAGAATCCTCCCCTATCGATGCAATTCGCGGCCATTGAATCTGATGGCTGTGAGTTGCATCGTGGAGTCAGATGTCAATATCCACAGCGGACGGTCGCGCCTTTTCAACGGAGTCAAATTTAACACCTCAAGGAGTCTAGTTCGCCCCCCAGGCGAATACATATGTGAAGTTCTGTCGCGTCTTTAACATAATCGAGGAGTTCGTGTGCGAGTCAAATTTAACTAAATAGTGATTGCCGAATAAGAATGTGACGTTGTGTTATAAAGTCGTGTACCATACCGTATATAACAAGTGCACCGTGTAAATTTAAAATTAAGTCAATAGAACGAATAAAGGCACAATATTGTTTAATCGTAGGGATTGTCGTGGAAATAAAAGGAACATTAAAATAAATTCAGTGCGTTTGATTTTTCTTGTGGGACAATTTTGGCAGTAGACATCGGTGGTGTTTGTATGGAACCCGCATCCTTGCTGATGCCAACATAAAAACTACCTACGGAACCATAATCATGCCAATTGTTCTATACGGATGCGAAACATGGGCTTTCACAAAACGGGGAGAAAACAAATTCCACGTATTCGAAAATAAAGTCCTAAGGGGTATCCTTGGAGGCAAATATGACGAGGAGGCAGGACAATGGAGGAAACTCCACAACCACGAATTGGAAGAGCTATACCGCAACCTACAATAGTGAGAGTAATCAAGTCGCGGAGATTAATATGGGCCCAGCATGTGGAGCGAATGGGCAACGATAGGACCGTACATAGAGATCTTGACGGTAAGCCAACGGGAAAGAGACCGACAGGGCGGCCGCGACGGAGATGGGAGGACAATGTTAGGTTAGACCTTGAGGAGATCGGATCAGATGGTCGAACGTGGAAGGGGAGCGCACAGGACAGGGAACAACGGCGGAGTCGAGTCAGTGAGGTCATGAACTTTCGGGTTCCTACAGGCCAATAAATAGTAGTAGTAATAGCAATGTCAGATTCCGTCTTCTGTAAAAGAAATAATATGTATTATGCTTGCAAAAGGGAAGTTTCAGCTATGAACAAATAAGTTCCATTGATAATAAGATTATATTGTGGGAGAATCTGACAAGCATTATACATTTTTGTGATTAATTAATCTACGTAAATTGATATTCAAAACATTGGCATAAAAAAATAGATAGGGTTAATATTGTGCAAGAAATACCGACTTGCGGTTAGATATATGGGTAGTCACTATAGAGAAGTTGCAATTTAAACCATTAATGTTGCAATGGTTGATGCGAGCCTCCCGCATCTTTGCAGCGATTGAGCATAAAAACCAATTTAATCTTGTGTTAAAACGCATCTGATGTGTTAAAATGCAAATGCAAATGGTATATAGCCTTTGATGTACTTGACTGATTTTTTTCGTGTAGGTGACTGATTTCATCCATAAACTACATTCTATCTGTAACCGAAGGGATAACAACCCCAAATAATAATAATAATAATAATAATAATAATAATAATAATAATAATAATAATAATAATAATAATAATAATAATAATAATAATAATAATAATAATAATAATAATAATAATAATAATAATAATAATAATAATAATAATAATAATAATAATAATAATAATAATAAAAATAATAATAATAATAATAATAATAATAATAGCAATCTAAAACTAATGTTAATTCAGGAACACAGCAAATAGGTACAATAAAAAACAAGGAAACGCCAAGGGTGGGAGGAGATGAAAAATTCAATATGAGTTAACACCTTTTTTGGGTGTTTTTAACTTAGTTTAGCTCGAATTTTTCCTCATGGCTCACTAATAAGAAAAACGCTACAAGAAATTTAGTTTTAACTTTTTAAATTATGAAAACCAGACAATTCCCCACCACGTCCGCTTGTAGTTCCTTCTGACTTCACATTAAAGGACTGAATTAAAAGCTGTCGGTCTAGAGAACTGCACACTAAACCCTGAGCACTAGATAGAACACCAACTTCAATAGAGAATAGACAGAGTATTCCAGATCTCCTTGCGTTTTTCAAATATGATCATTTGAGTTCACATTCATTAGTTGGTTTTACGGATTATATGCTTTCCTATCGAGCAATTTCCTTTAGTCCGGATAGGTTTGATTTGCTGGTTTTGAGTCTTAAGGAAGGCCCGTGTGTGCCATCTGGCATTCAACCCACTGGCGTTCGAAATGAACTGTCTGCTTTCGGAACAACAGTGACCTCCCTTTATTTCCATATTTCGTGGGAAAGAATGCGTTGCAGGAATAGCATGGAAACACATTTTCCCGCAGTGCTGTTAATAATGCAGCTATAAAACCACTGAGACACGTGTTCCTCGTTTGCCAGGACGAGGAGGTGAGGTGGCAATTCAACGCCTTCTGAAGGCAACAAAGGGAACTCTATCGTCCATTATGTATTATTTTTAACAAGTGACATGGGAGGTAGACAGGAAAAATCGGTGTGTCTCATTTGCATACGTTTTCCGGCGAAGGATGTCGTGCCTGGAATTAGTTGCCTTGCTGCTTCAATTTGCTTTAGTTAGCAAAAGCTCCTGCATATTAAGCACACTGGTGAGTACGTTCGCTTTGTTTCCGTGCTTCGGAATGCCGGAATGTATTATAACAACTACTGCAAGTGCTCACCGTTTGTGATTATCCCTTCTGGTGTAGATGACTCTGCAGTGTGCACGTATGTAATTTTGCTGGCGTTTGGAAGGATATACTTGGTCCGTGTTTCTGGTTGCGTTTACCACTGACTTCAGTACTGCTGCATGGAACACTATAGGAAAACTTTTAGAAGATAAGGGGTACACATAGAGGTAGTTTGAAGGGAACATTTGTTATGTGATAGCAACGTGTTGGGTTAAGGAGTACAATGTCAGTACTGTTATCAATTGAACCCAAGAGCGCTGCATCACATTCGGCCTTTGACTTGTCTAACTTTTGTTAAGTTTGAAGGGGGCGTGGAGGAAGTTTCCTGGAACAGAGTTGTTTATTTGAAAATGCAATAAAATCGTGTTCGGCTCGAATAAATTGAAAAAAAAAAAAACGGAGAGCAGAGTTGTTCATTGTTGGCAGAAACTGCGGTAGACTTCAATAAACAAACTTAGCGTGTACCCTTGAGTGGGATTCAATGTTTCCCAGCAAGCCCACTATAGAGTGGGGTAATTGAATTATGGTGCTTTACGTCACTGTAGATATTCATTGCATTTTCCATCATATCCAATGATATATTTATGGCGCTTTCTGCCACGTCGAATAAAACGCTCCTGAAGAACGGTGTTAAGGTTTCCTTTGGATTAGGTAGTGGGAATTGAAAACTTAATTGAGAGACCGGAAACCTTTTGCAGGTGAAATTGCAAATTTCATTAAGGACCACATATGGCAGAACAACAACAATGAGTGGGTATTATTTAAATACCCTGTTGTTTTGTCAAATGTTTGATGATTGCCATTTATTATCCATATGCTAATTGCCCATCGGTATTAAGAAATTCCTTTTGTGCACTTGAATTACAAGAGGATACTTTACTTATGGGGACTTTTGATCAGCGATTTCAGGTTAACTTTTTAGATCCTCTATGATATATACCATACAATTAGCTTCCCTAATGAAATATTAGGTGTAAAAATAAGTTTTCGCCGCTTTTTAAAAAAAATTAGGAATTCATTGTGAAAGAACGGAAAATTACGTTTTATTCAAAGTATTCTCCATTACTATTCATTGATTAACTGTATATACTGTGGAGCTTCGGGAGCATAAGCAGAGATCACATAGGGTTAAATTTTAAGGGCCGATGTTGAATGTGAACCACACCTAAACGTCAAGTTTTTTTCTGCATTTCATTTGACATTTCTCAATTTGACCATGGAAAGATACACAATCGAGCAACGCGTTAAAGTATCGTAAATAAGCAGAATTGCGCCTTTGGGCGAATGATAATCCAAGAGTGATTGTCGAAAAACCAATGCACCCACAAAGAGTGACTGTTTGGTGCGGTTTATGGGCTGGCGGCATCATCGGGCCGTATTTTTTCTAAAATGAGACCGGTCAGGCAGTTACTGTGAACGGTGTTCGCTATCCTGAGATGATAACTATCTTTTTATGGCCCGAATTGGAAGATATGGATGCGGACGATATGTGGTTTCAACAGGACGGTGCCACTTGCCACACAGCTTACGAAACAATGGCTCTTTTGCGCGACAAATTCAATGGCCGTGTTATCTCACGTGGTGGCGATGTCAATTGGCCGCCAAGATCATGTGATTTGACACCGTTGGACTTCTTTCTTTGGGGTTATTTGAAAGAAAAGGTGTACGTCGATAAGCCAGCAACAATTCAAGAGCTAAAGGATGAGATAATTCGCCACATTAACGGCATCGAACCTCAATTATGCCTCAGCGTCATCGGAGATTTGGACCATCGGATGGAGGTGTGCCGCCGAGGTCGCGGCGGCCATTTGGCCGATATTTTGTTCCATACATAATTGAACCACAAGCAAATCCATAAAGCCACATGGATATCACCCGACGGCGTAACGCGTAACCAAATAGACCACTTCCTCATAGACAAAAGACACCACTCGAATATCCTTGACGTAAGATCATATAGAGGAGCAGATTGCGACTCCGATCACCTTCTAGTGATGTCCAAAATTAGAAGTCGGCTAGCAGCAAACCCACATGGACAGTCACGGGAGACAAGCAAAAAGTTCGAGATTGATAAACTAAAAGACCTACGTAAACGGGCTGAATATCAAGACGAACTAACGAATAGATTTAGCATCCTAGAGAATGACAGTAGTGGGGAAGAGGAAGCCAATAGTGTGGACACTAAATGGGCATCGATCAGAGACACAATCAAACAAACAGCCCAAGAGGTATTAGGATTTAAGAAAACAATTAAGTCCAATCCTTGGTTTGACGATGAGTGCAGGGCAAAGATCGAAGACCGTAAACTCAGAATGATCCACTTAGAATCATATGATGAAGTCAACGCAGTAAGATACGCGACAATTCGGAAAGAAACAATGAGACTTTTCAAACGCAATAAACGCGAATGGGAGAAGACTCGGATCGAAAAAATCATAGAAAATGCCAGAGCAAAGAACAGCAGAGGTATGTATGCCGGCATAAATTCAATTAGAAATGGCTACCGAGGGAGAGTCAAAATAATCCGAGACACAAACGGCTGTCTGGTGACAGAAACAAAAAATATCGTGACAAGATGGAAGCAGTACTTTGAAAACCTGCTCAATGTGCGCACCCATCAACCACAAATAAACGCACCAGACGTACATACAGCCGAGCCCCAGATCCCAGAGCCCTCTTTCGACGAAGTTGTAGACGCGATAAATCGACTGAAAAACAACAAGGCCCCCGGAATCAATGGCATGCCGACAGAGCTTGTGAAGCATGGAGGAGAGGCAACCGCTCGAAAGATCCACCAACTGGTTAAAATAATATGGGATAAGGAAGTCATTCCGGAAGAATGGAAAACTGCAATAGTCATCCCCATCTTCACAAAAGGCGACAAATCTGACTGCGAAAATTACAGAGAAATATCACTGCTCCCAATCACATACAAAATATTAACAAATGTCATACTGGCAAGAATCACACCGTACGCAGAAGAAATATTGGGAGACTACCAATGCCGATTCCGTCAGAACCGGTCAGCAAGCGACCAGATGTTCACAATAAGACAACTGCTGGAAAAGAAGTGGGAATACGGAGAGACGGTTCAACGACTGTTCGTTGACTTCAAAAAAGCCTACGACTCAGTCGCAAGGCAAAGACTCTACCATATTGTGGTTTAGCTGGGGATACCGAAAAAATATGCCGCCCTCATTCAAATCTGCATGAACGAAAACAAAGGGCGAGTTAGAATAGAAAACCACCTCTCAGAACCATTTGAAATCCGGGACGGACTAAAACAAGGGGACGTCCTCTCACCATGCCTTTTTAATCTTGTCCTCGAGTATGTTATCAGAAAGATACAAGACGACAACACGGCCGGATCATCCCTGAACGGGGTCACACAAGTGCTCGCATATGCGGATGACATCGCCGTTCTGGGCGATAATCCCGAAACTATAAGTAAAAACTGTGAAATCATGATGCAAGCAGCAGAAGAGGTGGGCCTAGAAATAAACGAAAACAAAACGAAATACATGATTACGACGAGAGCAGGTGGATTTCAGAGAACACATATAAACGTCAGCGGCAAGATATTTGAAAATGTTAAAGAATTTAAATATCTGCGAACGTTACTGACGATCAGAAACGAAACGTCAAAGGAAATTAACAAAAGACTACATTCCGGCAACGCTAGTTGGCATGCAGCCAGTAAACTATTAAAATCCAAACTGCTATCACGTAATATAAAGCTCCGTGTCTATAGAACCATAATCATGCCGATTACTCTATACGGATGCGAAATATGGGTTCTCACAAAACGAGAAGAAAACAAATTCCGCGTATTCGAGAATAAAGTTTTAAGGGGTATATTTGGCGGTAAATATGACGTGGAGTCAGGACAATGGAGGAAACTCCATAACCACGAATTGGAAGAGCTATACCGCAAACCTACCATAGTGAGAGTGATCAAGTCGCGAAGATTAAGATGGGCCGGACAAGTAGCGCGAATGGGCGATGATAGGACCGTGCATAGAATTCTTGACGGTAAACTAACGGAGAAGAGACCGGTAGGACGGCCGCGACGGAGATGGGAGGACAATGTTAGATTGGACCTCGAGGAGATCGGATCGGATGATCGAACGTGGAAGGAGAGCGCACAGGACAGAGAACAATGGCGGAGCCGAGTCGGTGAGGTTATGAACTTCCGGGTTACTACAGGCCAGTAAATAATAATAATAATAATAATAATAACATAATTGAACCATACCAATATTATCAAAATAAAAAGAAATGACAATAATTTCCTAAATAATTTGTGTTTTATTCAAAATCAACATCGGCCCTTAAAATTTAACCAACCTGTAGATGCTTTTGACTTTTCAAAGGAATATCTATAACGTAGGCTTCTAGTACCTGGAACTTGTATACATCTCTACTGTAGATGACTTTGTGTTGTAGACCATCTTTAACTAAGACGGCGACCTTGCCCGCCTGAGTGGAATTTGGACGATCTCGCCTAATTACTTAATAATTTGGGTAGCCCAATTTGTGCCTTTGATTTAGGTTAGTTTTGCTAGCCTAAAGCACATCTGGGCGTTCAGCTTGTAGCAGATTGCTGAGATTATCCCTTCTTTCCATTCGGATTAGTGAATTAACATTCACAGCAATAATTTTTAGGGTTAATTCAGTCGCAGTGAACATTATGATTATAGGCTAATAACCTTGCCCGAAAAAATAGATTATTATGGACAATTTAAAAAGTCTCAGATAAGGACCGGATACCGGTGGAGAGACTTGCTAAATAAGGCCAAGACCGGATCCCGGTTGTAGCACCGATGATGATGATGAACGTTATGATTAGAGTGTGGGTTTGTCTGGAATCAGGGTCGAATAGATAATGTCCGTTCGAGCCACTTGTTCCGTCAGTTTTTTTTTCGATCATTTCGAATTTTTTATCAAACGCAGCAAACTGTCCTTGTATGGACAGTAATATTGCTGTTATATCAGTTTGTGCCTCGGGAGCAGGCGTTTTAATGATATTGCTTGATTGTTCTAAGATTGGTGCATTTTTTACTCCACCTGCCATTTGGGCGTATGACACACTTGGTGCTATGAAGTTGTTGTAAGAGCGAGTTTTCATCCGTTTCTCTTCTTCAACTTTCCTCTTTCTGGCTTCCAACTTTGATTTTAGTTCTTGGTACTTAGGGCAACCTCTAAAGTTAGCAGGATGACCCGAGTTGTTACAGAGGACACAGGATAGTTTACTTCTATCCGGAAGCTGTTCTTTGCCCAATGGACATTCTCCAATGATATGTTTGTTTAGGGATTTGACGCATCTGAAATGCATATTGCAATTCGCTGCCACATGGCCGAGGCGTTGACAGCGCATACACTGCAATACGCGGTCGGACTTCTTTATTCTCTCCCAACTTATTGTTTGGTGACTAATGTATTTAATATATCTAAGTCAATCAATTTTACTATTGGGGCTTAGCGACACAATGAAGAATGGCAAATTACGATTTCTAGAATTTGCTGTAGAAAATGGTTTCACCTGAAAATTTCAATGTATCGTTTTCGAAGCTTTTTAGTTCTTCGAGTACCTTTTCGGGAGTAAAGGAAGGGTCAACTCCTTTGAGGAGCATCGAGACAGTTTTCTCCGATTTAGGGTTGTTGTGTAGTACTGGCTTTTCGATTTCCCCAATGCCGACTTGATTTTGTTATAGCCTTCTATTCTCATGGATGAGTCTGTTGAGGACCTCGATCTGATTGCTAGCGTATGCATTTGTTTCGCTGACAGCTAGTTCTTTGAATTGGTTTCCAGCCTCTGAGTACTGGGCACCATGGGTGTTGTCTTCGTCGTCACTGTTGACAATCAACGTGTCTGTATCCTTGTTTTCATTTGTTCTAAGGCGTTTAGCCTTTAGATTTACGTCTGTATTTTGCCTTCTTCGAAGCACCATTTTGGCATCCATTTATTTTACGTCCATATTATGTTCTCCACGTGTTCTCACTTTTACTATGCACAGTGTATTGTTTAATTTTTGCACTCACTTCACTTTATTTTCTGTTTCAATGAACGATTCGTCTTTACCGGTTGGTGGTCAATTTGGTACTGACTCAACTCGTGTTTAGTACGAATATGGACGGAAGTGCATAAGCAAGTAGAATCAATATCTCTTAAACTCTGTGTCAACAAATTTTTAAAGAACGGCAATTGTATCGTTGAAGTCAAGGTACTGTAAAATTTTGATAGTCGAATTAATTCGACTCTTAATTTCAACGAATCTATAATGCAACCAAATAGTCTTTTTATTTTTTTTCATAAGATATTTTTCATAAGATACAAGAAATACTTCGGCCCAATTAAGCTGACTACAATTTATGAGATGTATACTCTTCTTAATCTGGAATTCAATTCACATAACAGCGCTGCCTAAATGATCAGTCAATCTCATTGGGGACCTATGCGTGTACCATTCAATTATGTTGTTAAACAAAAAGTAGCAACATATTCCGCGTATTTTTGTTTTAATATGAATTATCACGTTCGTTGATCGACTCAACTTGGAGGAGACATTATACCTACCTTTCCAAACGTTTTCTTGCGATAATCGCGAATCAAATAGTGCGCATCAGGTTACGTTAAAAATTAACTTCGCTTTTACGGATAAACACGGGGAATCGTTTTTTAACTACACGAATATGATATGGTTTATGTATTTCCTGGTCGTTGTACTCTCTTGGCATTCAAAATCAATGTATATACACATTTTCTTTCTTTGTTCTTTCCTTCTTTTTCCGGTCGCGGTGTGCTTTGATATTTTAGGACTCCCCAAAATACACTTTAATTTAAAAACGGCCTGTCTCCGTACTAATAAGGAAATGAGTTACAGGCCGTAGGTTTTTAAGTACCAAACATGTACATATGTAATCATAATAAAGTTACTATTACTACTCCTTCTACTGCTCTCCAAATTAACGGACACCCACACATTATATTGTAATTTGTAAATGATATAATAATTTTATAAATAACTGCGATTGACACTAAAGAAGACTCAATAACGAAATAGCAAACAAAAATCCCGAATCAATCATTCTATCCCTCCAAAGTTATTTTCGTTGCAATGATTCTGTGACGGTATATACAAATGATCATATTTGGGAATTGACTGAGTTCGATTTCGTAAAATTGACATTCCGGACGGAGTAGGAATGTATTCCTCCTTTGTGAGCCCAGGGTCCAATTAATGTAATCCAATTGGAATTCTACCTATTTGTGTTTATTTATAGGTGGTTCAAGTTCAACATCCCTTTTACTCAACTTTCTGCCTCGACGAATTTATTGCTTTGGGAAACTTCTTTCGGGAAGGTAAAACTGCCAAGTGTATATGATGTCAATTTGTTTCAGTGGCTTAACTTGTTCTGTGGTCCCAAATCTTCTTTTATAATACTTTCATGACTTTCCAAACAATGACTTCGCAAGCAACATTTATTATGAAGAATTAGTTCCTCAAGGGGCTAAATGAAAACACTCAAGGATAAAAATTGTAAGGAAAAGAAGGACTAACAAAAAGAAAACAAAAAGGCAGGACATCAAACCTTTGTTAACTGTCATAACATTCTCAAAAAAAAAAAAAAAAATGCTACTGGCCAGGATTATCCGAATAAATAAGGACATAGCATAATGGTAACCCTTCAGCAAAGAATACGACAAGAAGGAAGGATATAACTCAAGATTGGTCGCAGCTTTAAATTAGAAATGTGAATAGCACCAGCAAGGATAAATACAATTTTCCTCTTAGTGCTTCTGTACACTTGAAGTATTGGCATCTGTCGTTGAGTATCTTGTTTCGGGCATGTTTTGAATTTTACATGCGTTTTTTGAGTTCTGCTTTTTTCTTGTTGAAATGTTGGTAATCTAAAAGGATGTGACGACAAGAGGAGTGGCTCACAACTTCAAGTGGGACGGTATCTGCTTGTGTCAGGTGTTCTTTTGATACGAGCGGAGAACATTTTAGGGACCAACATTTTGGTCAATATTTACTTATGTTGTTACCGAGGACTGGTTATGAGTTACTTACTTTGTATACCTTTGTGTATTGGCTTTGCGGGTCTGCTGGCTTGGTAAATATCTATCACCCACATAAAGACTTTTACTTGGAAATGTATTCAGAACGTTTGTGTCTTACAATCAGAGTGGACGGAAACGAGTTGCCTTTAGTGTTGAGGGTATTTCAGTAAGAGGGATGGACTACGGTAGGCCCATGAATGTTGATGGCGTTGGATGTCTTTTTTGAAAAATGGTTTGCTCTTTTTCTTGGCGGGCGTTTCACTTTATGCGTAACACAACGAGATAGAATTTGTTGTGATCTAACTGTAAGGACCATGGTGGAATAAGTGAATTTGGGTAAACAGTTAAAACACTTTATATATGGTTATGTAATAAACTTGCTTAAAGGACTTTGTAAAACCCATAAATATCAGAGCACAGTGGTGATGGAAGGAGATCGTGTTATCGTGTAATAATGATACATATAGCACAATTTATTTTTTAAATTTTAATTATTGCTTAGTTGAACTTTGATTAATTTAAAATTATTTCTTATTTCACCTTTTCTCTTTATTGATGTTGGGCTTAGTCACTTTAGTTTCGTGTGGGTTTCGTGTTCCGTGTAGGTTTTCTTTTTAAAACAACACTTTTTAACTGCTCTTCATGTTTTGCTCTACATAGCCTTTGCCTACCATATTTGAATATGCTAGTCAGGTTTGGTCCTGTGGGTTTTTATACTGTCTTTATCTTGGTCTCTCCTTGGGTTTGTCGATAAAAACACACCTCTTGTTCGTTTCTTAGTTTATTTACCTTACTTAGTTTAATTCGAAGTTCTTACACACTTAGTTAATTACAAAACAAAGGTTGCAGTAAATTTTTGAAATTCCTTTTCACTTAACTTTACTATAAAACATAGGTTGCAATAAATTCTTGAAGTTCGTCATCGGCCGGTAAACGGATCGACAAGCAAATGCGTAACTTGCGTCTGGCTACCGAAAAAAATCATATTTTCAATAATGTAAACACACACACGAGAATGAAAACCTTCTGGTCGCCACGGGCATGCACAGTAAACATCATGAATGCCGTACGCAGTTGCTGATCGTGTAAACACACAGATACTCTTTTCCTGATGCTCGCCCAGCTGCAGCCACTTCGTGTACTATTCCTTTTTTCCCGTTTGTGTTTACCTTCAGGCACGTCTGCCGGTCGTCCGATCGTATAGCCATTCAAACCCCGGTCTATACGTAGTTTTGCCCAGCTGCAGATCGTGTTCATATTGTTTTCCCCCTTTTAACTGGTTGATCCACGGTTCGCAGACTCATGGACACACATCACGAGCGACCAAAGTGGTCATCGTGTGTGTGTGTGTCGCGCCCTTTGCTGGAACCAATGTGGGGAATCATCCCCTATTGGTCATCGAAACGATGGATGAAATTTGGTATTCTGTCGTTTCGAAAGCATTCCTTAGTCTGCAGTTAGATTCCGTGGAGGCAAGCCGTGTCCTCCACGTAAACAGCAAATGAGTCGAGTCTGAGCCAGAGTGAAGTGTTCGCGAACTATCCGGTTTTCTTTCTTATAAACTCCTTTTAGTTAAACATTATTAAGTAAATCATGCGAACAATGATATTTTATAAAATCATTTTTGTTAAATTGTAATAAGTGAATCGTGCGAACAATGATATTTAATGAAATCCTTTTGTTAAACTTTAATAAGTAAATCGTGCGAACAATGATATTTTATGAAATCCTTTTAGTTAAACATTATTAAGTAAATCGTGCGAACGATGACTTTATAAAAAATCCCTTTTGTTAAACTTTATAAGTGAAATCGTGCGAACAACGATATTTTATAAAAACCTTGTAGTTAAACATTATTAAGTAAATCATGCGAACAATGACATTTTATAAAATCCTTTTTGTTAAACTTTGTTAATTGTAACCTCTCTGTAAATAACCTATTCATGTATAAAAAATTAATAAAAAGGGGCGCGTACCCGAATAAAACCACATCACTGTGACATTTTTGTAGCTGGTTTCGCTTAGTGCTCGTGATCAGATAGTGTTCGGCAGAACACCCGTCATCTTAAAAACTAAAAACCGCCAAAGGTTCGTCAGTCCGGACACACAACAACTGAAGGCCAATATGTCCAGCTCTTTGCTGATTCAAATAGCTTAACTCAACTTGTCAATGAGCCAACACGGGTACCAGACATATATGGTCATTTTGCCAACACACTGGACCTGTTTCTCACCTCCCACCTAAACAACTACACACTTGAAGTTTCTTCGCCCTTAGGCACTTCAGGCCACTGTGTCGTGTCATCTAAATTTGCTCTAACCAACAGTAACGTTAATGAGAAAGCTCCCAAAAGAACAGTAGGGTTCTATGAGAAAGCCAACCGGGAAGGTCTGAACGACTTTTTTGGGAGGTTAAATTGGTCGTTATTTTTCCTCAACAACGATGTTGACTCTATAGCGGACACATTGCAGGACACGATTCTACTTGGCATGCTGACCTTTATTCCACACAGGGTAAAGAGTATCAAACCCAAGAGAAATATGTGGTTCGATTCCAGGTGCAGAAAAGGCATACAGGCTAAAGAGTTGAGCTTTCGGTTGTATAGATCAAACTCCTGGGCATTCGTGAAAAACATTCAAAACTCAGTCTCTTCATCCATTCCATCGCTTATAGTCTATGACAAACAAGTCACCACTGCCCTAGAGAAAGCGAATCTACTTGCTGCACATTTTGCAACCAATTCAACGCTGCACGATACCACATCAGTTCCACCTCAACTTCAGCATAAGAAGCACACCAGGAGCCAGATTCGCTTCCGAACGCGTATGTTGCCCGCGCACTCAAAGAGCTAAACGCAAACAAACCCCTGGTCCGGACGGCATTCCCCCAATCCTCTTGAAGAGATGTTCCTCTTCACTCGCCAAACCACTGCGGAAACTCTTCCATTTGTCTTATTCTACAGGCCCTTTCCCAAATAGATGGAAGTCAGCGAACATTCAGTCAATTCCCGAAAAGGGTGACAAATCATCCCTTTCTTCTTATCGACCCATAGCACTAACTTCTATTCTTTCCAAGGAAATGGAATCACTTATCAACCGTCAACTTTCGAAATATCTGGAATCAAATGACCTTGTGGGGGATCTAGGTAGGCGCCAGCACGGACGCGGTTTCACGGTACCCCCAACACGTCACTGTGTAAATAACACTGACAACGTTTACCGACGGGGGAGAAAGAAAAGAAATAAAACGCTTCTGTCCGGTTTTAATGTTAATGTTTTCCTTCGTATTTTTATTTTCACTTAAACGTTCGCTTATTAGCTAATCTCCCCTTTTACTTAAAGTTTTGTGTTCAATTTCTTTAATTGCGGTTGCAGGAGCACTTAATCTCGGTTGATTTCCAACGCGGAATTTTGCAGATCGAACTAGATTAACAATGAACGCGGACCCTCGAAAATAGTACCTCGAGACACTTCGCGACTCCCGGCATCTGGTGGTTGGATAAATCCGCACGCTTCTGGTGATTGCCCGAGTTGCGCCGCGCCGTATTACGAAAATGTTGTTGGGTACGCGAGGATTGTCGAACGTGAGGTGGCCGAAACGCACGTCGGGTTCCGAGGACCGACTCCCGAAATATACTGTGTTACACCGACTGGGTTGGTTGGGTGGAGGCGCTTGTAAGTAAGCAAAACGCTTGCAGGCGGCGATGCGCACTTGATGGTGGTTGGATGTCGATGGACTCACGAATGAAAAATAATTCATTCAATGCGTCGTGGCGGTGCGTCATAGCGAAATTAGGCTCGCTGCCAATTATAAGGAATTTCGGAGGAGTTGCTATACTCGCACAGGAACTCAGTTCCAGCGAATTCTGGCTGTACAGGTTGGGTTGAATTTGTTGGTTGTGTGTACCGGGAAATTGGCTTTGGGGACGCGAGCAAGTGTGGGCACGCATTTTCGGGGGAAATTGGTATTGCTTGGGTGAAAGCAAGGAATATTATTTGGGTGAAATGTGAACCGAAGTAATTTCGGGGAAATGTGCGCGGCTTGGTTAGTTGTTAATGTTCCGTTGAGGATTGGGATATGCGTTTTGTTATGGCATATGAATTTCGGGGAAATTAAGATTGCTTGGTCACAATGAGGAAATATAGAGAATTGACCGAAGCAATTTTGGGAAAATGAATGCGGGGATGATTAGAATATATTCGGTTGAATTATATTCTGTTGGAAGTTTGGAAAATGTTTTATTGCAGATTGGGAGATGTGTGGTATCGCGGATTGGGTTTTGGCATGTTTGCAGGTTAGGGTTGTGGGTGGTTCTCCGTGTGATATAGAGAACCCCCACAACCTCCTCCTCAATGACCGCCAATATGACTTTCGTAGCAACAGATCCACAGGAGATCTGATGTGTACCTTAGCGAAAAGTGTAGCCACGCCATCCACCACCTCGGTGAAAGCAAGGTAGTTGCATTGGATATTTCACAAGTCTTCGACAGAGTTAGGCATCCGGCCCTTTTGTCAAAATTGTATTCCTATGGAGTGGACAATCCCCTGATCCAATGGCAAAGAGACTATCTTTCTGGCCGTTCAATCCAAGTGGTTCTTGATGGTGTCAAATCTATCTCCCATCGAATGAATGCAGCTCTTCCCCAGGGTTCGGTACCCTCACCCACGCTCTCCCTGATCTTTATAAATGATCACTTGTCAATTACCCAAAACCCAATTCACTCGTTTGCTGATGATAGTACGTTGAGTTTGTCAGACTCATACGAACACTCCCGTCCAAACTCTTCGAACGTCACTACCAACCAGCAATTTATGCTTGATACATTGAATTCAGACCTCAAAAAGATATATCAGTGGAGATTATCTAACCGAGTAGAATTCAATGCCCAAAAAACTCAGCGCTGCCTCTTGTCGTAAAAGGCGAGCCCCAAAGTAAATATATTGTCGATGAACGGCACTTGGAACTATCAATCCTCGGCACTCGAATTAATTCGACTTTTAATTGGAATGAGTACATATTTGAAGCTGCGAAAAGTGGAGACAAATGTATGGGGCTCCTTAAGAGATGCAAAAAATAATTCACTCATTCCAAACTAGACACTATCATCATCATCATCATCGGCACTACAACCGGGAACGGGTCCTGGCCTTATTTAGCAAGTCTTTCCATCGGTATCCGGTCCTTATCCGAGACTTGTTAAATTGTCCATAATAATTTGTTTTTCCGGGCAAGGTTATTAGCCTTGCGCCAACCTTTCTCAGTATGTCGCTGCATGCATTGGTTCACTACTTGGCGGGTGCCAAAGTAGCTATTCTGTCGTTAGGACATAGGCGCAACGTATCATGCCTATCTCTCTTCTATAGGTATTATCATGGCCGTTGCTCAACCATACTTGCTGGATGTGCTCCGCCTCCTCAGACATTTTCCCGCTATACCCGTCAATCTGAGAATGCGAATCAGTTCACATTGAAAGTGGACTTCAGGCGCCCAAATAAACATAGAGAGTCATTCTTTCGCCGAAACCCACGAATGTCGAGTGTTCTACCTGTTCATGTGTTTCCTCGTCGTTGTGATGTCCAGACATTCAAGACCAATATACATTGACATCCCCTTTCCTTATCCGCTTCCTCTCCATCCGCTCGCACTGTGTTCTGACATTTAAGGGTACTTCAAAATCCCCTTTTGTGCGCGCGTTAGTGTAAGAAAAAAACACACGTACATGCTGTTGAGAGTTATATCACAAATTAATTATATGTAATGCATTGCCTTGGTCGGCGTAAATAAAACCGTTCTCCTTAATATTATGTAACTAATCTTTAAGGAAGAGTGTGGCTGTAAGAACGGCAAATGCTCACCAAGTGCGTTAAATGTAGTAGTGTCTGTAAAGTTTGGGTTGTTGTGTTGATCATCACTGTATGCTCTCGACTAAACAAAATTGTTTATAAAACCAATTTTTAAATGTGTTTTTTTTTTTTTTTTTTGGTTTCGGTAGGAAGGTGGACATCTTCAAAAGATACCTCTGGACCGATCCAGAGGCATACAGGATTTTAACCGACTAAAACCGCCTCCCACCAGGCACATATTTCCGTTGTTTCCCGCGGATATTTCTTTTAAATATTCCATCGTGGGATGGGACGGAGTTTACCTGATACTCCGCTCGTTGCGTCGCAACTGCTGCATCATGTCACATAGAATCATTTGCTACGGACCATGCTTGTTTGGAACTTAGTATGTAGTCTACGAGGGTTGCCTCTTATGTTTCGGGATTTGGCAACCCTAGTGTTGCAAGCCGGCAATTGACAGCTCTGTCGTAAAGTTGGACATTTTTGAGGTTATACGCACTCAGAACGTTTTGACATACGAGCGCTATTTGTGTTGTTTACAGTAACTTAAAAGATTCATCCCGGCCTAAAAATGGAATTAAATCGTCAACATTTTCGTGCGATTATTTTTTACAACTTTCGGCGTGGATTAACTCAGCAACAGTGCATGGATGAACTTAATTCAATTTTTGGCGATGAAGCTCCATCAAGGACCAGTGTTTATCGATGGTATGGTGAATTCAATCGTGGTCGTAGTTCACTCCAAGATGAATTTCGTGAAGGTCGTCCAAAATCAGTTGTTGTTCCGAAAACCATTGATGCTGTGCGCGAATTGATATTGGAAGATCGTCATGTGACCTATCGTGAGATTGAGACAACCTTAGGCGTTAGTGGGACCAGCATACGTTCAATATTGCATAAACATTTGACTGTCAAAAAAATTTGTTCGCGTTGGATCCCACACAATTTGTCAATCGCCCAAAAAAAGGCTCGTGTCAATTGGTCGAAAGAAATGCTCAAAAAATGCGGTCGCGGTGCTTCGAAACACGTCTATGACATCGTGACAGGTGATGAATCGTGGATTTACGCGTATGAGCCCGAAAGTAAACAGCAGTCGACTGTCTGGGTGTTTCAAGATGAGCCAAATCCAACAAAAGTTGTTCACGCACGAAGCACTTCCAAGCAAATGGTCGCCTGTTTTTTCGGATAAACTGGACATGTCGCAACCGTACCACTAGAACAACACAATCAATTCTGAGTGGTACACAACCATTTGTTAGCCAGTTGTCTTCCAAGAAATCAGGAAAACCAACCGCCGAAGACGGATCACTCTTCACCACGACAATGCGAGCTCTCACACATCGGCTGCGACAACTGCATTCTTGAGCACCCAAAACATCGATTTGATGGGTCACCCGCCGTATAGTCCTAACTTGGCACCGAATGACTTCTTTTTATTCCCGTACGTAAAAAACAAACTGAGAGGTCAACGTTTTTCGACACCTGAAGAAGCGGTTGCTGCATTCAGAATGCATGTGTTGGAGATACCTCAATCAGAGTGGCAAAAGTGCTTCGACAATTGGTTCAAACGCATGCAAAAGTGTATAGATCTTCATGGGGAATATTTTGAAAAACAATAAAGTGATTTTCGATGATCAATATTTGTTTTTGTTCTCTAATCCCGAAATATAAAAGGCAACCCTCGTATTACACCTGCCGGAGTGACGTTACGTCTCATATGTTTTACCAAAATCGTTCGTGTGGCGTGGAATCTTACGTACTCTGTGAGTACGCGTTCCACATTTTCTACTTTGCCTTCGCAATACAAGAAGTATGGGTGATTGACATGCTTATACTTGAGCAAGTATTGCTGAAAGCATCCGTGTCCTGATATCATCTGAGTCAAGTGGTAGTTCAGCTGGCCATGTTTTCTCTTCACCATCAGGTATTATGGTGTGGGTCCATCTTCCTTAATTGTGACCGCATTCTCCGGCAATTCTCTCGAGAGAACCTTATGCAATGCAACGTTTTCTTTAGCTGTTTTCCCGGGCAAAACATGTACGTCATCTTCGGATATCGTTCGAAATGCGCAGAATACCTATGTGCTGAGTTCACTCCCCTTATGTACGACTTATACTGTGCTCCTTGAAGGTCAACCTGTTGTCGAGTATCATCATCATCGGGGGTACAACCGGGATCTGGCCTTACTTAACAAGTCTGAGGCTTCTTAAACTTTCTATAATATTTTGTTTTTCCGGGCAAGGTTATTAGCCTTGTTCCAAAATGTCGAGTTTAACACCAAGGTATTTAATATAGGGACTGAACCTGATTGTTTGTCCTTCTAATTGCAAATCAAGATGTTCAATTTTCTGGCGGCTGCTTAATAAAATTGGGTCCGTCTTATGTGCGGCTAGTTTCAGTCCGGCCATACCCATCCAGCATTTAATGCTCTGAATTGCTTGGGAGCAAGTATTCTCCAGGTCGCCCAGATGTTTAGCTAGGACCAGTATGGCCAAATCATCTGCGTACCCAATGATTCTAACTCCTTCTGGTACATTGACCCAGAGCATATCATCAGACATGAAATTACATAACAGTGGACCCAATACAGGCCTCTGGGGTGTACCCGGTGTTATTTTATATTCCTGTGGTCCCTCACTGTGCAGTAGAGCAGTCTTCTATCCGAGAGATAGTTTGCTAGTATACGCACCAGGCAGGGTGAGACTTGAAGATCGGCCAACGCTTCTAGTATTTGATCCCAGTTCACCGAGTTAAATGCATTTTTAACATCTAGCGTCACCACAGGAGACAGCGCGGCAGACCTTGTCTGCGGTGGAGGGATGGCGTATACCAGGACGCCCAGAGCCTGGGAGTGCCAAACTGGATGACATCAGCTCAAAATCGGGACCGGTGGAGAGATTTGTTAAATAAGGCCAAGACCAGATCCCGGTTGTAGTGCCGATGATGATGATGATGATAATAAGGCCTTATGGTGTCAAGACTCGCATGAGAAACTTTTATCCGGGAATATTAGCGATTATTATTATAATCTATTAAAATATCTAGAATGTTTTTTTTATTATTCTTGTTGTTGGACTGGATTATAAGCAGTATTCCCTCTTACGTAAGTGGCTATTAGATATGCCAGGAGAGCAAGGACATGAAGTTGTGGCGGTTCCGCCAAATCCCACGGCCCACTTAACGGAAAAACCCCCATATCTGCAACCCATATTTACATCCCAATCACCAGCACCTGAAAACATTTACTTTTCCAAGGAGATTAATGCATAAAAGCATTACCTAAAATTCCTAAAAAGAATTGCATCTACAAGGGCATTTTCCCATGCACTAACGCATCGGCAACATTTTCCCAACAAAGAATTCTTTATGGAATAAACATCATATCCCTGGAAGAAAACAATTCGGTTCATATACCATGTAACCATCCAAACCAGGGATAATGATCATTGCGTCGCCTATTCCCAGCTTCATCATGTGTACAACAAATTCCTTTTCATACACATTGGCTGGCGACCTTTTTTCCCAACAATAAATAATCCAAGCAGCTGCATTCAAATAGCGCAATCGACGCGGAAGCCAATTTCCCTAACTCGCACCATGTGCAAACAAAAGAACGCTGTTCCTCCACAGGCATTATGGCGATACGGTCAACAATCTATATCGTTTGAAGTATCCCAAATGCATCTTCCATCTAATGAGTTACAACTTGTTTACTCAGTTGAACTCTCAGATCACAAATTCCCTTTGTCTTCTCATATTTCGGGATCTGCTTCTCATCAACAGCGGCATCAGCAAATAGAAAACCAATTATCATCCGAGTTTATTCGGTTTGTTTGCTTTACCGAACTCGCATCTCATGAATACACTCTATGCCCTTTTCGTCGTTTCAGATTTGTTCTCGTGGCTCTGTCCCACGAAAGAACCCATGTACACACACCCATGTGTACTACCAACGATCTTCACGATCCCCTTGTCCTTACCGCCTATCTGCTTCGTTTATCCATCGCCTTCGCGTGCGTGTTGAACATTATGGTCTGCTCGATCACCCATGCACACATACTACCATGATCTCCATTACGAGATCTGGTTTTCTGTCCCCCAAAGAGAGACTTTACGTCTCTCTTGTGGTAAGTACAACATATCCTTAGCAAGAGGATGTTCACCACCACCGAATAGAGGGGGAAGCAAGAGCCACCACGGTCGTTGCCGCCCCCGCTCTCCGTCGCGCGGCCGAGAAACGCGATAATATACGGAGTAATTGTCGTAGTGAATTTTATTCATCATCCATAAAGTTGAGCGGTAGTTTGTAGGGTATTTGATTCCGAAGGATTTTGTTAAAGTATACATTTCATTGACGGTACAAAGAGAAATACGTTATATAAGTTTGTGTTGATATTGGTTGGCATCACGTTCGATATTGTTAACTAAAGTAGTGGTTTTTAATAAAGAATAAAACTAAATCAGTGCGTTTCATTTTTCTATTATTGTTCCCCTGGTGATCGTGCTTGGAACTCAGTTCTTTTGGTGTTCGGCGGAACTTATAATAAACGGCGTGTGGGTGGATAGTAGAACTCTCGCCCATGCTGGCGTCGCGACTATCCTAATCCCCACAAAGTTATATAGAAGCCGGTTGTAATATGAAATATCGGTTGATAATCCGAAAAAAATGTGGAATCCTGGTCTGTGGTTGAATACGTCTGCAGACACACCAAAACCTTCAGTTGACGATGTTATGCTGGTTAGCCGGTTTTCATACTCCTGTATCGTGTCTATTGATTATCAGCAATCATGATTACAGACGTTATTCCTGTTTAAGTTATTTTACTGAATCTAAAAATCATCAACGTTTAAGCTATCCGAAGAGAGTATTTAGTACACTTCGACTCATGATAAAAAAACACATTCGAAATCAGTTATGCCTGATGAAATCAATAGAGGTCCGGAAACTCCAACTTGAACTGACAACGATTTTTTCAGGACTTTACTACCTATACCCAGATATTTCGTCGTTTACACGAGTACCGAAATTCCGTCATTAAATGGGAATTCCGTAAAGAATTTACCACACAGGACAATTATGCAATTATGTATCCCGGTGCGCTTAAAAAATAAAATAATTCGTTTTTTGAAACGGCAGGGCACATATTACACTACTGTAGGAATTGAGGATCTTCAATGTAATATGAACGGCACCTGGGGTAAGTTTGAACGTTTTATACACTTTTATCGCAGTATCGTCTGTTTAGCGTCATCTAAGTTGCCATTGACGAAAATCGACGAAGTAACCCGCAAGGACTTCTTGTCATAAGATATATATCGGCAATTACCCCTGTCATCGCTAACTTCTGTCATTAGATTGTATGTGTATTTTGCGACTTCTAAAACCGGTATTTCGTAATCTTTACGCCGATTATAAAATTTGAACCCAATTCCATTTGCTTTATTACTCGTAAAGTTTAAATATAATCAAATGCACTTTTTGGACAAATATGTGACTGCCGACGGCGCACTCTATTGTATGATTGCTTTTGTGGTAATTCAAAATTTGTTTGAGGTCTATTTATTATATCGTCAGGTAGGAATTTATTTTGTTGATAATTAATTTAAATTTTTGTTGTATGGGTTATGAAAATTCCAGTTAAATGTGTACGTCAACACGAAAGAGGTGCCGGTCGAGCTGAAAAACGTCTATACCCCAGAATTATTAAACACAGTCCGTCTTTATGGAGAGAAACAAATACGATTTCGAATCGTACACACACTTACGATGGAGCTCACGATCGAAGTCCTTGTCCTACTTTTTGGAATCTTGGCTACCATCTGGAGCTGGTCGATTGCTTTGACCCGGTTCTGTGGTTTTGCTTATACCAATGAAATCATATTGAGTGGTGTTTACATATTTTTGGTGTGCGGCATCTATTATACTCTGGAAACACTCTTCGAAATTTATCTACAGTTCGTGTTGGAAGCAAACTACGGGCGCAGAGAATACACGGTGCTATCTTTCGTCATACTTCGAATTATGGAATTCGTCTTCGTTCAAGCAATCATGGTTATGCTGGCGATCATGATTGTAACTATTAGCCTAAGGGCCGGAGACTTCTTTTTCCTCTACCTGTGGTTGTTAATGGTCGTTATTACCTTTGTGATATATGGGGTTTTGCGTTTGATCTCAATATATTCTGGTAAGTGTATCCCATTGGAAGAAGGGCCGTTGAAGGAGTCTATTAAGAAACTGACCAGTTCAGTAAACTTTCCGGCGAACCGGTTGTGCATTAAGAAAGTTTCGGATCAATCCACTCATAGCAATGCATATCTGGAAGGTGCGTGTTGCGACAAACGTATTGTCATTCATGATACGTTGCTGCTAAACAGAGGCAAAAAGGATGTGAGCGAGTTAAAGGAAGAAGAACGCGGGAAAGGGTGCACTGATGAGGAAGTACTAGCCGTATTGGCCCATGAACTAGGACATTGGAAGTTCAATCATACCATCAAGATATTGGTGATAGGTCTTTTGCAATTGTTTCTTCTCTGTACCATAATTGGATACCTTATCAAATTTGCTGCACTCTATGAAGCTGTTGGTTTTGAACCAGGAGTACGTCCAGTCATTGTTGGATTCCTTGCTTCTGGTTATCTTATCATTCCTTATATTATGATTACTGATTTTTTAAACACAATGTTATCGCGACGATTCGAGTATCAAGCCGATAAGTTTGCCCATAGTTTAGGATTATCTGAAAAGCTGGGAACTGCTTTGATCAAAATACATGCGGATAACCTGGTATTTCCAATCGATGATTGGCTATACTCAGCTTTTAATGATACTCATCCAACATTATTGCAACGTTTGCGCAGATTAAAAAAATTAGATGAAATTCAAAATCCGAAGTCGAAGGCAAAGTAAATTATCATAGATTCTCTAAAGCGTACAGTTGCTCAATGTTTTACATATTTGTTAATAGGCAACCGTGACGTAAATTATATTTCTTAAGAGCAGTAAAGAATTTTCTTTTATTCAAAATTGCTTTTTATTGATTTTCTGCAGCCATATCTGTTGGTCGTAGCACACTCATAATTACTACACGTTCAGCAGAAAAAGAGGCTCTGACTGAGACGACCGTTTTCTTATATCGTATCTATTAAAAAAAAAAGAAACACCTACTGGGATATAAAATTATATATATATATATATATATCAATGCTATTATAATTTTGAAAGGTTATGCTTTCGTTTTTGAAGTGAGTTACTTATCCACAGTATTATACCGCTATTTATAATTACAATAACTCTAAATAAATACATTGTACGACATATTGTATCTCTGTACGTGAAACTTTGGATTGATTGGGGTGCCAAGCGAAACCTTTAAACAAGTGCGTTTAGTACGTTTCGTGCTAAATAAAAATAGGATACAAAATTCCGGTCAACATGTTTCGCTTGGGAATAAGAAAGGGTGATGTCGACCGAACCGAGTCGATAAGTCCTCCACATGGTTATTTCATTTTCATTTTTGCAACATTTTTTAATTTCGTTTTATATTCTTAGATTCCACTTAGAAGGATATGATGAAGTCAACGCAGAAAGATACGCGACAATTCGGAACGAGATAACGAGACTTTTTAAACGCAAAAAAACGCGAATGGGATAAGACTCGGTTCGAAAAAATCATAGAAAATGCCAGAGCAAAGAATATCAGAGACATGTATGCCGGCATAAATTCAATTAGATATGGCTACCGAGGGAGAGTCAAAATAATCCGAGACACAAACGGTTGTCTGGTGACAGAAACAAAAAATATCGTGACAAGATGGAAGCAGTACTTTGAAAACCTGCTCAATGTGCGCACCCATCAACCACAAATAAATGCAGCACACGTACATACAGCCGAGCCTCAGATCCCAGAGCCATCTTTCAACGAAGTTGTAGACACAATAACTCGATTGAAAAACAACAGAGCTCCCGGAGTCGACTGCATACCCTGCAGAGCTTGTGAAGCATGGAGGAGAGACAACCGCTGAAAAGATCCACCAACTCATCAAAACAATATGAGATAAGGAAGTCATTCCGGAAGAATGGAAAACCTCAATAGTCGTCCCCATTTGCAATAAAGGCGACAGATCTGACTGCCAAAATTACAGAGGAATATCATTGTTTCCAACCACATACAAAATATTAACAAATGTCATACTGGCATGAATCACACCGTACGCAGAAGAAATATTGGGAGACTACCAATGCGGATTCCATCGGAACCGATCAACAAGCGACCAGATGTTCACAATAAGGCAACTGCTGGAAAAGAAGTAGGAATACGGAGAGATGGTTCACCAACTGTTCATTGACTTCAAAAAAGCCTACGATGCAGTCGCGAGGCAAAGACTCTACCATATCGTAGTCGAGCTGGGAATCCCGAAAAAATATGCCGCCCTCATTCAAATCTGTATGAACGAAAACAAAGGGCGAGTTAGAATAGAACACCACCTCTCAGAACCATTTGATATCCGGGGCGGACTAAAACAGGTGGATGGCATCTCACCATGTCTTTTTAACCTTGTCCTCGAGTATGTCATCAGAAAGGTACAAGACGACAACATGGCCGAATCACCCCTGAGCGGGGTCACACAAGTGCTCGCATATGCGGATGACATCGCCGTTCTGGGCGATAATCTAGAAATTGTAAGTAAAAACAGTGAATTCATCATGCAAGCGGCAGAAGAGGTGGGCCTAGAAATAAATGAAGAAAAAACAAAATACATGATTATGGCGAGAGCAGGTGGACCTCAGACAACACACATAAACATCAGAAGCAAGATATTTGAAAATGTCAAAGAATTTAAATATCTGGGAACAATACTGACGGCCAGTAATGAAATGTCGGAGGAAATGAACAAAAGACTACACTCCGGCAACGTTAGTTGGCATGCAGTCAGTAAACTGCTCAAATCCAAACTGCTATCACGTAATATAAAGCTCCGTGTCTATAGAACCACAATCATGCCGATTGTTCTATACGGATGCGAAACATGGGCTCTCACAAAACGGAAAGAAAACAAATTCCACGTATTCGAGAATAAAGTTTTAAGGGCTATCTTTGGCGGCAAATATGACGAGGAGGCAGGGCAATGGAGGCAGGACAATGGAGGCAGGACAACGGAGGAAACTTCACAACCACGAATTGGAAGAGCCATACCGCAAACCTACAATAGTGAGAGTAATTCAGTCGCGAAGGTTAAGATGGGCCGGATACGTGGCGCGATTGGGCAACGATAGGACCGTGCATAGAATTTTTGATGGTAAACCAACGGGAAGGAGACCGACAGGACGGCCGCGACGGAGATGGGAGGACAATGTTAGGTTTGACCTCGAGGAGATCGGATCGGATGATCGAACGTGGAAGGAGAGCGCAAGGGACAGGGAACAATGGCGAAGTCGAGCCGGTGAGGTCATGGACTTCCGGGTTCCGACAGGCCGATAAATAAAAAAAAAAACAAAAAAATTCTGAGATTCTAAATTATATGCTAGACAAAACATGCTTAAATTCTATCTTAATTATCTTATATTATAACTTACATAGTTAAGATTCTTCTTAAATTCTTTGTAATTTATATATACTTTAGTTGTAGGTAATTATGTTGCTTGAATTAAGCCAATTAATGGGGTGGTAGCTCCACGGAACAATTTTTTAAACTAATAATTGAACTTCCTTTTTTTGACTTAAAATTTAACTTTTTTTTGAAAATAACAACTTAAATGTTATACTACCCTAATTCTAGAAAAGCTAAGTCTGTGCAAGCTGGCTGATGATACAGTTACCGACATTGGTATTCAGGTCTTTGTTTGCCATTCAAACACCAGAACTGTTGATGCTGTTTAATATTATCGTCCCGGTCTCTGTGGGAGATAGCCCTACTGAAGCGCAAGAGCTATTCTTCGGTGCGCGTGACTTCCCGCTCGTAGCACAATCGCTCATCTACGGATGATCTGTGGCGGTTCCGCCAAACCCCACGGTTCGCATTCCTGAAAAACCCCCATAACTTTCACCCAATATCCTAATTTCACTAATGCAATCGCATCAGCATCTTAGATGCTCCACGCATTAAAGAGATCAAATCATTAACCTAAAAGCCCCTGTAAAAGAAAGCTTACCTTTCATGCATTTCTTCGCATATAATTTCCTGCAAGCTTTCTTTTCTACCTTTTCAGGTATCCCAAAACCTATTCGGTTCCCAGGCAAATTTCAAATTTCCCACACCAGCACCGCTATCTCCACCCAGCATACCTGAAACATTTCCTTTTACAAGGACATTTAATGCATACAACGCAGTAGCTAAAATTCCTAAAAATAATTCTTTGATGTGCATATGCACCATGAATACCAAATCATTCGGCACCCTTTGTTATCATTTAAAATGCTATGTCGGACAGCTTATTTTCACAAACAATTTCCGCATCCCAATCATTATCATCGGAACCGAATCCTCTAGCATTTTCTGGTATAAACAAGAATTCGGTTCCTATACCAGTCGGAGATGCCATAAACCATATTCCTACCCATGTACACATGCATAAGATCCAACTTATCGTTTGTTTTTCCACTAACAAACATTTTCAATTTGTTTTCCAGCCGCAACTAATTACCCCGCATACAAATGCAGGCAAGGGATTCGTTTCTGCCACCAATCCCATTAGCACCCTTTCCCCAACGTTTATTAAAGCGACGATGCACAGCGTAAACATGACCCTCATTACCGAATGAATCATTTGGTGGCTTCTTCCTTTGTTTTCGCCGCCTGCCTGCTTCGTTGTTCCATTGCCTTCGAGCACATGTAAGCAACATCGAACCTGAACGATCATACACATACCACCATGATCTCCATTAAGAGATCTGGTTCTCTATTCCACCAAGAGAGACTTTACGATTCCCGATCCTCGATCCTCTATCCTTAGTGGAGAGGATATCTACCACCACACCACAAACTCACCCCAAACGAAGGTTGAATCGCAGAGTCCATTTCCATCCACCGAATGCCACGGCCGTTGCCGCTCCCGCTCTCCGCCGGCTGCGAAGATGCGTAAATTCCAGAGTCCCCAAGTGTAGCGGAGTGCATCCGCGAGGTACAGAGGTGTTCGGAGACGAAGTGTTTAAATATAAAAACAGTGCGCATTAATTAGGAACGTGTGAATTTACAACTAAATCTTAATTCGAAGTTTTTCTCGCGGCATTATGTGTACTTGGATGCCATCACAATATGATAGTCAACGTACGGAGTAATAAAGAGAACTTTAAATATGTTATAAAGATTTTTAGTGTTTGATTTAACTTGTTTCCTGCGGACGCTGTGTTGAGAAGTCTGGTTGCTTTTCTTTTCTTTCGGATGAACAGTGCGTTTTCTTTCGTTAGTTTTGGCTTGCTCTAGGAGAGCGATCAGCAGCAGAACGGTGTTAAGTGGTTGTGGGGACGAGGTAGAACTCTCGCCCATGCAGGCGTCGCGACATCGCCCCACACAGATCTACTTACATGATAGATCAGCGGAATTCCGGGTCTATCTTGTATAAGTCCAAATCAAGCCTCTAGTGGGACAAAGCCGTTGGGGCGCACGCTCTCATGTTACAGAGTGTTCGGACAATAAGCCCCGAAAATTAGGTCATTGAATGAGCTCATTGCTCTCGAAATATGCCCTCTGATTAATTGAATCATAAAATTACTCACCCTGTTTATGTAGGCTTCATAATATGAAGTCTCATTTGAACAGTAGTTTTTATAGACCGATTCCGGTGTTCGATTTAATCTGAGACAACTTCTGAGACACTTCCTTTCGAACACCCGAATCTTTTTCATCAAATTTGGACCTTAACATAGGTCAACCATATAAGAGTATTGGACTGATTAGCGTCATGTAGCATATAACTTTTACCCTGCTGTCAAGTTGGCTACTGTGCAATAGCCTCCTTGTCATACCAGAAGTTTTCCTAGCTTTGGCCAAAGTAGATGCCAAGGTATTTAACTACACTCTTGGTTTCCAGTTTATCTCCATGCGGTCCCACGATAACTAACTTTCGCCAGTTTTTCCTTGTATCGTTCGTGGCTTTATATAATGGAGGTCTAAATAGGATGGCTTCACATTTCTGGAAGTTGATCTTAAGTTTCCAGTCATCGCAATAGCGCTGAACGCCGTTGAAATCTCGCTTGTTGCGTAATCCCCTGTTACCATTGCTCCACCGAGAGGCAAAACTAGATTATTATTATATTAGATAAAATTAAAATATATTAACATATTATTATTTTTCCTATATTAACATATTTAATGGTACCTTAACGATTTTACAATTAAATACGAGCGGAGGCAGGAACCGACATTGTGTTGGGTCGGTTAGGTAGGTTTTCCGTTTGGAGTAAGGGTGAGATGGCGAGCGATGGGGAGAGAGAGATAGGGTGATCTTCTTTCTGAGTCTTGCCGTGGGAGTGGAGTAGTGTGAGGAAAAGGTTGTTAAAGTGTGGTTGAAGTAAGAAGAACCCTATAACCCGTCCATGGAGGACAATTATTTTATTTAAAAAAGAAATTGTACTGTTTTGTTTTTTGTTAATGTTAAAATATATTAAGTTGGTGAACCTAATATTGCGTCTTAAACAGTTAATCATCGAACCAAGGAAAGGGATCGTCCCAAGAGGACTCAACAAAAAGTGTTGTTTGGTGGCTTAACGTTGGCGGGAGACAGCGTCGAGCAACTTGGGCTGCAGACACGACGAAAGCGGGGTGCCCTGTGTGCCGAGGACTTTTCTTGCGGCCTGGAACTAGAGGGGATCCAGCACTTAAAGAATTTTAGAGTTCGGGTAAGCCTCCTTATACATATTGAATAGGTTCCTGTGGGCGAAGGAGGGATGAAAGCCACAGCAACGGGCAACCACTGGCGCTTCAAGGCAGGAAGCCATTAAACTGCATAAAATCCAACCACTCGGTATAAAATACGCTGTAGTAAACTATTTATGATCTCAACTTTCGGAGCTGTTCTGTAAATTATGAGATCGTCTACGTACGCAATAGCTTGCGGAAGTGCATCTAATAAGTCGCTAATATAAATGTTGAAAATACTCGGAGAAAGTACCACTCCTTGTTGAAAGCCATTCTTGATATTATATGTTTTAATAGAGGTCACATTACCACTTTTGACCAAGAACCTCCTGTCCCTTAACAGATCGTAAAGTATATATAGTAAAGGTTGATATATGCCTTGTCTAACCAGTTTGTAATATATCCCTTCGATCCAGACGGTATCAAAGGCTTTTTCCAAGTCGATCAGACAGGCACCTATGCATTGGTTCTTACATTTATTCCATTGTATTTCGGAGAGCAGTTTAGCTACGGCATGTGTAGTTTCATGACCTGTCTTAAAGCCAAACTGGTTATTTGGAATAATGTTGTTGTCGTTTACCCATTTTAGCAGAGCTTTGTTAATAGTCTTTTCATATGCTTTACTGGTGCTTGGGAGTAAACTTATCGAACGCAAGTTCATTGGATATGTACAGTCTTTGCCCTTTTTGGCGATGGGCTGAATGATATGCATTATTCAACGCGTTGTTAAACAGGAGCGTGTATATATCTATTGCCCCTGGGGGCAGGTTCTTGAGTACGATGTTAGGTACTCCATCTATTCCCACTGACTTTGTGCTTCTTAATGAGTCGAAGATACTCTGGATTCCTTCCCTTGTGATTAAAAGGCTATTAGCCTCACCATTGGTATTAATGTCAATTGACAGATTATCGTCACTGAATTCGGTAAAACCCGGATTCTCCGATTGCCAAAGTGAAATTTCATTTTCTAAAGGATCTTCGATCACGAAGAGCTCACTATTGAGGATCGCGTTCTCTGTATCTATGCCAATGTTGATTGGCAGCTGCTGTTTTTTATTCTACTAAAGACTGCTGTTAGGCCGATCTCTTCGTATAATATCGTAGTTTTTATGCCCTATCTTATGCTTCTGATTTAACTTTGTTTCCTCCGCCAAAAGTACATCACGGTTTTCATCTTGCAATAGGTTGAAAAGCGTGGCTCTTCTCTCAGTTCTTATTAGTGGATTTACATTCACGACAAGAGCTTAGATTGATGTTTTGGTTAGAGGGTTTATATTGACTTTTTATTTAGACTGGGCAGCTGTGTCATTTGTCTCTGCAGATTGAGCAGGATTGTGAACATGTCTGCTTGCGATGTTGCTTCAGTCCGGTATTGTAGCCTGTTTGGTTGTTCTCCCCCCGGCCACAATTTGCGCACACGACCGCTGCGGCGTTATGGGCATTGTTGTTGTACGAGTTGTCTCTGTGTTTTTTTCACACTTCTCGACATTAATTCTCGGAATTTAGGACATACTCGATAGTTAGCGAGTGAGGATGTTGGGCTCGGTCTCAAGATATCTGAAAAAGAAAATGAGGGGGGGGGGGGGTATCTAGGCATAGTGTGGACAGTGTTAGTTCAGGTGTTCTTTAACTACTTGAATGGAGGGATGGTGGGAAGGAAATCGTACAAGACCGGTAGGTCATGAGTGCGGTAGTAAAGCCCAGATCACGTCTTTGGCGTCTGATGATTTGCGCTTTGGTCGGTGTGTGTGTGTTTGTACCGTCTTGTACTGTGCGTGCATGTGCGTGTGGTATGTTATTTTTTTTATTATTTTAGTATAGTTTTATAACGGTTTTTCTTTAATTGTTTTAGGTAAATTGTTTGAATTTGAATTTTATTTAAGCTATGTTTGTTTTTTACTTATAGTTTTTCAAAAAATGAGTAAGTTTTACATTTCACTTTTTTGTATTATATTGTGTGTATTCAGCCGCAATGTGGGATGTATTTTATTTTACCTAAATACTGAATGTTTCATGTTTTTGCCGTAAGATTGTTATTAAGCTGTTGTATATTGAGAACTTCTAATTGAAGTGAGGGTAGGACCCTCTTTTATTTCACTTAGTACAAGTGAATATAATATAAAGAATAAACTTACGAACTAACTTATTAACTTAATAACGTTTTTGTGTAGTACAAGGCACACCAATCTGTTCAAACATTTTTTATTTTTATATGAGAGTATAATGTGTAAAATAGTTTTTTAGCCGATACGGAAAAATAATACCATCATAACAGTTATTCCGCCTTCTGGATGACAATAAAAGACGATTTTTATAATGAGATGATCAAATGGTGTTCCCTTACGAAAGCATACAGGCACGTTACACGATATAAATAATGTCACCAGTGAGGGGCGCCTCTGTAATAGCTTTACGCATTCAATGTAGGCCTTTCAAGCGTGACGCAAATTAGACATAAATAAATTAGTAAGGTCATAAATAGCACTCAACCGGTGGTTGGGCACTCGGGTGGAAGCACCGGCTGCAACAGCTACGAGAAATAATTTAACTACACCTTCCATACTAACGGGTTGTAAGGTCACTTGTATTAGATATCTTCTACGAGGGCGGTGACTTACGGCAGCAATTGTCTTGATACTACATTCTTGAAATACATTCTGCTTTTCAGTGTGCTTCATGGATCCCTTTAAAGTATGTGGATGAGTGGGTATAACAATTCTTAAAGAGAGGTTTGAAGGTATTCATTTGGCCTTTGGTCTTTGAGTAATAATGAATTGAAACTCTTGTATAAAATGTCGTGAAGTGCTAGCTTGAAATATTAATGAGGATTTCTTTATTTTTTGATGTTGAGTTATCCCGTATTTCGTGTGCAAGAATACTTTTACCCAGCTGGGGAACCTCCTTAGGTTTGCAAGAAGATAAGGGAATATAAATCCATATAATTGTGCATAAACTTATATATTAATTAAGAAAATTATTTTATTATTTGGTTAATATATTATGTAGTTATAGAATATGGAACTCTTCGAAGGATTGAATTTATAACGTTTTGGACGTGAAATAATTTAAATGCTACACTGGATTTAGAGGGGTGTAGAAAATGAGACATCATCTTTGAACGGGGTCACACAAGTGCTAGCATATTTGAATGACATCGCCGTTTTGTGCGATAATCTAGAAAATGTAAGAAAAAATAATGAAATCATCACGCAAGCGGCAGAAGAGGTGGGCCTAGAAATAAATGAAGACAAAATAAAATACATGATTACGGCGAGAGCAGGTGGACCTCAGAGAACACACATAAACATCAGAGGCAAGATATTTGAATATGTCAACGAATTTAAATATCTGGGAACAATACTGATGCCAGTAACGAAATGTCAAAGGACATTAACAAAATACTACATTCCGGTAGCGCTAGTTGGCACGCAGTCAGTAAACTGCTGAAATCGAAACCGGTATCACGGCATATAAAGGTCCGTGTTTATAGAACCATAATCATGCCGATTGTTCTATACGGACGCGAAACATGGGCTCTTACAAAACGAGAAGAAAACATATTCGGCGTATCCGAGACTAAAGTTTTAAGGAGTATCTTTGGCGGTAATATGATGAGGAGGCAGGGCAGTGGAGGAAATTTCACAAGCACGAATTGGAAGAGCCATACCGCAAACCTACAATAGTGGGAGTAATTAGGTCGCGAAGATTAAGATGGGCCGGGCTTGTAATGAGAATGGGCAACGAGAGGACCGTACGTTTGTTGGATATGAATAGTACAATCTTAAAAATTTGATTTAATACTAGGTGTAAATTGTACTTAATTTAGTTTAATTAAGTAAAACGTGTAAGAGTTTACTGGACCAGTGTTCAGCTCCCAACTTGATTTTAGTAGGTTCGATATTAACATGTTAATTTATGAGGTTTCGTCCGTTTTAGCCGTCTCAATTCGTGGGTAATATCCAAGAGCTGAATGGTTTCTACGTTGGTATGATTATGTAGGCTCCTTTCGTGTTTGACAGCATATTCTTGGATAACTTCATAAATCCATTTCATCTCTAGGTCATCATGAATTTCCTGATTTGTCACAAAACGGTAGGCATTCGTGATAATGCGAAGGAATTTATGCTGGTTTCGTTGAATAATATCTCTATTGGATTGCTTTGTACAGCCCCATAATTGGATTCCGTATATCCAGATCGGCTTGATGATAGATTGATATATCAATCTTTTACAATAGAGATTGAGTTGAGAGTGATTCCCGATTAACCAATACATCTGTCTACGTTTCAGCTTTATTTGTTCAGCTTTTGGAGTATTTTCTCAAACTGTTTCGAAATGGATGGCAATAGCGATATGGGTCTGTGGGGAGGAAGTATTGCGCCAATACACGGGCACTCAGTTCACTTTCTCCTCCATCATAAATTGTTCACGCGCGAAGGTTCATCCGTTGTTCCGCCGACACAAAAGCAAAAGTCGAAACAGAAATCGACGACGCAGCGTCCACAACAGGAAAAGGAAGTAAAACGCACGCAGTTCTTAATTAATTTTTATTTTATTATACTTCATGATCGAACACCGGACTGGAAATGACAAATTAAATGCAAGTTGACATCGTTGGATTTATGAGTTTCATGTAATTTTTTTCGTAACCGTTTGGTTCAAATAAAAATAAATCAATAAAACACCGTTCGACTTTATGGATGGCGAATAAAATTCACTACGCCAATGACTCCGTATACCTGAGCTTCTCCGCAGCGCGCGGAGAGCGGGAGTGACGCGTGACCGTGGCGGTCAACGGATGGAAAAGACTCGACGATATTTAATCGTTTTGGGGTGAGTTTACCCAAGAAAGAAAGTGTTTCTCGGTGGTGGAAACAAGGAAGAAAGACTTGGCAATGTATGTGTATGTGTGTGTGAAGATCACATTGGTTTTTTTCATACACAAGGCCATGGGAATGAACCCGAAACAAGGAACGGGAAAATGTGCATTGCAGTTGAATAAATAAACCGCTAGTCATCCGGGAAATGGTGCTAAAAGCAAATTGGATGTTTATGGCTAGTAAGGGTAGGCATTGAATTCCTATTTGTATTTGTTTATGCTGTAGGGTTCTATTGATGCCAAGAGACGCGGGTGTAAGTCGCCAGTCAATGTGTATGTAGGGAACATTGTTTTACACATGGCGCGGCTGGGAAAATAGACGGCGCAATATTTATGGTCCCTGTCATGACGGTTGGGGTTTGGCGGAACCGCCACAGTCTATAAGATGTTACTTCTTCTACTGGTTTCTCTGGTTTCTTGAGCATTATTATCTGGGCTGTTTTGAATGAATTTGGAATGTATCTTAGTCGTAAGCAAGCATTAAACAGATATGTTAGCATAATGACAGCTTTTTGATGTAATGCCTTGTACACGCCAGGTGATAATTCATCGATGCCTGGTGCTTTTTTGTGGTTCGACGGAGATGGGAGGACAATATTAGGTTTGACCTTGAGAAGATCAGATCGGATGATCAAGCGTGGAAGGAGAGTACACAGGACAGGGAACGATATCGCAGCCGAGTAAGGTTATGAACATCCGAGTTTCTACAGGCCAATAAATAGTATTCGAGTATAGTCAAAGAAAATGCGAACCAAGAGGAATAAGGAGGAATAAGTATGTGCTGTATTCTCTGAATCTTTAAATGTCTCGCCCTTATTTACCAATTGAATGATGATGCCTCTGAATTGTCTAAAACTACGCCTTGAATTATGAAACAAATTCAAAAATCGCTGTAACTGTGACGTCCAGTTATGATATTTACACCTGGGTGGATGAATATTACTTATTTATTTATTTCAAGTCTGAAATTATCAGATTTCTCTTAAGTCTGGTCTCACATTCAATTTCCCTCAAAGGGAACTACATGTAAATAATTTTGAATGAAACTTAACAGTGAACAATATAAGGTTCGAATAAATGAGCTAATGTTATCTTTCAAAGACCAAATAGCCACCCATCTGAATATCTCGTTGAAGCTAACTCAGAAGAAACAACGAGATGTGTTCAATATAGATGAGTGCCGAGTCTTTTTAGAACATGATACACAATCGTTAGTAGCACTCTTTAAAATAAATATTTGTCGGCAATTGTATTCCGCTGAAAGACCCGTTTTTCGTTTTCAACCACCGTGTGCCTAAAAATTCGTTAACCTCACCTTCTCTGTAGATTTTTGAACAAACTATTAATCCTATCTAATTAATTCCTAGTGCTTCTATGTCTGATCAGGACAAGGCTCGACCAGGTGCTGCGCTCCACACAAGCTGTTCAATATTTTCATGCAAGGAGATTTAATTTAACCTTACTGTCAAAGCATTTTTCATGAGGTACCCACAAGCTTCGTCTGCAGAGTGAAATACACCAAGTTGAAAAAAATCAATAAGGAATATAGCAGTTGGGTGGTTGTGTGCCCTTGGAGTCCTGACTATTCGTTGGTTTGTGATATAAACCATATCCACCGTTGGATTACACATGTTAGGTCGGTACAGAAGCCTTTCACATTACGACGACTTGGGTGCGAAGTACCAATACTCATTCCTATTGGTATGCTATCAGTATAGTTCAATAAATTTCGACCGCGCCAACATTGATAAATCTGATTGGTGGTATTGTTTCTCATTGGCACAATCTTAATCTCGTGTTTTTCTTAAATCTTTTATAGACTAATTTTACGGTATGCACAATTATGGAGATATGACTAAACTAGATTTTTCTAGAGTGAACGACCAATAATTTACAGGTATTTATTTTTAGGGTGAATGACCAACGATATATGAAATATTTGTAGTATTTTCACAGATTTTTTCAGATCCATTGGCAGACACCAGTAAATAATAGATGAAAGGCGCTCGGGAAGGGAAGAAATGGGTGGTTTTGGAAAGAACAGGAAAAATCGGTGATTTAAAAGCAAGTTTCGTTGGACCATTTTAAAATAAAATGTGTAGTAAGTGTTAAGTGGAAAAAATTATAAAAAGCATTTTCGCCAAATTCTACTATGAAGAGCCTGTGTTTTGTATATCTGTTCGGGACTGGTGTAGGAATTTTTGGTGGACGGGTCCAATATGCACATTATTTTAATTCACTTTATCATAGTCATAAGAGTTTAAGCGATGGTCATATATATGTATCTGTTTATCACCATTGTATCTACGACTTGTTTAGTAGTAGTGACAGTTTACTTTGGTTCCACTGACTTTACTAGGCCTTATCTGCGGTTGCTAATACTGACTTGAAGTAGGTCAAGTATATAATTTTCTTGCTTAAATTCATGTTCCACCTTTTTGAGGTAATCTTGGATATCAAATCATATTGCAAGCCGAAGAAGATGTAGTGAATAACGAAACCTGATATCGAGATATTGACTGGTGCGCCTATGAATAGAGATTGCAATGAGGGAAGGGAGAACATTTGTGCGGTTCGACTAAAGAACGACTGCGTCACCTTAACATGATCTAATGAGAAAATTCTAATTGACGGGTGCCTTGGGAACATATTGAAGATGTGACGTGACCGTCACAACACCACCAGAAAAAATATTGACAGGATACGATGTGATACTGACGGAATTGAAATACATGCACTTGGGGCAATAAGTTTTCCGGCTGAACAAATACGGAAATTTTGTTCCAGTTTATGACGAACGTATATTCTGCCAAAAAAGTACCACGAATTGATCATTTACAAAGCCCGCTTAATGGGATTCTCAAAATTATTCTTGTCACTAAGTTTAGTTTAGTGAGGGCAGAACCGTCATTTATTTTACTTAATGCAAGCTCAAAATTAAACTTAAAATTAATTAATATAAAAAGAACCATAAAGACTATCTTAAATCTAGAGTGAGAAGGAAAATAAAAAAGGAAAAAGAAAAACCAGGAAGTGAAAAAGACTGGGCGAAAGGGGGGGGGGGGGGGGGTAGGAGGCTAGGGAAGGGCAAGTGTCTGTGGGGGAGGCAAATACGGCTTTTGTGAGATAATGACAATGAGGGGCACGTCTACGTACTGGTATGGGGCGGGGTTGGAAAGCTGGGGGAGAGGTTTAAATTGGGGTGGGGTGGGGTGAGGACGGGTTTCTTCTGAGACGTCGTTTGAGGGCAGGAGTGCAGAGGTTGAAATCAAAGGAGGTGGGGAAAGACTTGGCATGTCGTAGCATACGCGAGATGGGCTCGTTAACGCCGTAAGAAGTGTGATGAGCGGGCACGCAAAACAGACGAGGGTTCCGCATATTACGGGGGTTTGTATAAAATGATAAAGTGGAGAGCAAGTTTGGGCAATTGATAGAGCCTGACAGAAGGCGATGTATAAAGATGATGTCAGCATGGATTCTGCGCTCCTCAAGTGTGTTAAGATTGATTAGAAGGAGCCGGCCTATGTAAGGTGGTAGAATGAGTGGGTTTTCCCAGTTCAATCCACGGAGGGCAAAGCGCAAGAAACGACGTTGAACGCCCTCGATCCTACGAATGTGAGACTGTTGATACGGGGACCAGACCTGACTAGCATATTCGAGTAGTGGCCGGACGAAAGTTGTGTAGGGTGATCGGGTGACGTAGGGGTTTAGGAATTCCTTCGACCAGCGTTTTACAAAGCCAAGAGCGGCGTTGGCCCTTAGGATTGTGTCATCGATATGTGCGGTACAGGTAGTCCCCGACTTGCGACCGTTCGACTTACGACCATTCGCACTTACGACCATTTTTTTTCCAATTTTTTTCATAGAAAATACTTAAAGAAGACAAATATGTAGTTGCGGGGAATCCCTAAAATATATGAGAAAAATTTAAAACAAACACAAAGTAAAGAATTCGATTTACATACATACTTCAGTACAAATAATACATTACATTAGCTAAGTCGGAATTTTTTTTATATGAACTTCGACTTGCGACTTAATCGACTTACGTCCGATGACCAGGAACCTATCTCGGTCGTAAGTCGAGGAATACCTGTATATCTAAGTTCCTTGTCGCATAGGACGCCTAGGCCGCGAATCGATTCAACCGATGTTATCCGGTGGTCTAGTAAGAGATAGGAACGTGGCTGGGTGGGGGAGCGTTTCCGAGAGAAGGTGATTGTGTGACATTTGGCGATATTCAGTTCTAGGCAGTTATTTTGGCACCATATCGAAAAGCTGTCAAGATCCGATTGGATAAGTGAGGAGTCAAGGGGAGAGCGGATTGTCTTGAAAATGTTGGTATCATCCGCGTAAAGCGAGATGACGGAGTGATTGATGCACGAGCCTATGTCGTTTATGATTAGGATAAATAGTAGGGGGCCGAGATGACTGCCCTGGGGCACACCTGAGGTTGGAGAGAAAGGATCGGAGAGGGTGGATCTAAATCGCACACGGCAGGTTCGAGAGTTAAGATAGGATGAGATCCACTTAATCAACAGGGGTTCAAAACCAAGGGAAGATAATTTAAAGAGAATGAGGTTATGGGAAATTTTGTCGAAGGCCTTGCTAAATTCGGTAGTGACTACATCAACCTCATCGCCGTTTTCTAGGACAAGGAGCGTGTGGGATGTAAATTCGACAAGGTTGGTAGTAGTGGAAAGAAAGCATTCGAATAGTTTAGGAATGTGCGAAAGCTTAGCAATGGGACGATAATTGGATATATCGTTTTTTGGCCCCTTTTTATGTATCGGGGTTATGTAGGAGGATTTCCAAATGTCGGGAAATAGACCTTGTGCAAGGGATAGATTGAAGATTGACGCGAGTGGGAGAGAGAGAGAGAAGAGGAGCATTTTTTTAAGAAGATAGCAGGGAGTCCGTCTGGGCCGGGACTGAAATCGTCTCAGTTGTTCAAGTTTTTCTTTAACTTGGTGTTGTTGAATGTGTAGAGGGATGAGTGGGCCCAGGGAGAATTCAGACGTGCCAGTAAAGTAGGAGGGGTTAGGCTCGAACGAGTCGTCCGTGAAGGAAAGTTTGAAGAAAGACGCGAAAAGATTGGCTATGGTTTGGGAGTCAGATGAAGTAGTTGAGTCGTAGAAAAGATAGTTGGGATAGGCATCTGATTTCCGTTTATAGTTGATAAAGTGGTAGAAAGATTTGGGGTCATTGATCAGATTGAATTGGGTTTTGGCAAGGTAATTTTGGTAAAGGGAGCTATAAAGCTCGGTGAATTGGTAAAAGTAACCGAGATAGTTGGAATAGTCCACAGGAGAACGCGTATTTAAGAAAGTATTCCACAATTTATTCATCTTGTTACGAAGTGTGCGGAGTCTTCGGTTATACCAAGGGGGCGATGAGAATGATAACCTGTTTCGGGAATATGGGACAAATAGGGATATAGCGTTGAAGATTACTGTGTAGAGCGAGGCTGTAGCGGGGTGTGGTATTGCTGAGGTACTCATTTATGAGCCGGAAATTGGCTTTTCGGAAATTGAAAGAGTATTGGTAGGGGGGGGGGGGGGGGGGGTGCCGTGGGCTGAGTAGTCACGGTATACGGATAAGATAAGTGGGGGGTGGTGGTTGTCAATGGTTGAGAGGATGTGGGGACTGGGGGTAACCGAGGAGTTACAGGGGTCTGTCGTGAACACAAGGTCGAGTTGTCTGCCCAGATGATTTAGGATATTGCTGACTTGGTAAAGGCTAGAGTCAGTGAGGTTGTCTATTAAGAGACACTCCTTGTTAGTAGAGGGGCTAGAGATATAGTGGGACTCATCGCCCGACAGCAACCATTGGAGATGGGGGAGGTTGCAATCGCCCAGGACTACAATGTCGTCTTGGGGAGAACTCAGTTCCGTTAAGCAGTCGATTGCAGCGATAGCGAGTTCGTATGCCTCAGCAGCTTGCGAAGGTGGAATGTAGAAGCAAATGATGTACAAGGACTTTAAGCAGTGTTCAACTTTTATAGCGACATAGTCGAGGTAGGGAGAAGAAGATAATGTGATAAGAGAAGATGTTAGTTCGTTTTGGACGGCAAGCAGGACGCCTCTGCAGGGGATGTCAGGCAAGGAATGATGGACATCGTCGTCACGAAAAACAGTGTGTGGGGGGGGGGGGGGGGGGGGGGGGGGAGCTCTAGGCTGTTTATACTGGGGGTGAGGTTGTTTTCGGTCAGGGCGTATATATCATAGGGGGAGGAGTGGGTATTGTGTAGAATCGACTGGGTTTTGGAGCGCAGTCCTCTGACATTCTGATAGTATAAGGTTAGGGGACAAGTATTGGGAGACCCCATAGAGAGTGTGGTGGGCAGCCGCTTAGGGCCGAAAAAATTTATTTTTAGTGGGTTCATTGCGGGTGGACCAGATGCCATTTTCGAGCAAATGTATTGTCGGAGAGCCGAGAGGTCTCTTGTTACTTTAAGAGGGGGAATATTGAAATTTTCGTGGAACTTTATGAACAGATTACGAAGGCTAGGGAAATCGGTGGGGGGACCTTCCTGTTGAATGGAGATCTTGACGCTCGTTTTCGTTTTGCCTTCATAGCAAACTGCATCAGATTTACCACGGAGATAAGCTAGGTAAATGCGGACGTTATCGTAGGTCCTACTATTTCGAAGCTTTGAGAGGGCATAGCGGCATTCGGATGTCTTAAGAGATTGTTGCGTGATCTTGATGGGAGGAGGTAGAAGGGGATCACAAACGTGTGGCGGGGGGGGGGGGGGGGGGGGGCTGAGGCGAGGTGGGGAAGTGGGGCGAGAGGGTAAGAGATTCGATTTTGAGCACGGTTCAGAGGACAAATGGGCTGAACTTTCGCGGGCGGGGCTTGAGGGATTGAGAGTGTGCGATCTGTGGAAATTGGTATATTTAGCACCTGTTTTAAGTTCAAAGAGCGGAAAGGGGCTGGGGTTGGGGGCGGGATGAGACGTGGGGATGGGGTGTTTTGGTTGATGTTGGGTAGGATGACATTACGGGAATGTGTGGGGGTGGGTTTGGGATAAGGAATGCGGTTACGGTGAGATAAAGGGAGGGAGGATCGTTTGAACTTAGGCTTGGGAGAGGGTTTGGTGGGTCCACTTAGGGATGGGTTGAAAAAGCGAGTGCGCGTGCTTGTGGGAATGGGGAACGGAGTGTGCATAATATTTTGCTTGGGCAGGGATTTTACAGGACGAGTTGAACCTGGACCGCGGGGCCCTCTGGAGGATTTAGGATGAAGAGCGAGTGTCGATTTGGGACGGACAGTACTGTTGTTGTAACCATGAGTGGGTATAGGTGAAGACGGCAATGGTTTTGACGGTTTGTTGGGATTGCTTAGGGATAACGACATCCTGCCGATCCTACAATGCGCATTATTATCCGGGTGGAAAATCCAGTCATATCTAGAGGGAAGGACTAAGCAGAAACTAGGTTTGATGTTATTGCCGGGAAGCGGGTAACATTCTTTTACAGGAATGCTGAATTTCGTCAGGAAAAATTCAGCAATCCAGGCTGGGTTCGCAATTCTTGGTGCGCCCTTTAACAGGTATGAAGTAACTGCTAGATTTGAGTGCTCCAGTTTGTTGAGTCGAGCTTGCCATTCAGCAGGTGTCCAAGATGTGCCAAAGTGGACTATTAGTGGAGATTCAGTTTGGGGAGTCATGGAAACAGGTGGGATGTCGATAGAAGTAGGGGGTGGGCGAGGAGTGGGAGTAGTGGGAAGAGGTGGGGTTCGATTCTGGAGTTCGTCGTAAAGAGAGGAAATGCACCGAGGGGAGGGGTGGTGGTTTGTATTCTTTGAATGCATGGAGGCAAAAGCTGAGACCCAACCGGCACACACACAATTTCCTTTTCAACTTACTCCTGACCTACTCCTTTACATTTTCTACTCCTCCTCGCCAACTTGTGAGTCTCGTCTTCATTTAATTTTGCTCCCTCTTCACCGTCAACCGATTCCTTGCATTAGAGGTGGGAATTCGCAAACTTTCCCACACTGTGCACAGGGTTCGTCTGCAACGGTAAATTTAAGTAGCAAATTTCTGAATAGGGTAGTTGTTGTTGGTGTTGTGTATACTTGATATTTTGGGTAATCGTTTAGATTATGAGAAATTCCTATTTGGTGTCGGAATCTGAACACCCGCGATCTGATGTGGGAAAATGATGTTTTTGCATTGAAATGCAACGGAAAGTTTTGGCCACAGAATATCAAGTTTTTGGGATGGGATTTTGTATTTTAAGGGATGATGATTATAAAATGCGGCTATTGTATCGAGGTAATGTACTATTTTCAGGAATGTGATACGTATTTCTTTGAATAAGGATACAAACTATCCAGATTTGTATGGTTTTGAGGGGGGCAACGGCCGTGGTAATATCTATAGAAAAGAGATAGGCTGATACGTTGCGCCTGTGTTCCAACGACGGAATTGATCGACTTACGGCTGGGTCCGCAATAAGTTTCACTGCTCGCTTTTGCATCCTGTCGAGCGCGTGCAGTGCAGTTTTGGATGCGCCTGACCAAATATGAGAGTTGAACTCCATTTTTTGCTGAATATACGCATTGTAAATAGTGGCCAGGTTGGATGGAGTGACGTATTTTTTGCATCTCTTAAGGAACCCCATACATTTGGCTGCACTTTTCGCAGCTTCAAATATGTGTCATTCCAGTTAAGAGTTGAATTAATTCGAGTGCCGAGGTTTGATAATTCCTTGGCTTTGTCGATGCAAGTGGCGTTCATAGACAGTATATTTACTTTGGCGCTCACCCTTGACGACAAGAGGCAGAACTGAGTTTTTAAGGCATTGAATTCTACTTGGTTAGATAATCCTCACTGATATATCTAGCTGAGGTCTGAATTCAATGTATCAAGCATAAGTTGCTGGTTGGTAGTGACGATCGAAGGCTGGTTGGAAGTGATGTTCGACTCTGTCGAAGGCTTTTGATATATCCAATGCGACTACCTTGCTTTCACCGAGGTAGTGGATGGAATGGGTCCACTTTTCGGTAAGGTACGCCATTAGATTTCCTGTGGACCTGTTGCTACGAAAGCCATATTGGCGGTCATTTAGGAGGTCATTTGATTCCAGATATTTCGAAAGTTGACGGTTGATAAGTGATTCTATTACCTTGGAGAGAAAGAAGTTAGTGCTATGGGTCGATAAGAAGAAAGGGATGATTTGTTACACTTTTTGGGAATTGGCTGAATGTTCGGTGACTTCCATCTATTTGGGAAAGGGCCAGTAGGATAAGACAAATGGAAGAGTTTCCGCAGTGGTTTGGCGAGTGAAGAGGAACATCTCTTCAAGAGCATTGGGGGAATGCCATCAGGACCAGCGGATTTGTGTGCGTTTAGCTCTTTGAGTGCGCGGGCAACAGCACGCGTTCTGAAGCGAATCTGGCTCATGGTGTGCTGCCTATGCTCAATGTGAGGTGGAACTGATGTGGTATCAGGCAGCGTTGAGTTGGCTGCAAAATGTGCAGCAAGTAGATTCGCCTTCTCTATTGCAGTGGTGACTTGTTTGTCATCGACTATAAGCGATGGAATGGAGGAAGAGACCGAGCTTTGAATGCCCTTCACGAATGCCCAGAAGCTTCTATTACCTGTGGGAGAGTGTAGTATTTTTTGTCTCACACTCTGGTCATGCAAGAACCTGGCGCGTTGAATATATGCATTGCAGTCATTCCTAGCTCTCTTAAATTCTTCTCCGGTTTTCCTCAGTATTGTTTGATTTATACAACCGGAAGCTCAACACTTTAGCCTGTATGGCTTCTCTGCACCCGGAATTGAACCACATATTTCTCGTGAGTTTGATACTCTTTACTCTGTGTGCAATAAGGGTCCGCATGCCAAGTATAATCATGTCTGTAAATGTGTCCGCTATAGAATCAACATCGTTATGGAGGAAAAATAACGACCAATTTAACCTCCCAAAAAAAAGGCGTTCAGACCTTCCCGGTTAGCTTTCTCATAGAACCCTACTGTTCTTTTGGGAGCTTTCTCATTAACGTTACTGTTGGTTAGAGGAAATTTAGCTGACACGACACAGTGGTCTGAAGTGCCCAAGGGCGAAGAAACTTCGAACGTGTATTTGTTTGGGTGGGAGGTGAGAAACGGGTCCAGTGTGTTAGCGAAATGACCATATATATCTGGTACCCGTCTTGACTCATTGACAAGTTGAGTTAAGCTATTTGAATCAGCAAAAAGCTGGACATATTGACCTTCGGGTGTTGTTGTTCCGGAGTGACGAAGCCACTGAGAGTTATTCACATTAAAATCACCCGCAATAACGATTTCAGTGTGGGGATATAGGGTCAAGATCCTATCGATAGAATCAGACAGTGCATCAAATTCGTTAAAGTATGCATTTCTATCCAAGTTTGGGCTTCTGCAAAGAAAGCAGTAATGTATGATATGCTTACGAACGTGTAGTTTTAGCCAAGAGAAATTAAATTCTGGGTTGGAACAGAGCCCATATTGTGGCAGAAGCTGATAAGCAATATCATTTCATATGTATATGGCTATACCACGATGTGGAAAGAACAGTGTAAGTTATATCCAGGTACATTCAAATCGGAAATATCTGTATTAGTAATTACCTGGGTTTCGTTAAGTGCAAGGATAGTTGGATTCTGGCTAGAAACATGGGCAGACACAGAAGAGAAATTGCATATCAAGCCGCGAATGTTACACAAATCAACGCGAAATTCCCGCTCCATTGAAATGGCCCAACACAAAAAAACCAATACCACCTCAGGAAAGGAAGCAAGTCGGGACCAGCAATAGATAAGCGAAAGTACCCACTACATGTGTTATGCCCTCGTAGTAGGTGCCCCACTAGATCTGTGCCGAAATCCAGGTCACATCCCTTCCATGATGAACATTATGCCAGTCAGACACAAAAAACTCTCCAAAGATTATAAATCAATCGTGAGTATCGATGCTTGAGGGACGCAAACAGAGGTGCGAAAAAAAGGAAAACAGCCACAAGGGATGGAAAGGGAAGAGGATTTTCCCGCACTGCGCATCACTCGCGTGTATATTCTCGCAGTTTTCACAGCACTGTGGCGCGTGTGTGAAAATCCGTTTGTTTGTTTAGGATCCCAGAGTAAGACTTGTCGCGGAAACTGATAGTGCAATTGGGTATCTTACGTGTATTTAAGATTTTCAAGACGGATTGCACAATTGATCCGATGGTACGGATCACGAGGCAGAAGCGCTTGTGCTCTCTCGATGGCGGTTTTAAAGGAACTGTGTTGGCAACGCATCATACAATGCCCAAGACGCTGCATCAAAACGACATTGTGTCGATTCCTGGGAAGTTTCTACCGGCGCAATAGCAGCACACACGACGGCTTCTTGCTCCACGACATTTGCGCATTAGACAATTGTACACAACAATTGCGCCTTAAAAATTGCGCATTAGACAATCGCGGATTGGGACGATCGCCGTGTGCGAATAGTATATAAGGGGAAGAATATTTGTAATTAGTGGGGTTCTGTTCTAGAGCTTAAGGGTTGTCAGGACTTTCACTCTTTTAGTAAATTAAAGTTAAAATAAAAAAAGATTTTGTATGTCTCTTAAAGGAAAGTTGTTTCCAATCTGATCCTGTCTAGCTATTCAGGTACTCCAAAACGATTTCTCCAAACAGTGATAACGGGTATTTAATCGAATTTTTTATTTTCACAGGTACCCAGAGCACTACTCCCAGAGCACTACTCCCAGAGCACTACTCCCAGAGGACTACCACCAGTGGGAAGGGGTGCTCGAAGCCTATTTCTCTTCGTGTAGTTGTTACGGAAGGCGTTTTGCCACGACATATCGAGCCGGTGGCACTCGATAGAATCGGCGTTAGGGTCTAACGTACGACTTTCCTCTACATTTGGATGCCGGCGGGTTTCTTTTCAGGTATCCTTTTCACCAGCTGGTCCTGGGAGAAATAAATTTACAGCCCACTATGCAATTAAGGTTTTTGCGGATCGGTTGAGAGTCAGTCGCCCGTCTTTAACTAGAACAGCACACACAATTTGTCCTTCGAGCCCGATTACAAACAATTGGGCCTTCGGGGCTGACCACAAAAAATTAGTCCTTCGAGCCGGATCCAAACAATTAGTCCTTCAAGCTAGATCAGAAACACCTGTATTTCCTGGCCATTATAATATCCAGGTTTTCAAAACCGATGTGTAATATAATGATACTTGTCTTTCTTATCTTCTCCCTATTTTTCCGAATACATCGCACTGAGTTTCCCTGTTCAAAACTTTTCCGTGACAGATCTTCTTTAAAATATGATACAAAGATTAATATTTCGCTTAGTTGATATCAGACTTTGGTGATCGAGGGACCCGTAGCTAGCAGCGGACCTTTAGAAATTATCACATCGTTAAAAAATGTTCTAAGTTATTGCAAATACTTGGCGGCTGACTTCAGACAATCCAGCAGAATCCTCCAATTCAACATTTGTCCCTTCTTTGATTTGTTTACCGATTTCTCCGAGTTTGTATTTTTTGTGTCCGAATTTTTGAATTAAATTTCCGCGTAAATATGTTGTTGGACGTTGCTTTAGAATAACTGTTAAGTCCAAAACTAGCGCCGGACGCTGGGCATTTTCAGGCATTAATTAAAATCTTTAAATAAATCGATTTTGTTAACATTTTCTGAACAATTTTCAAAAAATACAGTATAACATGCCAAAATCTTTGCAGCTATAAAATATCGGAATCATCTGATGGCACAAGTCATGCTTTTCCGTAAAGCCATTGCATAGATTAATAATCGCCTTGAACTTTTCTAAATTTAACCAAAACGCAACAAATGGAGTTGAATATACTTCTTACGAGGCCCTAAGAAATAACTTTGCAACCAGTCCCCTTTCGTCCCATATTCAACTCTTTGTAGACAAAGCTTTGGGACAAACATTTTACGTAGAACAAATTGCTGCAGAATGGTCTATGGCTTTTGTTGTAAATTAGTCCATCAAATCTACGTTACTGTGTAATCTTCAGTTAAGATACTTGCCGAGTACTTTCGTACAGCAGCTGGGAGTTGCGCTTTTTTTACGATCCACTCGTAAAGTGATCTATAATTTTAAGCACCCACGACTTTATCGTCGATTATGTGGGCTGCAAAAATTTTAAGATGAGCATAAATAGCTGCCAACCCAAGTAAGGATTGGGAATTTTAATATTTAATGAGCAAACAGTAAATCCTCTTAGCTATCCTTTCTCCTGTTAAAAGGTTTTTGAACAAAGCGCTTTATTCCCTTGACAATCATCTCAGGGAATAAATCGTTCACAGCGTACCCAGGAGAAACGTACAGGTTACGGCTTAAAAGGCATTTGTTAATCTTTGAATCTGGGATACCATTAGAAAAGAACGTAAATGTATTGTTCGGAATAAGATGATACGAATGAAAATAAAACCGGATCAGAGGCGTAAAATTAACTGTCGACTAATGCCAGCGGCATTAATTATCTATTCAGGATTTCTATTCAGGCTTTGTTGTCTCCCGAGGTTTCACTATTGAATCCTGTCAAATCGAGGGATGAGCTTCAAGTTTCTTCATGTCTATTCATATTCGTACGATACCACGCCGTATTTGGATGAACCAGCTCTTCTATAATTGAACGTGATACCCAGTTGTCTATTAATAAGAAAACTAATTAAAACTTCCTTTCTTCGCGTTCACTCTGCCGTGTCAGGCGAAATCAATTAATTCTGAATAGATGATCAAAATATATGAGAGCTATGTAACATCATTCTTGAGCTTTTTACATGAGCTCAGCCTTTGGCCCTGTTCTCATATTCACTTTGCCATCAATGTTTTACTTATCGTGTGAGTTATTTGCGCTGAATTCGTTATTTTGCTTTTTTTTGCATTCTCTTCTTCGGGTAGCTTTTATTTTCAATTTTGAGTCTGCTTTTCATTTTTCATCACTCGATTTCAACCATGAAATTCATAGCATCCGTTTATTGATTTACAGGAAAGTGTACCCGATAAATTCATTTATCATGGAAAACCCATGAAATTGAATCGCCAGTGTTAATCAATCAATCATTTATAAACCGTTTTAAATTCGGCAACAGAATATTTTATCAAGCGGCAAAATTTGAATTTCTGAGAACGATTATTTTCTATTTGATTGAAGTTCTTGATTGGTGGTGGGTATAATTTCAGCCATTCACTGTAGTTTTCATTTTCTTATTTATTTTTATTATAAACTACTTCGAATTGAAATGAATGAATGAATCAATCTCATGAATCTCATGAATCTAATTTAGTTTTAAATAAATTCGATATCTCATAACATGTAGTTTTTATGTACTGATTTTTTCAATGAATCTTTTTTGGTTCTTCGATATTGAGACGTAGTTATTGAGAAATGATAAAATTGGTCTTGTGTGGAATGCGGAAAATATCCGTAGGCATACTACTTTTACTATTTACTTTATTACTGTTTATTGGCTTGTGAGAACCCGGAAGTTCGTCACCTCACCGACTCGACTCCGCCATCATTACCTGTCCTATGTACTCTGCTTCCACGCTTGACCAGCCGATCCGATCTCCTCAAGGTAAAACCTAATAGTGGGTGTCCCATCTCCGTCGCGGCCGTCCTGCCAGTCTCTTTCCCGTTGGTCTACTGTCAAGAATTCTGCGCACGGTCCTATCGTTGCCCATTCGCGCTACATGTCCGGCCCATCTTAAGCTTCGCGACTTGATTACTCTCACTATTGTAAGTTTGCGGAATAGCTCTTCCAATTGGTGGTTGTGAAGTTTTCGACATTGTCCTGTCTTCTCGTCATATTTGCCTTCAAAGATACCCCTTAAAACTTTATTCTCGAATACGCGGATTTTGTTTTCTTCCCGATTTGCGAGCCCATGTTTCGCATCCGTATAGAGCAATCGGCATGATTATGGTTCTATAGACACGGAGCTTGATGTTACGTGATAGCAGTTTGAATTTCAGCAGTTTACTGACTGCGTGCCAACTAGCGTTGCCGGAATACAGTCTTTTGTTAATTTCCCTCGGCATTTCGTAACTGATCGTCAGTATCGTTCCCAGATATTTAAATTCTTTAACTTTTTCAAATATATTGCCTGACGTTTATATGTGTTCCCTGAGGTCCACCTGGTGTCGCCGTAATCATGTATTTTGTTCAGTCTTCATTTATTTCTAGGCCCACCTCTTCTGCCGCCTGCATGTTGATTTCACTGTTTTTACTTACAGTTTCTAGATTATCGCCCAAAACGGCCATCTCATCCGCATATACGAGAACTTGTGTGACCCCGTTCAGGGATGATCCGGTCATGCTGTTGTTTTGTACCTTTGTGATGACATACTCGAGCACAAGTTTAAACAGACATGGTGAGAGGCCACCCCCTGTTTTAGTCCGTCGCGGATTCCAAATGGTTCTGAGAGGTGGTTTTCTACTCCATCTCGACCTTTGTTTTCGTTCAAATTTGAATTAGGGCGGCATATTTTTGCGGCATTCCCAGCTCAACCGCAATATGGTAGAGTCTTTGCCTTGCGACTGAATCGTAGTCTTTTTTGAAGTCAACGAACAGTTGGTGAACCGTCTCTCCATATTCCCACTGCTTTTCAGTCAGATCTGTCGCCTTTTTTGAAAATGGGGACGACTATTGAGATTTTCCATTCTTCCGGAGTGACTTCCTTATCCCATATTGTTTTGATCAATTGGAGGATCTGTGAGGGTTCTCTATATTACATGCAGAACCAACCCACAAGTCCAACCTAGTCTCGATCGCTAACAGTGCGTCATTTCAACCCCCACTCCCCCGTTCAGCTATTTCACCTCTGAAAGATAGATCCCAAAAAGAACCCTGGCCGGAAGATATCGAACTATGCAGTTAATGCACAATTTCATTCAGTCTTTTCTTGCTATACGGCAACACTATTGCATTAACTCAATGAGATTTCCACCGGAAACCTCAATGTCATATTGGTTAACAACAACCAAGTCTGACCAAACGACGCGGTTGCATCATCGCGCAACGGCTTGGGTAATTCATTAGCTTGTTTCCCACGGTATTTTTTCACTCGCCGATTTAGCGTCCCTTTGACATCCCCCAGACACTCTATTCGCTTGGGATCAATGATCTCTTTTGTCAGGTGAATAGCACTAATCATTTTCCTCTCCATCCCGTTTTCCCCTTTCATAGTTCACTGCACTCTGAGATCACCACAGTCACCGAACTAGGTCACTCGGCCATTCTCAGATTTGCACTAGTGTGCTCTCCCTTTTGATTTCTCCATTCTTCCTATGCCCAGCGACGGTCGAATGAATGCACAAGTGTTTATTCATCTCGATGAGCCAGGAAATTTAATGGATGGAAGAGAGAGCACGACGATGACTGGCTGATCGTCGTGCGAATCCAAAATCCCAATGTTCATCCCTAATGGGATCAGTCATTACTCAACCACCAGCGCGGCAGGTCACGCCTCGTACAGTCATTATTCGTCCACCTTCGTGTGCACACGTTCCCGTGTGGTTATTCAACCCCCGAGTTGTACAAATCGCCCAAACTCAAGTGCAAAAGGTCGTTTTAAGAATCATTGTCCGCGTTTCAATATATTTATTTTTCTTAATAAATATCCGAAATTGATTTCAAACGCAGTAAATAAACAGACGGACAATGACAAATTATATCCGAATCTGATTAGTACAATTAACTAGTGGATTAAGAAAAGAATATATATAGTTATATTACGTGTAAATACAATTAAAACTAAAAGTGGATAAGGTAGAGTAAATTACGTTTTGTGTCAAAAGTGAATTAAATATTATGTGAAGGGCTAACTAGTGAAATTAAATTTCACAAGTTAGTCGACTCCGGGAGCCTTGTTATTTTTCAATCGATTTATTGCGTCTACAACTTCGTAGAAGGTGGGCTCTGGGATCTGAGACTCGGCTGTATGTACGTCTGGTGCGTTTATTTGTGGTTGATGGGTGCGCACATTGAGCAGGCTTTCAAAGTACTGCTTCCATCTTGTCACGATATTGTTAGTTTCCGTGACCAGACAACCGCCAGCGTCTCGAATTATTTTGGCTCTCCCTCGGTACCCATTTCTAATTGAGTTTATGTCGGCATACATACATCTGATGTTCTTTGCTCTGGCATTTTCTAGGATTTTTACGAACCGAGTCTTCCCCCATTCGCATTATTTGCGTTTGAAGAGTCTCATTGTCTCTCTCCGAGTCGTCGCGATCTTTCTGTGTTGATTTCATCATATCTTTGTAAATGGATCACTCTGAGGCGTTTGCGTTCTTCGATCTTCGCCCTGCATTCATGGTCAAACCAAAGTGTGGCCTCAATTGTTTTCTTAAATCCTAATACCTTTTGGGCTGTTTGTTTGATTGTGTCTCTGACCGATGCCCATTTAGTGTCCACACTATTGGTTTGCTCTTCCTCACTACTACTAGGATGCTTAATCTATTCGTTAGTTCGTCTTGATATTCAGCTCTTTTGCGCAGGTCTTTTAGTTTATCAATGCTCGTTTCCGTTACTGCCCATGTGGGTTTGCTGCGAGCCGACTCCTGGTTTTTCCCATCACTAGAAGATGATCGGAGTTGCAATCCGCTCCAGTGTTGATTAGCAGCTGCGTGTTTACATCCGAATTTGGAGCCTCTGAATATCGTTTTGAATATTTCTGCTGCATATTTTATTTATTTGTGGGAACATATTCGGGTTATTCGTTTTTATAGCTCGTTTTAGTTTCGATAGCAGTTTGCTCTTTTTCTTGTGGAGTGCGTTTATTGTTGTGTTTCTGTACATGTTTATGTGATTTGTAACTGTTGTTTTGGGAATTGTTTTGTCCATTGTTCGTTTTACGGTTTCGTCCATTAGTTGAATGTATTTGTCGATTTCTTTATTTGTCAGGTTTCTGTTTATTGGCAGATTAAAGTCATTCGAAGGAAGTTCTCTTGTTAATGATCCGGTGAACCGTGGCCACCGCATTGCGCCGTAGTTGTAGGTTTGCGGGATCACCAATTCTTGCAGACCTGCCAGATCGCTCGGAAGCTCTACTGTCGTGAATGCAAAGTGGTCACTGTAGTATTCAATTGTCCGTAAACAGTTTCTCTTTCGTGTGTTGGTGTTAAGTAGTCTCAGTCGAGAGTCAATAAGCAAGATATCTAAGATCGATCTACCTCTAGGGAACGATGAATATCCCCTAGCCAGTAGGTCAGTTCTATGTTTTATACGATACAGATCTAACGAACCAGCCAACTGATTTCCTCTGCCATTAGATATATAATTTCCGCAATTTTTATGCTTGGCGTTTATATCTCCATCTAGGATAAAATAGTTTTTGTCCAGATGCAATTGTAAGAATCGAAAGAGCGACCTGAGCTCTGCTATAAAGAGGTTATGTTGATGCTCCTCATGTGCATAGACCACAATCGCATACAAACCTCTTTCTTGCTGAAGGGGTATGTGTACGATACAGGCTTCCAGCACCCGGAACCTGCGCACCACTCCACTAAATATTACTTTACGATCTTTCCCTAGTGATTAAATGGTTATCCTCTTATCTGAAAGATCGATCCTACCGTGTCAAATTCAGATCCTCCCTTTCCAATCTTTTTCTTCCCACGTCAGAGGTTCCGCAAGGCAGTCATCTAGGTCCCCTCCTATTTATCCTTAACCTTTACGTTATAAAGGTACGTTTATTTTGCAATGATTTGATATTAATGGTGCACTTTCACTTACACGTTCTTCTTTATTGTAGTTTTAACAATGTCTATTTGTACGTTTAGCAATGTCTATTCGTGGGTTTAACAAGGACTGTCTATTTTATTAATAACAACCACTTTGTAGGAATTACTTATGTTATCACACCTCCAGTGATGGTTCTTTTGCTGGATTTCGATATCACTTTTTGCACGAATTTCCGGAAAGGGAGAAAACTGCGTTCTAAGTTATTCTTATTGTCGCGAATCAAAATCCAATGGGATCACTTGTATTCATAACAGCGAAACAAATATTTCCTAACGCGGACCACACACGAATTTAACTCGCTCACGGAAACTACTCCACTCTCTCTGGCTGTGGTTAAGATTAATGTTGTAAGGCGCGACCGTCCGAATTGCATCGATAGGGGAGGATTCTATATGTGTCCGTATAGGACAAGTACGATGCCCTGCGATGAGGACGATGATCGGCGGACACCTGATTAAACAAACCTACGATCATCGGGGGCTGCGGCGATGCACCTATACATCGTTGATGATGTATGCCAGGGATCGAAATAGATTTTTGTTTCAAAGTAAACAAAAACGCTATTTCGCAGGTCAAATGGTGGCACACATGATGTATATGATGCGCCTATGATACAATGGGGTCGTCATGGTATTTACCTAAGATTCCTTGGAAACACCGATGCAGGCAATATCCACTCTAGCCGTATGGCTCCGGTGCACATGGAGGAACATTATTTTGTTGACATAAGTCAGCAGAAACCTCGTCGACGGCGAAGGGTCAGGCTATATGTTTGATTAATATGCGGGCAAGTCAAACGCACACAGTGAGATACTGTATGTTTAATTTAGGTTTTCAGGCGGGTCATCATAGGCATAGCATGGGTAAAGTTACCTAAACAATGATCATATCCATGCCCAAATTCATGTTCGGTTGATAGCCGATAACGGGGAATTATCGCAACTGTCGCGGACCTAAAGGTATAGGTGCGATATACAATTGCGACTATGGAAAGAATATCGGCTACAGCTATGTCAACAATACGTTGGCCACCGTTTGTTTATCGTAATTGAAGACAGGCTGAGCCGATAGGAGATGAACTGGTTCATGGAATATGAACCAGGGAAATTCAGAATGTGTGGATGCCGTCGGGTAGGTTTTCCTTTTAGGTATGATGCTGCAGGGGAGCTTACGCCGCCCCTAATTGAAGGTAACTATTATGGGTTTGCATAGATGGAAGGTGGTTTGTAGCGATTCTAACAGATACACACAATTCACAAGCAAGCAAAAATAGTGAAGAACACCGAACGAAAAAAAAAAACCGAATAAGAAAAATACATCAGAACCGTATACCAAGCGATAAATAAAAATAATTCACACCAGTGGAATATACTCGAGTTTGGAAATCAAATTCTAAACACGGTCAGTAGCCTGGTGTGTAACGCTTAGGTAAAATTTTTTTCGTGATTCGAGCTGTCATAGCGTCAGTTCGAATCACACGATCTTCTTCACTATTATTTCAAACGCTATAGGTTAATTTAAGAGGACGGGCGGTTCTTTGGGAAAGTATTAACGAACCGCCACACACCCACCACACTTCTAACGGCTCTAACGAACCCATTTCGCGAATGCTGAGGTGGGCAAACTCTTACCCCACCTCCTTCGATTTCCACCTTACATCTACTGCACTCAAACTCCGTCTCCTCTCTTTCCCTTCCTGACCTTGCCCCGCCCACAGTCTATCCCCACACAACCCGTACTTATTCCAACGCATATGCCGTTAACTGTTCGCTGTCTCACAGATGACACATTTGCCACCCCCACATACACTCGCTCTTCTCCAGCCTCCTTCCCCCCCTACCCCGAAGTCCTCTTCTCCCTCCTTGTTTTTCTTTTTTTTTTGTTGTCATTGTTTTTTTTTCTTATTTTGATTTCTTTTAATTATATGTTTTTTGAATTATATATATACCTTATATAATTTTCTTTTTGGTTTTTTCTTTTTTTTTGAATTACTACATTAGTTTTAAGTTAGTTTATAAGAATTATATTTAGTGTAATTAGCTTGTATTAAGCCGAATAAATAAATAAACACTTCCTAATAAAGATTTTAACTACAAACTTGTTTCCTATAGCTAACTTGCAGAGACTTACCAATTCCTTACACTCAATATCTATGGTGTTGATTGGTGGCATCTTTAGTTTTCGTTGTTGTTGCTTTGCTGCTGCTGTGCTGCTTGCTGTTTCGGTGGGCGATTTTGTGTTGGTAGTTACTGTTGATGCTGATGTTGCTGTTGGCCGACTTTTGGCTTCGGCTTTTGTTGTTGTTGGGTGGTCTTTTTCTGTTCGAGCGCCGCTATTTTTTTTGTTTTTTACCGGCGTCTCTCTTCTAGCTGGGCTTTTGCCTCTGCAGGTTTCCCCTCCAATTCAATTATCTCCTCTTCTTCATCCTCAGACTCTGGGGATGCAACAGAAGCGAATAAATTGTTTGCCTTATACATGTTAAAGTTGGAAGGAGAGGGGAGCTCACTGTCCTCCCCCATTTGCTGTTCTCTTTTCTCCAATGTTAATTTCACGGTTTTACTTCGCGTCACAATTGAATTTTTCGGAGCACCTTTTCTTTTGTTTGTGTTGCGTGATTTTCTACTTCCGTGTTCATGCTGGTACTCTCCGGTTTGTTTTCATAAAAAAAAAAACAAAGGCGACCCGCTATATGAAGCACGACGCAACTCGGTTTCGCCGTAACTATTACAGTCGATGGAAAATTCGACTTAACCCATCTAAAGCAGTAGCTATAATTCTGAGTAGTAAACACTCCCAACTTACTTCTCGATATTCACAGAATATCCGAATACAAACAGGAGGTACTACGATTAGACCACAGGACAGGATGAAATATCTTGGGGTCACCTATACTCCAAAAATCAATTTCATCAAACATGTGACCCACATTCTTCAAAGGGGCCTCGGTCGGTCTAAGCAACTGCACAACATCTTGAAGTGGAGCAACAAAGTTGACACCAAAGTTAAGCTTCTCTGCTATAAGCAGCTAATCTGATCTGGAATATCGAACGCCTTTCCCATATGGTCCTGCATATCTTCGGCCCAAATGAAAAGACTTCGAGTTTTCGAAAGAAAACTCCTCAGAAGATGCATCAACCACTTTAGAAGGCCTGACGGTCGCCATTACCTGAACTCTCATCTAAACGAAGGTGCCTCGATTGTCCCTATCGACGAGTACTTGCTACAACTAGCATATAAGTACCTCGAAAGCATTCAAAACAGCGAGAACCCAATTGTACGTTCTTGACCCTTCTCTCTTTCGATCTCTTCGGATCAGACCACCACAATTTCTTCTTCAGTACAAAACTGAAGAAAGCACCCTTCCCAACAACATTCTCCTTTATAATAGAGGATCCCTGGACCCATTCCATAGGGTCTACTGCTGACACACTACAAACACGCACGCACAGTACAAGATTATTTTGGTCGATTCACTCAGTGCCGCAGTTCACACCAATTATTTAATACTTTTAATTAGTATACTGTTCGTTTTTAAATTGCAATAACTGTTAACTTTTTGATTTATTTAAATTTATATGTTAAACTCCATTAGTTACAACACTGTAAACTTTGCGTAGACTCGATTTGGAAAATGATCAATTCATCATAACGTAGAAATTAATCACAATTGGTTTTTATATTGAATTAAATTCTTTTTTTCACTGTGCGAGACACATCGTCCATGTAAATGTGATGTTCATAAATGAAAAACTCGATACTATCCTCAAAGAACAATGGTACTGTGGGGAGGAAGTATGTACCAGCATGGGTACTTGGATCACTTCCTCCTCCATCATAAATGTTCCGCCGAATACAAAATGACGATCACCAGGGAAAAGGAAATAAAACACACGGGAAGTTGCGGCACAGAAAATGAAACACACAGATTTAGTTTATTATTCTTGGTTTTATTATAGGTAGGCAGTAGTCGCGGTAAATTTCTCAATTGCATACAGTTTAAAATTTTAGATACTGGTCACAGGTAAGACACAAAAATTATTCCTTTATCCTGTAGCGTATTCAACTGCTTACACCAAAGAGAGTCGCGGGCGTAAAAGATTGCACTTCAGAGTGATCAAGGAAACTGTCACATTTAACACATTCTAACTCCACGCACTGTTCCTAATTCTAATTTTATGGTAATTGCGGTAGGCTAAAACTTGATTCGCGACTAGCGCTCAGAGAATGACAAACTCTCGACTATGAGGTGTACAGAACGCGTATCCGCAGCGCTACGGGCAGCGGGAGATCGCGTGTGACCAGCATGGTCCACGGATGGGAAACGACTCTTTAGCGGATTTCAAAAATTCGAACGTAGGCGACGCAGTGTTCCGCCGAACACTGTTAATATAGAGACACAACGGCGTGAGACAAAACAATTAAAACACCAGTTCTTCTTTTGTTTAATATTTACGCTCTTTATTTATCCTTAATCGTCTGGGACACAATTCTTTTTACTCCGGTTACAATAATAGTCGGGTAGTATACTAACGGAAAACACACAACAAACTTCCACCACACCTCGAATCGTATTTCTATTTGAAACTATCCTTATTTATTACTGTCTATCGCGTATAGCCTTCCACTTATTGTTATCCGCACAAAAATCGACAGTATAAGACGACACACGTTGAGATATCACGAAGGTGTCAGAACGGGAGTAACGTGTCGGCGCGCGTTGAAATACGATGCGTTGAACGTCGAGTCTATGTTTGCCTTCGGTGGTAGTTCCGTGAACGTATTCGAGTTAACTCGCGTACTTGGACAAATTGAGTATTTTAAAGTTACAGTTTCGATCGACGTTACCTTCACGTTTTAATTCGTCGCGCGGATCGACGTCCTCGGTGGGGTTCTCAGATTCCTGCTCGAACTAGACTCGTTGTCTCGCAGGTTGGATATAGATTTCTCGTCCCGGTGACGATCCAAATTAGACTCCGTGTCTGCCCAAGAAAAATATCCCCCATCGTAAGGGAAATTTTTCCAACGTATCTGTGAAACAAAATTTCCCTTAGTATCTGTGAAAAGGAGAAATCTTCCTGATGATCATTATCATCATCATTACCATTAGTTGTTGGCGGTCGGTATCTCGTCCCTTTGTGTGTTGATCGGATACCGCCGCTTCTTCTCCGATCATTCTTTATGCATTGTTTGTTTTTCCCATCTGGCCTGAGTAACGAGGGTTCTCATGCTATTCAGATGGATACAAAGGGCTATGGGATCGGTAATGCTTTGTTTGCCTTTTCCATCGTAAACATCTATCAGGGATAGTGTTTAGAGTTTATGGCTCTATGGCTGCTAATCAGCAGCGCAACGATAAGTTTTATTTGGACAAGTGTGCCTTAGTTGGGTTGGTGTTGATTTTCAATAGCCACCAGAATAGGCATTCGTTGTTCGGTTTAATTACCGGCAATGTAATTCCTTGGAAACATCGTGCAGATGTTCGGAATTGAAGATTTGTTTCTTCAATTGTTTTTTGAATATGATGGAAGAAACGTTGAACTGGATATTGGAAGCTTTTGTAACGTTAAGTTCCTTGTTTTTTAGTGTCGGGCTCAACGTTGGCTAAATGTTTCAGGGCCCTAGCGGACTTAGTGGCACGCGTCTGTGGCGCGTGTAACGTTTTCAGAGTAGGTACCTCCTTGAAGGGTAGGAACCATTTCTGGGTGGAATTGTGCGTTCGTAGAACGCTACAACACCTCGAGGATAGAACTCTGGTTTGAATTCCACCCTCGATTAGGTTAAGGAATGGAAGAGAGAGAGAACATTTTTCTCTTAAGGGTGTGGCCACCATGGAACTGCACTCTTTCAGTGCAATGGTATACGTGAGTGAAGATCACATTATCGTGTTTATCGATGCATTCCAAAAAGGTTAAACAAAACCTACAGCTAGGGAAAAAGAACAAAGGAGAAGCGACCTAATGCATCGGTCTGTGATTAGGGTCAGCTAAATAAATAAGCTGGAACTCATTAAATGGGAATTGTGTTTGGGATACAACAAACGATGTTTATGGTATCGCCAGAAAACCTTTGAAGCACAGCGTTCTTTTGTTTGTACATTGCGTGCTAAGGAAATTAGTTCCAGCGTCTATTGCGCTAATTATATGCAGCTGCTTGGGTTGTTTATTGATGGAAAAAAAAGGTCGTCAGCCAATGTGTATGAAAGGGAATTGTTGTACACATGAATGAGGCTGGGAATAGGCGACGCAAGGGTAATATTTCCTGATATGCGGTTGTATTATTTATGAACCGATGAATTTTCTTTCAGGTAATTTATGATAAGGTAATAAAGAATTCTTACAGGAATTGTATGCGAAGAGATGCAAAAAAAGGTAAGAATTCTTCTACAGGGATTTTTTAAGATTATAGATTTGACCTATATAATGCGTGAAGCATTTACAGGTGCTCATGCTGTTGCATTAGCAGAAACTGATGTAGACTGGGTTGTAATAATTGGGGTTTTTTCAGGTAAGTGGACCGTGGGGTTTGGCGGAACCGCCACAGTATCGATGTCATTCACGACCAACAATCGACTGAATCTACCCGTAATAATGTAATTAACTTGAAGATATTTGCGCTGTAAACGGTTTTATGTGTTTCTTTAGATATAATTTTCCACATACAACGTGCGCCATTTCATAACAATTTCCCTCTTCGAAAACAATCATGAATTGAACAATTAAGAAAACAGTCATAATAAAATTGCCATTCCCACATAACACTATTGGGCTGTGATCCCTGAAAGTAATTTCCGGATTTTACCCGGTATACAAGTAGCAGTTTTATTTGCTTCCCACATCGTATATTTTATATAGGCAACGATTAATTGAGCTTTCTTAACTAAAATACCCTTGCATATAAATTTATACATTTCACCCTTTTAACCTGTAATTTGTCTCCTTGCCTTGTGGAAAATGGTCCTTTTCACTGTTATTAATCTATAAAGGTCTTATTGCCAGATGATACCTGAGATATTTAAAAATGAATAGGACTCATTAATCCCCATTACGTTACTTAACTAAAGAGGCAAACGAAATGGTCCAACAAACCTCTTTAAATCTCTGATACACTAAGCAACAAGGAGAATCTGTCAGATATCTGGTTTATCATGAACGTCCTTATCTAGGCCTTGTGTCATATACTATAAAAAGAACCCATTTCGAAAGCATACCATAAACATTCACCTTCTAAAAAGGATACAGCTCAACAACATTTCGCTTCTTCTCCTTCCACCAAATAAAATCATAAAATACATCCGTAAAGTTTCAGGACTTTAAAAAGGTTCCTTTGACTCATTGTTAAGACAGAAACAAGTTCAGAGGATTATCTCTTGTAATTATATAAGTTTACGAACCTCTCCTCGTTGAACTAACACATACACTGAAATCCAATAAATTTCTTCAAGTGATGACACTGGTATTACCTTCTTACCCCTGATTTATATCTCTACTAAACCATTTCGTTTCAAGAAACATCTATGCCCACGAGTACTATCATCCAATTACGGTCCTACTTTGATGTAGCGTACGTGGTGTCTTACATTTCATGAACAAATTTAATTTGTTCAAATTTTGTGGTGTCAAAATACTCCAAGTGACATGATATTACGTAATGCAATCAAAATTTATAGTCACCAGAGGCAGAGGTTCGTTTTTCGAACCAGGCCAAATGGTTACATTTTAATTGCAGCCGTTAGAATAAATTGTCTCGCCGAAAGGAGCTCAATTAATTTCAGGATATACTGTCATGCTGCAGAGCAGCGGTTTGTCGGGTGCTAGTAGACTAATTAATATTTACAGACATATCACGCCAATCATTTTGACTGGCAATTCTTATTGTGAGTCCTAGCAAACATTTTGTTCTCTAATAGATGCTCGAAGGATATCGGCGAATATTTAAATGAGGTTGAATCAAGAACAAAGTCTACAAAAACCAGTTGTTAAATTTAAGCCTTACCCCAAATTAAAGGATGAACGTATTAGTGTCACTTCGTTTACCAGACTCCGTAGTTAAGGCCAGCAGGCGCCGCATCTTTTAGGTTTCTGGCGTACTATAGGTTCCCTCAGTCGAAGGCGAAATCCGCCCAACAATCAAAATTAATGGCCTTGCCCAGAAAATTCGCACGAATTAAAATGAATATTCCGATTTTTTCACAGGGTCTACTATTGAAAATGTCCATACGGCGTCATATCGTCAGAGACTCAATGTGCTACGCACCCTCCTCAAGGGTATTTTAATTTTGAAAGTTAATGACTATTATTCAGTCGCTGTTTAACGGGTTTGGCGTAAAAACAAGTATCCTTCGGTTTGAAGGCGATCATTTTGCGAAAGAGGATAACCTTGAAGTAATTGACACATAATTATGGCCGCACATGGCACTGTGAAGACACGTGTAGATGTAACATATGTCGGTTACCTACTATCGAACAATAGAGTGACAATTAACGTTGACATAAAAATACAACCCCCGGAAAGGGATGTAGTTGCTTTTATTGCGAATTTTGGGGGAAATCTTTGGAAATAATACGAACCATTACACCAAGTAGAATTTGAAGCAGTTTGGGGCGTTCATTTGACGACCACCACTTCGGCAAAGTCAGTACGAATCCTAACGAAAATGTTTTAACGATGGTAATATTAATATGCGTTTTATGACCGACGTTGTAGAAGTTCTTAGTAGCCTGCCGGTGGCAAAAGGATTCAAAAACAATTTATGCGTACTATAACAATATCGGATGAGTAGTCAAAACGACTATCCACGGATTAAGTGAAGCGATAACGCACAGGAGTGTGCCACGAGCTCTTCGGGTTAAGTCAGAGGGAATGTTGGTAAGAGGTTGGTTACTAACGTACGATATTTGATCCCGATTATCATTGCATTGCTCTTCTTTGATTATAAAAGGCATAACTACACCGGGTTTGACTTAAAGCAGTTGTAAAAGGAAATGAGGAAGTTTCAACATTTATTGATGCGTAATCTACTATTGAAATTTGGAAATTTTTATTCGTTTCTGAGATATCATTCGCAAAACTTTTCCTTTATTACGCCGGAATAAGTGAAATATCAGCGTTATGATGACATAGTCATTTTCCCCGTTGGTTGTAGTATCATCATCTTAATATGTCAATTGGGATATTGACTAATATGTAACACTTATTCCGTTTTCTTTTTCCACTGACGCCCGCACAAAAGGAGAACTTGAAGTACACTTAAACGTCAGAGTACAGTGTGAACGGAAGGAGAGGAAATGGATAAGGAAAGGAGGTGTCGATGTACTTAAATGCGTACAACGACAAGGAAATAAATGATCGGGGAGAGCATTCCACATTCGTGTGGTTCGGCTGAAGAATGATTCTCTATGTTTATTTGTGCGCCTGTGGTCCACTTTCAACATGAAGTGTGCATTATCAGTTTGCCCGATATCACGGGAAAATATCTGGACAGGCTGAACACATTCAGTAAGTTCAGTTGAGGAACGACCGTGATAATATCTTCAGAAAAGAGATAGGCATGATACGTTGCGTCCATGTTCTAACGACGGAATTGAACGACTTACAACAGGGCCCCCAATAAGTTTCACTGCTCGCTTTTGCATCCGATGGAGCACGTCTAGAGAAGTTTTGGTTGCGCCTGACAAGATATGGCAGTTGAAGTCCACTTTAGGACGAATGTACGCCAGGTTGGATGGAGTGAAGTATTTTGTGCATCGCTTAAGGAACACCACACATTTGGCTGCACTTTTCTCATCTTTGAATACGTGGTCGTTCCAATTAAGAACTGAAATAATTCGGTTACCGAGAATTGATAGTTCCTTGGCTTGGTCGATAGAGAGGATGGAGGCGTTGGAACCCAATAATATGGACATCATATGGTTGAGGGTAGTGCTGAAGAATTCCGTTAAATTTCTTTGTTGTCTTTACCGCTCCCCGAATGACGATCGACCGGCGACATTTTTTCAACATCTTTCACATACCGTCGACTGGATACAGATCAACCACCCAGCTTCTGAAATTGTTGTCTTTGGTGATTTTAATGTACACACTTCCGGCTGGTTGTTACATTCTAACAGAACCGACGAGGCTGGGAGGCTGGCGGAGATGTTTGCTGTAAGCCACAACTTGACTTAACTCGTGGAGAAGCCAACGCGAGTGCCGGATGCCCGAGGCGATTATGCGAACACTCTGGGTCTGTTTTTGACATCCGAACCGAGTATTTATATCGTAAAGGTTTCTGCGCCACTGGGAAACTCAGATCACTGCTTGGTATCTGCCGCGCAAGCACTTGCATATCAAGGGAATAACCGGCCTAGACAGCTTCACCATGTATGGAAGTATGGCGCTGCTAACTGGGACGATTTGCGGGATTTCTTCGCATCCTTTCCATGGTCAGAAGTGTGCTTCGGAGACTCCGGTGTTAACGCTTGCGCGAAGTCGCTATCAGAGATTATTCTTCTGGGGATTCCACATTCCATCAAACGAAGTTCATCTGATAAACCTTGGTTTGATAAAAAATGCAAGCAAATTACAGCGGCAAAAAATAGAGCTTTTAAGCAATGGCGCTCCAACCCCACCGATGTTAACGGAACGAATTTTGTTAGAATCAGAAACGCGTGCAACCAGGCGATTGATACCGCGAAGAAAGCTCACAATGAGATGGTGATCAATAAGCTCCTTCGGTGCCTAACTGGTTCGCGCTCCTTCTGGTTAATGACAAAGGCTGTCAGCGGTAACTTCGCATCTTCCCCATTCCTCCGTTGGTGACTGACAGCGGCACGTTAGTCACGAAAAGCTAATGTGTTCGCGAATTTATTTTCCGCGAATTCAAACCTCGATCCCGGGCTTTTGGAGCCATCTGTGATCTCGGCGGTACGGTCTTCGATGCGGGATGTGAGATTTCGTCCGCGCACTATTCAACGCATTCTACGTGAACTGGATTGTAGGAAGGCAACCGGCCCGGACGGAATACCAGCAATAGTCCTTAAGAACTGTGCTCCAGAACTATCGCCGGTTCTCGGCAGACTCTTCCGCTTATCTTGTGCACGGAGGACCTTTCCTGCCTGCTGGAAAATCGCTCGAGTTCAGCCAATCTCAAAGACGGGGAAAAAGTCTCTCCCACAAAATTACCGTCTGATAGCATTACTGTCTATTTTATCTAGGTAATGGAAAAAATCATCAATACAGAGTTAGTTAAGTATTTGGAGTGCAACGGACTTCTGAATGATCGTCAATATGGATTCCGTGGCAGGCGGTCCACGGGTGACCTTTTGACACTTATAACCGATATATGGACATCTGCGATTGACCGGCATGGTGAGTCAAGGGCGGTCGCATTGGATATCTCCAAGGCTTTGGCGCGGGGCATTGCTGAGCAAACTTCGTTCATATGGACTTCCCCACAGGTTTGCCTTCACCCAATTAATAATAACATCGTCCAGTCGGACACTGATATAGCAAACTGTCTCGCTGAACATTTCTGCAAAGTCCATAAGCAAAACGATACCCTCCCAGTAACAAATTTCCACGATACAGTGAACGATTACATTCCACGCTCACTGGAGCCATCCCTCACACCATTTATTACTGAATTCACCGAAAGCAATAAAGCATCACACCCCGTAGGAATCGACACATTCCTAAGCCTTGAAGAACTATCCGAAGTCATTACTTCACGTAACAATAAAAAATCGACTGGCCTAGATGGAATCCCTAACCTCCTATTCAAAAGACTCCACCCAGGCAACTTGCTCCCGATCCTCGTTCTTCTCAACCACATAATAAACGCTTCACATTTCCCTAAAAGTTGGAAAACAGCGGTGATCGTCCCTATTAGCAAATCTGGGTCCTCCAAGTACCCGGATAACTTCCGTCCGATATCGCAGCTAAACTCGCTTAGCAAGATTCTTGAATGTAAAATCTACAAAAATCTTCTCTCATTTGCCAGGGATAACTCCCTCATTCCGAACTCTCAATTTGGCTTCCGCTCACAACACTCCACTTGTCATGCTCTCTTAAAACTGACACATGATGTGACGACCCACCTCCAAAACCAATCCCCAACGGTATGTGTCTCCCTAGACATAGCTAAAGCATTCGACTGTGTCTGGATCGCAGGACTGTTATACAAACTTCATTCAATGTATGGATTAAACATCCACTCCACAAAACTTCTCGCTTCTTACCTCTCTGATAGAAAGTTCATGGTGAAAATAAACTCAACTCTCTCGACACCTTATAGCATAACCGCAGGAGTTCCTCAAGGGTCCATCCTCGGCCCACTACTATACCTTCTTTATACATCAGACGCACCGCAGCCACTGTTACCCAATACAACAATGCTCAACTATGCCGACGACACTTTAATTTATTCAAGCAACAAGCTTGTCAAGGAGGCAAGAAACTGTATTAACAGATATCTCCCAATCCTGTCAGCCTACTTTACCAAGTGGAGAATTCAACTAAATCCAACCAAAACTCAGCTCATCGTTTTTAAAGGCAGAAACGCGAGTTGTACAAACAACACTATTCGCTGCCATAATAAAATCAGAATTAAAATAAATAACAATATAATTAAACCCTCCAAAACCTTAAAGTATCTAGGTATAACCTTTACCAACAATCTGTCATTCTCCGCCCACATTAAAAATACGATTCGTAAAGCCACAACCCAACTGAACCTCTGCAGAAAAGTCATGTACAAACCGAATGGTCTCTCTCCCAAAGTCAAATCACTTATCTACAAACAAATAATCAGACCCACTCTCACATATGCATGCCCGATATGGTACCATATCACACCCGCCCAAATGGAGAAGCTACGCATTTTCGAAAGGAAATGCTTCAGACTTATCACTGGCCTCAACCGACATCCTAACTCCCACAAATATTACAACAGTAGTTCGCTCTACTATGCCGCTAATATTGAACGTATAGATCGACGCTTCCTCGAGCTGTCCATCAAATTTATCGAAAATCTTCCCAATAATCCCAATCCGATAATAAATGCGCTCACATCGACTCCGTCAGACAACCGAACTGCCTACCCGAACTGTCTCCACACCAGAACCCTCTTCACCTCTGGCAGGTTGGTCAACAACTCCAATGAGATCGTATACCACAATACTGAACTCTCACCTCACCAGTTTAAATATTGTAATATACAACCCTTCTCTAATATCTTGCGTTTCAACGACCAATCGGAAAGTGTTCCCCCAACCCATATCCCCGACTCATACTACCCACCCTAACCCAAATTCCACCCATCAACCACTATACCTCCCGCCCCACCCTATTCTAACTTATTGTAATAATAATAGATTTAATAATTAGATAAGCTAGGCTAAGCTAAGTTAAGTTAAGTTAAGCAAATTAGTTATAGGTTAAGTAAATAATTATATCCTGGTTTTCTGACCTTTTCCAGGAAGCCCCACCTACTCCTATCTTGTCCACCCATGAAATATATAACTTTATAATAATGTTTGAAAAATGTACTAGCAAGTATGTGTAAACGATTAAAGCTAAGATAATTATAAGTTATCTGTATTACTTATTGTAACAAATCATTTATGGTCAATAAATACAGAAATGTAAAAAAAAAAAAAAAAAAACAGGTTTGCGACTGGACGAGGAGCTTCCTCGAGAATCGATCGATCCGGGTTGTTGTGGACGGCGAGTGTTCGGATCTGTATCCTGTTAATTCGGGGGTGCCCCAGGCTTCTATTTTGCCTCCAACCTTGTTTTTGCTTCACATAAATGATTTGTTGGAGGCAACGGATAACAAAGTGTTCAGTTTTGCGGATGATAGTACGCTTGTTTCCTCCTTTTCGAGTGTTCGGCCGATTGGTGCATCTGCGTTGCATCAGCTGAGATGCAGACAGATTGACTCTCTGAATCAGGATCTAGATAGGGTCTTGAAGTGGGGAAGGGCCGATCTCGTCGACTTCAATGCAGCGAAGACACAATACACATCATTCACAAAGAAAAGTGGATCATCGGTTCCACAGCTGATGATGAATGGCCAGGCCCTCGAGGCTGGGGAAAGTTTGAAATTGCTCGGCGTCACGGTCTGTGGGAATGTATCATGGCATAAACACGTGTCGAGTATCGCCAGGTCGGCCCCAGGAAAACTGAGTTATCTTTTTAGAGCCAAGAAATATTTTACTCCGGCTCAACTTCTTCTCCTATATAAATCCCAAATTAGACCCGCGCTCGAATATTGCTCTCATGTTTGGAGCTCGGCTCCTAAACATACCCTCGATCTACTTGAGAGCATACAGAGACGAGTGATCCGCCTGATCGGGGACTCGGCGCTGACGTCGGGACTACAGTCGCTATCACATCGAAGGCGTGTAGCCGACCTCTGTTTGTTTTACAGATATTATCACGGGTACTGTTGTTCGGAAATTCGTGATATTATTCCACGCGATTCAGTTTACATGCGCTCCACAAAACAATCCGACGGATCGCACCCGTTTGTGGTTCATCTCCCGACGGCGCGAACATCCCTGCATCAGAACTCGTTCCATAACAGAGCGGGGAAGTTGTGGAACTCCCTTCCAACGCGAGTGTTCCCGGAGCGTTACAACCTGCAACTGTTCAAAAAGAACCGCAACGGTTACTTGATGGCATCTCGGCGCTATAGGTTTTCCTCTCCCGAGAGAAATCTAATAAAAAAAAAAAACGACAATATATTTACTTTGGGGTTCGCCTGTAACCAAAAGGTAGCACTGAGTTTTCAAAGCGCTAAATTCTACTAGGTTAGATAATCCCCATTGATATATCTTGTTGAGGTCGGAATTAAACGTATTAAGCACATTCTGCTGATTGGTAATGAGGTTCGTGGAACTTGGTTGGTAATGTTCATATAAGTATGAGTAACTTAACGTGCTATCATCAGCAAACGTGTGAATTGGGTTGAGAGTAATGGAGAAGAGATCAGTTCAAAATATGAGGAAATGGGTGGGTGAGAGTACAGAACCCTGGGGAACTTAATTTGATGGGAGGCAGATGTGACAACATCAAGAATCCCTTGGATTCAACACCCAGAAAGGTGGTCTCTTATCCATCGGTTCAGTGAATTGTCCACTCCATAGAAATGTAATTCCGACAAAACGTCTGTATATCAAACTCTGTCGAACGCATTTGAAATATCCAATGTGGCAACTTCGCTTTCGTTTAAGTAGTGGATGGAATGTCTCCACTTTTCGGTAAGGTATTATATCAAACCTTTTGTGGGCCGGTTGCTACGAAAGCCATATTCGGGGTTTTTTTGATTCCAGATATTTCGAAAGTTGACGGTTAATCAGTGATATCATTACCTTCGAGAGAATAGAAGTTAGTGCTCTGGGGCGATAACAAGAAAGGGTCCTCCATCTACTTGGGAAACGGACAGTAAAATAAGACAAATAATAAGAAATTCCTCAGCGGTTAAGCAAGTGAAGGTGAACATTTCTCCGAAACTGGGGCAGTGGATTTGTTTGGCGGAACTGATGTGGTATCAGGCAGCGTTAAGTTAGGTGCGAAATTTGCAGCAAGTAGATTCGCTTTCTCCATTGCGCTGGTAAGTTGTCTGTCATAGACTATAAGAGAAGGAATGAATAAGGAGACCGGGTTTTTGATATTTTCCGCGAATGTCCGGAAGTTTCTACTACCCATGGGATAGTGTAGTATCTTTTGTCTCACTCTTTGGTCATACAAAAACTTGCGCGGTGAATATGTGCATTGCCGTCATTTCTAGCTCTCTGGAATCTTTTCCAGTTTTCCTCAGTACACAATTTATTAGTGAGCAACTTCATATAAGTCATTGACTATCGAACTTCTAAGTACAATTTAACATGTGTTATGGAGAGAATGCATCTTAAGAAAGGTTGGCGCAAGGCTAATAACCATGCCCATAAAAATGAATTATTATGGTAAATTTATCAAGCCTCTGATATGGACCGGATACACGACGACGACCACGGAAACGAAAATGGCTAAAAAATTTAAGAATTTTTTCATGGAACGTCCGCTCACTATACAGGGCTCGAGCTGCAGAGCAGCTAGCCGATGACCTGTCTGAATATAAGGCTGACATAACAGCATTACAAGAAATAAGATGGACGGGGAGTGGTGTTATTCAAAGAAACGAGTATGACATTTATTACAGCTGTAATGCAAAACACCACGTGCTCGGGGTAGGTTTTCTAGTCAGCCAAAAACTGAAGCCTGCCATCATCGGCTTTAATGCAATAAATGAAAGGCTATGCACTCTTCGCGTGCGAGGCAAGTTTAAGAACATAACCCTCATAAACGTTCACGGACCTACAGGGGAGTCCCCTGACGACGAAAAAGAAGAATACTACGAGAACGTCGAACGGGCCCTCAATGCCTACCCAAGATACGATGTGAAAATCGTTCTTGGTGGTTGGAATGCAAAAATAGGTCGGGAGCCGGTTTTCAGGCACTAGGCAGATTCCCATAGTTTGCATGAGAACACTAATGACAATGGACTAAGAGTCATTGAACTGGCAGCATCGAAAAATTTGGTCGCTGCAAGTACCAGGCTTCCGTGTAAAGATATCCACAAGGCCACCTGCGTATCACCTAATGGAGCCACTCGCAACCAAATTGACCACGTGTTGATAGATCGCCGCCACTAATCGAGTCTGATGACGGTACGAACGTACCGAGGTGCCAACGTCGACTCGGATCACAATCTTGTTGGTACAGTTTTCCGAGCGCGGATTGCCTTACGGAGACGTATTGCATCCACGGATCAGGTTCGAATCAACACGGCTGCATTACGCAATGAGAATGCCAGCAACACGTTTGGCCATGCGATAAGACTCGCCGTCGAAGATCTGGACGGAGGGAGAGTAAGTCCTGGGAAGGATGCCGGGCGTAGAAGAGAAATGGACACACCTTAAGAATACTGTCATTAGTACTGCCAACTCCATCTTAGGCAGTAGTCGTAGAAATCGGAGCGACTGGTTTGATGATGAGTGCAAACTAGCGACTGAACGTAAGAATGCTGCATACGGGGCACCATATTCAAGTGACTTAGTGTTGTGTGACTTCCGCCTATTTCGCAGTTTAAAAACATTTCGGAGGCGCTGCTTCGGCACAATTGAGGAGATAAACGTCCGACCGATGCGCTTTGAATAGGGCTCCTCGATAGTATAGTGGTTAGTATACCCGCCTGTCACCCAGGAGACCGGGGTTCGTTTCCCCGTCGGGGAGCCCCTGGCGCAAGACTAATGACCTTGCCCAGATAAAATAAAATCATTATGGAAAATTTAACAAGCCTCAGGACTTGCTAAATAAGGCCAAGACCGGTTCCCGGTTGTAGTGCCGATGATGATGATGATGCGCTTTGAATGCCATTCCCGAAATCGACCTTAACAGGTGTTTCGAAGATTGCAAAAACCCAAGTGACATAAATGTAGTGTATAGGAACTTGATTTAGATATACAAATACAAATTTTAAACTTCTCAACCAAATCCCGGTCACAGTTTTTCAGGGCCAAACTTTTGCAAAGATTTAAGGTATATCTAAAACATTTTTGGCAACTCAAACCAGATATCAGTCTTCTAATCTGAACCTCTATTTTAAAATGATGATCCATATCAAATAAATTCGTTACATACCACATCCTTGGGATGAATTAACCAACGGTCCTATTCGATAAGGTACTTGAGTATCTGAGATCCTTGTTTTTCCTCTGAAACTCGGCAGCACTAATTTCGTAAATTACGTGTATCCCATTTACATACCTTCTAGCAATATATAAATTCTCATGAATAACGAAATCAAGGTTCATACTGCGAAGAGTTTTTCGAGACCGGAGTTCCTTTCTTGGTCATATTTGGTTGGAATGGGCTGGGATTGAAATGCGATTTAATTAACTTTTCACGGTTTTTCTTTTACTTAAAACTTGATTATTCTGTGGTCTAATTAGTTTTTCTTTGTGCGTTTAAGGACGTCATGTGGCATTTTTTCTCTTTTCAAGCAGGGAGGGAGAGCTATGTACTTTTCAGCAAACCGTAGGAACTTGGTTACCTTAGTTTAGAAGAATACAAAGAGGAACAACGTGAAGTCTATTGCTTTCAAACGCCAACTTTGACAATTGAACTTTAATTTTCCAGTTTTTACAGATTGAATTTTGAACAACTTTTAATTCGATAATCCTAAGCATACTTATGCCATTGCTAAATTGTTGCCATATTCTAAAGTTGACTAACTTCAATTAATTTCTTCTTAAGACTAATTGTATCCTCTGAAAAATCCACATGGAGTAAGTTTGGTGGGAATGTTTAAGGAGCCATTCCTTATTGCATTACTGACCTATTAACTTTATAAGCTTGACCGCAATCTTGCCTCTTCTGAGTTTCTTAATTTATCTTCTGCACCGCAGCAGGTCTGTTGCCATAATTTCCTCGCCAGGGGATCCATTACGACGAAATACACAAAAAGAATAAAACCTTGTAGTGTCGCTGTGATGCAAAAAAGATATGAGAATATTAATCCAGCTTCGGCTGCGGCCATCAGGCCAAAGATCCACGTTAGGCCAAAGAGGAAGAACATCATTGTCATTAAACGTATCTCCTGATAAAGCTTCTTTTTCACATTGACTTTCGAAGCTATTTCCATTGTATGTCGGATACTCCAAAATACCATCAGGAATATTATCAAATTCGCCATAATAATCACTAAAAGCGGTAGGATGACAGCAAAGTTAAGGCCGTTTCCCGACGGATAACATATTATACCGCCATTGTGTTCAGTACTAGGAATGTACGAGCGACGATCAATTGCGATCAATAAAATTGGCGGAATGGTTGGGACACTCCATGCAACTAGAGCAGACTTTAGGATGAATCGCTTTGGTTTCGTGCCTAGTACTTGAACGTACCGCTGGAACTGGAAAAATGCAATGATGAACATCCACGCGAACTCCACTAATACGGCATAGTGAAGTAACGCTCCGATAATAATACATCCGGCGTATTCCCTGTTATCCAGCAAATGCACAGTCATGTCATGCGTGTTGACAAAACAGAAAAGCATCATTTGTAGAAGGATTGCAGAACAGAAATGTAGAAGGATTTTTGTTGATGCCTTCGCACGCCATGACTTGAAGGCAAAACTGGTGATGTAGATCGCTATTAGACCCAAGATGGACAGACTACATCCAACTAGTGTTATAATATTCAGAGCCTTCACATGGAGCTTGGTGATGATCACGGCACCGGATAAATCTGGATATCGATATTCGCCTCCGACTAGATAAGCAAATTGAGTCAAGTGATGCGATCCGCAAGCAATAAGGTCGTTGCCCTCCCATTGCTCTTCTATGATTTCTATGCCATCCTCGGCCCAGGTGTCGTAATTCCAATAACCGCACCCCGTATATATGTGGTCCGCAAACAATCGGGTTTTTTGGGCGTTGAAGATCATCGGGATCATACCATCAAACCACCCAGTAGTTCCCGGAATTCTCAAGGAGACAATTCGACTAGTGACTTTGCGTGTTGTAAAAAGCCGAGACTCCACAAAAAACGCACTGTTGGTATAGATCTTAATAACCAACAACTCTGATTGTTGTTTTAAGATCGTCAAGTTTCTCCACATCTCCTGCGGTACAAATGTTGCGAATTGTAGTTTGTTGTTTTGCAATAGATTCTTCACTGTTTCGTTGGCAAATAGAAATCGATAGTAAAAATCGCCGAAGGACTTCAAGAGAATATCTGGATTTGTTGCGACGAGTGGGCTTGGGTAGATCGCTATTCCTGAAACATTAGCTGCACTTGAGTCAATGTAGAAGACGCTCAGCTCCGCCGATAAATATCCCTGCACTCCAATTGTAGGTATGTACAGGTTTTCAAATTGTTCCTCGGCAGAAAAAGTGAGTTTTTGATTTAACGTTGGTGCAGAATCCATGCAGTTCTCAAGGCTTTCTAACAGAATATTAGTAGAATTAAGCTCAGTCGATACACGTAGGACCTCCTCATCAGCCTTCATGAGCTGCTTATAAACGCCCAATAAATTTAAACAGATGTTTGGGTTTGGAGTTCTCGTGATCTTTTGCACAATCCGACTCACCAAATGCACATCTGCAGGTATAAGTTTGTGCTTTTGTTTAAAGGTTCCCTTAAGATCCTGAATAACTTGTACGCCTGAACGTTTTCTCTGATCTATCGAGCCGAGCAAACTATATAGATGATTGGTAATTAATGGTTCCCTTGTTCTTGTTATACATTTAGCATTTTGCGAATAATTCCCCCAACTCGGACGTTTGTCGGCATTCCAAAAGCATTTCCTCGTCAATGGCATTCCGTTTGGCTGCAGACAGAGCTTCTTAGTGGTTGAAGTTTGTCCAACTTCAACGGGAATCCATTGAAAGTTTATAGCCGCATTACTTAATGGTTCAGCATCGCAGGTCATCGAGGGATTAAAGAACTTGTCCGACATTCCACTTATTTGGTGATCATATCCGGTTTTTTCCGTTTGTCCGAAAGTTTGGGCGTTGGTTGAAGATTCGGTTTTAACGATAACTTTATTTGTCACAGCACCATTTGTGAATACACTTTTCGACGGATCCTTAATGTCTGAAAACTGATCCTCAAAGTGAACACGACTTTGCATAATATTACCGAACGCATAAACTTGTGTGCTAATTGTTAAGAATAAACAAACTTTTACGCAGATCCACGCGCGTGCGTTCATTTCGTAGTTTAAAACTAAAACACTCAGCGATCGGCCTCGATCACCAACCGGGGAGTGTCACCTAATCTCCAGATATTCGACGTTTGATTATCACTTATAATATTTCGCGTAAGAACTTGGACGCGACTCACGTTTTCTTATCGATTTTACTTGTAGATATTTGTGCTTCTGATAAGGTTTTACGTAGTTCTCTGCAAAGTGATTCAGTGAAAGGTTTTCGGAAAGTACTATGACACCACAGATTACTAGTAGAAGTGTAAATTTTATAATCACGAACGAAAAAAGTCCATCTGTCTGTTAATGACATTTGACTTACTATATCTACGACCGAAGTTCCCACCTGGTACCATTAACAGAATCTCTACTATATAGAATCACATGATGAACTGAAATGTTGTCACGTTTTCCGTGTTTGCATGATAAAAGAGTTGCAACATTTGGTCATCAATTGCAAACTAAATATGCTGAATCTGCAAAGAAACATGTCAGAGAAAGATTCAAATAATTGGAAAAGTGGTAGTGAATCCACCTTGAAATCGAGAACACTAACAACCGTGAATCGAACCCGACCTTCAAACACTAGAAAAGGGTAGAATCAATGCACTACCGCACCCAGTCACGGCTGCTTTTACACGAGGATGTATTTACGATAATTATCCTTCATTTTATTTGCGTTAATTGTATTTGGACCCACCATTTCTTGTCCGAATTCCACAGAAGGGCATGGCAATCAAACAAGGATCGCAGTATTTGCGTTCGCTCGATGCATTTGTAAATGCCTTTACCACCGGGGATATAGTGAGATAGCCACATCTGATGTATTTGTAACCATCACTTTAAGCTAAATATATTTAGTTTGTAGCATTTGGATCGCCAGAGAATTTTAATTTCACCAATTGTGTGACATGGGTCGTGCACGCGTCTGACTTATTGGACTTAGCCCCTTGCTTGGGAAAGAATGTGGTGATCTTTTTAAACGTTTTTGGAAGGCAGAGTGGAGTAGTGTTATAAAATATTTAGTAAATGAATGGCGCTATATTTAGTATATGATCAAACGCAGATGAATAGATTGTTTCATCTTACTTATCCATCCACATAAAAACGGACAAAAGGTACCTTTAGATACCAAAGTGTGGTGCGAGTGGTAGAAGAGAGCTGGGGGTGGAGGATATGAGGGGGTATCAACCTACATTTAAGAGGAAGGGAAAACATTAACCTTGAACGCCTTTTTCTTAATATACTTTTTTCGGGAGAGGCGAACTTATAGCTCAAACACGGCGCCCCGAGATGCCATCAAACAACCGTTGCAGCCCGTCTTGAACAGTAGCAGGTTGTAATGCTCCGGGAACGCTCGCGTGGGGAGGGAATTCCACAGCTTTCCCGCTCTGTAACGGAATGATTTCGGATGCAGAGATTTACGCCCCGTCGCACAGTGGGACGACCCATAGCAATAAATAAAAAAATCAACAGTTTTAGCGGTACCTTTTAGTGATTGGAAAGGCATCATAAATATATATATTTTATAAATCCAAAGAATTCATTTGGAATTTTGATTTGGTACAAACGTTACAGAGCGGTAAACTTTGACTAAGTAAATTTTTTTCGTAATCTTGAATTACAAGTGTTTTTTGATATAAATTAAATTTATTGTCAGTTTTAATTATACGTATAAATAAAAACTACATCATGATAAATAATAATGATCAAGGTATGTAAAATCATATTTAATATATAGAAAAATGTGTTTGTTTCGTATTTTTATGTATTGTGACGTTTGAAGTGCAAGTCTAATTGGAAAATTTAAAATTTTGTGATTTTTGTGTTTAGCTAAGATTTTTTAAAAAACATCAAAACACGTCTTTGAGTTTTTTGATGTTTTGTGATGTTCTATGTGTCTATTGATCATATCCGTAAGCGAAATTTTGCGCAAATTGCGCTTCTGCAATTTTTTGACGTTTTTGTAGGCTTAACTCCATCTATCAAAAACGGTGACCTTTTCCAAAGATGGATTGAGAGTGAGAAGCCAGTGAAGATAATTGCTGTTGCTGAAAAATTAAGTGAGTTACTGGGTCTAGAAGGGTCAGATGAAAGTATTGAACCTGAAATTCAAAGAGTTTCCAAGTATTTTTGTTTGACATTAAAGAGAAAATGGGAAAATTGCCAAAGAAAGCGAAATAAATTTATGCAAGTTAATGAAAGCTGGCTAAACCTTCATTTTACATTGCCAGCAAATATTTTAACTCATTGGAGAAATAAAAATAGTTTAAATGCACCAGGCACGAGCAGAGGTAGACCGTCAAAAAGATTTGAGGAATGTAGTGAACGCACGAAAAAACGTGCTACGCAGCACAGTTCAGAGGAACTAAGCTATGCTGCTAACATTTCAAATCGGTTTTCAAAGTCTCCTCAAAAATTGAATAAGACGTTAACTCTGCAACAAACGCTAGCATTGTATTTAGATTTGGATTTGTCTAAGAGAAAATACGCTCTTCTACGATCTGTTGTAAATGGCCTTCACAAAGACTGTTTTCCCGGTTGCTATAAATTGAAAAAAATATAAATCTGATCCATTACCCGAAATTGCTGTTGCGTCGGAAACAATTGCTGAAGTTAACCTCCAATCGCTTTTAAATAAATCACTTATTAATTACCTCGGATCCTCTCATTTTAAATATAAGATTCAAAAGCTCATATATGCCTAAAATTGAACATTATCTACTTCGAAATGGTGCAGAAAGTTTTACGCTACCAATAGACTTGGCCGATATAGGTGGAACATCATCATGGGAGAGCGATAGCCATTAATAATTAACATACATATGCACATATTTGTTATTTCAAATTAATTTATTATACCTATACATAATTCTTTTATATTAATGTTTTGAAGTTTATTAAACTATAAAATTGTTAACATACTTAAATTTTTAAATAAAGTTTGAAAAAACATGCGCAAGCTTAGAAAATAAATTTGAGTTTAAAAATAAAGTTCGCTGCTCAACTCTTTTTTTTTTAAGAAGCTGGACAGGCCAATTTTGCAGGTTGATACCTTTTTTTTAGGTCGTTGCATAGATATCAAATGTAAAAAGAGATTAAATGCAAAATATTTATATTTTAGTTACTCAAACCAGAGATATTAATTTTGCCGTTTTTCCCATAGACCCGTCCCACTGTGCGTCGGCAGATGAAACACAAATTGGTGCGATCCGTCGGATTGTCTTGTGGAGCGCATATCAATCGAATTGTGCGGACCAATACCACGAATCTCCGAGTGAAAATATCTGTAACACAGATAGACGTCGGCTACGCGCCTCCTATGTGATAGTGACTGTAGTCCCGACGTCAGGGCCGTGTCCCCAATCACGCGGATCGCTCGTCTCTGTATGCTCTGTATGTAGAGGGTATGTTTAGGAGCACAACTCCAAGCATGAGAGCAATATTTGAGCGTGGGCCTAATTGTTGAATTTTTTGAGAACATGTTGGGCCGGAGTAAAATATTTCTTGGTTCTAAAAATATAACTCTGTTTTCCTGAGATGGACCTGGCGATGTTCGACACGTGTTGATGCTATGATGAATTCCCACAGACCGTGACGCCGAGCCATTTCATCCTTTCCCCAGATTCGAGGGCCTTGCCATTCATCATCAGTTGTGGAACCGAGGCTCCACTTTTCTTTGTGAATGTTGTATAATGTGTCTTCGTTCCATTAAAGTTGAAGAGATTGGCCTTTCCCCACTGCAGGACCTTATTCAGATCCCGATTCAGAGCGCCGATCTGGCCACATCTTAGCTGGTGCGACGTTGATGCACTAATCGTTCAATCAAATGTACTATCATCAACAAAACTAATAAATTTGTTATCAGGTGATAGTAACAAATCATTAATGTGAAATATAACAAGTTTGGAGCCCAAATAGAACCTTTAGGCACGCCGGAATTAGTAGCATATATATCCGAACATTCATCGTCAATGACAACTAGGGTCGATCGATTTTCGAGGAAGCTCTTCGGCCAGTCGTAAAGTTGCCGGGAAAGTCCATATGACCAACGTTGGGTCAGCAATGCTCCGTGCCAGAGGCGGTCAAAAGCCTGAGAGAGATCCACTGCGAACGCCCTTAACTCATAAAGGAGTAGTCCAAACGATGATGGCTAGGCGTTGAGGCGGTGTCCACAAGTCGAGGTGGGTAACGAGGGAATGTGCCCACAGGAGTAGTCCCAACAGTGATGGCTAAGCGACGAGGCGCCACCCACAAGTCGAGCTGGGCAACGAGGGAATGTGCCCGCAGGCTGGAGTAGTAGTCCAAACGGTGATGGCTAGGCGCTGAGGCGGTGTCCACAAGTCCAGCTGAGGAACGAGCGAACGTGCCCACCGGATGGTGTAGGAGTAGTCCAAATAGTGAAGGCTAAACGATGAGGCGGCGTCCACGAGTCGCGCTGGGCAGCGAGCGAATGTGCCCACAGTATGATGTAGGACTAGTCCAAACGGTGATGGCTAGGCGATGAGGCGGTGTCCACAAGTCGAGCTGAGGAACGAGCGAATGTGCCCACAGGATGATGTAGAAGTCGTCCAAACGGTGATGGCTAGGCGCTGAGGCGGTGTCCACAAGTCGAGCTGGGTAACGAGCGAATGTGCCCACCGGATGATGTAGGAGTAGTCCAAACGGTGATGGCTAGGCGATGAGGCGGTGTTCACAAGTCGAGCTGAGGAACGAGCGAATGTGCCCACAGGATGATGTAGGAGTCGTCCAAACGGTGATGGTAGGCGCTGAGGCGGTGTCCACAAGTCGAGCTGGGTAACGAGCGAATGTGCCCACCGGATGATGTATGAGTAGTCCACACGGTGATGGCTGGGCGATGCAAGCAGATGTGATCGTACTAAATTTCTCCAGTACATTCATTTGCGAATCCGCAACACTTGTAAAATCGGTAAAAGGCCGGAGAAAGGTCCGTTCTGGAGTGATCTTTATTATTCCATATAAACTCTCAATAATATTATAGTAAAACGTTTTAAAACCATAAATGTGCTACATTAGATTTGTTGCTACGAAACCCGTGTTCGTATTTTAACATTCCAATTAAAATATCTTTGTCAGCTACCATCTTTCGGAAGGCCGCTAACTTGTTGACCAAGCTGGGTCGTGACATCTATCTGAATTAGTACTGTGTTTGTTTAACAAATTTGCAACAGTGATAATTAAAGATGCGGCGACTTATTGATCTGCACTCGTAGAATAGTTTAATGATGTTGATTTTTTAGTTTTGTTTTCAATTTTCAAACGTAGTCAGTAATAAACAGTATTACCTGTTTTGGGAGTTGTGGTAGGTGTCGAATTGTCGAATTGTTTGATAAATTTTATAATTAGAAAATGAAAGAGGGGCCAGCATGTTTTTGAGACACCAAAGCAAACCTTTTGAGAAACCAACAATTTGAAAATGGGTAACACGATCGAAATTAGGAAATTTAATACAGAAAATAAAAACAAGCTTCAACAAAAGACTGAAATATAAGAGCGAATTCTTTCAAGTTACTGGTGTGCTTGCTTGCTTCTCCAGATTTTTTCTTTTCGTGACTGTAAATGTAAACCAATAATGTCGGTCCACGAGGGAATGATAAATGTTAGAAATTAGTCGAGCTACACGTGCTGCAGATAAGTAAAGATACGCTGTGCAATATTTTGTATCTTCAGCAAACTCTTTTCCGCCTCGTAGGAGAGTAACGACATTATAAACATGTAACGTCATACATAAATTCCCTACTTGGGCGTACGAACGATTTATTTTTATAATGCCTACAACAGAAAATGTGTATCTTTCATTTCTGATCGACAGCAAACATGGAGCTTGCGAGGGCGGAATAGGAAATGTAGAGCTGAAGGTTCTACTGGGAAATGTATCCTTGTATTTTTGTTCTCGGTGAGCCACATACACGATTTCTAACTTTATAATTTTTCATATCACCAGGCACTGATGAAAGTTATGGAGATATATTATACAGGGATCTGTGTTCCTATAGCCATGTTGAGAGTAGTCAGAAACGGGCTCATACATTTGTGTGTGCCACACATCAAATTATCGTTTACCTTGCATATATGTTGTAAGTTATTGGATCGTTTGGAATCTGGGGTACGGTGGTCCCATAAAAAGTACTCAAAAACAAAAGGACTTTATTTTGGTAAAATGTGCCTTTTAAAGTTAGGGGGTTATTGTTCAAAAAGCAACTTGGAAACTTCAAATCCCTTAGACAAAGTTTCAATTAATTATTAGAGCAAAACTTATTGAAACTAGGATTCGATATAACGCTAAGAAGAAGGGAACCTACCAAGAAGAACTTCTTCTTACTTGGTCGGGTTGCATTTGGTCTTTGACAGCGTCCAATGTGCCTCGACTGTGTGTACTCTTTGATAAGTTCATTTCTTCTGTACGTCGATATTTGCAAGATATGTAAGAAGATTAAAGTAAAAGTAAAAAAAAAAAAAAAAACAAGCACTTAAAGAGGATTACTTAATCCTTTCAGGACTTATTGCTCATAAGGCACTTGACAAATAGAAAATGAAAATCATCAAAGAGCATTACGGATAGCAAAGGGCGGAGGGTATGTTTTCACAATTGGGAATGTTAGAGAAAAATCTGCTGCGCACATTTAGAACAAAAGCAAACCCACACTGTTTTAAGTTTAGGTGTGGCCGTTATAAATCATTTACCGTCTGTACAAGAGTACTCGTATATTTTTTTAAAGGATAATTGATTGGCGAGCCGAGAATCATGGTGTAACTCCCGAGTAAGTTGATAATGAGAATAAATAATCTTGACGTGTAATGTAAGCTAGGTTAAAGTAGACGAATGGTTCTCCAAAGATTTTAACATGCTTAACTATCTGGGACTGATGATAATTGTTTACAATCCAGAAAGATGAAAATGGTTCAAAAATATTGTCTACATCCATGCTAAGCTTAAGAAACGAAACGTTGATTTATATCTCCATATATTTGTAAGACAAGGCTAATAACCTTGCCCGTAAAGATTTCGATTGCTTACGAAAGATTCTTAGTTAGATTCTCTAACTTATGAACTAACTGAATTAAAAACTTAACTACGGTAGAGAGGTATAGGGCGGGAGATGAAAATAAGGTAGAGGGAGACATTCGAGAGGGGATGTTTAAGAATGAGGGTGCTATTATTGAAGTCAAAGATGTATGACTTGGAGTTGACACTTCGTAGCATTCTGGAGATGGGTTCCTTTTAGCCCAAACGGTATTGTGGGGTTAGGAGGTATTGGGGTCAGCGTATGATGCTAGGTTCAATAACACCTCGACGTTGTTCCGACGAAATTGTTCACAGCAGGTCGTACACCCACGGAGAATGAAAATAAAACACTGGAGTTGTAGTTGGAAATTCATTTATTGTTCACTATTGGTCCTTTATTATGTTGTTGCATTAATTCGGTTTTTACGAAATAACTATCGGACACTTCCGTACGAGCTTAGTGTTATATCCCATCAAAGGGTCTATTGTTTATGGTAGTTGTACACCGCACTATATGTCTCGGTAATGTCAATTAGGGTACTTAATGTCATTTACAATCAAAAGAACTATTGCATAGGGTTTTTGTGTATCGCACTATATGTTTCGTTAATGTCGATTTAGGATACTTAAATTATTCTATTCCGTAGGTTCACGGCTAGATTGACGCACGTCGATCGTCATCGCATAACCGGGCTCGCTCTCGAGGCTCTGCCCACGCTCGACTGGTGACGGCATTTTGTAACATCAGGGGCATCGGTTTCACCAATACGAACGTAAACGCCGTCCACCAATATTTGCAAACCACGAAACTTGATATCCTTGCCCTAACTGAGACCCAGGTCGACTCGTCAACTGATTCGACATATATTCGTTGCTCAGGATACGACTCACATTCGAGATTCCGTTTTAAGGGCGGTCCGATCTGGCTTGCCAGAGGATGGAGGCGTTGGAACCCAATAATATGGACATCATATGGTTGAGGGTCGTGCTGAGGAATTCCGTTAAATTTCTTTGTTGTCTTTACCGCTCCCCGAATGACGATCGACCGGCGACATTTTTCGAACATTTTTCACATACAGTCGACTGGATACAGATCAACCACCCAGCTTCTGAAATTGTTGTCCTTGGCGATTTTAATGTGCACAATTCCGGCTGGTTGCTACATTCTAACAGAACCGACGAGGTTAGGAGGCTGGCGGAGATGATTGCTGTAAGCCACAACTTGACTCAACTCGTGGAGGAGCCAACGCGAGTGCCGGATGCCCGAGGCGATTATGTGAACACCCTGGATCTGTTTTTGACATCCGAACCGAGTATTTATACCGTAGAGGTTTCTGCGCCACTGGGAAACTCAGATCAATGTTGTGATCTATCACTCAAAATATTGGTACGTTGATAAAACAGGAAACTCAAAACTGTCGCATGCGTTAATTGGGCGATAAACTGAATAGTATTTAGTGGGATCAGAATGTATGTAAGGCCTTAAAAGGATACATGGCACCGCTCAATCACCGCCCTAATCATATACAACAGTGTTTGTTGTCAATTGCACTAATAAAGCGAACACAATCGGAGATAGCTTTGAAAGCAATCATAAGCTCACTTTTGAGGATGACGAACGGGATTGTTCATGGTACAATTATGAGTACAGGAACCAAGTAGACAACATCAATGAGCGAATATTGTTTTCAATCCCAACAGCACCTTATACTTCGGGGACCAACGCGTGTTAATGTTTACGATACAATAAGTACCCTTCAACATGGCCCGTGGACCGTATTTTACGTGCGTTGTACGTGAAAGATAAAAGCAAGTGTAGTACGTGTTGAAGTGCGAACGTGTCTACTGCCGCAGACAACCGATAATTGCCGAATCATCGTACAAGTGAATTAAGTGTAAATATCTAACAATAAACGGTGTTGCATGTTATAAATGATTAGGAGTACGCAAGCGACTGCTCTGCATCCAAACCAATTAAAAAACAATTAGTGCTGATACGCGGTATACGAAGTGTTTCTGTGCGTGTGTGTACGCGTGCAGTGTAATGCAGTAAAAACGTAAATCCTTGTAAATATGAGATTTATATAAACAGACGAAGTTGCTAAGTGTACTGCCTACAATGGACGATGGTCAGACTGAATTTACTATTGTTTAGATTAATGTGCTGGTACATGGGACGCGATGGTGAGGAATTTGACTTGCAGATGTGCAAGCATACGTCTCACCCAGGGTGGCCATGGACCAGTGGTTGGTAGGTAAAATAAACACAGTGAGGTTACTGTGTGTTTGTTTTAGTTTTCAGAAAGGAGCATCATAGGGCGTGATCGTGGGTATGGTTGTCGCAACAACAATCATGTTCATGTCAAATCCTATAATCGGTTTGTGGCCGATAAAGGGAAATTGGTTGCAACTGTTGCGAACCCAATGGATATGGGGCAATGTTTGGTTACGAAATGGTAGGAAAAATATCGGCTGCAGCTGTGTCAACAAGTACGCTGCTCGTTCTTGGACCATCGGATTGTTGGAACAAGAACACGCTGAAAGATTGGCATATGTTTATCGATTATGATTGCTGACAAGCTGAGCCGATAGGGTTGAAATGGTTCGTAGATTATGAACAGAATAATTTGACGATATGCATGCAAGGGTTTTACTTTCAGGAGAAAGATAATTCAGGGTAGCTTACGCTGCTCGATTGCAGGTAAGTAAAATGGCTTTGAATGGTAAGGGGAAGGCAGGCTAATTTAAAGAGAGTGGGTGGTTCTTTGGGAATGCCTTAAAGAACCACCACAGTCGCGGTCTTAATTAAGAAAGGTCTGCAACACAAGGTCATTTACAGCACAGATGAATACAAGTCCTAGGTGCCAGAAACCTGCATTATAGATATTCCTTTGAAAAGTCAAAGACATATGTAGTCTCTGTTTATGCTCCTGAAGCACCCCAGTGTACACAATTTATTAATAAACTTGATACCCCTTCCCGAAGTCTCAAGTTAGACATGGCAAATAATTATTTCTTTATGGCGGAAGATTTCAATTCCAAGCACAGCGCTTGGGGTAACTTTATCTCGAACAGAAGAGGCAATGCGTTGTTCGACTGGTGGCAAACAAAAGCCATCGAAGATAAAATAGAATTGTAATCCAAGGAAATTCCTTGGAATTATTTTTGCTGGATGATCGAATACAATTACTAGATAAGGCTCTAACTACTCGAAATTGGCGCTGTAATTCATGTTCCAAACGTACACACGCTACTTACTACATTTTTTTTAATTTTCAAAACGCACATTGGTCGCGCTTTGATTGGCTAATGAAAAAAAGAAATACGCTCCAATTGTGTAGATCCACCGAATGACAGAAATCTTCATAGCGATGAAATTGATCATTATCTTTTGACGATAAACAGCATTATTACTAATACAATGAATCGTTCTATCCTAAAATTAGCTCACGTGGAGGGACATACAAACCGATACAGAAACCCAACGATTGACGGACTGTATAGACAGAAGGACATTCTGCTCGGTAGCCCGAAACTGCTTTATATCTAGATTTTATTTATTTTCCTAATTCTTTTTACATGTATAATATTAGGGGTAAATGTTAAACCTTTTTCTAGAATCACAGTTCTTAAATTAATTTACTGGATCTATGCGGCTTCTCTAAATTACACATTACAACTTAATTTTTATATATGCCTTTCGGCGTACATCTTTTTTTTTGTTTCTTATATATATATATATATATATATATATATATATATATATATATATATATATATATGTATATATATATATATGAAATAAGACATATATTAGAGGGACTCCTCGTTTACATCTATATGTATACATTATTATTACAAGTTTTTTTTTTTGAGAGTAAGAAGGTAGATATAAAAGTCAAACTCCTCTGCTGTAAGCAGCTAATCCGATCTGGAATATCTTACGTTTTTCCAATATGGTCTTTCATATATTGGCCTTGTGGGGGTTCTCTACATCACACGGAGAACCAACCCACAACCCTAACCTGCAAACATGCGATTCCATACATTCCTAACTCCGCAATAGCTACATTCCAAAACCTCCAACAGAATATAATTCAACAGAATATATTCTATTCATCCCCACATACGTTTTCCCAAAATTGCTTCGGTCAATTATCTACTTAAGTTATATTTTCTCTTTGCGACCAAGCAATCCCATTTCCCCGAAATTCATATTCTATAACGAAACGCATATTCCAATCCATAACGGAACATCAACCATCGGCACCAATTATACGAAGCCGCGCACATTTCCCGGAAAATTCATGCCCATACTTGCTCGCGTTTCCAAAGCCAATTTCCCGGTACGCACAACCAACGAATCCAACTTAGCTTACACGGCAAGGATTTGCTGGAACCAAACTCCTATGCAGGCATAGCAACTCTTCCAAAATTCCTTGTAATTGCCGGTGAGCCTAATTTTGCTATGACGCACCGCCACGACGCAATGAATGAACTATTTTCATTCGTAAGTTAGTCGCTAGCCAAACGCCACCGGGTCCGGGCATAAAAAAAATCAAATTTAATCTGCGAAAGTGGTCAGTGGTTGTCGCCCAAGTGCATCGGTTGCCTTTACGAAAATTAAAAAGACTACGCGCGTTAGGTTGATTAAAGTAATCACTAAAACTGAACCATTTGTGTTAAGTCAAGTTAACGAACCATTAAGAACTACATGTGTAAGCGAAATAAAAGAAAACTCATATCCGATTACCCGGCATGTTTTATTCTTTCTTCCCTTCGTCGGTGGTAAATCGTCGTACTCCATTGTTCGTGGACGGCGCATCTGCGCTGATTGTTCCCTTTCACTCGTATTAACATTGTCAACAGAAGGTGGAAAGACAAGGAAGAACATTATTTGCAGAGACGCACTTTTCTACGATTCTAGAAACAGTTAATCTTATTCGGTTCCGAGGAACGCGGTGACGCAGACTATTCCGGAGGCGCGGAAAATAAGAAGTGGGAAGGAAGTGAACCAGGCGCCCGTGTCTTGGCGCACATACTTCCACTCACACCCACAGCCTCACCTATTATAAGAGCGCTGGTGGCCACCATTACCAAAACTCTGGTCCACATGAAGGTATTTGATTACTCCTATCAACGAGTACTTGTTACAGTTATCTTATAACCTCGAGAATATACTTGTCGTGCACGTAGACCATTCTGTCTTCCGAACTTTTCATGTCCAACCACCACAAGATTTTCTTTACTATAAAACTGAAGAAAACACCCTCTTCAATATCATTTATATATATAATAAAGGATTCTCGGGTTAATTTCTTAGGATCCGCTCTAGTGTCGTATTACATAAGCCCCATTTCATGTAAATGTTCACATTAAACCAATTAACATAATACTTATAATATTAATATCGCACACGACGCGATTCTTCGTTAATTGTCCACCTGTGACGCACTGTCATTGCCCAAGCTACACGCAATCTAATTACGAGTACATTTTTTCCATCGTATCATGTATCTAAAAACAAGCGTCACGCCTGGGATGGTACGCTGTCGGCATCTACAAAAATGCTGGATAACGGCAATTGTCGTACGCCAGATGCCATGATACCGTTTAACGGAATTCCCATCAAAATGCTTACGCCTACGAAAGACAGGCACATGTATAACAACGAAACGATACTGGCAATTTCAATTAAGCGATATGAATTGCTTCAACCTAGGTCTTGGATCAGTTAAATGGCGATAGCAATTAACTTGAGCAAATAACTCGTGCGCCCAATAATTTGGGTATAAAAAGAGTGGTTGCAAAGAGATTAGAGTTAATAGTTAATCGATCCGAGTAAAAGGTCGCAGCCTTGCATTGTAACAGTGGGCCTTCTACTTTGAATTATTTAAAGGAGAATTAACGTAAACCAGCAAAGAGGACTTTTATAAGACCTTATTTAAAAAGTAACCAAATAAATCCAGGTATTAATTAATAAATAATAATAAAAAGGTCGCGGCCTCGTACAGCGGGACTTTTCACTAAATAAATAAATATAACATTAAAATAAATAAAACTATTGGAAGAAGGTTAAATTCGTCTTTTCATTAATAACTCTCGGCTCAGCAACCCGTCCCTTAGGGAACTAAGGAAGCACGGCTGCTAGGCGTAACGCCGCCATTGACTTACCACACACCCCCACACACACACATTAAGTGAGCAAGATGACATAAGTAGGATGACCAAAACACCGACTATTAAACGCCTAAGATATGGACTGCGTTTATTATCATACCCGAGGCCGACCGGTTTAGTACAATTTCCTTATTACTATACATCCATCCAAGCAGGTAAAGAATGCATGCACCAGCACTGTAGATATACCTTTCTGCGTTGAGTTATTTAAATATTGCAAGACAGCCAGACGAGAAAGACGCGATGAAGGACGTACTTATTCTTGACTCTCGTAAGTCAGTTTACTATCGACAGCTTTTGTTTTATTTGGTTTCAATGTCAGTATCTGAAGTTGTGGACGTCAAAAAATCATTAAAAAAAATCATTTAAAATAAAATTTAAACAATATTGAAGTCAGTTTGTGGGGGTACGAAGTCGCGACGCCACACGGGCGAGAGTTCTAGCTCGTCCCCACAATTCACTTAATGAAAGTTCCGCCAAAAGTTAATCACCAAATAAATGAAACGCACTGAGCACGAGTTTGTTATACTTAATGTTTTTTTTTATTTTACACCGGACTTAATATTAATGCTAAAATGATTTTTAAAAATTCGATACAAGGCGAAACGATACAAGGTTAAACACTTCGACACGACCCCGAGGTATATTACGCATCTCCGCGGTTTGCGTAATGATGAGACTCACCGAGGATAGAACTCTGACATGAATTCCATCCTAGGTTAGGGTTAAGAAAAGGGAAGAGAGAGAAAAACTTTTCTCTTAAGGGTGTGGCCGCCACAGAAATGCACTCTTCAGTGAAGTGGTGTGTGCATGGTTCTTTCATGGATGAGAACGAAACTAGAACAAAGAAAGGGTATAAAGTGCATTCATAGGATACGATTTCGGTAAAGCAAATAAAACCGAACTCGTCGGATGCTAACGGGTTTGCTTATGCATCGTCCGGTAATGAGGGTTAGCTAAATAAATAGCAGCCGCTCATTAAATTAAAAAAAATGTTTTTCGGATACCACAAACGATATGAATTGTTTATGGTATCGCAGGAAACCTATGTAGGAACAGCGTTCTTCTGTTTGCACATGGTACGAGTTAGAGAATTTTATTGCTGGGAGAAAAGGGTCGTCGGCCAATGTGTACGTAAAGAAATTTATCGTACACATGGCGAAGTTGGAAAATAGACGACGATTTTATGGTCCCTGTCATGACGGTTACATTGTATGCAAACCGAATCATTTTGTTTACAGTAATTTGTCTAGTACCGAATGTGTCGAATTGGTTTGGAATTCCAGATAAGCGAAGAAAGAATTCTTACGGAAAATTGTATGCGAAGTGATGCATGAAAAGGTAAGTTTTCTTTACAGGGACTTTAAGATTATAGATTTGATCTAATTAATGAAGCCTTTTCAGGTGCTTAATGCGATTGCATTAGCAAAACTTATGCGACTTGGGATGTGGTTATGGGGGTTTTCAAGTAAGTGTACCGTGGGGTTTGGCGGCACCGCCACAAGTTTCATGGTTGGCGTTCGATGATATGGACGCCAACAAATTGAAGTATTTGAAATCTTCTGTAATAAAAATAGAAGTTAAAAACATTTGTTATTCAATGCAAACCTCAGACTCCACTCTTCCGTTAAATCAAGTATTTTTAAAAGAGATTTGTTCTTTTAAGCACAAACATTTATATTTCACCTAGGCTTCATTTTGTTGCTGATCCCATTGTAGGAATTTTTAGTAAAATGTCTTCTTTTTATCTTTTTACACACTCGGATAATACCGTCCACATATGTGAGCCATTACATCACTGCTAATTATTATTAAAATCCCTTTGCTTGTATCCGGCGTGGCGTGTTAATTGTTTCACAAATTTTATCGGTATGTGATAACAACATTTTTCAAAGCAACAACACTATAGAATAGAAAATTGTTTATGTTCATGAGAAAATACACTCGAAAGGCTAAACACAATACCCATCGAGGGAAGTAAATCACGTCCTTTCTTAGAAGACAATGCCTAAACTTATCTAAAATGAGAACATATAAATCATATGTTAAACATTACTTCCAGGACTTGATTACTTCCCCTCGTTTACATCCAAGAAGTTATTTCATAAATAGATTGTTGTTTCGACTCAATCGGTCGTAAAAGGTTGCCTAGTCCTTGGCCGTTTTCGTTGCCAATACATATAAATCAAAAGAATATCAAATAGTCTGCCAGGACTTTACGCAATCACAGCAGTTAATGCGTTTTGCTCTTCTGCTACATTGCCTATAACCATAAGATTCATCGAAGCAAAAGCAACACCCCCTTATGAGAATTCATCTAAGCATGCCGTGCGAAAATCCCATTTACCTCTGGTGAAAACATTTTTTATCATGAATCTGTGGGCAAGGGTGTATGCCCGCAAAAAGGAAATTGTAGGATTTGACAGGAAAATAAGTTTCATAAGGTTCTTTCCGTCTCCAGTTCACCGAAAAATTTGCACAGCTAGAGGCATTCATCTAAGGATCTTGCATCTTGTTAGATGTGGTTTGTCGTTAAATCTGTGAGAACTTTGAGGCGGTTTGGCTTTGAATCCATCGATGCAAATCAACCAGAAAATTGAATTTCTAGATTTTTCTTTTATTGAAAATCAGATCTTTTGATTGAAACAAATTTGGTTCAAAGGACATTTGCGAAATATAATATATAGACCGACCCCCGACTGCTATCTCAGCAAATCTACTCTCTGACTAATATGTGAAACCACAGATATTATTCACGGCTACGAACGTAGAAAATAACTCCTCAAAGACAGGAAATAATTCCACGGCTTTTTGAGCAGTAATTCTTCGGCTTACAATAGGGACGTAATACGTTTGGTGGAGGCAATACCACACAACATCGTTGATAGAAACTCGTTCAGTTAATGGCTTACCCGCTATGAGAAGCTTTCTGTAAGACCATGCCAACCGAGGAAGACATGAACATATAAAAGTCAGTTATGTGGAAGGAGTTAGTCTATCATTAGAGTTAACGTATCACTGGAGTTAATATTTCACTGGATCGTGTGTTATTTCGACATAAAATTGCCATCGGGTTACATGAACAAATTCCTGTAGCCAGATGTGTTGTGGAAAATCCTTTGCGGAAAAGTTAATACCTCATTGAGAGAGTTGTGTTCATAGAAATGACTTACCTATGGAATTATGTTCACATGTTCTTGTCCCTATTAACACGTCTTTGGATTTACGTCAAATATTGGCGTTCCATCCTGATTAGCAGGACGATAATGGACTGTCTGGTTTTTTCCCATTTGGTTGAAATACTAAGAGCTACACTTTTTCACTTCTAGACTCACATGCACTACAACACATCTTGCTTCTCCTACCCCACGGGCTAGACTTTGGGTTGTCCTTACCGGGGGCAATTGATTTTATGGGGTGTAGGACATATTCATCAATCCAAGTGCAAAATTACATGAACATGACCTGAATTCCATCCTATGTAAACCATGAATCCTTAACAAGAGCCTTGGACGAGTACACATAAAATGTTGGTAAGGATTTTACACTAAGTGCTCCACGGGACAAAAAAGGAGATAAGTAAGACATATGAGATCCCCACTTACTTGTCGTAACAATCTTTTCTCCTGGGTTCATGATTTGAATGTCAAATGGCAACCAGTGTCTGAAGTGACGTGACTTTATTATATTTGATACAATTTCGTTAGAACACTCGAAACGGAGAGGGATGAACTAGCCGACGGCAGCATCTCAAAATTTTCGTTGTCAAAATCTGATTTACAAATTTCGAAATTAATACTGAGCGGTGTTAGGATAAAAAATAAACGAATTCGTGAATTGAAAATGTTCAAGTGGTGGATTAAAGGGAGTGTGTGGATTAGAAGAAGTTGACGTCAGATTCGTCTTTGAGCACGACTTTTATTGACATTAATTTCTGGTGACGTCGAAGTATGTCCTTCACACTGTGAACACTCTTTTGCGCGAGCAAGTGCTTACAATTGAATAACAACTTTATAACTATGCAAATTGAAATTTTTAGTTGTGTAAGTAGAATGTACCACCTCTTACTGTGTAACCCGAATACAAATCATGCTGCTTGAGTACTCCTCAACACATGGGCAGTTAGGCATAACTGGCATATGGTGGAAACCCTTTGCGAGCACTTTATGAATGATGTTTGGGGGACAGAATTGAACATTTCGTGCATAGTCTGAGAAATGATACAAAGGAACTTTTTCCTCCGAGAATAACTCACACTAATTCAGCTATAGCAGGATCAAAAAACGAGTTGTACCATGTGCTACCTTTCAATTTTTATTTGTATGTGCTATGAAGTAGGATTTGGTTTGTAACAAGTGAGCAAGTAGAAACTCGGCCTTTTTGTCAAATTCAACTTTATTGGAAAAGATGCTTGCAGCAATCAAAGTTATATTGCCTGGTGACAAACTCCTAACTGTGCTATAAGTTCTATAGGTTCTTCTTGAGTTTGACATCATCCAACAAAACTTGAAGTTCTTCATCGCCAAATTTTTTTACTGCTCCTGGACCGCTTAAAATGTTCTTCACGAAATCTTGCAAACCACTTTTATACTGTTGAATGACTTACAGAATGTTTACTCAAAGCCGAATTAATCAATTCCATAGCTTGAGCAGCATTTTTTTTTTCATTTGAAAAAAAAGTCCACGGAGGATGTGGTGACGGAGGTAGACGACGTCCAGAGCGGTGTCCAAACGGCGGTTGAGTAGGATGTAAAAAATAACGGATGTAAACGGCAGCAACGGATGATCAGTCACTTCCAGAGCGATGTCCAAACGGCAATTGAGTAAGATGTAGAAAATAACGGATGAAAATCACCTCACCAATTTAAATATAGTATTATTCAACCCTTCTCCAATATTTTGCGATTCAACGAACAAACGGAAAGTAGTTCCCCAACCCACATCCCTGACTGACAATATCCTCACTAACCCATTGATCACTATGCTACCCCCTTCCACACCACACTAACTTATTTCAATAATAATTAGGTAGCTAGACTAAGTTAAGATAAGTTAAGTTAAGTTAAGTAAATTAGCATAGGTTAAGTAAATAACTATATCCTGATTTTCTGACCTTTTCCAGGAAGCTCTACTCACTAAAATCTTAATCCATAACCAATATATAACTTTTATCATATTGTTTGAAAAATGTACTAGTAAGTATATGTAAACAATTATAGCTAAGGTATCATAAGTTATCTGTATTGCTTATTGTAAAAATTATTTATGGTCAATAAATACAGAAATGTAAAAAAAAAAAAAACGGATGAAAAACGGCAGCAACGGATGATCAGTCACATCCAGAGCGGAGTCCAAACGGCGGTTGAGTAGGATGTAAAAAGAAGGGATGTAAATGGCAGCAACAGATGATCAGACAGTTCTAGAGCGGTCTCCAAACGGCAATTGAGTAGAATGTAGAAAATAACGGATGATAAACGGCAGTAACGGGTGATCAGTCACGTCCAGAGCGATTTCCAAAACTGCGGCACTCACGTTTGTCACAGAGAAAAGAGTAGACCAGTCCGTAGAGGTTGCAAAAAGGCAGTTAAGTGGTAAATTGAAATTTGACGTTTTTGGTGGCGTCCCTTTTTGTCACCGACGCGTTGTCAGCTGGAGGGCGACAGTTGGCAAATGGCAGGTAGATGTGAACGTACTAGAATTCCGCAGTACATTTAATTGTGAATCCGTAACAATCTCTTATACAAATGATGCACACGGAATGACAGCATGTTAATGCCTAAAATATAGTCATAATAACAGCAATGACTAAGCTATATACGAGGGTTGTTTGATAAGTCAGCGACTTTTTGAATGCTTCACGCAGTCGGTTTAAATGCAACACTGCTGAACTTGAAATGTCATCTGCCATCTATATATAGACTACTGTCAAAGTTTGTACAAGCTGCGTCATTTAGTTTGTGTTTGACCGCTATTTAAAGCGAAAATGGAAAAGAATGAATTTCGTGTGCTGATTAAGCATAATCAAGCAAAATCCATAAATTGGGCTATTTCTACACCATCCAGCAATGACTATTTCCTGTTTGCAAACTTAAAAAAATAGTTGGGTGGCAAGAGATTTGCATTGAATGAATGAATGAATGAATGAATGAATGAATGAATAGAGGGCAGAAACCTCAGTTTATTTCGCTTAGTACAAGTCGAAGAAATATATAAACCTATATATAGACTTATGAACTAACTTAAAAAGTAAGACATGCGGGTTGGGAGTGGGAGAGTAAGTTTAAAGAATCTTAAAAATGGAATGGGGAACTAAACAAAGATGGATAGAATAATAGTCTATGTGGTAGGAGGAGGAGGATAAGCCGGATGCTAGGGTGTGAGTATGAGTGCGGGAGAATGTAGGCGGTGAGCGGGGTATGTTCCGGAGGGGTAACAGAGGAGACGACGTTTGAGAGCAGGAGAGGTGAGATTGAAGTCAAAGAACGTGGGGTAAGAGTTTGCCTACCCCTGCATTCGCGAAATGGGTTCATTGAAACCGTAAGACGTGTGATGGACGGGCAAATAAAAGAGACGAAGGTGTCGCAGATATCGGGGATTAGTGGAAAATGTGATGGACGAGAGCAGGCTTGGGCAGTTGATTGAGCCTGAGAGTAGACGGTGGATGAAGAGGATGTCAGCATGAGTTTTGTGCTTTTCAAGTAATTAGGTGAAGACTGTTTGTGTATGGGGGTATAATCAGAGGATTTCTCCAATTCAATCCTCGGAGGGCAAAACGCAAAAAACGACGGTGAACGTTTTCGGGCCTGCGAATTTGGGACGAGTAGTGAGGAGACCAAACCTGACTACCATACTCAATAAGGGGGCGGATAAAGGCTATATAGAGCGATCTGGAAACGTAGTGATTAGAGAATTCTTTCGACCAGCGTTTCACAAAACCAAGAACAGAGTTGGCATTGAGAATTAATATATGAGATGAAGTTAAGCTCACTATCACATAAGATGCCAAGGTCACGAGTCGTATGTACAGGTGTTATCTGTTGGTTGAGTAAGACAAAGGAACGTAGCGGGGGGGGGGGGGGGGGGGGGGGTCGTTTACGGAAGAAGTTGATTGAGTGACATTTGGTAATATTTGGTTCGAGGCAGTTATTTTGGCAACAAGTTGAAAAGCTGTCGAGATCCATTTGGAGAGAAGAGCGGATCGTCTTGAGGAGTTTAGTGTCGTACGCGTATAGAGAGATGGAGGAGTGCTTGATACTGGAGTCTTTAGGATTAATAGTATGAATGAAAAGGGGGGGGGGGGGGGTCCAAGACGGCTGCCCCGGGCAACCCCTGACGGGGGAAGAAACTGATTGACGTGGGTGGATCTAAATCTGACACAGTAAGTTCGATCATTAAGATAGGAAGAAATCCCCTTAATCAGCAAGGGTTCGAAGCCAAGGGAGGATAGTTTAAAGAGGATGAGGTTGTGTGAAATTTGGTCGAATGCCTTGCTGAAATTGATTATGATTACATCGACTTCGTTGCCGTTCTCGAGGACACGGACAGTGTGGGTTGAGAGTTCAACTAGATTGGTGGTGGTCGATCTACCCGTAGGGAAACCGTGCTGGTTGAGTGAGATGATGGATTTGCAGCGAAAATATAACGCGTTGTAAAAAATGGCATCGAACAGTTTTGGTACATGTGACAGTTTGGCGATGGAACGGTAGTTACTATTATCCTTTTTTGGCCCCTTCTTATGTATGGGGGTGACAAAAGCGGATTTCCAAATATTTGGGAAGACGCCTTGTGTAAGAGACAGATTGAATATTATTGATAGCGGGAGAGAAAGAGATGAGGAACATTCTTTTAAAAGGACAGTCGGAAGTCTATCAGGTCCAGGGCTGAACTTGTCTTTAAGCAAGTTTAATTTTTCTTCAACTAGGTGGTGCTGAATTATTTGAGAGATGAGGGGGCCACTGGAGAATTCGGGCAAGTCTTTGAAGTAAGAGATGTTAGGCTCGAAAGAGTTGTCCGTGAAGGATTTATTAAAGAAAGAAGCGAAAAGATTGGCAGTAATTTGTGGGTCGGTTGGAGTAATCGTGTCATAGGAAATGGAGTTGGGATAGGGGTCGGATTTACGTTTATAGTTAATAAAGTGGAAACAAGATTTAAGGTCATTTATCATGTTGTTTTGTGTTTTCGTGAGACAATCGTAGTATAGAGAGTTGTAAAGCTCGGTGAATTTATAAAAGCAACCGAGAAAGTTGGAGTAGACCAATGAATGAAGAGTTCATTACAGAAAGTAACGCATAATCTGAGGGCCTTGAGGAAACTTATTATTTGGAAGGAATAAAAAAAATGGAAAAACGCTGGACAAAATGTATGGAGCTAAACGCAGATTATGTCAATAAATAAGACGACAAAATATTTTTTATTTAAAAAGTCACTGACATATCAAACTGCCCTCATTTATGCAAATGGCGAGCGAACTGGATGCGTTCAAGTATGTTTTTAGTGCAATTAACTTCAGAGTCGAGTTTATACTTGCACACCTTTATAATATGCACACAAAACAATATGTTTTTCAGCAGTTTGAAAAAGAAATAAATGTAAGGGAATGGAAGTTTCAACCTATCGGTCTTGTAGCCTGACGATTGAAATCACGAGGGAATCAATTACCAGATGAAGCATTCCACATTCGAGTAGTTCGATTAAGGAACAATTAGCAATATTCATGTAATATTAATTTGTTACGCTTCAATCTTGTGGTACGGAGGTTTTTACTTAAATATGAAAATGGAATTCTGTCTTTGAAGGAATATACACCCTGTAAATTGTGTACAAATATGAAGAGGGTATTGCTTAAGAATCTCAAAATATTGTACATCGTTGCACGTTTTTCAGGTTCGGCTACGAGCCCATTGCAATACGTGTTTACTTTACGTATTTTTTGTTTGTTGATGGATGATCCTTTATGATTTGTGTAATGCGGTGTGTGGAAAGTCGAAGTGGACAATTCTTTAAAAATAATAAAATTGCAAATTACAAAATTTGTTGTTTTTCAAGTGTCTTGGATAACCACAAAGTACGATCTTCGAATAAAATTATAGACTGAAGACTTAAGATTTCTCTGGCTCTAATCTCGTGCACCAAGTTCGAAGATTCTGTAGGGTGATATGCATCTTGGCCAATATCACACCTTTATTAAGTACAAGTTTCTATAATTTACAATAATGCAACAATTAGATCGAACAAACAAATCACAAAAAATAGTAAGAAAGAAGGTCAATGGAAGCGTGATTAGAGCTTTCCACGGAATTTAATGAAAAACCTTAAAATACATTTACTGAATAACCGAAAGCCCAGATAGCTGGTGCTGAATTCTGAACAATTATTGATATTGTAATTAATTATGTATCAAACAGTTTTAATAATAATAATAATAACATTTACTGATATTAATGAATTTATACGAAGCAAAATAAAAAAAAAGGAAAAATCTATTTTTCATCGTGTCTCTGGCTTCTGGCTGTCCTGCAACAACTCCAATCACCTATATTGTTGTAACGCGTCTCGCCGTGCTTCTTCAATAGAGAGGGAAGACCGAGTAAGCGACGAGTTAAAATAATTATTATTATTATTTACTGGCCTTTAGGAACCCGGAAGTTCATGACCTCACCGACTCGGCTCCGCCATTGTTCCCTGTCCTGTGCGTTCTCCTTCCACGTTCGATCATCCAATCCGATCTCCTCGAGGTCCAATCTAACATCATCCTCCTATCCCCGTCGCGGCCGTCCCGTCGGTCTCTTCCCCGTTAGTTTACCGTCAAGAATTCTATGCACGGTCCTATCATCGCCCATTCGCGCTACGTGTCCGGCCCATCTTAATCTTCGCGACTTGATCACTCTCACTATTGTAGGTTTGCGGTATAGCTCTTCCAATTCGTGGTTGTGGAGTTTCCTCCATTGTCCTGATTCCTCGTCATATTTACCGCCAAATATACCCCTTAAAAGTTTATTCTCGAATTAGCGGAATTTGTTATCTTCCCGTTTTGTGAGAGGCCATGTTTCGCATCCGTATAGAGCAATCGTCATGATTATGGTTCTATAGACACGGAGCTTTATATTACGTGATAGCAGTTTGGATTTTAATAGTTTACTGGCTGCATGCCAACTAGCGTTGCCGGAATGAAGTCTTTTGTTAATTCCCTTTGACGTTTCGTTTCTGGTCGTCAGTAACGTTCGCAGATATTTAAATTCTTTGACATTTTCAAATATCTTGCCTCTGACGTTTATATGTGTTCTCTGAGGTCCACCTGCTCGACGAGTTAAAATTAATAAAATTATTTTTTGTTGATATTTATTGACTAACTTTTCTCGATGGGTTACAAGTTTAATATATGATTAATACTTTAATCAAAACGACCTTTCGTCTTCAGGTCTCTGTTTAATCCTATTATTTTATTCAGGTTGAAAGGGTCCGCTGTTCCATCGCAAAGCTGCAACCTTTTACTTTGTTCCATTAAGTCTGATCCTATTCTCTTTGCACCCACTTCATTTATACCCAGATTATCGGGGCAGAATCGCAAACGATGCAACTAATTCTTCTGACCCCAAGTACAAGTCATTTACCCTGCCGCAGTTCTGATCAGTCAGATTTGACTCATATTGAGTCAAATTGCCTGGCACGAGTCACGTGCCTTGCCCAATTGTTATTGCCACACTTTATGATCCACATAAAGTATAGCGGCCTTGGTTAAAGCAATTCGTATCGCTTAATTGACATTGCCAGTGGCACTTTGTTGTTATGCATGTACCTGCCTTTCGCAGGCCTCAGCATTTTGACGGAGACTCCGTTAAACGGTATTATGACACCTAGCGTGCGATAATTGTCTTTGATGTCGACGACAGAATCCCATGCCAGGTGTGGCGCTTGTTTTTGGATACGAGGCAAAAATATTACTTGCAATTAGATAGCGTGTAGCTTCGCGAATGACTGTGCGTCATTGGGTGAGTAGTTAACGAGAAATCGAATAGTGTGCGATATTATGTTAATTGCATTGAAATGAATTATGTTAACCGCTTGTGGAATGGGGATTATGTAGTGGAATATTACAACATCGATGAGAATGTTAGGCTCAGCTTCGGGATATCTGAAAAGAAGGCGGAAATTTGCCTAATGGTAGTCTACGGGGTTGGTACGTGCGACCTCTAACTACTTGGTTGGAGAGATGTTATGAATGAAATCATATAAGACCAATTGGTCTTTGGTGAGGGAGTAAACGCAGATTACGTCGTTGGCGTCTGATAATATGCGTTTTTGTTGAATCTGTATAAATCTAGTAGTAGAAGCTTCTATATAAGGTCAGTAGTACCTATCAGTTAAAAATGAATGCAATCCGTTGGTTTCTGGTATGCAGTAAAATGGATTAGATTCGGGAATAACTTGAAAATTAACTACTAGGAAGTCGTGTGCGATTGTGCACACATTAAGTTCTATACCTCAGTCAAGAAACATTGCCTTTAATTGGATGAACTATATATTAGTTATTAAGAATTGAAATTAGATCAACAAAAGGTGACTTAATTTAATCTTCGGTGGTGGCACGATATACAAGACACCAAGGTGGTGATTATGCAGTGATCTGAACACGTGAACAATTAAAACCTAACTGCAGTCACCAAAAGACCGCATTGTGTTTGGAAATATTGAAGTCTGCACGATTAAAAAATCCTCAGTGGTATATTTTGCTGAGAAGAGTATTCAAAGGCCTTAGCATACACTGTTAGCCGAGAGCGGAGTTCTAAGGGTTTGGTTGCGTGGTAATGCGAACAGCAAACCGAGGACTGGATTTTAAATCGTGGATAAAATGTGGTTGATAAAAAGGAAAAATAGAATGTGCACCAAAAAGGGGCCCTGATGTGCACCAGCACTAATCGTAAAGATGAATATTTGGGATCAATCGGTTGATATACTGAATCAGCAATTCGTTAATCCTGCAACAGTGCAATACCAACGTACGTTCAGAATGCCAGATTCTGCTGAATGCCTTAAAAATATTTTGCGTTTACTGTCGTAATGTTAATATAATGTAGTTACTCAACGCTTTTTTTTTTTTAATATACTTCTCTCAGGAGAGGCGAACCTATGGCGCCGAGTCACCGCCCCGCGATGCCATTAAATAACTGTTGTAGTTATGTGGGGGTAAGAAGTATGGCACCAGACACGGGCGCGCGGTTCACTTTCTTCCCCACTGATAGTTTCAATCACACTTATTAAAATAAAACACTGATGCTTGTTTTGATGTTGCAAGTGAATTTTGTTAATTTTGTAGTTTTTATTTGATTAATTTTGGTTTAGCAATCTACACTGAACTTTGATTTTGATATATATATACAAAAGAATGATTGGTGTTCAAACCCGCTGTAAGCGCACTGGCGATTATTACAAGACTCCTCTCCTTGAGGGATGAGATTTGACTTTAGTGATCGCGAACGTATTTTTAGACGAGCGGCGGCGTGACCTGCCGCTGTGATGACTCAATAGTGACTGATTGGAATTAGGCATGGAAATTGGGATTTCTGCTTTTACACAACGATCAACCAATGGTAATCGTGCTATCTTGTGCATCCTTCAATTCCCCACACTCATCGAGGTGGATAAATACTTGCGTATTCGTACGACGTCGATGGGCGTAGAAAGGATGAAGAAGTCAAAAGGAAAGCACAATAACCAGGGGTTGATCTGGCTTAGTGTGTGTGTATTAATGCAGCGTCTGAGACTGATCCACTGACCTAGTGCGGTGATTGTGGTGATCTCAGAGTGCATCGAACTATGAAAAGACAGAGTTGTAGAGGAGAGGTAAATGTAGTTTGCGCTATTCACCTGTAAAATGAGATCGTTCATCCCAAGGGAATGGATAATCTGAAGAAAAGCCGAAGTGGCTAGAGTAATTTATCATGAAAACCAAACTCGAATAATTTGGAATTACTCCAGCCGTTGCATGGTTATGCAACAGGGTCGTTTGATTTGACTTGTTGTTGCTAACCGACATGATGTGATTTCTGGTGGAAATGTCATGGACTAGCAAAATGGAGTTGCCGTATGGCAAAAGCGTAGCTAAACTCAATTATGCATTATCTGCATAGGATAATGAGTTTAGCTATGTGTCCTTGGGAAATCAATGATTCTCAGGTGAATACCGAACGGTGGGATATGGGTTGATGTGACGCACTGTTAGCGGTCGAAATTGGGTTAGGATTGTGGGCTGGTTCTCCATGTGATATAGAGAAAGCCCTCAGTTACTGTTGAAAAACAGTCGCGGGTTGTAACGTTCCGAAAACTCTCAAGCGAGGAAGGTGTTCCATACCTTTCTCGTTCTGTAACCCTATGAGTTTTGGTGCAGAGATGTACGGCCTGTCGGGAGGAAGTAATAGTATTAATAGTAGTAGTAGTCGTCGTTTTGTTTCTTATATGGTTTGTACATTAAATTTTACAATACATTGACAAATATTATCGACTATAATAATATATAAGAAAACTAGAAGGCATTCAGTGTTTTTATACGATTAAAGTAACAAAACAGAGCTGAATGCCCCTTTACAATGGCAATCAAGTAAAATATCGATTTTTCAGGCAGGGTGAATATTACCGGTTCAGGAATGGTTGTGTAGTACATTCAAAAACCACAAAACTTTTATAAAGATTGAGCATTAATTCAAAAAGATAAATTTAGGTACAATTTGTTAAGTCGGTTGGAGGCAAATGAAAGGATACAAACTATGTTTAAACCAGAATACCAGAAATGCAAGAATCTAAGGCAGCATAGTCCAGGCTGATGAGTCACATCTTCACTCCTATTAGAAATGCACTAGATCTTGCTAGAGCCCTGACTGATGTAGGTAACTCATTGAATAATCGAAGTGACAACACAGTAAAGAAATCACGATATGCTATAGTACGGAATTTGGGAACAGTTTACATAAATAAATAATTACCTCAAAGGTTATACCGGGAGATTAATCGAAAATTAAGATTACCAGACCTCAAGAAGAATATATTTAACACTTTAAAACAAAACAAGTGTCTTACAGGAGGAGCATTCAGAACCCTGAACAAAGGAAAGGACACGTGCCTGGTAGGCTTTCTATAAATTTGTCTAAGAACTAATTTCTGCAGGATTAACAGTCGCTGTATTTTATCTTTACAACCACCACCCCAACATGCAATTCCATATTGTAACTTAGAATGGAATAAACCATAACAAATGATCCTCAAAAGCTTAGTGGAACAGACGTTACGCAAAAAATAAAAAATGGCGAAGAGTGCATCGGAAATATTTTCTCAGTGTATTAGCGTGACATGAAAAGCTCATTCTCGAGTCGAGTGTAAGTCCTAGATACTTAAATTCATTTACACTCTCAATAGGAAAACACTTATCACTACAGGTTCGACAGTAACAAAAAGGGGGCGAAGAGAAACCAATGAAACAGCAGAAGTTTGTAAGACACAGTCCAGGACATTCCGGAGCATGGAAATGCAGAACAGCTTTCAGGTCGGGTGCAGGAAATAAGCTGAAGGATATTAATTTAGTTTTGGAACCGATTACCAAGTTATGTTCAGCAACCAGTGTCTCAACAAACTCAAATCCCAGTTAACATCACAGATCAAATCTAACGGACAGCCCAAACCCCAGGGGAAGGCAATATCATCAGCAAAAGCTTTAGGTGGGCCCGTGAAATCAAGAGTGAACAGTGAATTTATGTAGACTAAAAAAATGACAGGGCCCAGAACGGTGCCCTGTGGAACGCCGAGGTTAAGAATACTTTCACCACTCCTGACATCATTTATCTTCACTCGTTGCGACCTGTTTTTGAGATACGACTGAAAGCAGTCAAGCATGAAACCTCGAAATCCTGGTTTTTCTAATTTCCTTAATAAAAACGTATGGTTGACCATGTCGAACGCTTTGGTAATGTCGATAAATAGGCCAGCCGTACACTTCTTTCCATCGAGTTGTACCACTATTTGCGAACAAAATTGCGGGAGTGCATCCTCAGTGGATTACCTATAAGAAAACCAAACTGTACTGGACTAAAAAATTTCGTTTTTTCAAAAAATTTCATTATTCTCGTTTTCATAAGTTTCTCAAACATTTTACTAAAGACATACAACAGTGTGATGGGTCTGTAGCTACCGACCTCAGCAGGATAGCCCTTCTTGAGAAGAGGAATGACGTCTGCACATTTAAGACTGTTTGGGAAGATTAGATAGGACGTCCACTAAAAAACAGGCTGTTCTCCTAAGTATATTACTCGTTATGCCATCACGTCCACGTGAATTTGAATTAGGTAGAGTACCAATGATTTCTAGAATTTCAGAAGTAGTAACCAGCTAAAAAGCAAAACTGCTACTCTGCAACAGTTCAGGTTGCATGTATATGCTACGACAAGTACAACTTGACGAACGGACAGTACTCGGTTGAAGATTATAGCCAATACTGGCAAAATAATTGTTAAATGTGTCAGCAATCTCTAATTTGTCATGCACTTCAGAGTTTCCAACGTGTAGAACAGTAGGTGATTTTGAAGCAGGAGATTTATTTATTGTACTATTCACTACACGCCACTCTTTACGTAAATTACCCTGAGCAGATCTGACTTTGGCATGGTAGTAATTGTAGAGTCAGATGGGAATCTCTTTTTTGAGGTCAGGACATCATAATTTATACCTAGTCTTTAGTACACGGTTATCAGTATACTTTTTGCATCATTCCAGAGTTGGTTCTTAGCTGCAACTTTGTTTACTAAGCCACTCGATATCCAAGGTTTAAGTTTTTTTGGCAAATTGGCAAAAAGGTGAACCGCAGATTGGTGCGATCCATCGGATTGGAGCGGAAATAAAACGAATCACACGAAATAATACCAAGAATCTCCTAGGAATAGTCCCGTGATAATATCTGTAAAACAGACAAAGGGTTGCTACGCATCTTCGATGAGATATCCTCTGCAGTGTCGTTGTCAGAGCTGTGATCAATCAGGCGGATTGCCCGTCTCTGTATGTTCTCAAGTAGTTCGAGGCTATGCTTAGGAGCGGAGCTCCAAACATAGGAACTAAATTTGAGCGAGTTATCACACCGAATTCATCTATAACAAAACAACGCAAAACAAAGAAAATTCCAGAAGAGTGATAAGCCACGACTTGACCTTGGAACATCGTGAATAAACATCAAGATTGATAAGCCACGATTCGACTCTGGAACATCAAGTACAAATATCAAGAGTGATAACCCCTGCCTTGATTTTGGAACATCGAGTACAAATATCAAGATTGATAAACCACGATTCGACTCTGGAACATCAAGTATAAATATAATCGCAGGACGCCGTCTGGCATTCTATTCTGCACCGTAGTTCCGAGACATTATTATAGAATCCGCTTGACCTGAGCCTAGCATAAGTAAAACTATATTGATTTAATAAGGGACCATAGGTCCGATGAAAATATTATGTATTTTTTGTGCTTAGCCCACCTATTGCACAACAACAGGCTGAAACCCTACTACGAAAAAAGGAGGCCAAAAACGGACGAACTACGACAAACAAAGTAAAGTAACGCACCACATCCAGTGCAGGGATCAACGCTACATTCTCTACTTTTGTAGCCAAGCTTCATTCCTCTTCTAAGAATGAAGCTACCACTATTTAAGGGGGGAAGGTATTGTTACGGACTCCGCCCCCGTGTCCTCGCCTAACACCCACTAATTTCCGCAAATTTCCCCTCTCTCCCTGTAAAGGAAAGAAAAATCGTCAAGTAACTAATTTGCATAAATTACTTTATGCAAATTCTACTTGGCAGTAAAAATAATAAAAAAGGCGTTGGCGCTGAATAAAAAATAGAAACGTCAACGGCAAAACAAAAAAATAGACTAGAATTCTCATTAGAAGAACTACAGCGACTAAGTTTGTGTTTATAAAAATTACATTAAATAATCGTAGGTCTGTAAAAAAATAATTGTGAAAAGTAAAACCCACCAACCATCATCAACAAACAGCCAGCTGAACCAGGGGGAGTCAAGAACTCAACGCCCCCTGCAACCTGCACACCAGGGACCAGCAAGTAAGTCAATTTACTTACCCCTTACTTATATTACTTATCCCTTAGTATATTACATAAATTGTTAATATATGTTAAATATATTATACAACAATTTTTGCACTAGCGAGATTTATATATGAGAAGATGTTGGGTTGGAGTAAGATATTGTTTGGGCTTAAAAACACAACTCAATTTTCTAGAGGTGGACCCGGTGATATTCGGTATGTGTTCATGCCACGATATATTCTTGCAGACTTGAGGCCGAGCAAACGTATGCTTCCTCTAGATTCAAGAGCCTGGATATTCATGATCCATTTTCGTTGTGAACCGTGTATATTGGGTCTTTGTTTCATTAAAGTCAACGAAAATGGCATTTCCCCGTTGCACCCCGATTCAGAGTTTCAGACTCTATCTGACTACAGCTGGTGTGTTTTTGATACATTAATCGGCCGATTATTCAAAAATGAGGACACGAGTGCAATATACTATCATCCACAGATCGCACACTCTCAATCCCTTAGGCCCCGCCCACGAAAGCTCAGCCCATTTGTCCTCCGAACCGCGCATAAGATCGAATCTCTTAGCCTCTCGCCCCTCTTCCGCATCTCGCCTCAGCCCCCCCCCCCACGTTTTTGATCCCCTTCTGCCGCGCCCGTCAAGATTACTCAACAATCCCTTAAGACATCTGATTGCCGCTATGCCCTCTCAAAGCTTCGAAATAATCGGACCTACGACAACGTCCGCATTTATCTAGCTTATCTTCATGGTAAATCTGATGCAGTTTGCTATGAAGGCAAAACGAAAACTAGCGTTAAGATCTCCATTCAACAAGAAGGTCTCCCCACCGATTTTCCTAGCCTTCGTAATCTGTTCATGAAGTTCCACGAACATTTTAATATTCCCCCTCTTAAAGTAACAAGAGACCTCTCGGCTCTCCGACAATACATTTGCTCGAAAATGGCATCTAGTTCACCACACAGCGAACCCACTAAAAACAATTTTTTTCGGTCCTAATCGGCTGCCCACCCCACTCTCCATGGGGTCTCCCAATTCTTGTCCCCTAACCATATACTACCAGAATGTCAGAGGACTTCGCTCCAAAACCCAGTCGATTTTACACAATACCCACTCCTTTCCCTTTGATATATACGCCCTGACCGAAACCAACCTCATCCCCAGTATCAACAGCCTAGAACTGTTCCCCCCCTCCCTAACAGTTTTTCGTGACGACGATGTCCATCATTCCTTGCCTGACACCCCCTGCCGAGGCGTGTTGCTCGCCGTCCAAAACGGACTAACACCTTCTCTTATCACCTTCTCCTCTTTACCCTACCTCGACTATGTCGCTATAAAAGTTGAACACCGCTCAAAGTCCTTGCATATCATTTGCTTCTACATCCCACCTTCGCAAGCTACCGAGGCATACGAACTCGCTATCGCTGCAATCGACTGCTTAACGGAACTGAGTTCTTCCCAAGACGACATTGTAGTCCTGGGCGATTTCAATCTCCCCCATCTCCAATGGTCGTTGTCTGACGATGAGTCCCACTATATCTCTAGCTCCTCTACTACCAAGGAGTGTCTCTTAATAGACAACCTCACTGACTCTAGCCTTTACCAAGTCAGCAATATCCTAAATCATCTGGGCAGACAACTCGACCTAGTGTTCACGACAGACCCCTGCAACTCTTCAGTTACCCCTAGTCCCCACATCCTCTCAACCATTGACAACCACCACCCCCCACTTTTCTTATCCGTATTCCGCGACCACCCAGCCCACAGCACATCCACTCCCCTCCCCTACCAATATTCTTTCAATTTCCGAAAAGCCAATTTCCGGCGTATAAATGAGTACCTCAGCAATGCCTTACCCCGCGCTTAAATGATATTAGTGTTGAGGTCGCTACAGCCTCACTCTACACAGTAATCTTCAACGCCATATCCCTATTTGTCCCTTTTTCCCGAAACAGGTTATCATTCTCATCGCCCCCTTGGTATAACCGCAGACTCCGCACACTCCGTAACAAGAGAAATAAGTTGTGGAGCACTTTCTTAAATACGCGTTCTCTTCTGGACTATTCCAACTATCTCGGTTACTTTTACCAATTCACCGAGCTTTATAGCTCCCTTTACCACAATTACCTTGCCAAAGCCCAACTCAATCTGATCAATGACCCCAAATCTTTCTACCACTTTATCAACTATAAACGGAAATCACATGCCTATTCCAACTCTCTTTTCTACGACTCAACTACTTCATCTGACTCCCAAACCATAGCCAATCTTTTCACGTCCTTCTTCAAACTATCCTTCACGGACGACTCGTTCGACCCTAACCCCTCCTACTTTACTGGCACAAAATAACTGCCTAGATCTGAATATCGCCAAATGTCACACAATCACCTTCTCTCGGAAACGCTCCCCCTCCCAGCCACGTTCCTATCTCTTGCTCGGCCAACCGATAACATCGGTTGAATCAATTTGCGACCTGGGCGTCCTATGTGACAAGGAACTTAGATTTACCGCACATATCGATAACACAATCCTAAAGGCCAACGCCGTTGGCTTTGTAAAACGCTGGTCGAAGGAATTCCTAAACCCCCACTACTCGAATATGCCGGTCAGGTCTGGTCCCCGTATCAACAGTCTCACATTCGTAGGATCAAGGACGTTCAACGTCGTTTCTTGCGCTTCGCCCTCCGTGCACTGAACTGGGAAAACCCACTCATTCTCCCACCATACATAGGCCGGCTCCTTCTAATCAATCTTAACACATTTGAGGAGCGCAGAATCCATGTTGACATCATCTTTATCCATGGCCTTCTTTCAGGCTCAATCAATTGCCCAAGCTTGCTCTCCTCTTTATCATTTTATACAAACCCCCGTAATGTGCGGAACCCTCGCCTGTTTTACGTGTCCACTCATCACATGTCTTACGGCGTTAACGAGCCCATCTCGCGTATGCTACGACATGCCAACTCTTTCCCCACCTCCTTTGATTTCAACCTCTCCACTCCTGCCCTCAAACGACGTCTCAGAATAAACCCGTCCTAACCCCACCCCACCTCAATTTCAACCCCCCCCCCCCCCCGCTCTCCCTTACCACCATGTAGACGTACCCCTCACTGTCACACCTCAAGCCCTCTTCTCCTTCCGTGTTTTTTTCTTCTTTTGTTTTTTTTAATTATGTATATGTATATATTTATTTTTTTTAAATACTACTTTAGTTTTTAAGTTAGTCTGTAAGTTGTTATATTATATTAACTTAAGCTGCTTGGATTAAGCCTAAATAAATAAATAAATAAATACACTCCACAAAACTGAACATTTTGTTACCTGCCGGCTCTAGCAAATCATTAATGTGGAACACGAACAAGGTTGGAGTTAAAAGAGAACCTTGAGGCATCCCGGAATAAATAGAATAGAGATTCACATATTTAATTAACTCGGCGTTGATGACCTATTCCCCCACCTTGGATAACATAGACAGTAACGTTATCGGTTGGTAAATTTGCAAAAGATATTTTTCCCTTTCTTTGGGATTGGTTGAATCCAATGGGTTTTCAGCGGGTACGAAAGGTCCTCTGTTCATCAAATAAAGACAGAGTTTGCTAAGAACCGGCAATAGTTCTGGAGCACAGTTTTTAAAACGATTGCTGGTATTCTATCCGGCTTGGCTGCTTTCTTACAGTTCAAACCTCAGATAAACCGTTTAATAATACGTGGGTGAAGCTTCATATTTGGCATGGAATGCAGGTGGTTCTAAAAGTCTGGCGTCGTGATTTGAATTCGTGAAAAATAAATTCGCACGCTAGGTGTCATAATAATGTTACTGACCTACCTCGCGTCCAGGCCCTCCCCTAACACCCACTAATCTCTTTTCGCAAGTTTCCCCTCCCTACCTGTAAAAGGAAAACAAATCGCCAAGTAGCTAATTTGCATAAACTACTTTGTGCAAATTCTACTTGGTAGAAAAATAATAAAAAACGGCGTTGGCGCCGGATAAAATAATTAAACGTCAATGGCAATGATAAAAAATAATTCATTCGACGTAAAACGACGAAAAGCGAAGAAGAGAGTTTAAATAGTTCTTCAAAATAAAAGATTGCACGATTCCGCAGTCAAACCAAACTACAAGAACAGTAATAACAGGAAACCAGGAATCCAAAAGCACAAAAGAAGCTAAGTCGACGCCTTACCCAATAAAAGCGACACAGTTGATTGACAACATTTAGTTGGTAATTCACAACCACAACTGAAGCTGAACAGGGGGACACGAATCTCTACGTCCCCTGCAATTTGCCAGCAGCATCAACAGCAGTAACTACGGCGTCCGCTCCACGGTCGCACAAGCTTATCCCAAGTAAGTCTGTAGCGATTCTAACAAATACACACACAATTCACAAGCAAAAAATAGTGAAGAACACCGAACGAAAAATCGAATAAGAAAAATACATCAGAACCGTATACCAAGCGATAAATAAAAATAATTCACATCAGTGGAATATAGCCGAGTTTGGAAATCAAATTCAAAACACGGTCAATAGCCTGATGAGTAACGCTTAGGTAAATTTTTTTTCGTGATTCGAGCTGTCATAGCGTCAGTTCGAATCGCACGATCTTCTTCACTATTATTTCAAACGCTATAATTGGTGACTACGACGTGATCTGTACACGACGCAGCACACACACACTCCCCGTAGTAAACAGAACTTCACACACGCAATCATGACATCTGCATAGAGCGCCAAGACACACTCGCTTGGCTTGCTCCGACATTCTCTCGTTCGCTCGCTCGTCGCTCGCACCGAATCTGATCGTAACGTAGTTACTGCGGCGGGAGTGGTGTAGGGATTCTAACAGATACACACACAATTCACAAGCAAAAAATAGTGAAGAACACCGAACGAAAAATCGAATAAGAAAAATACATCAGAACCGTATACCAAGCGATAAATAAAAATAATTCACATCAGTGGAATATAGTCGAGTTTGGAAATCAAATTCTAAACACGGTCAGTCAGAGAGTTCCATCGTCAACGGAAGGACAAGTACCATCTTGAGGAGGTATTGAGTAACTAGAGATAACTCGTTTTTTTTTTGTTGCTCCGTAACCGAATTTCGGTAAATTAATCGACAGGAGTAACGTGCGTTTCGTGGATGTGTTTCGCTGAGTAATTAATTAAAAATGGTGTCGAGACATTTATTTAAGTTTTGATTATATAAAAAGAAGATTAGATCCGTAAAGGACCTGTGCGTTTTAATTGTGTTGTTTCGCTTTAGCGAGTTTCTTTCTGGTTTCGGTTCGAATTGTTTGCGGAACACTCCTTTCGACAAAGAACAAATCCGCCAAAAGTCCCCTAACTTACCATTTACACATATTTAAATATATTCAACATATATATTATTACCATATTACAATCAATTGTTGTTAATTTAATATAACAATTTTGGCGCAGCCGGTTACCACCAGCTGAGATTTGTATCGAATCCGTCGGGGATACAAATCCAGTGGTGGGAAGAGCCCCGTGGCTCTTACGCACCTACGTCGACTAGCGGAACTAGCGGCTAGGATACAAAATAAAAGCCGTATAACTAAATAGAACAAAGATAAATAAAAATATTGTTTCTCCTTTTCCCCATTTCTTTTTTCAATTTACAGGAGAGAGTACGAAATCAACGCTGGGTGGAAAACTCCGAAATAAGTTTACCCAAATTTTTTCCGCTGTTTCTCGTTTTTATTTTCAAGATTTTGTCTTTTTCTTTTCGTTCTTTCTTTCCATAGATATCTAGATTGGTTCTTGTCCCTTATCGCTGGTCGTTTGTTCCGTAATCGTGTTTTTGTTTGCTACTGGTTAATAGCGAACAACGGTTAGAATAATCGAGGTAGCCCCCCCCCCCCCCCCCCTCCCTTTCGGAAAAATACTAAACGCGCGTTTATGCAAATTAGCTACTTGGCGATTTGTTTTCCTTTTACAGGTAGAGAGGGGAAACTTGCGAAAGGGGATTAGTAGGTGTTAGGGGTGGATCTGGACGCGAGGTAGGACCGTAACCATACCATATAACGGAGTCTCCGTCAAAATGCTGAGGCATACGAAAGGCAGGCACATGCATAACAACGAAGGGCCGCTGGCAATATCAATTAAGCGATACGAATTGCTTTAACCAACGCCACTACACTTTAAGTGGGTTGATTTAGTGGCAGTAACAATTGGACAAAGTAAATGACTCGTGCCAGGCAATTGGACTCAAAATGAGTCGAACCCAACCGAGCAGAACTGCGGCAGGGTAAATGACTTGCACTTGGGATCAGAAGAATTAGTTGAATCGTTTGCGATTCTGTCCCGATAATTTGGGTATAAAAGGAGTGGGTGCAAAGAAATAGGCTCAGACTTAATCGAAGAGAGTAAAAGGTTGCGGCTTTGCAATGGAACAGCGGGCCCTTTCAGTCTGAATAAAATAATAGGATTAAACAGAGACCTGAAGACGAAAGGTCGTTTTGATTAAAGTATTAATCATATATTAAACTTGTAACCCATCGAGAAAAGTTAGTAAGGGCGAATTATGTGTTAGAATTCTACTTGGCATAATATCATACCGATGTGATGTGTTAATTAATTTTTACTCCGGGAGGTAAGGCATTGGAAAGACCGAACGTTTTGGTGTGAAACATAGCGTTAACTTGGCCGTGAAATGTGCGCCTTACCTATTATTTGGATATACGGCAAATAGGCCGGTTTTCACAGCGAAACGAATGCATATTTATAATTATATGGGAATAGCATCTGGATCAGGACAAACTCCTTGAGTACGCGTTTTAAAATTGATTTTGATACAATGAATGCTCATTGCACTTGGTGGCATCTGATGTAGTAACAGAGGTTGGCTGCGATAATTCACATTTTCTGTTGAGACGAAGACTGGTCTGCATCACTAACTTCAAGTTGCGGAAGGTTTATGTGTACTATTCAATTGGTCAACTGGAATATCCAACCAATTTTCGAAGCAAGTGATTTATCATTGCCCTCGCCTAACTGACCCCGACCCTTAGCATATGACTTCTATTCTGTCGGATATTTTCTAAAATACCGTAAATTTGTGAAATATCTGAAAGTAACCGACGTCGTTAGAGTCAGCTAGCATAGGTTGTGTAGTTATATTCCTACACGACATCGGTGTGCGCTACATGTTTATAATACGAACGATGGAAGTGAGCCAACATAGGCTCTATATATAGACGATCACATCACCGACACAGTGCATATTCGTCATTTTCCACTCTAATGAACACACAATGGAGGTACTACAACACAAAATTATACATAATCCTTAAATACTGAATTCTGGGAATACTCTTAGCAACCGATGAGAATCAAATATTCAGTGTTAAAAATTGAAACAATGCATGGAAATCAAATAGATGGTGACATTCAAAATATAAAATTAAGATATAGAAAAGGAGTCGACTGGCACCAACTAGATTGACTAATAGAAATAATATAAAAGGACTAGGGGGCTTTGCCCCCTGCTCGCTACGCTCGCTAACCCCTGTATCAGTTTTAATGTTATTATCAACAATTTTAAATTAATTTTCAATTTCAATGTAACGATCAATGTTTTAAAACCATTTTTTAATTTTAATGTAACGGGTCAACAAAAAAAATAATTCTACTCTTGAAGCCAAATTTGTTGAATTTTTTTCCATATTATAGGCACTCACGACAGTGCCTCCTCGTACACTATATTCTTTATTTCTATAGTTTCCAATTTACATTCGATCTCAATACCATTTTGACTTGTACATCGTGACAAAGCGACATATAACTGGCCGTGTGTGAAAATCGTATCTTTCGTTTTAACGAATAAGCCAAAACTAATAATGGGAGTTGGCGAGTGATTAACATGTTATAAAAAAATCTGACACACGAAAAACTTTTTTATATAATAGAGAGAAATGAAAGAGTTTGAGAATGAGTCATAATTGGAATATTTCCAAAACACTTGTTGAAGATGTCGTCAACGGCTGTAAAGCTAATTCATAAAACCCTAAAATAAACGGAGAAAAAAATTTTTGATTGATCTAAATGACTCTCACAGAGGGGAGTACAATCGACTTTATTACGAATGAATCCTATTACTAAACTGTTCATTTCCAAACTGCGTACACTGTAATCTACATAACTTAGCCGATTGCGTATACGTTCCATTAATAAACGACTCAACGCATTACAATAATTCCATCGTATGTGAACACGCTTCATTTACATCCGTTTTTGTAATCTCCACAACCTTTGATATGATTGAGATTCAAATAAATGTGTACGTATAACGGTAAAAACGAAAAATTCAAAGGACAATATCAATTGATTGCATTTGCAAAAGAGGATGAAGAGAAAATAAATAAAAACGAAGTTACCAGCCCTAGGGATGGTATCCTTACAAAGGACATATTGAAAGCGAATATTCAGTTCAAGTATGCTCAGTGCAAAGGCAAAAGGCTTCCCCTAACATGAGACTGGTACCTATGGATTGGAGAGAGAGAGAGTTGATGGATTTGATTCGGTGCAATACAATGTATCAAGACAAGATGTCCCATTGAATTAAAATGAATTGATTGGATTAGTTTTCGAGAACGGTTCGGCAAAGCGGAAATTTGCTAACGTATTACACTGGTTGTTATGATCAGATGACGTGTCAAATAGAAATTACATTCGGCTTCTCTGGCGGAGGGATTTTGTGTATCCTTATTTATAGGAAGCGACCCTCAGGCATCATTCGACATGTAATACGAATTATTCGTTTGATGACATTTTCATATTAAATGACGACAATTTACAAGAAGGAAACTGTACAAAGGTTCTGAGTCAATAGGTAGTCGAAACACTACTAGCGATGTCGGTGATGGACCCTTTATACTAGTGATTGCTGTTTAAAAATTTGTATTGTGGTTACTACTACTCTTGGCTTCACATGAAATGAAATTAACAATATCATATATCGGGTTTTCCAATTGACACTTGACAACTTTTTTTAAATAAAACGCAAACCAGTTGAGATATTTCAAAAACTTTATTATCGGCTTGAAGTACAATCAAAACATTTATGAATGGAACTCGACTTCGTTCATATGGCCACCGTGGGCACGTTTGCAGCGGTCGATTCGTTGGACCCAATTTTCGATGACTCGGCCACACATTTCGGCCGCTCTTTCGTGTTCAATGTTGGCTCTGAGCTCTTCCAACGTCGTCGGCTTGTTGGCATAGACCAATGACTTGACGTAGCCCCAAAGAAAGTCTAGAGGCGTTAAATCGCACGAACGAGGCGGCCAACCGACTGACCCATTTCTTGAGATAACACGCCCATCAAACTTACTCTTCAATAAATCGATTGTATCGTGTGCTGTGTGGCTTGTGGCACCGTCCTGTTGAAACCACATGTCGTGCCAAAAATAATCGGCAATCATGGCGCGATAACCATGGCCATTCACAGTAACATGACGATAATTATCGTCGACGAAAAAATATGGCCCAATGACGCCGCCGGCATGCAAACCGCACCAAACAGTTATTTTTTGTGGATGAAGTGGTGATTCATGAAGCACATGTGGATTTTCCCCCGACTACTAATGCATGTTTTGCTTATTGACGAACCCATTGAGCCAAAAATGAGCTTCGTCACTGAAGATGATTTTGCGATAAAATTCATCATCTTGGCGCATCTTTTCCAGAGCCCAATCGGAGAACGTACGCCGCTTCAAATGGTCCATCGGCTTCAATTCTTGAGCCAGCTTGATCTTGTATGGGTGTAAACCAAGATCCTCAAGCAAAATTCGCCATAAAGTGGTCTGGGCGATGCCCAATTCTTGAAAACGCCATGGAATTGATTGATTTGGATCATTTACCACCGACGCCTAAACGGCAGCGATATTTTCGACACTTCGACCAACCCGTTGTCTCACTGGCACGGCAACATCACACAACGAATATGTAGACTAAAATGTTTGCACTAAACTTGTTATTGCTTTTCTACTAGGCCGAGAATTACGACCGAAAATTGGAGTTGACGCTCTCAATGTTGCGGTCACCGACTCCAAATTTCGGTAATAAATTTTTATAATTTGCAGACGTTGTTCGTTCGTGTACTTAACCATGATGAAAATGTTGAGTTCATTGAATAAATTGACAGTGACAATTCGATGATTAGTGAAAGGGTGCGTTCACAAATTAAATTCAAAGTCCCTATTGGAAAACCCTATATATACTCATGTTTGTCGCCTGACACAATTCAATTCGACATAATTTGATACACATATGATTCAATGTTTTTTTTTGGTTTCGGTAGGAAGGTGGAAATCTTCAAAAGATACCTCTAGACCGATCGAGAGGCATGCCGGGTTTTTACCGACTAAAACCACCTCCCGCCAGGCTCATATTCCCGTTGATCCCACGGAACTTTTTTTTAGATATTCCATCGCGGGGTTGGACGGAGTTTACCTGTAACTCCGCTCGTCACGTCGCAACTGCTGCATCATTTCACCGAGAATACCATTGGTTACGGACCATGCCTGTTTTGAACTAAGCATGTATTCTATTACTCCAGCCGGAGTAATTGTTCGTCTCGTATGTCTCTCCAAAATCGTTCGTGCGGTCTCGAATCTCACGCACTCTGTGAGTACGTGTTCCGCATATTCTATTTTGCCTTCGCAAGACAAGCAGTTTGGGTGATTCACATGCTTATACTTGTGCAAGTATTGCCGAAAGCATCCATGTCCTGATATTAGTTGAGTCAAGTAGTAATTCAGCTCGCCATGTTTTCTTTTCACCCATGTTTCTATATCAGGTATCATGGTGTGGGTCTATCTTCCTTTGGTGGAAGAATGCCACCTTCGTTGCCATTCTCTTAGGCTTGAAAGCTCTAACTGTGGCCGCATTCTCCGACGATTCTCTTGAGAGACCTTATGCAATGCAGCGTTTTCTTTAGCTACAATATCAAGTGGCGTTCTCCCCGCCAAAATATTTATGTCATCTGTTAAACCAATACATAACAATTTTGGATGGGACTTACTTGGATAGACCATTGAGCGGTCGTTGGAGAAGCTGTTTGTCAGTGGCTCGTTGCAAGGAGCGTTGATGGCTGCTCCCCTGTTCAGCTTCGTTGTGTTGTTTTTGTTAAACTGAAGTTCGCCTCGTGCGTAGTTTAACGTCGACTCTCGATTGTCGAATGAATTATTTATTTTTTTTGCCGTTGACGTTTAATTTATTATTCGACGCCGACGCCGGTTATTATTATTTTCTCTGCCAAGTAGAATTTGCATAAAGTAGTTTATGCAAATTAACTACTTGGCGAGTTGTTCTCCTTTTATAGGTAAAGAGGGGAAACTAACGAAGGGGGATTAGTGGATGTTGGGGGGACCTGGACTCAAGGTCGGCCCGTAACACATCTTCGGATACCGTTCGAAATGCACAGCATACTCTTAGTGATGCCAGTCTATGCGCTGAGTTCACTCCCCTCATGTATGACTTATACTGTGCGGCTCCTGCCCATATGTGAGCTGCATACATTATAGTGGAGGTGTTGACACTGGTTATGAGTTTCCTTATGGGGGGGCCGGGGTCCTCCAACATTGGGCAGCAGCGCCAAATCTTTGCATACTCTTGCCGTTTTTTCGCTCGTTTTCCTCAGGTGTTCCTTGAATGTCAACCTGTTGTCGAGTATAACACCAAGATATTTAATATAGGGACTGGATCTGATTATTTGTCCTTCTATTTCCAAATCAAGGTGTTCAACTGTCTTGCGGCTGCTTATTAAAACTGCCTCCGTCTTATGTTCAGCTAGTTTCAGTCCGGCCATATCTAGCCACCATTTAATGCAAGCAAATATTCTCCAGGTCATCTAGATGTTTAGCGACGGCTACTATTGCCAAATCATCTGCGTACCCAATGATTCTAACCCCTTCTGGTACATTGACTCTGAGCACACCATCATACATGATATTCCCTAATAGCGGACTTAATACAGATCCCTGAGGTACACCCGCTGTTATTTTATATTCCTGTGGTCCCTCATCTGTGTCATAGAGCAGTCTTCTATCCGAGAGATAGTTTACTAATATACTCACCAAGTAGGGTGTGACTTTTAGATCGCCCAACGCTTCTAGAATCCGATTCCAACTCACCGAGTTAAACGCATTTTTAACATCAAGCGTCACCACCGCGCAATATTTTTGGTACCACCTAGCCATCGTGCTCCAGCTATCGCCTTGCGAGCGATGTCGCACACCACAGATAATGCTTTCCCGGTTGATCTGTGGGGGTTTCAAGTAAGGTGTCTGGCACGAGACGGCTTCACTTGATCCCCCAAGATTGTTCACGGAGGAATCGTTCGCCAACAAAGGGTAAGTAAATGAAGAAAACACTAGGGTTGTTTTGTTGATTAACATTCGTTTATTCTTTTATTATTGTCACTGTATTTACAAGGCGGTCTGTAGCGGTTCCGCCAAACCCTACGGTCCACTTACCTGAAAAAAACCCCCATAATTACTACCCAAGTTCCTTAAGTTCACTACTAACAGTATTAGTACCTGTAAATGCTTCACGCATTATATAGATCACCATCTATAATCTTAAAATCTCTATAAAGAATTCTTACCTTTTCAAGCATTCCTTCGCTTATAAATCCCCTGTAAGAGTTCTTACTTTCCTCATCATAAATTTCCTGAAAAGAAAAACCCTCGGTTCACATATCATGTAACCATTCCAGCCAGGGATAATTATCATTGCGTCGCCTATTCCCAGCTTCATGTATACGATAAATTTCTTTATGTATACATTGGCTGGCGACGTTTTTCTCCCAGCAATAAAATTCCCTGACTCGCGCAATGTGCAACCCAAAGCAAATACGCATTCCGTGACCCTTGGCATCAATTGAAATCCAAGCATAAACAATGCAAATAGGTATTCAATACGTACCCTTACTAGCGATGCCATAAACACCCTTTCCCAGTAACCTAGCTAAAACTAATTAGCACATTTCCACATCGCATCGTGGTCTCTTTATTTAGCTGCTACGCACATGCATCCGACGATTTCGGTTTTATTTGCTTTACCGAAATCGTGTCCTAGGAATGCATTTTATGTCCTTCTTTGTTCTAGGCACACATAACATACCACCATGACCACGATCCGCGAGTGAGCTCTGAACGGGCAAGATATCAGAGAGTCCTTTTCCAGACAATAGTCGTGCGGGCTTTCGCGGTCTGTAGCGCTGCAGATACGCGCATATATATATTTCCGAGTCGTTGTAGTGGTGAGTACGTTGGCCAGAATGTGTCACAGCCACCGAATATTCCCCATCGCGGACCATTTCATTTCAATTAACTTTGCCTTAGTGTTAACCGTTCGTGTGTAATTAAAATTATTGTCCTTCAGTGTTTGTTTAAAATTATTTAAAAATAAAAAAAAACCTTTCACTAATAACAGTGATCAACGTTTCCTTTTACCTTTGTTGTTTGTGGACGTTGTGTTGCAGTTTTCGAGCGTTTTCCGCGGAACTTTTGTGTTTCCTCTTGTTGCGACGATGGGGCAATTAATTAATTTATGATGGAGGAGGAAATGAATCAAGTACCCATGCTGGTACATACTTCCTCCGCCAAAGGTCCACTTAGTATAGGGGGACAGGTTCGTTTAATTAGATCCGAAAAGTGCAGATGTATACAATGTCGCTTTGTTTAATTTTGCGCCGAAAATCAATTCTTAACCTAACGCAAACAAAACAGGGGTTGGACAAAAGACGACTCCTCGATACGCGTCCGGCCCCGGTGGCGATTGGATATCGACCTACTCTTACACACGGAGGCGGCTTGCCCCCGTGTGGCCGCGGCGGTTACAGGGGAACCTCGATGTGCGCGTGGCGGTAGTTAGATGACGACTGACTGATGAAATCAAAAATTCATTGCGTTCTGGCAGTGGGGTTATAGCTAAAGTCAGCTCACTGCCACTTACTAAGAATTTAGGAAGAGTTGCTATGCCTGCATAGGAATTTAGTTCCAGCAAATCCTTGCCGTATAAGCTAAGTTGGATTCGTTGGTTGTGTATACCGGGAAATTGCAATTGCTTGGGTGCAAGCAAGCGATATCGTTTAGATAGAATTTTAACCGAAGTCGTTTCGGGGAAATGTATGCGGCTTGGTATATTTGGTGTTGATGGTTAATGTTCCGTAGTGGATTAAATATGCGATAGGTACGGCATATGAATTTCGGGAAAATTAAGATTGCTTGGTCGCAAAGAGGGAATATGGATTAAGTAGAGAATTGACCGAAGCAATTTTGGGAAAAATTATATGTGGGGTGATGTAATTAAGGAAGATGATTAATATTCCGTTGTAAATTGGAATATGCATTTATTTCAGCTTGGGAAATGGGTTCCTGGTAAATTGGGGAATGTATGCAATTGCGGATTGGGGTCGAATGCTGTTGCATATTGGGATGGGTGCGCTTGCAGGTTTTGCATGGTTGCGAATATGTGTATTGCAGGTTTGAGATGGGGAGTTGGGTTCAGGTGACGTGCTGTTAGCGGTCAAGATTGGTTGGCATTGTGGGTTGGTTCTCCATGTGGTATAGAGAAACCCCACAGATCTACCTTTCCGGAACCCATATTGCGATTCAGAGAGGCCCGATGTTCAATGTAAAAGACACAATTTGTTTTGGCCATGTTATGAAATCTTACAAGGTAATTCTCAAAACGTAATACTTAATTTTATAGTTAATCATTACTTGCGATTTCTTCCGAGGTTGCAAGATAGAATTAGCTCCTTCAGCTCTACCGCGCAAGGGGCGATAAAGATTTTGAATATGTGATCGCTTTGTGGTACTCACGTGTTGGCGCGTTCGTTGGGCGGCTCAGGTTTTGAGTCCAGTTCTCACCCTCTGTGTTCCTTCTTCAGCTGCTGTTGGTTGGAATATTAATGTGATATCTCCTTCTAGTTAGAATGTTTTTCACGCAATAACGTTTGAATACCAATGTTCGCGAATTCGAATGAAATAACGTAATGCGAATCTCTAATTGGATTGGTATTTTTTTTTGTAATTTCTTTCTTTTTCCTTTTCCACCGTTCTTCACCTTTTTTAAACCGATATCACAACTGCCGTTTTTCACAACTCTCGTATTTCCTCACAACTGGCACCACGATTGCCCTTGTTTTTTCCGTTCTTTCTTTGTTCTCCGTTTTCCCGTTGTCACAACGAAGAATCTCGGCCATGATAAATTTCGAAACTATTCGAAGATATATCATCGCCGGAGAAAGAACTGGGTTTAAGTACCAGCTATTAATTTTTTGTGTTTTATATTTGTAATGTTACATATAATTTAATGTTTTGCGTATTGTGTGTTTAATTATGTGGAATTGTACATTGTATAAATGAATGTCTTTATTTTATAGATAAATGTTTGAATAAAAAGTGTAAATGAATGTTGATGAAAGTTGTAAATGAATGTAATGTAATTTAAAAATGTAAATTGTTTAATTTATGTGTTTAATTTTTAATTTGTTTAAATGATTTATATCTAATGTCTTTTTGTTTATGTTTGAATGTTCTCTTGTTGAGACAAATGTGGTGGGGGAGTTGCAACGTAACAGCCACCCGATCTATTCATTCGAAAAATCACATATTACAGGCTGTGAAAGATGTGGCCAAATAAATGGAGTTAATTAACAAATGCAAGACGTACTTCACTCCATCTGATTTATCCAAAAATTGCAGGGCATATATTCGTCCTAAACTGGAATTCAACTCCAATATTGACTCAATCGTATATAAAATACCAATGTGCGTGTCTGAAAGGATCAAAAATACAAGCAACTTCTTGGCGACCTATGAGAAACTCTTTTAATCCCATCGTTAGAATATAGAAGATGCGGTCGGCAGTTTCTTCTCCAGCATAGTTTACCGGAATATCCACCAATCAGAGAGTACCTTTCGGTACATTTTACAAAATAGCTTCAGAATTACGAAAGAAACACAGACAATTATTCTTCAGTCGAAACACACGATTACGGAGTACTCGGTTCGATTATATGTTTCCTGATCAGTACACAACGATATCATTTCCACTTTTTCCGCTTCTTTTTTTCTGCCTGCTGTAAATTTTGACACTTAACATATTCACACCCCTTATTCAGCGTTTTTCGTGTAAAAGAAAAAAAATCAAATTTCACCTGTTATTCTGTTTCTATTTTCGTACCTCTCTTTTTTCGCTATTTACGAAATCTAAACAAAGTGCCATTCTAAAATCATCTTCATTTAATATGAAAATGTTAAACTGGATAAGATGAGGATTGGAAAGATAGGTATATAGAGACAGCCGATCATTTGAAAATCCTTTGATACACCTTCTCGTTTCTTCTCTCCTTTGTCAAGTGATGCTAAAAGGAAACTTCAGCTAACCCATTTGGATATAAAAGCAAAAAGGTCGTATTACCTAGAAGAGTCAATTTTGTTAATCGAATTATGAGGCAGATATTCCTGACCCATCGAAATGGAACTTAAAGCGGTACCATAAAACTTCTCAGTCTTATTTGATATCTATGTGATGATTTTAAAAGTAAATATGAAAGGTCACGTTTCTTTAAGGATTCATTCCATTAGTGAAATTACAGAACTGATTGGATCGCAGAGGTAAAGTACAGGATGTGATTGCCTACTGTTAAAGTCCTCTCGATAAAATAGTACAGAGGAAAATTTTAAATTCATGTTAGGTCTAAATTGGTCTATTATTTAGAACTGAACACTTATATTCGATTCAATATAAAAAAGAAAGATAACTGGCTGTATAGGAGGGTAATGTGAGAGTATTGTAAGCATTTAAATTAGTTGAAAAGCGTTTAAATAAGAAAGCTTGCTGTAGATATAAAAGTGTTTAAGAATTCTGTTTTTTATGGTACTTGATTTATTCGGTATCGGTATTGGTATTTGGTATATGGCACACTAATATTCGGGTCATTACGAGGTTTTTTGTAATGAAAGAAAGTTTTAAAGTAGTTAGTTTATTGCTCAACTACAAGAGAATAGTTGTATATACAGTGCAGTGAAAACTTATAGAGTTAGACGTACACTATCTGTTTTCTTAGAATGCATAATAAACTTTTATGACCAAATATTGTCAACCGACACCAACTCAAGAAAAACCCAGGAATGGTAATTAATTTTCTGAAAAAAAAACCCAAATTCGCATGTGAAAAATTATAAACTCTGGCCTTTTTTTCGATCTCAGGCATAGTTGTAACGCATAGATTGATATAACCAAAGTTCTTAAAAACCAGTGCAGACATTCTGGAGTGTAATATTTTTAAAGTTCTAAATATGCCACGTGGAAAACAATTAACGACAGTACATCTCCTGATGGCGCGAATATCCCTCCATCAGATCCCGTTCGGTTACAGAGCGGGAAAGCTATGGATGTCCCTTTTTTGTTTTTTTGTTTTATATCCACATTTATTCAACAATTCAATTACATATTTCACTTAAGACTAAATTTTAACATCTATTTTACAAATAACATTCTTACATTAACTTACTGGCTCTTCGCAAGCACTCTAAATTACACATTATCATATTTCATATGCCTTTCGGCGTACAATAACTGTTTTTATAACATGTCACAATAATTGATATGTTTTCTCTTTTAAAATTTATTCAATTTTTTCTACATCCTGTATTATTTATAATTTTTTTTTTTTTTTTATTTTTTTCAATTACATATATAAGGGGTTGACAAGCAAAATAAAAATGAAACAAAACGGGCAAACATAAACAAGGAATAAAGGAATACAAATAAAAATTAAAATAAAAAAAAATAAAAATTTAAAATTAAATTAAAAACTAAATTAAAAGATAAAATAAAAATAATTGGGAATTGAGGATAGGGAGAAGGAAAGCGGTGCGCCTGAGTGGCACACTATATTTGGGGACGTGTAGTCCTTTCTTCATCACTGATCCACCACCAGTTGGGACGGGATCGATCTTTTATTGATTTATCTCTTTCGCCGATCACCATACTATGTTAAAACGCAGGCGATCTGGAAAATTAGAGATATCGTTATCGTGGAGAATTCGTTTATCCCTGGCACCACGGAAAGCGTGGTAAATAATAGGGACTCCACGTTTGTCTTGGATAAGTCCTTTTTTATCCAAGAAAGGGAACGCTTCTGGGGTAATGAACCCATTCTGGAGAGTACTCTCCATATACATATCATTGGGATAGAATGCTCCCGAAATGAGATCATTTTCGCTGCACATTGTCCTTGTTGTGTGACCACGAATAGTCTTGATAATGAAGTTATCTATTCTGTTTAGTCCTGATTTGTCATACAGGACTTTATTCGAATAGTATTTCTTATACTGCGATTCTGGGGTTCTATACATTCCTAGGCAGGAACGCAAACACTACCTCTCGAACACCCGAAACTTCTCCTTGTAAAATTGGGATATCTTGTACCATACCGGGCCATACACCAATATTGGTCGGATGAATGCTGAGTATGAAATTATATGTTTTGCCGACCAATACACGTGCGCTATAATTTTGTCAAGTTTCGTTGTAATTATGTAATTATTATCAATAAAATGCCAGAGAAAATCAGAATGCCACTGGTTTACAGTTGAGTAAGCCGAGAAAAATAGTACCTTCACATAAACGTAATGAATGAAGTTACAAGTAGTGCATCGTCAAAAAAAGGTAGAAGATGAAAAAGACAAGAGCGAAAAGATGTTCTAGGCATCCTTGCTACAAGCCCTTTGCTTCATGGGCCCGGTGTTGATGATTCTGTGTAAGTAGAGAAACAAAATACACGTAAATTTCTTTAAAAAACTTTAAAAAGTATTTTCTCAAACTTAGTATTTTTGAAGTCCGTAAGACACGTAACTCAAAAAATACTGAACCGATCGTGTTGAAATTTTACACACAATTCTTTTGTTTTTAATAATTTGTTTTTTTAACAAATTTGCCAATTATTACATCGATTTATTCAGTTTTCCTTTATTTTAAATTCATTTTTTTGACTTCAAAATTGTACTAAAAATTTAAAAATCAAAATAATAGAAAAGTCAAGAAACTAACTATGGAAATCTTTTTGATTTTTTATTTCAGTCATTACTTACACGGCCGCGTAGATTTGATGTAATTGGGCTATTTCTTAATATTTTTTAATGGAGATTTCGTCGAATATTCATCTAATAGTGAACTTTCATACACTCTTTCAATAAATTTACTTATCTTTACCATATCGCTAAATAAATTTCGAAAATTAACTATCCCCCTTAACATAACCTCATCGGGATATTGCATTTGGAGAGTGCATAAACACTCACCTGAACCATCAAATGAAATGTGTGCACATAACTGTTAGTGGAGAAAGTCATTGTTTACAAGTTCCACAAAACAACGTAAACCCTAACACAAACGATACATTAAGAGCATAATAAATAAAACACTCAACTAACCTCGCAGCTGAAATCGGTTGTAAATCTAAGGCTGATGATAAATCAATTGAAGGCTTACCGATTTCAGTGTGTCTGGCACTCAGAGTGATACATTCCTCTTTTTGCCCGGGTCTCAGGCATTCCCTCACGACGTACACTCGAACTCCAAATGTTGCAAATAAAGTTAACTGTCCTTCACTTAGGAGTCATTGCGAATTCCTTCGGCTCCTGTTTTCCCCCCTCAATTGGGAAAGCTCGTTAATAGCGATTAGTCTAGGCTTTCGCTTACGACGCTAACCAAATCACCTTCCTCCGGGAAATGATTTAGTATAGCACCGCATTTTATGTCAATCGTCATTAGAATGGAATTGGATATACACAAGGCAAGATTCACCAAATGTCTTTATCCCTTGTCAGCATATTCAGTGACTATGTACAGGATGTGAGAAAGGGAAAATCCGTTCACAGAATTCCCCAACTGTAGCGATGCTTATTCGTTTAGTGTAATCGGCAGAAACAAAGTGGCGCAATGGGGAATGATAGCTGCTTAGTACATACATGATGGTTTGGTCCTTCTCTATCAAGGATCTGGGTTAAGCGTCTTTTAATTGCACTTAAGTCTAAGCAAAAACAATCAGTCATTCCTGGAAAGGTTCGGTGACGTGGTTACCCAAGGGTGTACGTAAAGTGTAGTGCATCATCGTCGTGTTGGCAAGATGGTTTTGTGCTTCTTAAGACGTTGATTGTGCCCTGTGGATACTTTAATTTACTTGAAACGTGCAGATTTATTATTGAAAGCAGGGCAACATCACTACATGGCACATAACAAGGTTAAGCTGTTGTGGAACTAAGCTGTCTTTCGAATTAATTCGCGTCAAGTGAAATTGAAAAAAAGGTAAAACGTCCCCGACTTCCATATTGCTGACGTCTTTTGAGTTTTGGTTTCAAATTTAGGAATATTAATCTTTACTTTTTATGAGAATACATAAAATTAATTTTATCAACAGAACAATGTCCGTATAGAGGTAAAATATCCGGATGATATTTTGTTGCAATTGAATTGGTGAGAGTGGGTGGTGTCATACATTTGATTGTGTATAGGGTAGGTTCAAATGATGGAACTTTGGTATCAAACAAGTTAAAGGCGATTGTTTGTTTGTGAACAGCTACTTGAAAGGCGGAATTGAATTCTGATTGCAATTTGACTGGGGATGAAAAATGGGGTCATTATAGACGTCTTCTTTGGCGCAGGGGTGGCCAAACTTTTTGGAAGTAAGGGTGCAGTTGAAAATTTGCATGGGTGTTTTAAGCGCAACAGTATATAATAACGTTGTTAAATATCGCTTACGAGGGCAGGGTTGGCCTCCTCGATTCTAGACCATCCCTTGTTTTGATCAATTGCACACGGCCAGTACCTCTGTTCTCATGGACAAGTAAGAGATTGAATTGGAGATGTGGAGTTTTTTATACGCGGGATTCGTATGCTGTCAGAAGGATGGCAGAAAACAGTAGTCAGCAATCGATAATACTCGTAATTAGAGTAATAAATGTATAATCAGTTGTTTAAAGCCTTGAATTACGGAAAAACAAGGGTGGAAGCAAGCACCTAATACCATGAGCTAAAAGCCAAGTGCCGATAATGTGAAGATGGTCAAGTGATCTTATCAAAAGGTTTGTTTTAATCAATAGCAGTGACATCGAGTTTGGGACCATTCTCTAAAGGTGTGGAGATAAAAGGTTTAATACAGGCCCTAAGTTCCAGGCATGATAAGATACTTGTACGAGAAGCTTAGGGCCTTGGTAACTTTAATATTTGTTGAGTGGATTATGTTGCATTACATGAAAGTAATATTAATAAGTTAATGACAAACGACGAGTGATTGGTGATTTGCTCATTTTGTGGTTCTATTTGCTGTTACGCCCAAAAACCCGCACCCATTAGTACATACCTCTTAGGAACCAGTCTCCACATATTAATTGCGGTACACGCAATCCACTAAAAGGATGAAGCACTCCCCAAGCCCTAGCATTGTCCCATACACTAAACGGGCCAATATCAAAATTGATATCAAACAAATTGAACTAAACGTTCAATTTGCCCATATCAAACAAATTGAACTAAACGTTCAATTTGCACATATTGAATTCAATATAAATCCAAGACGTGATATACGAACCAGATGTTCAACACGTAAATTCCCCTGAATCCAAATCTGCGGACCAAATGACCAACTCTCAAGTAAAGTTGGTAAAAAGCATAAAATGCACGGCGGCACCGTTTCCTTTAATCCTATTCATGTCCTATACGGAACAAAGGACGGCGATCGTAAAAAACATTCGCTGAACAACAATACCCATAAAATACAAAAATATCTTCGGCTCCGTTGTCCAGTAAAAAAGAAATTGCCAAGTCTGGGCACTGCTGGAAATCCCAGGTAATACTTAACCCTTACGTCAATGACCGGGTACCCCATTTCGATTTTTTAAAATGTCAATTTGAAAGTAAAAAAAAAATTTTTTTACATTGAAATTTCGTAATTATCATTCAGAAACGTTTGAATGGAGATGATCTAAGACATGGGACCGAAATTCGTCTACTAGGCCGAGCAATCGTGAAATTGCGACGAAATGATTACTGTCGGTAAAGTTGGTCATTAACAGAAGGGAAATTACCTAAGGATCAGACAAAAGAGATCCTAATACAAAGGATCTTGTGTGCGATCATCGCACAAGGAAAAGAACCCGTTGCCTTGTGTTAAGGAAAAAGGAAAAGGTTTTCCTGCGATCAAACGATCGGAAAAGGAAGGGAGTTGGTTTTTGATAGTTGACCAGGACGGTCGGGAGTTTTTTTTTTCAAGAGTTGACTGAGCCGGTGATTGGTGATAGTCGGCAATTAGAACTTATCTTCGTTCACATAAAAAATAAAACTAACACAAAATACGTAAATAGAATTGACATTAATAAGTGGTAAAATCAGTTTAACATCGAATTAACCAAATTGTAAGACAAAATAAATAGAATTGACATTAATAAGTGGTAAAATCAGTTTAACATCGAATTAACCAAATTGTAAGACAAAATAAATAGAATTGACATTAATAGATGTAAAGTCAAGAATTATACTAGAAAGGCAATGTACTATATGAGAGGTCGGTGGTTTAGATTTTAACACCAGACTGAAATCAATTATAAACCGTGTTTTATTTAAAGTGTGTACGGTGGGCAAAGTGGGTGGTGTGGAAAAAGTTTTATTAACATTGCATAAAAGGTATTGCGAGTTACGCATAACTCCGATCAGTCAAGGAAGAATTTCGACAACCAAGTCATATTTGTTCAAATGCTTGTATTACACGTGAAAAATTCGATTGTTATAAGGGGTTAGGTGGCTTTCGAAGGCTCGAAAAAAGCACATTTTTACTAATTTCTAATATATCAAATAAAATATTTTATTCAAGCGATTTAACCTATCAAAGATACACTTTGTGAAATTTTCATTTGAAACTTTTGAAAATTCAGACATTGGGACCCCATTTCTCTTGAGCCTTCATAAAAATGTTCCCTTGCCGTTGTCGGGATATCTCATAACAGATTTATCTGAAATTTAAAAAAAAAAAAAACAAATATTAAAATTGGAATTTTTGGCGGAGCTGTGAACAAAAAATCCAATTTTTTGGTAAAATCTCCGCTATTGTTCCTGTTCTGTGTACTCTCCACCACGTATTGCCTTGTAAAATTAGTTATGATACGAGTAGCAAAAAGAATCCTTCGTCCAAGGACTAGATAATGTTATCTTGAAGAAGTGTACAAAATTTGAACAAGATCGGTTTATGACTTTTTGAGAAATCATGACAACCGACTGCAAAAATAGAGTTTCGAGCAAAACGCGATTGAAGCCTGCCTGTGACAAGCAAAGAAAGACGGACAAACAATAGCTAAGCGCTCGCCTAATGTACCTGTGAAGCACTAGGCTAACGTGGCCTGATGGACGAAATGTCCGAAGGCTCTATCTCTTAGAATTTTACTCCAATCCATTTATCATTTTTGGAGAATATTCAATAATATGTCTATTGTGCTACTTAATAAAACAAAAAGATAAATCGTTTTGTGAAGATTTGAAACCCACCTAAGCACTTAAAACAAAATCAGTAAAAAGTAGAAAACATTCAGGTTTTATACATCACCATCATCATTATCGGCACTACAAACGGGATGCGGTCTTGGCCATACTTAATAAGTCTCTCCACCGATCCCGATTTCGAGCCGATGTTATCCAGTTTGGCACATCCAGACTGTGGGCGTCCTGGTCTACGCCGTCCCTCCATCGTAGACAAGGTCTGCCGCGCTGTCTTCTTCCATACATTCTGCCACAAAGGGCTTTCCGGGCAGGCTCCTCTTCGCTCATTCGAGCTATGTGTCCCGCCCACCGGAGTCTACTGAGCTTGATTTTTCTTACAATGTTCGCTTCAAGGTAGATTGCCTACAACTCATGGTTGTAGCGTCTCCGGAATCGTCCTCTCCTACATACGGGGCCCACAATTCTCTTTAGGGCCTTCTTCTCGAACGCGTCTAAGAGTTCAGAGGCCTCTTATTGACAACCCAGGTCTCGGGTCCATACATGAGTACTGGTAAGCCCATGGTCTTGTACAGTCTTCTTAGCTTGGATGTTTTGGATAAATTTCGGGATTTAAAGAGCCTTGATATATCATAGTAGGCTTTGTTGGACTTGATCAGCCGTTCGCGTGGTTCTTCCTCCATATTGTTATCGGCTGATACTATTGATCCAAGGTAGTTAAAGAATTTCATTACTTCAAATTCGTGCTCCACTACCCTGAAAGTTTGATCAACGTTAGGTCTTCTCTTCGCAGAAGTTGCCACCATGCCCTAAGTTTTTCCCTCATTAATGTGCAGTCCCAGTTTTTGTGCCGCCTGTTCGATCTGGGTGAAAGAATCCTGTACACGCGAATCGGATCTACCGATCATGTCGATGTGATCTGCGTAGGTAAGTATCTGGCAGGACTTGATGACAGTAGTCCCTCTAGTTGTAACGCTAGAGTCACGGATTGCTTTCTCCAACGCCAGGTTGGAGAGGAGGCAGACCAGACCGTGCCCTTGTCGGAGTCCATTAGAGATGTTTATTGGTTTGGACAGCAATCTCGCTATTTTTACTTGACTAGTTACGTTGATCATGGTCAACCTACAAAGTCGTATCAATTTGTTTGGAATGCCGAACTCTCTCATGGCATTATATAGTTTTACTCTGGCTATACTGTCTTAGGCTGCCTTAAAGTATATGAGTAGATGATATAACGGAATCTTAAATTCCAGACATTTTTTCATCGCCTGCCTATGGGTGAATATCTGATCAATCGCTGACTTGCCTGGGATGAAGCCACTCTGATACTCCCACTAGCGTATGGGGCTATCAGGTCTTGTAGGATAGAGGCGTGTATCTTATAGGTGGTACTCAGTAATATTATACCCCTATTGTGGCTGCACACTGTGATATCTCCCTTCTTATGTATGGGGCAAAATATACCACGACGACAATCCTCCGGCATCCCATACGTGCACCACGATCTCATGAATTGCGTGATGTAACGCTGTCGTTCCTTGTTTGATCAGTTTAGCTGGTATGCCATCAGCTCGGGGGCTTTATATGATTTGGGCTGTCTGATGGCTTTTATTGTATCCTCAATACTTGGTGGCGGCAGAATTTGGTCTTGATCTTGCATTGGTGGAGCCTCCAATTCTTCTGTGAGCAATTTAGGGAAAAGTCTCAGCTTTCAACCCGGCGAAGCCCAGGACGATCCTTGTCCCTGTTCAATCCAAGTAGACATGCAGTCTCCACATGACACTCCTGGATAGCTACTTAGGCACCCGCCAAGTAGTGAACCAATGCTTGCAGCGGTATCCTGGGAAAGTTTGCCGTAAGGCTAATAACCTTGCCCGGAAAAACAATTTATTATGGACAATTTAACATGTCTCGGATAAAGACCGGATACCGGTGGAGAGACTTGCTGAATAAGGCCAGGACCGGATCCCGGTTGTAGTGCCGATGATGATGATGATGATATATACTAGGGCAGTTTGATAAGTTAGTAACTTTTTGAATCAAAGATTTTTTTTCGGTAAGTAAGCATTTTATTTCTCAACATAGTCTTTCTTTAGCTCGATACATTTAGTCCAGCAGTAACAAAGTTTTGTGCCAAAGTTTATGTCTCTGGTTTAGCTTGGCTTCCCCAGCTAGAAGCACATTAGGGGTTTTGTCTTGCAACATGTTACCAAGAGTGGTTCTTCTCTCAGTCCTTATAAGTGGATTTACATTCACAACAAGAGCTTTAATTGATATTTTGGTTAGAGGATGTATATCGACTTTTTTTAGACTGGGCACGCACGAGTAGATCTCGTTTATTTGACTTTGCAGGTGTGTCATCTGCCTCTGTATATTGAGCAGGATTGTGAACACGTCTGCTTGTGATGTTGTTTCAGCCTCTGTGGAGTTATTTGTAGCCATCAGTGTTGGAACCTGTGTTGGTTTCCCCCACCTGTTGCTATTTGTGCGTAAGACCGCTGAGCGTTTACAGTCATTGATCTTGTGCGATTTGTCTCCGTTTAGTTTGCTGGGTCACACTCTTTGATGTTAATTCTCGGTATTTATGACATCCCCGATAGCGTTTGGCGGGTTTTCGATAAATTTTTCTAAGGAAAAATGTCTGTATGGGGTTGTATTTTATTTCTATACCTACCTTACTGAAAAAATAAATTATGCACAAAAACTTAGTGGAGCTAACGTTACATAAAAAAATGAAGTGTCGAAATGGTATTTGATTGTCGCGGAAAATTACATTCAAGGATAAGCCCCGGTTATTTAAATTCGTTTACATTTTCAATTGTTTGAGTTTAGCCCCCAATTTTCTGTTTTCTTTTTTTTAGGTGCACATAATACGTGCCACTGATTGCCTCTCTTTCTACAATCATTAGAATGGAAACTATGTCCCTGGACCATGGGACGCTGTTCACTGACCTTAACTAAATGTCTACTTCCAAAGGTCCTATATTTAATGCATCTCTATTTAGATATATCTGAACACATTGCGCATTCTTAATGTATGAACCTTCCTTCCACAACAGCATTCGCTAATTGGTATATAACTAACTCAACCTACAGAAGAGTAATGATCATTAAATCGTTCCTGACCACTTAACTGGCAGTAATAAATTCAATTAAATCTCACTCAATTTCGTAGCTATAGATATTGTGCTTTCTGTTGTCTTCCAAAACATTTGTCTTCGTGTATTTCAGTCTCCATACAATTCAACCGTATCATTATAACTTGCTCTTGTGTCAGAAAAGTAATTCGTTTTTTGTTTTGGCTGACAGATAATTATTGATATATTATTATTCTATGATTTGGATATAAGGGAAATATTTCCAGTCGTAACTCATTTGTAATTCATTCGAATTGCTGGAGGTACATTCGTGAAGTGAAGTTCCTCATGAATATGTATGAACGAACCTTAATAGAACCTGCCAAATGTTTGCTCAATTGCTTACTCAGGCGGCAATTTTAATCTACTTCTTAGCTTTCTGACAATAACGTCGGTCGCTATTCGATTTTTTTTTACTTGTAGCATCCGGCGTTTCTGGATTTACAATAGAACAGCCATCTCATTAAATCAGTTTACCCGCGTAATTTGGTAGGGACTTTCCTTAGGGTGGTTGTATTTAGTATTGTGAGGATCCGGAACATCGCCCCAGATAAGATAACAAGTATTTGAATGCAAGGCATAAATAGATGAGTGAAATATGGCGTCTAATGGGTGATTTGTTGATTTTCTAAACTCTCCAGATTGACAAGACATAATGAACACTCTCACCCAAAATGAATTTTCAAGGTCGTGAATAACGTCTTCTATTGAATCTAAAATTCAATCGATTCTACAATTAGTCATTCGATTGAAACAGAGGTTAAACAATCAATCTAAATTTATTTCCATATTTACAGTGTTTTGGGTGGCGTTTTAGTCGTATCGTAAGACGATGAATATGCGTAAGCAGAACAGACTTCATTTTCGCCAATTGTAGGTTTGGGTTAAAAATATTATCATATTTCCTCCGCATTTTGAGAATAAATCTTTGATGTGTCTAGATCTTGGTGTTAGTCTCAATGTATTGATGTTATTGCAGCTTATCTATTTCCAAGTGACATTCGGGTTGCTGCTATGCAAAGAGCAAAGATAGAAACCGGACAGTTCGGGGAGTATCACTCCATTAAGCTAAACTGGTAGGGAGAAATTCTTGACTATCCTTGGGAATTTGGCTGATGGACCAGGTCGAGAATAAATAGTATCTTAGGGCGCCGACTCAGCCCGAAAAAAAAGTGATGTAGATCACTCTGAACGGAAAAAGGGCATAAAGCAAAGCACAATCCAAATGCATCATGTGCGACCCAGAATGTGAGGCGGTAATGTACACTCACAGGGAGTCACAAATGTTGAACACTTCACAGCACGATGTCCACTTTGGTGAATGAAAAAGGATATGTTTAGGTATACACAAATTATTTTAATTTTTTAAGAGATCACACAAGAGTCCTTTTATAAACACTGAATGATTGTAATGTACATGTTAGACTTATTCCACATGTGCCGGTGTGAAGTGAGGGTCAAGATACAAATGCATCGTTAGGGAACGTTTGTTGTGAACGAGCCCTTATATATTTTTTTTATTTGGTTGCTATGACATCTGTAAACATATTTAGTATGCATCAAGTCATTGTACAAACAACAACTTTTTTTAATCCTGTTAAAGATGTCGAATTTTGTACCAGAAAATGATGATTTGCGGAAAGCCTTAATTTTTTATTTTCATTTGAAGAAAAGTGCTGCAGAGTCGCATCGAATGCTTGTCGAGGCTTATGGTGATCATGCTCTATCGGAAGCAACATGCAAAAGATGGTTTAAGCGGTTCAGAGATAATGGTTTTGATGTGTGAAATTAAGAACGTGGAAGACCACCAAAAAAATTTGAAGACGGCGAATTGCAAGCAATATTAGATCAAGACGACACTTTAAGTGAAAAACAAATGGCACAAATGATAAATGTTGCAAAACAAACAATTTCTGACCGTTTAAAAGCTATGGGAAAGATCCAAGAGTATGGAAACTGGGTGCCACATGAATTGAATGACAGGCAAATGGAAAAGCGAAACACCACATGTGAAACGTTGCTTCTACGACACGAAAGGAAGTGAGTATTGCATCGAATTGTGACTGGTGATGAAAAATGGATTTATTTTAAAAATCCTAAACGCAAAAAATATGGGTATATCCAGGAGAAGCGTCAACATCGACTGCAAAGCCTGATCGGTTCGGAAAAAAGACAATGCTCTGTGTTTGGTGGGACCAGAAGGGGGTGGTGTATCATGAATTTCTAAAACCGGGCGAAACTGTTGATGCGCAACGCTACCGACAACAAATGACCAATTTGAACCATGTATTGATCGAAAAACGACCAGAATGGGCTACAAAACACGGAAAGGTAATTTTGTTGCATGATAATGCTCCGAGTCATACAGCAAAACCCGTCAAAGAAACAATAAAATCTCTCGGCTGGGAAGTGTTATCGCACCCGTTGTATTAACCAGACTTGGCTCCTTCCGACTACCATTTTTTTTCATCGATGGGACACGCATTGGCTGTGCAGCATTTCAATTTCTACGAAGAAGTCGAAAAATGGGTCACAGAATGGTTTGCTTCAAAAGACGACCGGTTTTATTGGCGCGGTATCCACAAATTGCCAGAAAGGTGGTCGTAATGTGTAGAGAGCAATGGCCAATACTTCGAATACAATTGTTTCTACTTTCCCATTTAAAATTAGTGTTTTATTTTAAAAAAACGGTACACCTGGTGTTTACGTTCCGACTCGTTTGTCGGAAAAGGCGAACGAGACATAATAAACGAAAACGAGTTACAAAACGATAAATCTTTTATTACAAGAAAAAATGTGATGATTCATATCACAAACGAAAAAATCTAATTTGCATAATGCAAACTGACAACAATAACAATGACAGTAACTATAACAACATAAAACTAAATAACAAACGATAACAAAAAGGGCAAGTGCTGCCAAACGTGCAAATTAATTAAAACTAAATATAAATTATAACAAGAAATAACTAACAATATGAATAAATATAATTACACTAATTAACAATATAATGTGATAACAGAAAATACTAACAAACTAATCATGACAATAAAACAAAAGATAAATAAATGGCTTGAACTCATTATTTCAAGCACGACGCGACACCTGGTAAACGAGAAGTACAAGATTCTTTTTTGGTTGTTAATTATACTTTTTTTTTTTAAGAAATGGGGCAACCTACAGCGTAAGTGGCCGCCTTGAAATATTATTTTGTTTCGACTGGGTTCATCACCCAAGCTCCGAATAATAGTTAAGCATTTCTTTCAGGTATTTCACGGATCCTAACGCTTGGGGTGGTATTTCATCGGCCGTCTGGGCATTGGAACTCAACTTACCACTCGACTTACAGAATGGTCGAACTGCCATAACAGCAAAATGTATGCAAAATTGAACGTCAGACACAACCTTTTTACCAGCTCAGCCAATGAGATGCTCTACAGCGGAATAAAAATTTAGCAAACGAACAACAATAGTTGGAAATAAAATGACAAATAGCTAATCGTGAGTTCAAGACTTTAGTTTGGAAACAAAATTCGAATAAAATTTATTTGTAGCAATTTACAACAAAACGTTGAAATATTTTCGTAATAAAAGCGAATGTAGAAGGAAAGATATCATCTGACTGGCTAACGCCGGTTTGTTGAGTTACGTCATTACAGAAAGTTTAGTGAAGGTTCCGTGGAAAGCACGGAGGACGGGGCTAATGAAGAGGAAGATTAGACAAGATTTTTTTTTTTTACATAAACGCGCGCACAAAAGGGGATTTTGGAGTGTCAGATCCCAGTGCGAGCGGAAGGAGAGGAAGTGGACAAGGAAGGGAGGTATCGATGTACATTGGTCTTAAATGCCTGGACATTACAACGACGAGGAAACACATGACCATGTAGAGTATTCCACATTCGTGTAGTTCGGCTAAAGAATGACTCTCTATGTTTATCTGTGCGCCTGAAGTTAACTTTTAACGTGAACTGATGAGCATTCTCAGATTGACGGGTGTGGCGGGAAAATGTGTAAGGAGGCGGAACACATTCAGCAAGTTTAGTTGAGCAACGATCGTGATAATACCTACAGAAAAGAGATAGGCATGGATGCACCGGGCATATATTCTAGGGATGGAATTGATCGACTTGCAGCCGGATCCCCAATAAGTTTCACTGCTCGTTTTTGCATTCTATTGAGCACGTGTAGTGCAGTTTTGGATGCGTCTGATCATATATGAAAGTTGAACTCCATTTTCGGGCGAATATACGCCTTGTAAATAGTGGCCAGGTTGGTTGGACCGAAGTATTTTTTACATCTCTTAAGGAACCCCATGCATTTGGCCGCACTTCGCAGCTTCAAAAATGTGGTCGCACCAATTAAGAGTCGAATTAATTCGAATGCCAGGGATTGATAGTTCCTTGGCTTCGTCGATGCAAATGCCGTTTATCGACAGCGTATTTACTTTGGGGTTCGCCTTTGACGACAGGAAACAGCACTGAGTTTTTAAGGCGTTGAACTCTATTCGGTTAGATAATCCTCATTGATATATCTTGTTGAGGTCGGAGTTCAATGTATTAAGCATAACCTGCTGATTGGTAACGTACGAAGGGTTCAGTCTGGAATGTTCGTATGAGTGTGAGTAACTCAATGTGCTATCATCAGCAAACGAGTGAATCGGGTTGTGGATAATGGACAAGAGATCGTTTATAAAGACGAGAAAGGCAGTGGGTGAGAGTACAGAACCCTGGAAAACACTTCCATTAATTTGATGGGAGGCAGATTTGACACCATCAAGAACCTATAGCGTTTGCGATGATAGTGAAGAACCTGTGATTCGAACTGACGCTATGACGGTTAGAATCACTAAAAAATGGAAACAATGCTCAAACCCATCAGGTCACTGCCGTGTGTGCATCTGCTAGAAACGCCACAAACCACTTGGATTGGACGGCCAGAAAGATAGTCTCTTATCCTTTGGATCAAGGAATTGTCCGCTCCATATGAATGTAATTTTGGTAAAAGGACTGGATGCCAAACTATGTCTAAGGCTTTCGAAATATCCAGTGCAACAACCTTGCTTTCTCCGAAGTAGTGGATGGAATGGGTCCACTTTTCGGTAAGGTATGCCATCAAATCTCCTATGAACCTGTTGCTACGAAAGACATATTGGCGGTCATTGAGGAGGTCATTTAATTCCAGATATTTTGAAAGTTGACGGTTGATAAATGATTCCAACGGATTTGTTTCTGTTTAGCTCGTTGAGTGCGCGCGCGACAGTACGAACAGAGAAGTGAATCTGGCTCAAGGTGTGCTGTTTCTGCTCAAGTTGAGGTGGAACTGATGTGGTATCAGGCAGCGTCGAGTTCGCTGCAAAATGTGCAGCAAGAGGATTCGCTTTCGCTATTGTAGTGGTGACTGGCCTGTAATCGACTATAAGCGAAGGGGTGGATGAGGAGACCGATTTTTTGAAGTTTTTCACGAGTGCCCAAACGTTTTTACTGCCTGCGGGTGAGTGTAGTATTTTTTGTCTCACTCTCTGGCCATGCAAGAACTTTGCGCGTTGACTATGCGCATTGTTGTCTTTTCTAGCTCTCCCGAATCTTTTCCGGCTTTCCTCAGTATTGTTTGATTTATACAACCGGAAGCTCAACTCTTTAGCCTTAATGGCTTCTCTGCACCCGGAATCGAACCACATATTTCTCTTGGGTTTGACACTCTTTACTCTGTGTGGAATAAAGGTTTGCATGCCAAGCTGAATCGTGTCTGTCATTGTGTTCGCTATAGAGTCCACATCGTTATTGAGGAGAAAAAAAAGGGTACCGACACACACAACTTCGATACCGGCGTCATCATAAACAATAAGATTACCAAGAAGAAGGATTCACCTGCCAAATAAGACGAATATAGTAAAAGCAATGAGGATGTTGATAGTCATGCTGCGCTTGACTTAGAACGTCCGTGTAGGACCATGAGTTATAATCTAAGTTTTGTCTAGCTCGTAATTTAGAATCTAAGAAGCTATAAAGAAAAAATGAAGGTGCATCCAAATGCGAGAATTCCAATGAAGATAAAAACGTTTACGACTTCGTGAGAGTATTTTGGACCAATACTTTGGACTATGGATCAATCAACCCAATTTTTTGTTTTTATAATTGTTACAATTTACTTACATTCAAAATAACTTTAAAAATTTTTTTTTCTATTTGATTCAGCGTTACCTTTTCGGTTTTAATTTTAGGATTAACACTTAAAATATTGGATCTTTTGTAAATTGTTTCATCACCATCATCGGCACTACAACCGGGATCCGATCTTGGCCTTATTTAGCAAGTCTCGAGGCTTGTTAAATTTTCCATAATAATTTATTTTTACGGGCAAGTTTATTAACCTTGCGCCGGTAAATTGTTTCGCTTATTCTATATTTGAAGAAATTTAAAGATTGAAAGACTTCATGTCAGTCCTTTCTGCCCGGTATACTTTGATGGTGAAAAATAATATAGGAATCGAGAAGTTGCTACTAAAAATTTAAAGTATCTAAGTGTTTCCAAAGTGTAAAAAACCAATAGTTGAAAAATCAAGTTTTACCAGAGCTAACTAAAAAATCAAGGGATGTATGTGTAAGTGAAGAAGAAGAAGAAGAAACAAGCAAGTCCGTGGTGGCTCGAAATTATGCCGTTAGTGTTAGACGGAATTTAGTTCATGAATGGAGCTACACGAAAGTTCTCAACAATTTGAGAACACTCATGAGTAAACTGCGAGAGTGAAAGATAAACGATAAGAAAGCCTCGAAAACAATTTAGAATTTTCTGGAAATTTCGATGGCGTCAGTTTTTGTTATATTTCAGTTGACTTTGCTCAAGTGGAGAGATTCGGGTCGTGTGCAATGAAGTCGCGAACCTTTTATGTTTTCTTATTCTTATTTATAGTAAAGTAATGATGTAAAATTATGAATACTCCATAAAACAGAACAAATAAAAATAATAAAGTATAAAAATTGTTATTTAATGTCTTCATTTCTTGTTGGTGGTACACGGTAATAACCGCCAAAAAAGTAGTGAAATTGCTCAGCTTCAATAAGAAGAGCAGTCGGTGTGCCCAGAAAAAAGTCAGAATCATGAAGAAGGGATTAACAGGGAATCCTGCGTAGACCACCACGCAGGGTCATCGTATTGGTTCCTCCAATGAGGCCGTCACCGTTCGATTGAGAGACTCACGAAGCGAGGCGGATTGTACGCATCACACACCTTAATTTTAATAAAAGAAAAGTCGCTAAAGTAGTTGAACGATAGTTATTGACGATAAACAATAGGGGGTGCTGCTATATGTGGGGGGTTTTATTAGGGAATTGTTTTTCACTACAGTGTTCAGTTGGAAGTTGGGGGGGCACAGGGAAACAATTTACTTTGACGAGCAACGAGTTCGGTGGCCGAAGGGGCGATGAGCTGACACTACCACAGGAGAACAAATCATCAAGAAAACACCGACACGGCAAAAAGAAGACGAAGAAGAGTCGGGATGTGGAATGTTCGAACGTTATATAAAGAGAGCACGAAATAATATAAAATGGACATCGCCGCGGTTCAGGGAGTCCGCCACCCACATCAAGTAATTGAAATCAACGGGTTTACACTGACGTGTGGAGATACCGACACCCGTAACCTCGGAACTGGCTTCATCATAAGCGATAAGAATATGCCTCATGTAAAAGATGTGAGATTTATTAACGAGCGGATGTCGGTGCTAAAAATACCGATGGTACAATTACGTACTTAGAAACGTACACGCCCCAACAGAATCTACGGACGAAGAAACGAAGGACACGTTCTACGAAACCCTAGAGGAAATATTTGATGGGATCTCATCTTCGATATTAAAATCCTCCTCGGGAACCTCAACGCAAAAATTAGAAAGGAAGATATCTTTCAACCAACTATAGGCAAAGAAAGCCTACACGACGTTTCTAAAAATAATGGAATTCGGATTATCACATTCGCACCGTCAAAAGGTCGGGTAGTGAAAAGTACGATGTTCAAGTGCAAGCAAATTCATAAAGCCACATGAATATCACTCGACGATGTAACGCGAACTTCCTCATAGACAAAAGACACCGCTCGAACATCCTTGACGTAGATCATATAGAGAAGCAGATATGTTCGCAGCAAACCCACACGGGCAGTCACAGCAGACGAGTAAAAAGTTCAACATTGATAAACTAAAATGGGCATCGATCAGAGACGTAATCAAACAAACGGCCCAAAAGACAATAGAATTTAAGAAAACAACTAAGTTCAAACCTTGATTTGACCATGAGTGCCGGGCGAAGATCGAAGAACGTAAACGGCTCAGAGTAATCCACTTAGAAAGATGATGAAGTCAACGCAGAAAGATACGCGATACGGTAACAGTAAGGCAAATGTTGGAAAAGAAGTGGGAGTACGGAGAGACGGTTCACCAACTGTTCGTTGACTTCAAAAAACGTAGGCCTCAGTCGCAAGGCAAAGACTTTACCATATTGTAGTTGAGCTGGGACTCCCAAAAAAATATGCCGCCATCTTCAAATCTGCTTGAACGAAAATAAAGGGCGAGTTAGAATAGAAAACCACTTCTCAGATTAGTTTGAAATTCGCGATGGACTAAAACAGGGGGAAGGCCTCTCATTATGTCTTTTTAACCTTGTGCTCGAATATGTCATCAGAAAGGTACAAGACAACAATATGGCCGGATCATCCCTGAACGCGGTCACACAAGCGCTTGCATATGGGGGCGACATCGCCATTTTGGACGATAATCTAGAAACTGTAAGAAAAACAGTGAACTACACACGTCAGGGGCAAGGTATTTGAAAAAGTTAAATAATTTAAATATCTAGGAACAACACTGGCGGCCACTAACGAAAAGTCGAAGGGAATTAACAAAAGACTGTATTCCGGCAACGCTAGTTGGCACACAGTCAGTAAACTGCAGAAATCTAAACTGCTATCACGCACCATAAACCTCGGTGTTTATAGAACTGTGGGGAGGAAGTATTGTGCCTAACACGGACACTGCGTTCATTTCCTCCTCTATCATAGATTGTTCCACCGACGAGCACTACACGATTCCGCCGAAGCAAAGGAAGCTTCAACACAGGAAGTAGGCCGAGAGAAATAAAACACTAGTGTTGGTTGGTAATCACCACTTTAAATTAATTTTATTGTTTGTTTCTTAAATATACACAGTTTATTTGAACCCCGGTCACTAGAGAAATTGGTGTTAATTTATTTAGTGGTGAAATTTACACATTAAAGATTAACAATACGACAAAGTTAATTGATATGAACTGGACCGCGATGGGAATATTCGGCGGCTGTGGCACTTTTTGGCCAACGTATTCAGCACTACCACCACGACTCCGGTGTATTTTCGAGTCTCCGCAGTGACGAAGAGCGGAAGTCGGCATGACCATTGCGGTCAGCAGATGGAATTTGGCTCAACGATATTCAATCGTTTGGGGTGAGTTTTCCCGAGAGAGAAAGTGTTTCTCTCGTGGTGAAAACAAGGAAGAAAGACTTGGCAATGTATGTGTATGTGTGAGTGAAGATCACATTGGTTCTTTTCATACACAAGGCTATGGGAACGAATCTGAGACAAAGAAAGGGAAAATGTGCATTCATGGTGATGCGAGTTCGGTAAAGCAAACAAACTGAATCTCCTTCGATGATAATTGGTTTACTGTTTGCTCTTGCCGCTGCTGATGAGAAGCAGATCCCGAAATATGAAAAGACAAAGGGAACGTTTGGGTCTTTGTCTGAGATGTGCATTGCGGCTAAATAAATAGGCGGCAATGCAATGTGGAAATGTGCTAATGGGTTTTAGTTAGATTACCGGGAAATGGTGTTTAAGGCATCGCTGGTAAAGGTAGGGTATCGAATTCCTATTTGCATTTGCTTATGCTGTAGGATTGAATGGTGCCAAGACACGCGAGATGCGTATATATGTTTTTGGTTTCTTGGGTGTAGGTCGCCAGCCAATGTGTATGCATCTTGATTTATGATACACTTGGTGAGCACCGGAAATTGGCGACACAATGTGTATGGTCCCTGTTGTGATGGTTACATTATATGTAAACCAAATCCTCTTGTTTTCAGGAATTCGTCTAGGGGGAAATGCACTTGGTGAAATTGGGATTCCTGATAAGTTAGGCTCCTCGATAGTATAATGGTAGTATACCCGCCTGTCAAGCGGCAGACCGGGGTTCGTTTCCCCGTCGGGGAGCCTCTGGCGCAAGATTAATGACCTTGCCCGGAAAAAACAAATCATTATGGAAAATTTAACAAGCCTCAGGACTTGCTAAATAAGGCTAAGGCCGGTTCCCGGTTGTAGTGCCGATGATGATGATAAGCTAGGAGAGGATTCTTACGGGAATTGTATTCAAAGAAATGCATGAAAGGTAAGAATTCTTTTACAGGTACTTTTAGGTTAATGATTTGATCCCTTTAACGCGCGGTGCATAAGATGCTAATGCGATTGCATTAGTGAAATTAGGAGATGGGGTGAAAGTTATGGGGTTTTTTTAGGAAAGCGAACCGTGGGGTTTGCGGAACCGCCACAGAACCATAATCATGCCGGTTGTTCTATACGGATGTGAAACATGGGGTCTCACAAACCGGGAAGAAAACAAATTCGGCGTATTCGAGAATAAAGTTTTAAGGAGTATCTTTGGCGGTAAATATGACGAAGATGTAGGACAATGGAGAAAACTCCATAAGCACCAATTGGAAGAGCTATACCTCAAAACTACAATAGTGAGAGAAGATTAAGATGGGCCGGACATGTGGCGAGAAGGGGCGACGATAGCCGTATGTAAAATTCTTGACGGTAGACTAACGGGAAAGAGACCGGTAAGACGGCCGCGACGGGGATGGGAGGACAATGTTAGGTTTGAGCTTGAAGCAATCAGATCATGTGGTCAAGCGTGGAAGGAGAGTGCTCAGGACAGGGAACGATGGCGCAGCCGAGTCAGTGTGGTCATAAACTTTCGGATTCCTATAGGCCAATAGATAGTAAATAGTACGAACAGCAAGTTGAGATAATTGGAATAAAGAAAGATCAGAACATCAGAAAAGCGAGGGATTCAGTCCAGCTCACCACTACTTCTGGTTTGTATTCTTCTGGATAGTATTAATTTTATATTTATTAATTACTGTCAAGTGAAATTTATATAAACAAAATATCCTTAAATCTAATTATCGATATTTACTAGCGATATTTTGTAGTAATCATGAAGATTCGTTGTTTAGAAATATTTTCACAACTGTAGGCAAACGCGTAGAAAAGGGTATCGCTAGATCAGCTAGCACTGCGTTCCTCAGTCCGACAATAGAAGAATTTAACAGACGGAAATTCTATCGGTGGTACACCGTTCCTAGACATACATTTTGCTTACGTTCTGTTTTTTTAAGTATACTCAAATAACTTCTTGCTGAAAAAATTAATTTGCGCACTTTTGAATGCTCAAGTTAACCTCTCACGCTTACTCATCCCAATGATACGTAATTTTCCACAGCTTTATCTTTAAAATCACATCTGGTGATTCATGTTGAGATAACGATGTAGTATAATGATAAGTCTGTCTTTGGTTGATAACAACGTAGTATTAATAGCACGTAAATCTAGCCTAAGCACTTTCTTTTGTACCCAAAAATTAGCGAATAAAGTACCGAACTCCGGCCGTAAGTCGGAAAAGAATATTTTTTTTGTAAAAATCAAGGAAGTCAAACTTAACTGTCGCGTTGGTAAAGTAAATGAGATTATGAAAAAAAAAGTAGATTTATTTTTATAATAATGCTACGTCCTTTTTCGTTCACATTTAGCTGTGACATTTAAGGGTACCCCAAAAGCTCATTTTGTGCACACGTTACTTATGTATTCTAATTTACTGTAAAACGCTGAATAAATCTACTATTTACATCTGTAAAGTTGCAAATAGGCATCCAACAAGGACTCCATTTCCGGATCCCCTTCGCTAAAGAAATTATTTATTTATTTATTTGTCATTAAATGACAACTTATCAATTCCGTTTCTAGCATATTTCCTGATATTTAATGACAATAATCATTTATGCCATATTTATTGTCCTTTTTACAGATAAATTGGTGAAGCGTCCTCCTCGCAAGGCTTACGGAAGACTTAACGTTGATTCAGATGATGGATCGATTAAAAATAATATTGATGATCCCTTTGATGAACTAGATAACTTCGAAATGATTGCATCGAGGCATAACGGTGGTGCCTCAGATTGCCACACAATTGCAGGGAATCACCAGGACTCGCAGGATAATTTTGTCGCCGACGATTCGGATCTCGAGCTTGATGGACCATCAAAGGCCTCTACCCGGCGGCAAAAAGAGATTAACGCGATTACTATAAGCCGATTAAATGCAATGGCAATCTCAGATGATGAGGATTATGGTAAGTCAACTGTGAGTCACAAAATGAGGTAGCACTTTACGTTTATGCAATAATTCTTAGCGCATACTCTGTGCCTCGGTTTTTTGTTCTGTTATTTTTCAATTATCATCAGTATTTAATTGAAATAAATATCGTGAGATGTTTTCTTCCACCTCACAGATGAATCCTTGACATGTAACGTGTGTGACAGGGCTTTCCATTGTCACAGGCAGTTGGCATCCCACCAGCAGAAGAAGAGGCATTTCGGGTGAGTGTTACAAGAAGACTCGGCAGGTGGTTAGCAAATTGAATTTGGGGGTAGATGACAGATCAAACGGAAGAAAATTAATTAAATTCTGCGTCATACGATTCGTATAAAAGCTGATTTGGAATCGTTCTTTTGTTCGGCTTTGAAATGTGACAGTAATTACTACTACCAGGCTCGTTTGTGTGCCGGAGTGTAGGTTCATAAGCAGGGGGAAAGAGATTGGATAATATTTTCTTCTTTTGTATTTTTAAGAATTGAGAATGGTTATAGCCCTCACATCCTCCAAGAATCAGGATCAGGGGATATAGAAGTCGTTTGATTTTATTATTATTAAAGCTTTCAGTTTAGTATAGCAAATTCGTGATACGTGACTTGCCTAAAATAATATTCGAGAAAAGGTTCGATGTGGCTGACGCGGAACGAAATCGTAGCCTCACATGGTATCGTATGGTATGAATGCGTGAAATAGGACTTTTGGGTTTGAGCTATTTGAGGTGCACGTTTCTTCTATTCTTTAATTACTGATTACGCAAAGTATTCAGGCTGCTCGAATAACATACAAAGCAAATAAACATGTGCAGCTTTTTTAAGTTTTTTTAAATTTTGTAATTGGTGTTTGATTTTTACTGTAAATTAAAGGTTTTGTTAAAAATACTGCTAAACTAAATCCAGCTTTTCTTCACAAGCCTACTGTTCATCGGAACATCATTTTTAGAACGTTAAAAGAATGTAGTGAGTATTCGTTTGTAGTGAGTATTCGTTTGGAACATGAGTAGTGGTTATTCATTTGCAACACGAGTTACGGCGAGTAGTGAGTATTTATTTGGAAGATGAGTTACGACGCCAAGACCTTAATGATCACTATCGTACTCGATTGTACGAAGACAATTTTGAGTAGTGGGATGCGCGCCGTAGTGGAACACTACCACACACCACACGACATTGTGTGGAAGTGTGGGGCTTTTCAGGGCCCGAAGAGCCATGCATCGCTCGATCCCCACTATTCCAGGCGAACGACTTACCTCTTGGTCGAACTTCCGCAAGGTTGCGTAACCTTGCTACGGCATTTACCCCCAGCCAAATCGCTGGAATTAATACGGTTACCCAATCGGATAACTGTTTCGAATATCCGTTAGGCAGCTTACCTATTCTGTGGGGGGTTTTCCTTCCAAACCCCTTTTTCTCCAACACCACCCCTGAAAGACATTAAGTCCACGGCAAAGCTTATCACCTTGCCGTGGCATCAAAAACCCACCCTCGGGCAGGCATTAATTCCTAAAAGACATTAAGTCCACGGCAAAGCTTATCACCTTGCCGTGGCATCGAAAACTCACCCTCGGGCAGGCATTAATTCCTAAAAAAACATTAAATCCACGGCAAAGCTTATCACCTTGCCGTGGCATCGAAAATCCACCCCCGGGCATACATTATTTCCTAAAAAAAAGCATAAGTCCACGGCAAAATCATCACATTGCCGTGGCATTTGAAATCCTATCTTTAAGCATACATTCTGCCAGGGCAGCTTGTTTCCATAGCCTTATGCTATGGAAACAACATCAACAAAGAGTTCCTTGTTGACTCGTTTTATTTGTTTGCCCATGGCACTTCTTGCATGCGGCTATTTGGTCCCATTGGTTTGCTACCGCCGACAAGGTTTCGGCTGACGCAAACCAAACACGTCCATTACCAGCAATCGCTGGTTTCCAATTATTGGTCCCCACGTTCAGGGACCGCAATCGAGCAACGAACAAGATGCAGCCAGAAAATGTTTACTTTCAACATCTGGCAATGGCTGCACCCTATGTTCGTTGCAATGTTTAATCATCGGCAACCGAAATGATGATTTATGGCCTCCCATTAGGATGACCAAATCTTCGGTTTGGGTCTTTCGCACCCCAGATGCTAGTGTTTACATTCTTGGAAAATGCACTAGCGATGTTGCCCTCCATCCACGGTCGCCGGACGATCGTATGCAAGGCATACGCACACATGCATAATGTATGCCTATTCCGTCCGGTCCAATCACGATTAACTCCCTCGAGTTAATCGTGTGGCCCCTCCTCCTTTTGCAGTTCTTTTGAGGTTTTCCGTTTCTTTGGTGAGCTCTAGTCTCCAGTCAGATTTTAGCCGCCGTCGCGCACACATATGCCAGTGGAGTCCAGAACATTTAATAATATCTAAAGTCAATGTTAAACAGTTGTGTTTCTAAGTCCAGAACATTTAATAATATCTAAAGTCAATGTCAAACAGTCGTGTTTCTAAGTCCAGAACATTTAATAACATCTAAAGGCAATGTTAAACAGTTGTGTTTCTAAGTCCAGAACATTTAATAATATCTAAAGTCAATGTTAAACAGTTGTGTTTCTAAGTCCAGAACATTTAATAATATCTAAAGTCAATGTTAAACAGTTGTGTTTCTAAGTCCAGAACATTTAATAATATCTAAAGTCAATGTCAAACAGTTGTGTTTCTAAGTCCAGAACATTTAATAATATCTAAAGTCAATGTTAAGCAGTTGTGTTTTTAAGTCCAGAACATTTAATATTAACTAAAGTCAACAGTTATACCAGTGTGTTTCTAACTCATTCCCGTAGTGCGGCATTTGTAATAAAACATTATATGGTTAAAGGACATTAACCAACAAGATCCACCAACGTGTTTTATTTCTTCTACGACCATTTGTAATGAAACTGTGTACTGCATTTTTGCTTTGTCCTCGTTCGGCGATAGCTTGTTCCGGGTTTTAATCTTCACTCGCCGGCGATCCGTTTCCACCAGCGTACTACATCGTGGCCTGGAGGTTGAACCAGCGTCCATGTCGACGCACCCGACCCCAGGAAGCACCTACAGAAGTGTACAGTGCGGGAAAACTCATACCCTTTCCTTTCCTTGTGTCTGTTTTACCTCTTTTTTGCACCTCTGTTGCGTCCCTCTGGTATCGATACTCTCCATTGATTTATAATCTTTGGAGGGTTTTTGGTGTTTTGAGCAGCGTAATATTCGTCACGAAAGGTATCTGGTCTGGATTTCGGCACGGATCTAGTGAGGGGGCTACTACAAGGGCATAAAACATGTAGTGGTTGCTTTGGCTTATCTATCGGCGGGTTCGACTTGCATCCTTTTCTGAGGCGGTATTGGTTTTCTGTGTAAGGCCATTTCAATGGAGCGGCAATTTCGTATTGATTTATGTAACATTCGCGGCTTGAGATGCAGTTTCTCTTCTGTGTCTGCTCACGTTTCTAACCAGAAACCAACTATCCTTGCACTAAGCGAAACCCAGGTAATTACTAATACAGATATTTCCAATTTAATCTACCTGGATATAACTTATTGCCACTGCTCTTCCCACATCGTGGTATAGCCACATACATACGAAATGATATTGCTTATCAGCTTCTGCCACAATATGGGTTCTGTTCCACCAGGTAATTCAGAGAAAGGTACTTTAAACATAATTACACTGAAGCATATGCATGTCGGGTTTTATTGATTGGTCTAAAAGACGAGATGCATTGATTATGTTATGTTCAGGTGATGATGATGTGTCAGGCGTTAACTCACGCTCTAATATACCCACACATTATTTTTTGATTAACGTGTATACAACGTCCACACTTTACTGTTATTTTCTCTGTGTCGGCTCAGTAGAACTTGAGATATTATGCACGCCCGCTTGAAAAAAAAGTAGTTTCGAGAAAAACTAGTCGAAATCACTTCATTTACACTCCCAGCACTAGAGCACGGCAGAGATTTCGACATGATCTCAACCGATCTCAGTAAAGCCTTTGACAAAATCTCCCACAATCCCATACTCTTTAAATGATCCGTCATCGGCTTCGAACCTGGACTGCTGAAATTTATTTCTTCATATTTTAACGATAGACATTATTCCCTTCTTTATATCCAATCCTGTGGAGTCCCTCACGGCACCACTTGAGCCCTCTTCTATTTATATTAATCACTAACGACATTAATAAAGTAATTCCTACTTGTGTCTATAAGCTGGTTACACTAAGTTCTATAAGATAATCGCATCACCACTGGATTCCGCTCTACTGCAAACTGACAGTCGGTTTGGAGTAGAAAACTGTTTTGTGTTCAACATTCGCAAATGTCAATCTATAACCTTTTCTCGTAAGGGTATTCACACCCCCCGCACCTATTTCCTTCAAAACTAACCTCTAACCATTGTCTAAACTATCTGTAATCTTGGGATCCCATTGGAAGCTTAATATCTACCCACGTATTGACGATATGATCTTGAAAGCCAATTCAGCCCCTTGGTTTGTGAAACGCTGGCCTTAGGAATTCTCCAAACCCCTTTGTGACTCGATCACTTTAGCTTTTGTAGGGTTCTCTATATCACACGAAGAACTTGTAGCGGTTATACGAACCATACAACCCCTTATAGGTTGAGTTATCCTTTCCGCCAAGGACCTCTACTCACCTTTCGCAGCACACGTGCCCACAGACACGTGGCCCAATAGTTATTACCATACCTGTAACAATGGTTATATGAAATTGTAACAACGTTGAACCCGATATCAAAAACCAAGGAACTTAACGTTCAAAAGCTTCCAATATCGAGTTCAATGCATCCATACATGGCATTCTACCCCAATTCAAAAGGGCAGCTAAAGCATCGCATCTAAGAACCGCGTCAAATTCAGCAAGCATCGCATACAGGTCACCAATCTCCCATCCTAAACATCAACGCGGTGTTTCCAAAGAAATACTATTGTCGGTAAATAAACCGAACAACGGATGCATACGCTGGTAGCTAAATGCAATTAGCACCTAAATCCCTGGCATGACCTAATGCAAAGGCACACTTATGCAAACAAGGCATATCGTTTAGTTGTCGTCCGATGGTCATGGAATCATAAACATCTTAACGTAGATTGCTCGCTAGATGTTTATGATTCGAAAAGCCTAACAAAAGAACGATACCAATCCCACGGTTCCTTTTTATTACCCATTGGAAACACACAAGAGCATTGTTAGCTTAAGCCAGATGGCTAACCTAAACATATCCCATAGTCCGTGCACCCATCCGAAGTGCATGCGATCCCTTGTCCGCATGCCAGATGTGTAGTGCAAATAAACGACGGAAAGATCGGAGAATAAGCGGCGGCATCCGATCCTTAAACAAAAGAAACATGATTCCGACCACCAGCAACGAATGGTAACAATGATGATTATGAGGTAATTTCTCCTTTCAGATCCTATGGGAAATTCTCCTTTTGAGATGCAAAGGGAAATGTTATGCTGTTAACAGATACGATGGGAAAGTCTGTTAGCAGATTGGATGGGGAAATTTACCGTTGCAGATGCGGGTTGAGTAAGTCGAATGGAATGTTTAGGATGGAGACAATTAATCTATATCGAATAGTCGCACAGGAGAGTCTAACGATTGAGTGCCAACGAAGATAGTCGAACTGCAAGGATCTCTAACAAAGCTATTCTAATAAGATATTCGAGTCAGGTCGTGATAGAAGTTAATCGAGAAGGTCGAGTCGTGCGTGTGCCAAAATTTAAACCGAGTAACTTGTGTTCTCTAGTGTGTGTTAACCGTGTTAAACATTAACGGAGTAACATGCATTTTCTTTCGTGTGTGGTAACTACAATATTAACAATCAGATAGTTTCTTAAACATTGTGGAGTTAGATTTCGTGAACCTAGATATAAATTGTACTCTAGACGATAAGTGTAAAAACAAGGCAGACGAAATAATAAAAGTAAAAATACAAATAAACAAACAATTTTTCGTGTTACATTGTGCTGTTCGCTTCGTATTGTTCTGTGTGTTAGCAGTGTTCGGCGGAACGCTGCAACCAAAGCCATCAACTGAAGGACAACAAACTTTCGCCAAAGTGTCAACCTACGAAACCACAAATACTTCCGCAAAAACCAGCCCACAATTCCTACCTAACTTCGACCGCTAATAGCGCGTCACCATAACCCAAACCTGCAATAGCACACATTCGCAAACATGCAAAGAATACACTTTCCAATATGCCCAGAATCCATTTCCCAACCTGTAATAAAATGCATTTTCAAGCTTACAACGGAATATTAATCATCTCCCCCAATTACATCAAACCGCATACATTTTTCCCAAAAACCACTTCGGTTAATTTCTCACTTAAACTATATTTCTTGCTTGCAACCAAGCAGCATTAATTTCCCCCGAAAGTCATTCCAGCTCACTTCCCGCTTAAACCATTCTCCTCGCTCGTAACCAAGCAACATTTAATTTCCCCGATCATTTCGGCTCTCATCCTACCCAATACCAATTCTCCTTATTGGTAAGTCACCAGCACGATGCGTTGTAGTTCCACGAAACAACCATCGCAACGACCAAGACCCACATTCCTTTGTCTAACCTACAACTCATGCCCATACATGGTCGTGTTTCCCAAACCAATTTCCCCGTATACATAGCGACAGAGGAATCCAATTCAGCCTGTACGGCAGTAATTCGCTGGAACTAAATTCCCTATGCATGCGTAGCAACCCTTTTCAAGTTCCAAGTAAGCGGCAGTGAGTTCATTTACCTATGACTCCACTGCCACGACACGATGAAGTGAGACGTATTACAACCACCGAGCTGTGTACACGAAACCGCGATTCATCCCCCCCCCCCGTAACATGAGTACGGGGGGTGCTCACACCCCCGAGTCCGTTTCAAACATTCTTACTGGAGTCAAGTTTTATTCCCCCTTGGAGTGCGCACTCACGAGTCAATTTATAATCAAAAACTGTTGTCATTCGAGTCGATCGTTTCCTACCTCAGTAAATTTCCACTGTTCGTGCTGTACTACTGGGGCTCTTCGATAGTATAGTGGTTAGTATACCCGCCTGTCACGTGGCAGATCGGGGTTCGATTCCCCGCCGGGGAGCCTCTGGCGCAAGACTAATGACCTTGCCCGGAAAAAAACAAATCATTATGGAACATTTAACAAGCCTCAGGACTTGCTAAATAAGGCCAAGACCGGTTCCCGGTTGTAGTGCCGATGATGATGATGATGATGATGATGATGTGCTGTACTACTAAATCATATAAAGTTAATGCCGGACGGCCGACTTACTTTATTCGGTTCCAAAATTAAAAAAAAAAACAGTAAAGCCCAATCATATACAGTGCAGTAAATTCGCAATCATTCTTAAGACTAAAAATACCTTCAACATGAACGATAAAACAGTGTAGTGACTTATTTGTAAAGAAAAATATATTGAGATAAAATCTGAACGCAAATGACTAGTTGAAAACAAATCAGTGGAAATAAAACGAATTAATAAAATATACTAAGTGTTTCATTTTCCTCATCGTTTTGGTGATCGTGTTTTTGTGTTCGGCGGTTATGATGGGGGAAGGAAGTGTATCCAGCGGCGTACGCCGGAACACCATACTTCGTCCCGCACACTTTCCTTCGTCCTCCACTGCTGGAATATGCAAGCCAGGTGTGGTCCTCTTTTTAAAAGAGCAATATCTGCCGAATCGAATACATTCAACATCGTTTTTTTACGATTCGTATTCCGTGGTCGTGGATGGGAGATCCCTTTGATCCTGCTTTCTTACATTAACTGCGTCAAATTAATTGACCTATAGTAAAATCCATCGAGGAGCGTAGAGTCCTAGCCGACATTATGTCCATTAGTGGGATCATTCCCTGCTCAGAATGTGGCTATCTCCTCAATTCAATTCTTCTCCCCGAAACATGCGAAATCTCCGCCTTCTCTATTCCTTTCCACCGTACCTCTTATGGTTTCATGGAACCCCTATCGTAGATGATGAGAAATGTCAACACTAACTCCACTATGTTTGCTTTTAACTTCACTTGTTCCACTCGCAAACACCGCTCCCTAAACTGTCCCTCTCAATTACACCCCCCATTTTAAGCTCCACTTCCAATACTTTGCGCACTATCCTGCCTCCGGTTGCCACCCCTCCTCTTACTATCATAGTTATGTTGAGTTTAGTTAAGCTAATTCGTTAGTTACATTATAAGAATGTTTTGTATAAGCTTGGAGGAAACTAATAAATGGGGCGGTAGCCCCACTAAACTAGTACTTGATGACAAAGGATTGATTGAGCACATACGGGGAAGGTAAATTAACAGTCAAAAAAGAAGTCACATACAGTCACATACAGTATGTCAATTAGTTGGCCAATTGTATCGGTAGCAGGCTTGAAGGATTCGACAGGTTGGGTTGGGAGAATGTAACAACACATAATCGGTGTAGGTTATGTATCTATTTAGGAGTATTGTTTTCATTGAAACAAAGGAATAGAGAAACAAAAAAGAAAAGAGATTAGGTGCTATTAAATGAAGAGTAGAACAATGCTCTGAGAACACAAATATCAATAAATTCACGATGGAATCATTCAAAGGATAAATCTCTAACTGTTTAATCAAAATAGGATGTTCGAAGTCGATCCGTTTATCAAATGGAATAGAATTCAGATACCCGGGAGATCTCACTAAAGCTTGTTTCTAAAGAAGAAGAAAAATAAATAGATAAATAAAAACTACAAGTAAACTAAATTTTCAAGTTAACCAAAACTATATGAAGGCAGCAGTCTCTTTGCCTGAAGTTACTTTCTTTCTTCTTTTTTTTTTACTTTGTTATAATATGAGCCCCAGCTGTTGTATTCGATTTTTAGCCTTAGGAGCCAATCGTCGTGTTGTTCATCGGCCTCCTGACAACAGCTGTTTTTATCTTCCAAGTTGGATTATCCATCTACTACTCTGTGTTATGCGTGCAGCACATGAAGCGTTTATTCGACATTCGTTGGGGGCTATAAATCTCCTCATAAATGTTCTTAGTTGAAACGTTACTTCGAAACTACTCCACTATGCCCTATTTGAACAACGTATGTTGTAGGTGTTGATGTTTGAAGACAGTTTTGTTTTCTTGCACGAAACGCGCTGAAATGAGCTTTAAGGTACCCTTAAATGTCACATTACGAGCGGAAAAAGAGGGGAAGATAAGGAAAGGAAGAATTTCTTTAGGTAATAAACTTAAACTACTAAAAAGTCCGCTAGCGACTTTTGAATCAGTTAAAGTTTACTACCAAATAACTTTTGGATAAGTAAGTCCACGCTTACAATCTTTGTAACACAAACAATCGGTTCTTCCAAACTGCTTCCGAAATAGACTAAACAGTCCTCAGGAGTCGGGTGAGTTTTATGTCTGGGACTGAATTAAAAATGAAGTTACGCCTTTCGCTGGTACTAAAAATCACAAGCAACGATTCGATTACACTAGAATCCAGAACATTTACGATACTTCAAATGGAATGAGATGACTCTGTATTGTTCACTTTATTCAAGTTAAGCTCGTTTTAAACTTTATGCAAATTGTTAAGAGATTATTTCAGGCTCCATGAATCAAGGCTCCTTGAGGTCCTATAAATCATATCCTAACTGTTCTTTTAAATAGGACAATAACGTCTCGATTACAAAGGAGAAGAAAAATAATAAATTGAATTCTTCCATGGCGAAGGTGGAATTATATCGGTGCGAACCACAATAAAAAACGTTGGAAGCCAAGCATCGTTTTGGGTCACGTCCCGAGTGTAATGGTTGAAGTATAATCCGCTTAAAAACAATTCCAATCATAACAACTGAAAAAAGGAAAACGGAAAAGCTGATAAAGGGAATTTGAACAGTCATAAGAGCCTTTGTGGTGGTCGAAGCACAAGACGGCAGCCCCGTAACATCAATGGTATGGCCTTTTTTATTACGTTTGATAATTGCCGAATTTTGAAATTCCAAGAAGTGTTTCACGTATGTGTTACAGTGAATTGCCTTTCATAAGAAGTTCCCCCTCTTTTATTAGATTAGCGAATGTCTTTTGCAAAGTCTAATGTAATGGATTCGTTAGCAGATTGAATGAATACGTAATTATCATCATCATCATCGGCACTACAACCGGGGACCGGTCTTGGCCTTATTTAGCAAGTCCTGAGGCTTGTTGAATACGGAATTATATCGGTACGAAACTTTGCTGTTGGGGTAGACGGGAACTTCCACCCACGCGAGCGCAAGTGAAATCCTGTTATTAATTACAAAAGTTAAAGAAATTCCCGCGAGAAAAACATTTGGCAGGGTTACGCGGGCGCAAAACGCATGGAGTGAGAGCATGTTAGGCTGTTTGAAAGCAAGGGACTAATACGTATTCAACGGCAAAGAAAAACAACAATTTTTAGCAATTACTCTTTTAGGTCTTTTATTATATTATATAATACCATGAGACATTGTTAAAATTTTCTTTGCACAATAAAATTAAATATGATGGTCGGTATTCATCCCTCCCTCCTGGTTGCCCTTCACTATCAGGGAATTCCCGACGTATTCACTTACTTTTATTATTTACTCTACCCGCGAGGAAGAATTTATATTTATATATTTTTTCTTTTTCTGTGGTTTGACTTTTCTATTATTTTCGTTACTCTCCTTTTTGTTTTATACCATCTCCAAAATATGATCCTAAGCAAACAGGTTTTGCGTTAAAATGTGCAGATCTAACAACAAAACTGAATAAACCGACTAAGTAGAATAATTGATCAACAACAACAAACCTTGAACCAATAAGGATCACACTATTGAAGCCAATTAATTTACTTCTGCATAACCCGTTTGCACTTTTATTGCATTCTAATTATCTCTGAACAATATTTTTTTTTTTTTCTATTCACATAACAACATTCTACCGCACCATTTTTATTTGCATATTCGTGTAGTGGGTAAAATAATTTTTCTGACAGAATGCAATTTGTGCACTGCGAGTCAGTGGTAGACTTGCTAACCGATTCTAATTTATACGTCATCATCATCGGCATTACAACCGGGATCCGGTCTTGGCCTTATCATCCACTTTGGCACTCCCAGGCTCTGAGCGTCCCGGTCTACGCCATCTCTCCATTGCAGACACGGTCTGCCGCGCTGTCTCCTTCCATACATCCTGCCACAAAGGACTTTCCGGGCAGGCTTGTGGCGTTGAGGTTAGGATGCCAAAGCAGAGGCGTTGGTTCACTTCCCCGCCAACGATGTCTGTGCAAAAATCGTCTTTACGAAACACACCAATAAGCACCAGCCGAAATAGAAAATAAAAGACACTTTGCAGCTTAACAGTTTATTTAAAATTATAAGAACTATTTCATTGACAAAATATAGTTATTATGAATTATCATCATCATCACCATCGGCACTACAACCGGAAACCGGTCTCGGCCTTATTTAGCAAGTCCTGAGGCTTTTTAAATTTTCCATAATGATTTGCTTTCTCCGGGCAAGGTCATTAGTCTTGCGCCAATTACATATTACGAATTAATTTCACTTAATTTAAAGGTGGGCAGAGTAAGGTGAGAATCAGCTTTCGATGAGAAGAGCTTTGTTTATCTTCTAGCCATTTTATCACAAAGTTTACTTTCTTTTTATTACTGTCACAACCGATTGGCGTTTTAAGCAAATTAAGTCAACTGGGAACTTCAGAACTAAATGACGCGACGAACCACAACAAACGGAAAATACTATTTTCTAAACGAATGCGAATTTCCAAACGCGGACTTCACACTAGAGGTGAATTAACGCATGAACCGAACACTGAACTTTTTGTACTTTACTGAGAATGAAATCAATACTGACTTTTTGTACTTTACTGAGAATGAAATCAATACTGCCTTTTTGTACTTTACGGAGGATGAAATCAATAATTTACGAAATTCGATTTCAGTGATCGCGTGCGCACACTAACGCTGTTCAAATCTGACTTTCTGTAGCTCAGTGGTATTGATCCAGCCTCGATGCCTGCGATGGGATTCAACGCACACCATCGTAGGAGAAACAATCCTTCGACACGCTGTGACCAATGAGAACCGAGCCGCGCCTTATTGGAAGGTGCTTGTAAGATATCGTTTCGATTGGAACGAATGTCTTCCTATTGGAAGGAAGGACAAACGAAAGGCGCATTGAAGCACGTATCGAAGAAAATATACAGCTGTTTAAACATAAGCGTGTATAGACCGACAACGTTTGTGTATACTGTAATGGTATCAAAAAGGGCGAGCGCTAAGATGCGGATTTGTTTGAACAGGCCAATGCAAATACATTAGGATTGCCTATGCGGCCGATCTGAGATAATCGGTTGCAGCTGCATAGGCATCGATTTGCATGTTATGGTCGTGGGATCTGGTGGTTGCTTGAGAAAAGCAAACACAGTAAGATTGCCGTGAGAATGATTGACATGGATGTCGACGAGGAGACTATGGAAGTTTTACTTATGGTTGGCAATGGACATGGGTGCCGATCAGGGCAAACAAATATGTTTTAGGAAAAATGCTCCTCACCCATGTTCGCATGTTTTATGTCGGTTATCCAAGGGAACAACCGAATTGTATTTCAGGGCATAGATTGCAATTAATGTAATGGCAAGATTGTGTAATCTTGGTGAGAATTAATGAAACAGGTAAGCTGTCTATGGATTTTGCAAGTTTTTGCAGGTTATATGGGTTGGGGCGATGCGTGGCCTTTCGGCGCTTTGAAGAACCCCACAGGCTCCTCTTCGCTCATTCGAAATAGGTGTCCCGCCCACCGGAGTCTACAGAGCTTGATTTTTCTTACAATGTTAGCTTCAAGGTAGATTGCGTATAACTCATGGGTGTAGCGTCTCCGGAATCGTCCTCCCTCACATACGGGGCCAACAATTCTCCTTAAGATCTTCCTCTCGAACGCGGCTAATTGTTGGGAGTGCCTTTTATTGTGCACCCAGGTCTCGGATGCATACACGAGTACTCGCAAGGTCATGGTATTGTACAGTAGTAGCTTGGATGTTCTGGATAAATTTCGGGTTTTAAAGAGCCTTGATAGACCGTAGTAGGCTTTGTGGGATTTGATCAGCCGTTCGCGTATTTCTTCTTCCATATTGTTATCGGCTGATACTATTGACCCAAGGTAGTTAAAGGATTGCACTACTTCAAATTCGTGCTCCACTACCCTGATAGTTTGACCAACGTTATGTCTTCTCTTAGCAGAAGTTGCCACCATGTATTTAGTTTTCCCCTCAATAATACTAACTTATACAGCCGATTCTAATTTATACCACCGATTCTAATTTATACTGTGGGGGTTATCTATATTACGCCGAGAACCAACCCACAATTACGACCACAATTTCGCCCACTGACCGCGCACAACGCCAACCCCAATCACTTTCGTCGGCCTATTTCACCTGTAAAAGGTACCCCCCGAAAGGACGCATAACCTGAATTCAGATAATGCATAACAGAATTGAGCCTTTTCATGCCACATGGCAACATAATTTGATAAACCACATGAGATTTCCTATCGGAAATCAAAAATCTCATGCCTCGTTAGCAACAGCAAAGTGTGGGCAAGCGACGCTGTTGCTACATAGCGAAACGGCTTGGGGTAGCGCGAATTCTTTTAGTTCTTTATCCTACGCTGATATTTTCCCAAGTCACCGCGGCGTCTTTTGACTTGCGGCAGACACGGCTATTCGCTGGGGATCAATAAACTCAGAGTCAGGTAAATAGTACGAAAAATATACTTTTTCTACCCACCACATTTACCCTTCTCGGAGTGCATTTTTGGTTCTGCACTCTGAGAGCAATTCAAATACCAAACTGGGTCATGCGTGTTAAGTGTGTCAGTGACATCATAGATAAAGATGATGTACATGAGGTCATTGATTCGCCTAAACCAACCATTCTGAACCCAGATAACCCCCAGAACGATAATGCAATTAATTGCATATTTCATCGCAATCGGTAAATCACAAAAAAGCAATTAATTGCACATTTTGGCGGTAATTGCACAAGAATTAACTAGGTCAGTTCGCAATTGCGGTTGTTGAACTGTGGCGCAAATCGAGGAAGATATATCGGCTGATACCACAATTCAAGGTTTGGTCGCCGTTCCTTTGGTGCCGTGACTCTGGTGACGGTGAGTACATAAAATCATAACTTGCGGTCACCTTATTGGTTTTGCTTTCGTTGCATGCGAAAGTAAATCAACCACAAGATCATCACGCTCTCCGTTTCAACTTTCCTATTCTCCTAAGTCCATTGACTGTTGGGTAAATTCACAAGAGTTTATTCACCTTGACGGGTGGGGAAATGGCAGAATGCGAATGAGTGTGCGATCAAGATTGCTTGATCGTGTGGAGAAAGAGAGTTCCGAGATAAGCTGTCAGTCGCGTTTGAATCACTGAACCACACACACGGGTCAATTACGTCTCTGCGCGAGTGCAAACGTTTCTCCTTACCGGTTGAATTATTAATTCCTCATCAGTCCATTATTTAACGTGCACTAAATATCAAATAATATTCATAAAAAAAGCGTGTCGAAGTGTTTGTAGCAAATTTAGAAATCGTTTGTGACTTTATTTTATAGACATTGTTAAGAAAGAAAGAGATCCTGTGAATTAATTGATATATATTAAGAACCACCAGCAGAGTGTACATAGTGTATGTGCTGATACCAAATATTCAGGATTCAATTGTTGTCCACGCCAAGTGGTATTTTAGTACATAGATTTTCTTTTACATTGTGATCACCAAATATAATGACATTTGTGTTTTACTAATAAAAGTCCACGACAGTCTGGAGAATTAGCAAAAATAGAACGGAAAATAAGTAAAATAAAAAGAACTTCTAAATAACAAACAATACCAGTGTGTTTTTATTTTTTTCCTTCTCTTGGTGATTGATTCGATCTAATATTTATTTATAAACTGACGTGTTGGGGATATTGTGAACCCGTCCCCGTGCTGGTACATACTTTAAACTCCCACAATACAACCGAATTTAGTGTTTGGCAGGTATTGCTTTTATTGCGTGGCAATTTAAATTTAACAATATCACACCACAATGGAAAAATTACTTTTAACACCCATAGCCATTGTTACATAAAAAAGTCTCCACATAGAATATCCATTTGGCACCGACATTATGTATGCCTGCTCCGCCAAATAGTAGGGTTACTAATTAAGATCTTGCCTGACTAGTTGAGGGCGGGCCCCCCTTTCCTTCCGGGTCCCGCTGGAGCTGCAAAGGCTCCCGCCGGCTGGTGATGTCGGGTGGTCGATCAGTCCCTTTCTTTGGTTCCGGGAATCTGCCGTTTGTGTTAACTGACCGCCCTGGTACGACTCGGTCCTAGCCGCTTTTAATATTGCTCACTGCGCTCTCTCGCCACAAACGGTGCCACTTTTCGAAGGGGAAACACAAAAACACAATCTTCGCCTTAAATGTTTTTTATTTATTTCTAAATAATCCCGATACAGGAATTTGTTGCCAATATGATCAAATAATAATTTTTACTAGTCTTTCACCGCAAACCGAGTACCGCCAATCACAACGTCCACAACTCTACACCGAGTCTCACTATATACACCAATTTACATTCAAAAAACTGTCTCAGTCAGACACTTGAACACCAATTCCGCTGACCGTCGTGGGCAATACCTCACAACCAATTCCCTGCATTACCTGGGAGTTCCAGGAGTGTCCAGACTTGGTAAACGACGCCAAAGATATTTTTGTATCTTAGTGGTATTGTTGTCTACCGAATGTATTTATGGTCATCGTCCCTTATTTCGTTTAGGAATTGTTTCCTTGAATAGGATTAAAGGAAACGGTTCCGTCGTAGGGTGCGTCTGTACTACATTGTTTTATTCTTTAGCGAAGCCGTTAAGGAATTTTTGTGGCGTGGGTTATATATGGTATTCAAAGGGGATTCACATTATGTGATCCCAAATTGAATGGGACTTGGCCCGGTGAGCATGTTTAGATGGGGGGTTTCGTACGTAACACCATACAACCGAACTACTTTGCAAAATCCCAACCCTTTCTTTTTTTTATCGACTCCCTGTTTCACACCAACCGCCAATAAATTAATTGTCAATACCCACTGTTGCGAAACCACACCGTTGTTTTTGTTTTTGTTTCTTCTTTCGTTTTATTCCCATCGTTAACCCAACGAGAAAACTAGGTCATCCGATGTACACGTTATGACCCAATCAACGGTGATGATCGATCTCGAGTTTATCGGAGATATCATCTTCTGGCGTTTCCATGCGCCAGTTCTATGTTATGTTTTATGCTTCAATTTATGTTCTATGTTTTATATATTTCATGTTAAATGTAATTTAATGTTTTGTGTATTATGTGTTTAATTATGTGAAATTGTACATTGTATAAATGAATGTGTTTATTATATGTTGTAAATGAATGTTGTTGTGTTACGTGATAACCTGCACCACCCCCAATATACATAAACAATATGCAATAAACAATAGAAAAGCCCACGTTTTGAATCGCTTATATGGCGCGAGAAAAGCGGTGTGTCAGATTTATTAAAAGGAAAAAAGCAAAAGTTATAATATACAAATTTAAATATACAGTCCACATTTTTAGTTAACATAAAATACGAGCAGATGAACATACCTGCATTCCTTAAAATGTGGACTTCGAAAGAATAGTTGCGGTGGGGTTCTCTTCGGGGAGACGACGAGATGGCGAAGAAGATGGAGAGAGAGTGTGTAGAAAGAAAAATAAAGTTGATTAACAGCCGTCGGCGAGGCTAGTAGACACAAAATTACTCTCGTGAAAAGAAAAAAACGAAAAAAGAAAAATAAGACAGAAAGAAAAGTCCGAAGGTTACGCGCGGATTAAACTAACATTAAAAACTAATAAGAAAAATTTAAGAGTAAAATTGAAATAGCTGAAGAACGGAAGTGTTGTGGGGGTTCTCTATACCACATGGAGAACCAACCCACAATTTCATACCTTATTTCGACCGCTTTCAGCGCGTCATTTCTACCCTTATCTCCTTATAAGCTATTCCACCTCTAAATCATGTTAAACGGACGCATAGCTAAACTCCTTATCCTATGCAGATAATGCATAATTGAGTTTAGCTATCTTTTCGCCATACGGCAACCCCATTTCGCTAACCCATGAGTTTCCACAAGAAATCGCATCATGTCGGTTAGCAACGGCATAGTCTGATTAAACGACGCGGTTGCATAATCATATAACCGTTGGGGAAATTATCAAAGCATTTAATTTAGTTCCCATGATCAGCTTTTCCTAGCCAATTCGGCGTCCTATTCACTTTCTCCAGACACTCCATTCGCTGGGGATCAATGCTCTATTTTCGCAGGCGAATAGCACCAGCTACATTTTCCTTTCCTTCACAGTTCTGTCTTCCTACAGTTCAAGGCACTCTGAGATCACCACATTCACCAAATTGGGTCAGTGGGCTAGTCTCAGAGCTGCATTGATTCATGTACACACAACCAAACCCACCCCGAGATCATAGTACTTTGTGTTTCTGTTCTCCCATTCTCCCATGTTCGTCGAATATCGAATTAACCGATGTATTCACCGCACATCGACGGGCGTGGCAATGACAGAGCAGAAGTGTGATCTCTATTGGTTGTCCTGTGTGCAAAAATTAAATTACTCATCTTTATCCCCTTTTCAGTCAGTCGTTACTCAACTCGAGCACACGCTCGAGCTACAAGTTTTGGAGAAAATCTGATTAACATTTAAAACGTTATTTACGAATGGAGACGTACCGTGAAATCAATCGTGAGTTCATACTTAATAATCAAGAACTTCGTAGTGCACTAGCTAAATCGAAACGCGTAATGTGTTATTTAATTTCGTTGCTTATAGAGCAACGAGAAAAATATTCTCGGCTGAAGAACCGTATTGTTGCTGAACTACAAAAAAAGTTACAAGCGTATAATTAGAGATGTATTTCAAGAAGAGTTTACAGGATGCAATTCTCCACCCCAAACTGATGGGTCTGTGGCACAAAGTTAAAACCAATAAAAGAAGCTTTAATATCAAAACTACACAACAGTGAATTTCATTTCTTATCTTTCCTTTCGGTGCTTCCTTTTGGTGACAATATTTCGTCGGAACAACTAGATGGGGATACGAGTGAACCGTGTACCATACGTTGGCATATCAACACGTACGCCACAGTGTAACTCGCGAAACCACGCCAAACCATAGAAAAATTGTACTCATCCTAGTCAACGTCAGTTAGGATTAATTTATATTCTCGTGTTAAGGTGAAAAGAAACTAAATAAATTGTAAACCTGCTGTGTGATTTATTCAACCGTGTTTTTGTTTGGTGACGTCAATTAGAAGTCTTGCAATTTCGGAGCCGATGAACCCAGGCTCGGAGCGGTGCACTAGGTGGTCCAGTTGCGGAGCGGTACTTGGTGAGACCCGTTGAGGCCGGTGGCAATTACAGCTGCCATGCAAAAAACCCACAGATAAACCAAAACTAAATCCTACGAATTAACAGACAGTCGATATTGACTTAATCGCAGCCGTCCGCAGAGAGTCCAACGTAATAACGTTAAATGTTAAGTAATATGTATACTCTAAATTTAATCTGTGTGACATTCGTATCCATCATCACTCATCCACTGAGTCCTAACTAAACCTTGAGCACATTAAAGAACATACAACTATAACAAACCAATAGAACAAACTTGCACATTAAGATACATGTTGTGCGAGGATCAAGGGCAGCAGTGTGTTTAGTGAGGATACCCGGAGAGGAACAGGTGTAGCATCAGCGGAGGAGGTCCGAAAGAAGTGTAAAGTTGTGCTAGTTCACCGTATACCATATACGTTTCACAGCCCAGAAGACGGTGCCCGCTATCTAGTGTAACATTTAGCCACACGACCACAAACCACCAGCCATCATCTGTAACATTAATTGGCGCAGACACCGGTAACACCAGTAACATTAATTGGCACAAACCACCGGTCACACCAGTAACATTAATTGGCACAAACGACCAGCCACGACTGTAACAGTTGTAATTTGTAAATGAGTGTAATGTAATTTATGTTTTATGTATTATATGTGAAATCAAAATGTAAATCGTGTTTTGTATTTAAGTTTTATTAGAAAATGTGATAATTGCTTGTAATTAATGTGTTTAATTAATGTACGGTAAATGTATGAAATAAAAAAAATGTCCCTTTTCTTTTTTTCTTGGTACGTTCTCTTCCCCCTCCTCCTTACGGGTCCGCCCTAAAGAAAAGGGATAATACTCCAGGAAAAAAGAATAGACCACCACCATCTGGTTGACCACCAGCACTCCGTAGATCTGGCCATCATAGGGCCTTAGAAGGGTATTGTGAATTAGCATCCGTCTTTTTTCCTATTGTGATGGCGGAGTGTATCGTGCATCTACGACCTTGTGAATAACAGTAGAAAGTCTGAAATCCCGACACGAATCGGCTAAATACCTCCTTCAATAGTGAATTGGTTTCCTTTCACTATATTCCAAGTGCGACTGGCGTAGGCAATAGACGGCTCTATGCCTATATCTCCTGGAGATAGCGCGACTCGGCGTGCTTCTTGGCTCCCATCCGGGGCCAGATTAAAGGGGTTTGGTACGGTTAGGGTCGGCCCATTTTGGCGGCGAAACCAACATCCCCTTTTTTGGTCTCAAGTGCGCGTTGGCATTTGTCTGACCACATGCATTTTTGAAGACAAGACGCGAGCTAGCACTGGTGCACGTCAGATAGTCGCCTTCAACATGTGTAAGTTCATCTGACGACTTGCCATCTGAGACCAGAGGTTTAAAGTGTTGGAGGTGTTTCCTCCGAAGGTTAGTTCTCGGATACGGGATCACCCGATTGGGCATAAGAGGTGAGTTCTGTTGACGTGTTAACTCGCAACCCCAAGGGAATTACGGAATATTCGTAATAAAACCCAAGGGACGGAACAAGAACTTTGCAATCCTTTTTACTAACCTTTCTATAATTAGATAAATTTTGAGATATTAATTCTATGTGTACCATGCTCTTTCATCCCTTCTTTTCGAATCGAAACACATTGATTAATATATGTTGTGTGCACCATGTTATCCCACAATAGTAGCAGGAATTTGGTCGAACTGAAAATTGCTTCCTTGGTTTCGAAAACTAACTTATTGACATTTAACCCCCAATTTTTTGATTACCTTTATGCTAAAGATGAATGTGGGAATTGTAAGGGCACCTTGTTGGCAAACGTATGATTCAATCAGTGTGTTTCTAACCGGGAAACTTTCACGTGAGTGAACGCCGCAACATATCGAACAGCTGCCATGCATTTTTTCTTGGACGTTGTTTCATGACAGCCAATCTGTTTTCATGGCTTTCGATATTTTGGTTTGGAAAACTGAAAATTTCGAAACGTGAACCCTGAATGATTTTACGATTATTCAATCCAAAAATATCAATGATGACAAACTCATTTCCAATTATTCGACAGCGGGTTCCTTTTCTGCTCATTTAATTCGTGAACGGGCATGGAGAGCTGTAGCTTTTGTAGAAGAACTTGAATCCATGAAAACTAAATATACCTCCCTCTGAAAAATGTTAAAATGAAGAGGGTGAAACCCATACCGACTGCCTTAGTTGAACTCTTATGGTTGTTTTATCACAAAATATAAAATGAACTTAAAATTAAACTTACAAGGAGGATTAAACACAAGAGGTTGAGTGAAAGATTTTCCTAAGAATCAATACGTTCGAAAGTTAATGATAGTTTGGGTGCTTCGAAAAACTAACCTCCAGACCAGAGTAAGTGGTAAAAGTACGTAAATAACCTATTCTAAGGACAGAGAGTAGAATTACTGGAGCTGACGGTTTACATCGAGTGGATGATTTTCGATGGCACAAATACTTGAAAACTTCGGGTGCCAGAAGCAATATTGACAGTTGAGGGTAATCAAAAGTTAAGTTTTCTGTTTGGTCGAACAAAGCACCAAAACCAGACAAGAACATTTTAAGATTGGCCTGTGGTACTAGAAGTGTATGATCAAAGATTATTTTGTTTTTTTTTCTTGACTTGTATACTCTTAAGGGAGGAGATTCAGTATCCACATATTTCTTGTCCTTCATTCTGAGGGTAGTCCATTGAGGGCAATCGAACCTGCTAGAGCATTTAATATTAATTTGTAATACTATGCAAGGGAAGGCGCGCCAAAATTCCTTCGTCAACAACTACTCAAATGACAACATGATTTACCGCCGGGTGTGTTTGTTCTATTCAATACAACAAACTGCCCACCATGTGCAAAAAAGTCGGTTGTTTGTGTATTCTGACAATTATCACTTTAAAGAGAATTTAATGTCCATTTCTTTATTTAAACTTCATGTGCGATTTGATCGCTCGTTTCACCCCACATAGATTAATCTGACTACTAGGGAATGTAAAACTGACGAAGAAGCTTTCTATGTTTTATTTTGTATGGGTAGTCCTTTTGAAGTTCAAATAAGCGTCGGAAGTAACACAAGGCAGATCCTTTTTATTCGAATACTTCTTCGAACAGAATAAACTTCAGTTGAAATAAAAATTGAGGTCACCTGTGTGGCTACTTTTTACTCGAGAGAGGGTGCAGCATTGCCTAAGCCCCAGGATGCAAGTGGGCGACGTACAATTTCCTATTTACGAAGTGCGTGCAACTCACCGTTAACAAAGCGTGACGATAGTCATAGCGTTCTGGGAATAGATTGATGTGGTGGAGAAAATACAGGCACGCTCAAGTGTGCTTCAAATGGCGGTCTGAAATACTCGAGAGCATTCAAACCCATCGGTTTGGAGTGTCTCTTGTTTTGTTTTGTTAACATGAGGGTGAAATACACGCCAAAAATGTGTCGTGAGTGGGTGAGTTCGTTGTGTGAGTTGGTATTCCCATAATACTGAGCATTCTGGCAAGGCAAACAGAAGAAATATTTTTGCACTTCGGAGAGAAGTAATGTGACATCTGACATTTCATTAGAGTTAATTACTTGTGTGATTTGGAACTTCTCAATGTGGTGCTTATACAGAATTAGGAAGCTTTTCATGCAAACAATTGATGCCCCAATAAGTTTGAAATTTCTCCAATAAGTCCGGAATTTCGTAACTTTTGAAATAATTCGTCAAACGAATTAGTTAGCAATGGAACTGAATTGCCAATTTGTTAATTTAACTAAATCTTGACTGGATTCCACAACTTCGGTGATTAGAGTGATTTGTCTGCATTCATATGACCGTAATGTCAAGCTAATCATACTTCGCCATTGACGAAGCATTACACACGAAAACCACACACAATTCAACAATCAGAAACAGTGCCCCTCTCAATCGTTTATGTAACTTTAAATGTTGAAGTACAGTCTGCCAGAAAAAAGAAGCGAAGGATAGTGGTAGAAGATACCGATGTATATTGGACTTAAATGAATGGAGATTATAACGACAAGGAAACACGTGGATAGATAGAGAATGCAACATTTGTGTTGTTCGGCTAAAGAACAGTCTAATGGTCGTCACAGTAACAATGAAACACATATTCAGGCAAATAGCTTTACGCATGTGTAGTTCGACTGAAGGTTGATTGTGTGTCCTTAAATTTGACTGATATGCGCTTTCTGACTGACGGATGTCACAGGAAAATATGTGGAGAGGTATAATTCATTAAATTCAGTTGACCAACGACCTTGATTATACCTATATTCAGCTAGAAGATAAGCAAATTATTTTCTGCCTACGCTTTAATGATATTATGGAAACACTTATGTTCTGGTTCCCAATGTTTCACTATTTGTTTTTGTAATTGTTCAGGTGCAGAATTTAGATGTCCCTGATGCAATATGGAACTTGGAATATCAATAACGCGTTAACTTCGACGAGACTAGTGCCGTTCAGGGATTGCGGTTCTACGTTGAGTCTTTGACGACAAGAGGCAGCTGCACCAAATTCTGAGAGACGCGACGAGCAGCAGCGCACTCGATTCGATGGAATACGTCCTCAGACAATAACGAGGTGATTCTCGGGAAGATGCTACAGCCAACAACAAATCATTTCTCTCTTGGGAAGACGCTTCGCACACAGGAACTGCATACACAACAGTGATGCCAGGAGTATATAAGGCGGAAGAAATTGTAAAGCGCTTGAGTTAATTCACTGTCGTAAAAAAAAATGCTGTCCGCCCAACAACGGTTTGTGAAAATCAGAACGAAGAAGTACAGCAGGGTGGACATATGGGAGCTACACCTTGCCGCCGGGACTGACATAGACTCGATAAAACTGACAAAATCACTTAGAATCTGGCAGCAGTAAGTTGTCTTTGAGGTATTTCATAACAATGAAATACCTCAATGCTGACGCTGCCAACGTTTCGGGCATTTCTCCCGATAGTGGAACACGAACCGCCGTTGCGTCCGTTGTACAAAATCCCACGATATTGGCAAGTGTGAACTGGAGCCAGAAAATATGATCCCATCACAAATGTGCAGGAGGATATAAGTTTGCCAGCATGCTGCAACTGCGGTAAGAAAGGACATCCGCCCAGTTACATCATATTCATCATCGCCACGACAACAGGGATCCGGTCCTGGGCTCATTTAGCAAGTATCTCCACCGGTATCCGGTCCTTACCCGAGACTTGTTAAATTGTCCATAATAATTCGTTTTATTATTAGCCGTGCGCCAACCTTTCTCAGGATGTCGCTGCATGCATTGGTTCACTACTTGGCGGGTGCCAAAGTAGCTATCCAGGGGTGTCACGTGGAGACTGCACGCCAACTTGGATTAAACAGGGACCAGGCTTGTCCTGGCCTTCGCCGGGTTGAAAGCAATCAGTGACTTTGCCCTGTATGTCCCCACCCAGTCAACTAAACTGTCCTAAATATAAAGAGATGGTCCAACGATCCAAGGAGACTCGAGCTAAAAAAGTAGCAAAGTCAAACTTAGGTAAACAGGCCATTACATTCGCTTATAAGGTTAAAGGGATTCAAACAAAGAGTATGAAAACTCTTCTACCACCACTCCACCAAAAACATATTCAAGTCGCTAAGCGATCCGTTATACAGACTAACACAACGCCCCAAATCCAGGCGCCGGTACGAAAACCACCAAATGGGCAATCTTCAATGCCCGAGAAACTACTTAGTCTTTCCCACTTGATTGAGGATAGTTGATCCAGACATGAAAAACTCCCAACCGAGGCTGAGAGGGATGCACTCCTTTTCACGACATATATTAGACATATCCTCCAAAATCGATCCTCAAATTAAAGTTATCCGGTCAACTCCCTTGTTTCGCTATCAAAGCGTATGTTAGTCTCTAAGTTCATAAAGGATAATCGGGCAGACGTGGTTCTTGTAACAGAAACTAGTTTGCATCCATGTCACCGTCCCGCTTGCCCAAATTTTCCCATGATCCGTAGAGATCTAATCGCCACTGGCGGCTCCACCATCAACGCAGGTGGCACCTGTATAATAGTTAATAGCGGACTTTGCCATAAAGCTATGGACCTCCGATATTTTGAGTCCATAGAGGTCACTGGGGTTAAACTGCATTTGGCTAATAATGGTAAAGTGAATATATACACCGTATACAACTAACATAAAACCAATAATTGCCTCATTATTCCCGAAGATTAACAAGGTCTTCAGGGCATACACCATTTACTAGAAGCGGCGATTTTAACTCCAGATATCCTCACTGGAACCATTCCGTCTCTTGCCCAAATGGTACAAAATTGTACGAATGGTTCACCGAAACATTTCTCAGCATCCGCGAAAGGGGTTCGTTCGTGAATCGATAAGAGGTCCGGTGAAGGGGAATGCGGAGAAGGCGGGGATTACGTGTATTTCGAGGATTAGTGTTCAGGGGAATTAAGTTAAGTAGGTAGACACAGTCGACCGAGCCGGAGAGGACCCGATGAATGAAGGCTATGTCAGCCAGGACCCTGCGCTACTCAAGGGTTCTGAGGTTGATCAATTTGGGGCAATTAATGTAAGGGGACAGGATTTGGTGGTTTTCGCATCCAAGCTCTCGGAGAACGAACCGAAGGAAGCGACGTTGTATACTTTCGATTCTACGGATATGGATATTGTGATAAGGGGACCGTACCTGGCTATCATTTTCTAGCAGTCGACGTACGAAGGTAAGGTAAAGGGATCAAATTACGTGGGGATTGGGGAATTCCTTAGACCATCGTTTCACCAACCCGAAAGCAGATGTAGTGCTCTACAAATGTCATTAGTGGTAAGTATAAAATAGGAGAGGGCCCAGGTGACTACCTCGAGGGACCTCAGAGGCGGCAAGGAAGGGGTTGGATATCATGGACTGAACCGAACCGACTAAACTCTCCTTTAGATAGTAAGAAATCCATTTCAGCAAACCAGTGTCGAAATCGAGGGCGAATGATCTGAAAAGTCTTGGATTATGGGAGATTTTGTCGAATGCTTTATTGAGGTCGGTTGACACCATGTCGACCTCGTTACCGTGCCCTTGTGCTGAGAGTGTAAAGATAGTGAGCTGAACAAGGTTGGTTGTAGTTGATCGACCATTGAAATAACCATGTTGTCTTGGTGAAATAAAAGATTTGCAACGAAAACTAAGAGATTCGTATAGAATGCTTTCGAGAATCTTGGGTAAGTGGGACAGTTTGGCAATAGGGCGGTAATTCGCAACATCATTTTTGGGCCCCTTCTTGTAATGTTTAATTAAATGCAATTTTTGGTCAGTTGATGTGGAACAAACTTTGAACATTTCTGTCGATTAAGTTTTTCGGTTAAAATGAGATGAATTATTGTTTTTGGTATTCTAAGCTCCAATTTCCATGAATGTCACTGAAGATTTCTTTGAAAATACCACGAATTCACCAGTTTTGTACGTTATCTGTGTTTTCTTCATTACAGCCGATGGGCGGCCTGTGCCCTTTTCGCCCTACACACCTTCGGTTCCTTGTTTGAATCGTCGAAACGACTCAAACACTTGTGTTTTGGATAAACAATTATCAACATCTCCTTTTTTTTCAACAATTCACACTTTTCGGAAGCATTCTTAACAATTTTTAAACAGAATTTAACATTGAGTCTTTGATGTTTACACATGCCTGACCGATGCACAAAAACTACTGTAAGCTAATACGTACATATGTCGTATTTCAGCTTCCACTGAAGGAAATGGCTGGTTTTCTGACCTTTTCCAGGAAGACAAAACCCTACTAAATGTACAAACACACATCTAGCCTGTAACTCTTAAAACATTGTTTGGAAAATGTATTATAATAATAATTACATGTAAGCAATTGTCACGAATTTAATTTTAAGTCACTGTATTACTTAAATGTACAAATTTTAATTATGGTTAATAAATACAGTTTAAAAAAAAAAAAAAAGAAGGAAATGGCGTTTTTGGATTGTTTTGAGACAAATACTGTTTATATATAGGTGTGTGTGCAGAAAGTCGGTTCTGAAGTTGGTTGCATTAAAAGCGCACTTGAACGCATTCAATTCGCTCGTCATTTTGGTTATATGTAGCTTAGTAATAGCTCTTGTTATGACTAAGTTTTAGTCATTTACAAGCTGTCGTTCTGTGTGCATCAGTTGTATAAGAGATGGATGTCGAAAGCAACATTTACGCCATTGCATTCAATTCTGGTTTCAAATGAAAAAAAAAATGCTGCTCAACCTATGGATTTGACTAATTCGACTTAGGATGAACATTCTGTGAGTTATTCAACAGTAAAAAAGTAGTTTGTCAGATGTCGTGAAGGAAATTTTAGTCTTGAGGGCGCTTTACATCCAGGTGCAGTAAAAAAAATTGTAACACGAAAAACTTCAAGTTTTACTGGATGAAAATCCATGTCAAACTCAAAAAGAGCTTGTAGAGCTTGTTAATCTCGTTAATCAATCTTTGTATAAGTATTTTTTCCAATAAAGTTGAATTTGGCAAAAAACCGAGTTTCTTCTTCCACACCTATTACCATATGTAATATATATACTTGTTGAGAGATTTTTGAAACTTCTATTAATGCTCTATTTTAATATTTTAGGTGTGGTGGTTGTGACAGCCTATTCCCATCACTAATGCTACTGGAGCATCATAAGGAGGAATTCGAACACTGGAGTGATGATGAAATTTCGCGAAGAATATGTTGTCGACAAAACCGGGGAGATGATTGCTTCACTGACACGGATTCATTTACTAGTGATGCAGAAAGTGAGGATCTCGAAAGGCTTTTATAAGTGCATAACATCAATCTAAACGGAGAACATTCTAAGTGTACCCTTTAAGTCCATCCTTAGAAATGCAATGTAAATATTTATATTTCTTTAAATCTAAGTGTCAATGGTATTCCACAAAATAGCCAAACTATTTGAAAGCAGTTCAAATAAAAACGAAGAATTTATATAAGAAGAACAAATACGAAATCGCACCCAAAGCACCAAAGATACCGAAAACATATTTTTATAAATTTGTAACAGTTTTTATGTAGAAATTGGACTTATTTTTTTGTTTTGTTGAATTCGCTTTTTGTACCAAATGTATGATGACCAAAGGGTATTTGTTTATGTTTTCTTTTTTAAATTAGATAACTCGATGTAAAATGAAACGATGTACTAAAAATACAGTAAGGATATTTAATCGACAGACCCTTACGACGCATATCCTAATTCAATAGCACCATCATATCAAAATAAACTTATTCATATTGTGTAAATTCAAATTTATGGCATTCATAATTATTATTGGAATGGAAATCAAATGGTACGACATTGTTGAGACAGGAATCAGGTGTTAAGATTAAGGGTGTTCCTATAGAACATTATTGTAATTGTGAATGATTTATAATGAAGCTCGCGATTACCTAGATATCTTTTAAAATATAATACGAGAAATCTGGAATCTGTTTTGTTATGTATTACTTCTTCTTCAGAGACTGAGTTCCCTTAAAAGACAAAATTGAATCTGGTAGTAGCAGGTGTCATGGACCTGGTGCCTTCGCTTTGAATTAAGCTGTTCATTGGTCATTTTTGCGAGTAAAAAATTTCTTTTAGAACAATGCAAAATCTTCAAAAATTAGCTTGAATGTTTATTGATTTCTTGGCTGTTGGATGTGGAATTTTTGAAAGACCAGCTGGGATGGTTGTAAAAGGTATGTATAATCATCGCCCTTTATCTATATGTTTTAATTTCATTTATTTATTAGGTTTAATCCAAGCTTAAATTAATATAATATAATACCTGACAAGCTAATTTAAAATCTAAAGTAGTAATTAAAAAATAATTTAAAAAAATATGAAAAAACAAGGAAGTAGAAGAGGACTTTGGGGGTAGGGGTGGTAGGAGGCTGGAGAAGAGCGAGTGTATCTGGGGGTGGCAAATGTGGCATTTGTGAGACAGCGACGGTGTTGGAATGTGTACGAGTTGTAAGGATGTAGACGGTGGGTGGGGCAAGGCCAGGGGAGAAAGAGAGGAGACGGAGTTTGAGTGCAGTCGATGTGTGGGGGTTCTCTATACCACATGGAGAACCAACTCACAATGCCAACCAATTTCGACCGCTAACAGCGCGTCACCCTAACCTAACCTGTAACCCATTTCCCAACATGTAAAAACACATCCCAATATGCAACAGCACCCTTCCCAGTGTAGTGATCTTAAATCACGACACTTTTCCAATTACCTATAACCCCAATACAATTCCCATAGTGAATCATATGAGCGACAAGTTAACCAAAAGTTAATTTGTCGCACATTGATTCAATTTCCAAGTACCTTACATACATACCAATTGAATCATATGCACGACAAATTTAAACGAAAGTCCATTTGTTGTGTATTGCTTCAATTCCCTATAACCATTTAAATTATGAAATGACTAATTGTAAATGCATTTCATAATTTCTCCTTCCGGGAATTTATTCAAGTAAATTCCTATACACTTCCTAGAACCCTATTTCAATTTGAAGCACACAAAATCTTATTTGTGCTTCTTGGAATTTTTAAATAAAATTTTATACAATCTCTGTCATCACAGAGTATAAAAGGGCGGTACATTTTGGATTCGAGAGGAGTCGAAATCCAAGAGGCCGAGGCAACGGCCAAAAAATATTAAATAAATTAAGTATACAAATAAAAACTAAATAAAATAATTAAATAAATAAAGCTAGAAATCACTTTCAATCGTGGACTCACTAAAGGAGGTAAGAAAAACTACAAACGTAAAAATATAACTTAACACCAAAACCTGCAATTGCATACATCCCCAACCTACCAAGAACCAATTTCCCAAGCTGTAATAAACGCATATCCAATTTACATCGAAACACCCAACATCTCCATCAACTACACCGCGCCGTAGTCCTAAAATTGCTTCGGTTAATTCTCTATCTAAATTATACTCCTTGCTTGCAACCAAGCAATTCCAATTTCACCCGAAAATCATTCCGGCTCACTTCTTGCTTAAACTGTCTCCTCGCTTGTAACCAAGCAACATTTAGTTCCCCCGAAAACCATTTCGGTTCCCATTCCACCTAAACCATGTAGAACTACACCAATTCCCTGTTACTGGCAAGCCAACAGCATGATGCGTCGCCTTTCCACGAAACGACCATCGCAACGATCAAGACCCTTGGCCATACTTGGCTATGCCGCCGAAACCAATTTCCCGGTACACACAACCAAAGAATCCAACTCAGCCTATACGGCGATGATTCCCCGGAACTAAATCCCCCATACATGCATAGCAACCCTTTTCAAAGTTCTTAGTAAATGGCAGTGGGTTGATTTTAGCTATGACTCCACTGCCACGACGCGACGAACTTTTCTTCTCCAGTAGTCAGTCGAGATTCAATCGCCACAGTCGTCGGAGTTAAAAAAAAAACCCAAGAGTCGAGTCACAACCACTGTTGAGCTTGGGTGCGTACACGCGCGATTTTGTTTATGTACGAGTCAGACGAGTTGTTAGTAAAGTCAATTTTCAATACAGGTGTAATTGCGGCGATTTCTTAGTCGGTTCCGAAGGTACTCGAAGGGATACATCACCAATCGATCGCGTGAATTTAATCGGAGTTTAACAAATATCGCTGTCAAATCTGAGCGTGTGTAGTGAAAAGCGAACAAAGCAAATGGATCCTGCGGGTCCACTACTTAATTGACTCTGCGCTAATTCTTTCATAAACGGTGTCGAGTTAGTATGTAATAAATACGAATGATATAGTAAGGAAGTCGTTACTGTGAGCTTATTTTATGAACAATATTAAATACTGTATATTAAGAACACTTGCGGAGTGCTGCATGTGTATGTGCTGATATTCAAAATAAGCAAAATAATAAAAAAAAAATTAAAATAGCAAACAACTCCAGCGTCTTTGTTTTTCATTCCTCCCTGGTGAATAATTTTCTGCGGAACGTCGTTGGGGATGTTAGTGAATCCGTGGCGTCCGCCGGCATCAATACTTAAACTCCCACAGATGTAAGGTAGAAATCGAAGGAGGTAGGGTAAGAGTTTGCCCACCTCAATATTCGCGAAATAGGTTCATTAGCACCGTAAGAAGTGTGCTGGGTGGGCAAATAGAATAGACGAGGGTTTCGCAGGTTACGGGGGTTAGTGTGGAGTGCGATGATGGAGAGCAAGATTTGACAGTTCATTTGCCTGAGAGGGGACGGTGGATGAAAAGGATATCGGCATGAATTCTGCGCTCCCCAAGTGTGTTTAGGTTAATCAGATGGAGCCGGCTTGTGTATGGTGTGAGAATCCGAGGATTCTCCCAGTTCAGCCCGCGAAGAGCAAAACGCAGAAAAGGGCGTTGCTCGCTTTCGATTCTGAGATATGAGACGAGTAGTGTGGAGACCAGACCTGACAGGCCTATTCAAGAAGGGGACGGATGAACGCTATGCAGAGAGAACGGGAAACGTAAGGATTAGAGAATACTTTAGATCAGTGTTTCACAAACCCAAGGGCAGAGTTGGCGTTAAGAACAATGTCATCAATATGCGGGATGAAGCTAAGCTCCCTGTCAAATAAGATCCCGAGGCCACGTATCGAGGGTACAGGTGGTATCTGCTGGTTTAGCAGGAAGTAGGCACGTGGGGGGGGGGGGGGGGGGGGGGTGATACTATGTAGTTGTGCCAGCACGGGTGCGTGTTCACTAATATTCCACCGATTCACGTTGGGATGTAGTCCATCACCGAACTGATTAAGGTGCTTTTGACACTCAAATTGTTGAAAGAAAGGTCGGTTTGCTATTAGTTGTTCAGTTTATTTTATTAGGCACTTTACTTTTGAGAAACAGAAAATGAATACAGAGCAATTAAAGAGAAATTACAATCCCTTAAGACGGATGTAAGAACCCAAGATTTAGAGTATCATCACAACCGGAAACCGGTCTTGGCCTTATTTAGCAAGTCCTGAGGCTTGTTAAATTTTCCATAATGATTTATTTTTTCTGGGCAAGGTCATTAGTCTTACGCCAGGGGCTCCCCGACGGGGAAACGAACCCCGGTCTCCTGGGTGACAGGCGGGTATAGAGTATCATATCTACCAACTAAAAAGTGGGAAACTATTTAGATTCGTAATCAGAGGACTTCCAGCTTGAATGTCCATAGATATGATTGCAAATTAATTATGGTCACTAAATCATAATGTGGTAAAGGTAACAAACATCAGAAAAAGCACCACGTCAAATAATTGAGAAAAAATCTTTAAAGTCTTTCCATTGTTTTATGTCGATATAGTTCAATAGTTCAAAAAGAGAATAACAAATCAGTTTATGAAATCCAAGAATTATTATGGTGCGATCGGGGCCAACCACTGGTACTAGCAACACACAAATAAACAATAAACCAAATGAGAAAGCAGATAATAAAAGCAGACAACAACCTGTCAATAACGAGCCTACCATCATGGATATGATGAAGATGCTCAGTGTATTCCAGGACGACATCAAAAAAAAGCATTAACCAGCTAACAGAAAGGGTAGGTAAAAAAATTGAGATTTTTAAAAACTACCGACCAAGAAATCCAAGAAATAAAGACAATGAGTAATCGTCTCCTACGAATAATCACTTGGAACGCAAATGGGCTCAACCAAAGGGCTCAAGAGCTAGAAATATTCATAAGAGAGCACAACATAGATATTGCGTTGATATCACAAACACACTTTTCTCACATGAGCTTCATAAAAATCAGGAGTTATATGGCCTATTAGACTACACACCCGAGCGTACAGCTCTGATAATAAAACAAAATATACCTCACTTCCAACAAGAAGAAATAAAAGAAACTTTTATTCAAGCCTCCATTGTTACTATCAACCTTAATGGAGCTGATTTGAATGTAGGTACTGTATATTGCCCACCTAGACACTCAATCTCAAAACAATAATTCACGGATATCTTCAAGAAGCGCGGAGCAAGGTTTATAATTGGTGGAGATTTCAATGTCAAACACATTTGCTTGGGCCTCAAGCCCTCCAGGCAAGGGAAAAGAAGTGCTTACAGCCATCAAAGAAGCAAAGTGCGAATTTCATTCGTCTTGTTCACCAACACACTGGCCTACTGATAGCAATAAAACTCCTGACCAGATCGATTTCTTTGTTTCGAAAGGAGTGTCATCGAATTATATTGAAACGGATAGTTTAGTTGATTTAACGTCTGACCAAACTCCAGTACTACTAAAACTGAATGCAGCTGTTCTCAGAAATAACAGAAAACTAAATCTTACAAACAAACGTACAGATTGAGAAAAATGTCGAAAACAGCTTGACAATCAGATTGAATTAAAAGTTAAACTTCAAGATTGTGAAGAATTGTAACAAGTACAACAATTTATCGAAACATTGAAAAGCGCAGCCGCAACAGCAACTCCGGTGCCAAGTGATAAACCAGAACCAGCAACCACATACCCTATTGAGATTAGAAGTCTAATCAAAGACGGGGGCAAAGCTAGACGAACCTGGCACAGATCTCGACACCCTCACGATAAAAAAATATTCAACAAGGTGAGCAATCTAGTTAACAAATTAATTAAAGACCATAAACAGAGTTGTATAGATGAGTATCTAAGTGAACTAAGTCCGTCAGCGGATACGGATTACTCTCTCTGGAAGGCAACACGTAAATTTAAACGTCCCCTTATCCAACTGCCACCTATAACAGATACGCAGGGACAATGGGTACGCTGAACTGAAGATAAAGCTGAAATATTTGCACAACACCTGGCTTCAGTGTTCAAACAACACAACATGCACAGTAATATTGATCCTTCACCCAGGTATCAAACTGAGCAAACAATGAAACCAGTGACCCCAATGGAAATTGCCCCAGAAATCGACGAAAGTCTGAACCACAAAAAAGCGCTAGGCATCAATGAAATATCACCTGGTGCGTACAAGGAATTACCTCGAAAAGCTGTCATTATGCTAACATATCTCTTTTAATGCTTTCTTTCGACAAAGATACATTCAAAATTCATTCAAAACAGCCCAGATAATAATGCTCAAGAAACCAGAGAAACCAACAGAAGAAGTAACGTCTTATAGACCTGTGGCGGTTCTACGAACCACACAACCCACTATAGGTTGAGATATGGTCGTTCCACCAAGGAATATACTCACCTATATCCATTACACGTGCCCACAGACACGTTCCTTAAAGTCCTTCCTTCCACCTGAAACAAAGGTAGCATCCAAATACCCCAACATTGAATTCAATAGTAAAAACCAATCGAACTTAACGTTCAAAAAATTTCCTAATATTGAATTCAATGCATCCATCCAATGCATCCATTCAATTCATCCATTAAACGCATTTTTCTGAAAACAAACAGAATAATTTCCTCATGTAGCTAATAGCAATTAGCATCCTAAATTCCTCGCAAGATCCCAAACCGACAAGCGCACGTGCGCAAACAAAGGCCTAGCGATTCGCCCGCCGACCAACAATTCTTGCAATCATAAACATCGTAACGCCTATCCCACGCTAGATGTTTATCTATAAACCAAATCCCACGGTTTCTTTGTTATCCATCTGAAGTACATAAAAACTCTTGTTGTCGTAAGTCAGATGTGTAACGCAAACAAAGCCCATGATAGGATCGAGGAAAAAGTGGCGGCATGCTTGATCCTTCGAAACAAGATTCCGATAAGAAGCTGGAATTGAAAACCAAAATGTAAATTTTCTCTTCAAGATAAGTTACGATAAGAGGATTAGAATGAAAATTATGATGGCAAATTTCCTTTACAGATAATAGGAAGATAATTGGAAAGGAAAATAGTAAGTTGGCAAGACAGTCTACTTCGAGCAGGAGTCTTAGAACCCCACCGAGGAGGTCGATCCGCGCGACGCATTAAAACGGGAAGGTAACGTCGATCAAAATTGTAACTTTAAAATACTCAATTTGTCCAAGTACGCGAGTTAACTCGAATACGTTCGCGGAACTGCCACCAAAGGCAAACATAGACCCGACGTTCAACGCATCGCATTTCAACGCGCACCGAGTCGTTACTCTCGTTGTGACACCTTCGTGATATCTCAACGTGTATCGTCTGATATTGTCGATTTTTGTGCGGATAACAATAAGTGGCCTGGCGCAAGAATAATGACCTTGCCCAGACAAAATAAATCATTATGGAAAATTTAACAAGCCTCAGGACTTGCTAAATAAGGCGAAGATCAGTTCCCGGTTGTAGTGCCAATGATGATGATGATGATGAACAATAAGTGAAAGGCTATACGCGATAGACAGTAATAATTAAGGATAGTTTCAAATAGAAATACGATTCGAGGTGTGGCGGAAGTTTGTTGTGTTTTCCGTTAGTATACTATCCGAACTATTATTGTAACCGGAGTAAAAAATTGTGTCCCATACGATTAAGGATAAATAAAGAGCATAAACATTAAACAAAAGGAAAGAACCGTGTTTCATTTGTGGGTTTATTCGCCCCAGCGTGTTTCTTTCTGGTTTTCGTGAACGGTGTTCGGCGTAACACCATCGACAGGCGACTCAAAGACCAATTCCGCCAAAGACCCATATCGCTATTGCCATCCATTTCGAAACTGTTTGAGAAAATACTCCTCACGCGACTCAAGCCTCTCATCAATATTCCAGACTTTCAATTTGGCTTTAGGAATAAACACTCAACTATTAAACAAGTTCACCGTGTGACCACAGCAATAGAAAAGGCTTTCGAAGAAAAGCAATATTGCCCAGCTGCCTTTCTTGATGTCTCCTAAGCATTCGACAGAGTATGGCATGAAGGTATTATATATAAAATGAGTAAACTGTTTCCAGCAAACTATTGCCATCTACTCGAATCATACTTGTCTGATAGAACGTTCAAAGTAACACACGAAGGAGCTCACTCTAGTTTCTATCCAATAGAAGCAGGAAGTGTCGTGGGACCTTTCTTCTACTTACTATACACAGCAGACATCCCAACAACCAAGTACACCTTCATAGGCACCTTTGCAGATGATACAGTTATAATATCAGCTGACGATAATCAAAAAAAAGCTACAGAACAATTGCAACAGGCACTCAACGAAATTAGCCAATGGACCACTGATTGGGAAATTAAACTCAACGAGATGAAATCTATTCACGTAACATTTACATTGCGACGATCAATTAACAATATTTCTACATATCTCAACGGAATTCCATTTCCCAAAGCAGATTCAGCGAAATATCTCGGTATACGTTTGGATACCAGACTAAACTGGAGACATCATGTGTAAGAAAAAGCTGAAACGTAGACACATGGTTAATCAGGAATCAATCTCAACTCAATCTCTATAGTAAAAGATTGATCTATCAATCTATAAATCAATGGAATCCAATTATGGGCCTGCGCAAAGCCGGAATAACTTACTGTGTTTCTTAGGATATCCACATTATCGTACATATGTATACGTTCTCGTATTAGTCGGGAATTTAACAATCTCTTGGTTTCTGAACAAACTTTACAAACATATTATTTATAGTGTGTTAATGTTACCGCGACCACTTTATTTTACACGAGATATTACTTCAATGATATTACATTCGCAGAAAGGCGACTTATTGTCTTTATGTTAGCGCGACCACTTATTTTCAACAAACTTTACTTAAGTCTTATTATTGACTTAATATAACCGCGGCACTTTATTTTAAACTAGACTTGGCTTTAACGATGCTACTTTAGTAGAAAACGAATTGGGCACCGACCCTTCGACTACGTTAGTCAAGACTCCGACCGAATGAATCCGTGCGCACTCTTACGATGTGTAAATCTGGCCGCAAGAAGAAGTGCCTACCGTAAAGGTTATTATCAGACTCTGGGAGAAATCGTCCTCAACATTCCTTGTAGTATCGGATACCTCTGGTGTACCAGGGAAATTCCAATACACATCTGGTAAATAAAGGGACGGGTATTGAAACTGGCAGAAAATGAGAATGGTTTTCCCATGATGGTGATAAAATATCGGCAGAAACCCAAGGCTGCCTGAGAGCATGAATCTTTTCGACTACATTATTTGTGTAGGAAATTGCCGCCTGGACGAACATGTTTTCTTTTGTCTACATCGGATAGACAGAAGTGTTTCGGGTAGCATAATGGAACAATGCTGGCGGCAATTGGGTCTTCTGTGATGTAAAATTCACAGAAGATCGCTCGCCATAGCAACTAGAAAAAAAGGTTTATTGGTCTTTGGGATTATCCCGCTCCTTATGTCCTATTGCAGGCTATTAGAAATCTGGCTTGCAGATGTGCAAGCCGGCAAATAGCCCGACATGTATTCTTGGACGCTAATGGGCATGGAGACTTTGTTTGTTATTTCCTTTTCTCTGCTCAGCCTGTAACATCCCATCTGGTCGATGGGTCTGCAGATAAAGGGTAAGTATGCCATGCCGAATATAGAGAAAATGCTCCACAGACCTGTTCGGGGTATTTATGTCAGTTATCCGTGGGGATAACCGAATTGTTTCAGCAATTTTAGGACAGCGATTAATGCTATGGCAAGCTTGTGTGATCTTGCCAGTGATTCGACTTAAGGGTAGATATGGGGTTTATAGGGTTTTTATGGGGTTAAAAATGATGCGAGGTTCTTCGGGCCCTGAAAAGCCCCACATTATCTCCGGAGGAAATACTCGAGGAACTAAAGATGGTTGAAACTGACAATCTAAATATTATAGGCGTAAAACCATTCTCGACCTCATTTTCCAAAAGTAGAAACGGCAAATTACCGTTTTTCATTGTCTCATTAAGTCCTGATAGTAAAATTGATGGACTGAAACACATTAAGTTCGTTGGGAAAAAATCCGCAGGACTAATCGGGTGCTACAGTGCATGCGATGTCAACGCTTCGGGCACGTTGCCTCAAACTGCAATATGCATTATAGATGCGTAAAGTGCCTAAACATACATGCTACGGGGGAGTGCCCGCTGGCAACAGAAAAGATCACAGATAAAAGTCAGTTGGCATGTGTGTTATGCAAAAACACAGGTCATACAGCGAATTTTAGGGGTTGTCCAAGATTCCAAGCTCTCAAGGCAAAAATGGAAACGCGTAAACATCAAATAGAAGAACAAAAACAAACGAAAATTCGCTTCTATAGTAACTTCGTCGCTCCCAGTATGTCATATGCTCAAATGGCCTCTGGCTCGAACAAACCTGCTAAACTAGCACGAAACGCTCAAACCGAGCAAAAAGGATCTGCTCGCGAAGAAATTTCAGAGCTAAAAAATTTACATGGAAAGATGACTGAGTTTGAGAAAAAACTTAATGAACAAACTGCTCAAATAGATTTCATCTATTCGTCGCTATTTGCAGATTCATTCCCATAAACACAGAACTTCTACAAATGGAATCAACAATTAAAATTATCGCCGTGAATGTTAATTCACTTATCAGAATTGAGAGAAGAGATAATTCAGCTACTCTGTTGGAAGCCGAATGCCCTGATATTCTTTTGGTTAGCGAAACTAAGCTTAACCAAAAGCATAAACTGGGCTATAAAAACTGTAATATGGTAAGACGAGACAGACCCAACTCCACACAAGGAGGCGGTGTTGCACTGTTAATATAAAAAGGGCTTCGATATAAGATTATATACAGTAAAGAGGTGTACAACTTCTAAATTCTAGAAGCAAGTATTGTGGAAATCCCATTACAAAGTCAGAAGAATATATATGTGGTATCGTTATACGCCCCTGAAGCTACCCAGAACCCACGTTTCATCAGTGAACTAAATACTGCTCTTTCAGGGCCTTAGGCTGCAATCAGAAAACAATTATTTCTTTTTGGCAGGCGATCTCAACGCAAAACATGCCATATGGGGTAACTCAACCACCAACACAAGTGGTAATACCTTATTCGATTGGTGGCAAGCAAACCTAATCGAATACAATGCAAAAATTTACGCTACTACCACACCATCGTACCCAAGATGTGACTCTTTTCTGCACCTCCTCTTAATCGATGGTCGAATACAACTCTTAAATACAGACACCAATAACAGAAATTGTCTTGGAACAGTCGAATATGACAGTGATCATTACGGTCTCGCCGCAACAATTAAAGTTCCAAATGAGTAAACGTTGTTTGAGTTGTGGGAACAACCTTATGCTTACAATTATCGTAAAGCACACTGGTCATGTTTTGGCCGCACTATGAAAAGAGAAATCCTGTCAAATGCGATAGACCCACCCACCTACAGGAACGTTCAAAATATAGAAATAGACCATTACCTCCAAGCAATGGACAACATCATTAAGAAATCAATGGATCTCTCTATTCCAAAAATAAATCACGATGAGAGTCACACAGGTCAATACAGAAACTCAACTATCGACGCTCTGCATAGACAGAAAAGCAGTCTACTATCCAGGTTGAAAACACTATACCGGCAATTCACCGATCGACAAAACCCGGAAATAAGAACACTCAAGCCCTTGATCCGAAATATTCAAAAGTTGATTCGGGAAAACTACAAATTAACCATAAATACAGAATGGGAACAGAACATTCGACCTATCAAACCAAAGGGCTCGAATATGTTCCCCCTAATAAACAGACTATTTCGAAGGAAGGGCTGCAACGACATTCCGTGCCTGAAAATACCACAAACGCCAGAAAACTATGAAATACTGCTAAACGCAGGCTTTAACCTTGAAAACATGGTTTTTGATGATTACGTTATTATAGCAGACCCTGAAGAGAAATCGAACGCCATAGGTGCATGTTTTGAGTCGATACATAAAGTGATCGAACCTTCCCGCTCCAATTATGATCTAGAAAGAAGGGCACTCGAAAAACACATTTCACTTCGCAACACAATTACCAGGCGGCGTACTGAAAACCGAAATATCACAGTGTTTAATGACGTCAATACAGCAAATTACCCACTAGCAAATTCAGAGAACAACTTGTTTGTAAACAAGGACGAATCTTAGGTATTTTTAAGTCACTTAAAAATAAAAAGTCGTCTGGGATTGACCAAATTCCAAATACTGTTCTTAAACAATTGCCATTGGAGACAGTAAACATTTATACCATTCTGTTTAATAACGCATTAAATAACTCATATTACCCAATGCAGTGGAAAACGGCAGTAGTCCATCCCATTCCAAAACCTGGGAAGGATAGCAGCAATCCAACTAATCTCCGTTCTATCAGTCTACTCCCCAATATCAGCAACGTGTTTGAAAAAATAATAAACAAAGGGCTATTAAAATGGGTTGAGAATAATACAATTATTTTGGACAACCAATTTGGTTTTAGAACCCAGCACAGCACTATCCACGCGGCATCGAAACTAGTATCGGATATACAGTGGAACAAAGCAAAACGGCAGTGCTCTGGCGCATGTTTGGTAGACTTTGAAAAGGCCTTCGACACCATCTGACTTGAAGGGTTATTCTATAGGTTAACCGCTCTTGGCATGCCTGTAAACTTGCTTTATATGGTGTATGACATGTTAACGAATAAACAGTTTATCGTTAAATGTATACAGTTTTACGTTAAATGAGACACATTTTCCAATAAGACCTTCACCATAGTAAACGGCTTACAACAGGGTGCAGTCAACTCTCCTGTTCTATTTAACATTTATACTAGTGATATGGTAAACTCTCTCACTCATGCCATTGCATATGCCGATGACATAGTTATCTACAGAACGGGTAGCAAAATCGAGATCATAAATAGAGGTTTACAAGACGATCTCAACAAAATTAAAGATTATGGTGATAAATGGAAGATGAAAATTAACTTCCAAAAGACTGAAACGATCCTTTTCAGGACACCCTTAAGCGGGGCCTCGAGTGACACAAAAAAGAATTGGAGAAAGCTCTCCATTATTGGACAAAACGGAAGACCATTGGCAGTCAGAAATGTTGTTAGATACCTTGGTATCTGGCTAGACTAATTCTTGTATTTCGATAAACACATAGCAACATCCCTCTCCAGAGCGAAAAGTGCCTATGCGATGGCGAGGATATTATTTCGCAAATCGTGTCCTGGATTCAAAAGTTAAGATCATATCATATACGTCACTTATACGACCTATACTGGTGTACGGTTGTCCTATATGGTTTAACGTCGCTCCTTACTATATGGAAAAATATAGATTATTCGAGAGACAATGTCTGCGGTCCTGTCTACGAATGTACAGAACGCCAGAATAACAGTACACGAAATATTATCGAAATGAAGACCCATATAATAAAGCAGGTGTAAAAAGAGTAGATTATGGGGGTTGAAGTATGGTGCCAACGTATGGCACAGGATTCACTTCTTCCCCAGTAGCACTGTTACTCCTTACGTTTATATGAAAAGTATAAAAAAAAGAAAACCGAGCGACTCGACTTCGATGTACGGCGGAACTAACCTCTATAGTGGTTGGATGGCGACTCTTAACGGCAGCGAGACTGACTACAATGACGATTGAGATGTGACTATTTAACGCGGTGCAGCGTGACTGACCGCGGTGATGATTGAATAGCGACTTAGGGTTGAAATTCATATTTCATTCCACACACAGGACAACCAAAAGAGACCACGCCTCTGCTCTCTCAACCTCACGCCCGTCAAAGTGTGAGTAACTTTTGTTAATAGGGTAATTGACGGACATGAAGAATGAGAGAACAGAAAACATGATATGCTGTGATCTCGGGGTAGCTTTGATTGTGTGTGTTGGTATCAAATGCAGCTACTGACATGACCTGGTGACCCAGTGGTACGGCTATGGTGTAGTCGGAGCACATTGAACCGTGGAAAGAAATACGAATGAGAGGGAAACCTAGCTGATATCACTCCCCTGCAAAAAGAGATCATTGATCCCAAGCGAATGGATGATCCGAGGGAAAGCCGAAGTGACGCCAAATTGGCTAGGGTAATTTATCATGACAACTAATTAGATATTTTGATAAATTCCCCAGCGTTTTCGCGATGATGCGACGGCGTCGTTTGCTTCGACTTGTTGTTGCTAACCAATACGAATGGAATTTCCGGTGGTAATCCCATGGTTAGAGCAATAGTGTTGCCGTATGGCGAAAATAGTAGCTAAACTCAATTATGCATTATCTGCATAGGATAATGAGTTTAGCTATGCGTCCTTGGGGAAATTATGTATTGCAGGTGAAATAGCCGACGGCAGGAATTGGGATTGGGTTGAGGCGCTGTTATCGGTTGAAATAAAGCGGACATTGGGGTTGGAATTGTGGGTTAGTTCTCCATGTAATATAGAGAAACCCCACAAGATAATTTCATAATCAAAGTAATTCGACACCATGTTGCAAGAGCAACAGCTAGTGGAAACAATTTGATCTCGGGAGCCTTTTACCCCAACGATAGGTATCTGAAGAGCACTCTTCAAAGCGGCTTTGTTCCCCCAGAAGCATTTCTCTTATTGGATAATAGAGGTCTTATACAGGACAATTCGGGAATCCCCATTATCTACCACGTTTTCCGGAGAGCTAAGGACAAAAGAATTCGTCATAACTACAACATCGACAACTCCTCGGATCGTCTATGTTATAGTGCGGCGGTAAGAGAGCGTGACAAACAAAATGAATGTGATTTTCAACCAACCTCGTGGTGGCTAAATAAGGAAGAAAGGACTGTGTTGTATTCCAACCGAAGAATCCCATAAATAAATAAATAAAATAAACTAAAATAGAAAAAAAAAAATTGTAAGCAGCCAATACCAGGATATTCAACTTCTAGGGCGTGAAGTCTGCCTGGCTATAATAAAAAAAAGTAAAATAAAAAGTGAAAGAAAAAAAAAAAAAGAAGAACTCAACGACTACAACACTGGTTAGAAAGACACAAGAAAGACAACAAATAAGTGACGAACAAGACTTCAATCAACTTTTAGTAGTAGAATATTTTCAACAAGTAGTAAGAAATTTTTGAATATCGACTTTTCACTCTTCTTTTTTTTGTAGGAATATTTTCAACTTGGAAGTTTTCTTTTTACAAAAAAAAAAAAAAAATTTTTCGATAGACATTTTTCTTTGAAAGTTCTCTTTTCAGTTTTTTTCGACGACTTTTCCTTTTTTTTTTGCTTTCTCTTCGAAAATTTTCTTTCTTTACAGCTTTGGGTCCAATTTATCTTTTCCATATATATATTGAATAACAAAATAAAGGCATTTTTTTTCATAACCATATTTTTAAGTAGTGATAACAAATTTTCGCCATACATTATTTCAAATTTTCACTATTACGAGTCCTTACTACACGTAACACTGGTGGCAGCGGTGGAATACCGATGATGATGATGACGATGATGATGATGCTCATGATACCGATGATGATGATACCGATGACAATCATGAAGACTTAATTTTCAATTGCATGGAACGGACACGTAACAACTGCACGTTCCCATACTTATAACGCCTCTTAGGGTAAACGGCATCTCCCTTCCGCCATCCGGCTTCTCCCTAATTCATTCCGCTTCTACCATTTCCTTTTCCCAATCTTTATTCTTCTTTTGTTCTTCCCACTCAAAAAAAAAAAAAATCAAAAACATTAAAATATTACTAGTTTCAAGTTTTTTATCTTTTTTACTTGATTATTTCAACTTACTGTATTAAATAAAACTAATAAATAATTGAACACCGAAAGGTATACCTTAAAATAGTAACTAGAATAATTTAGAGTGCTCGTGCAGGGTCAGTAAATTAGATTAAGAACAATTATAGTTAAAATAGGCTTAGCATTTAGTCTAAAATTGTAAAAAAAAAAAAAAACAAATTGTATATATCTTTTGCAGATAAATGCGTTTTCAATTAATTAAATTAATGGAGTTCAACCAAAAATATATGCATAACGCATATTATCGATGTCAAGCCAAATATAATAGATTCTCCACAGTGACGACATTTACGAACATTTAGAAACGTCAAAATTGCAAATATAATTTTCAAAGCAGCAATCCATTTCAAACGTGAATCTTCCATTGAATCACGTTTCCAACCCCAAACCATATACCATTTTAAAAAGCACAACAAAAAAGAATACCATTTTAAAATGTATATTTAAATGTCCATTTTGTAAATAAAAAAAGGAACATTAAGTATTCCAAAATAAATTGAGGGAAAATCCCGAATAAACGAAAGTAAAAAAAATGTAAAAACGAGATGAATATATTTCAGAAAGATGTTTTTAAAGTTTCATGTAAAATAAAATTGAAATGAAATTTATGTAAATGCGTTCATTTTGATAAACTTGGTCTCGATTCGACTGTGTGGTCGAGATAGCAATTCCCTCGAGAGGAGGACATCAAGTAATGTCAATTCCCATGAAAATTTGCAGATGGGGTGGAACGGATCAGTACTTGTACAAGAGGATATGAAAAATGTCTCTTAGCAAAGTAACTTTGTATTGGCCAACATACGGACTACATTATCGACACTTAGTCACAAAATTGGAAAAGTTTGAAGCATTTTTTTCTTTGTGACAGGAAAACACGTATTTTGTAGGAAGGATTGCTGGGCTGTTTTAGCATTAACATTGTTGGTATTAAAGGTAAGGCATGTCATCGATAACGCATAATTTATCTTCGAATGGTAGCTAGCGGCCGTGGTGTTTGTTTAAATTCAAATGGACTTAATCTGCTATGCTTATAATCTCAAATATTGGAAAAGTTGAACCCATAAAAAGGATTTGGAAATGTCGTTTTGTATGTTTGTTAGTGGTCAATTTTGAATCACTTAAGAGGACGACATACACGGGATGAATTGTTCGCAGGAACAGTCAAAATTATAATATGAGGCAACTACAACGTCTTGGAGTTCATCAAAATAATGGCGAATAAGCTTCCATGTGCCATTAATAATTCCTAATCATTCCTCAGCATGATTCTATAGTCAGTTACATAAACGAATGAGGTACCGAGCCAGCAATGCTAATTTTGGAGACAAAGCAGAGGTGGTCGCGATTAAGCCGTCCACATATTATCACCAAAATGGGGATTCGGATATTAAGCATAATTCAGAAGGTAGTAGAAGACTTTGTGGTGGTTCTCACATATTACGCATATGTAAATATCGCGAAGAACGCAGTACCACAAGAGCATCGAAACAAAAAAAACTAATTGGGCTATATATCAGAGTATTATCGTAGCGACCTCATTATCATCATCGGCACTACAACCGGGATCTGGTCTTGGCCTTATTTATCAAATCTCTCCACTGGTCCCGATTTCGAGCCGATGTCATCCAGTTTGGCACTCCCAGGCTCTGGGCGTCCTGGTCTACGCCATCCCTCCATCGCAGACAACGTCTGCCGCGCTGTCTCCTTCTATATATCTTGGCCCAAAGCACTTTCCAATGAGGCTTCTCTTCGCTCATTCTAGCTAGGTGTCCCGCCCACCGGAGTCTACCGAGCTTGATTTTTCTTACAATGTTAGCTTCAAGGTAGATTACGTATAATCTATAGTTGTAGCGTCTCCGGAATCGTCCTCCCTCACATACGGGGCCAACAGTTCTCCTTAAGACCTTCCTCTCGATCGCGGCTAAGAGTTCAGAGTGCCTTTTATTGAGCACCCAGGTCTCGGATCCATACATGAGTACTGGTAAGACCATGGTCTTGTACAGTAGTAGCTTGGATGTTCTGGATAAATTTCGGGATTTAAAGAGCCTTAATAGACCACAGTAGGCTTTGTTGAATCTGATCAGCCGTTCCAAGATAGTTAGAGGAATGCACTACTGTTGGATATAAATGACCAACCACGTTAACAATATGTTTCAGCCGCAGTCCGCAGCGTCAGGTTGTTTTATAATAGACCAGTTCTTGGATATTTGTTGATCAAGTTGTTGGATAATAATTCAGGGCGACTGTCCGCAGTGCCCGTTTTATGATGTAAAGGATATTGAAAATATCGGCGCCAAGTTCGCAGCACCTGCGTGTTGTATGTTTTGCCGTGTGTTTTCACCAGTCAGTTAGTATTTAAGGAGAAGCCTCTGTAAAGAATTCCGTAGTCCCCAGATGTGCCATATGTTGCACAAAGTTTGCTGAACGTTTAGTGTCGTTGGTTAGGTGTTGAATGCTAAATGTCGGAGGTTAATTGTCGAATACCAAATGTTGGATGTTAAACGTTGAATGTTAAATGTTAGTTGTTAAACGTTGAATGTTAAGTATTGGATGTTAAATGTTGAACATAAAATATTGGGTTAAATCTTAGAGATGGTATGCGTGGCTGACACCGTAACAACGAAATTCAGCGGGAAGGTTAAACTGTTCCCCCGTTGCGTGCTGTTCTCCCTTGTGTATACCGTTGTTGGTGTACGGTTGACCCGTTGGGTGCCGCAGTTATTTTAATTATGGACTTGGGGCACTTATGCTTGTCGTGCAATATTCGTCCACCTGGCGAAAAAGGATTGATTATTATATCTTACCAGGGTACTCCAACTTAGCCTGTTCTCCACAGGAAGGGATCTCAAATTCAATAAAACAGCTGGTTGTCTTCATTTCGTTATAATTTATTCACTTCTCTGTTCATTATTATGGTTGTGTTATTACAACTTAATTATGCAGTCCCCGAACGGACGAAAGGAAAAACAAAACACCTTACATTCCGGACCGTGAAACGAAAGCTGCACTATTATAAAAAGGGTCGACGCAATCAAACAAAAAAAACAAGGTTCTTCTCAACTTCTCCTCCAGTCGACGATACACCGAAACGCATTCCCTTCGTGGGACAAAAAATTAAAGAATACTTCTTACGAACAAAGAACAACGATTAAACAAATTCCTTTGTAGCGGTTCCGCCAAACCCTACGGTCTACTTACCTGAAAAACTCCCATAACTACTACCCTACTCCCTTTAGTTTGCTAATGCACCAGTATTAGTACCTAAAAATGCTGCACGCATTTAAGAGATCAAATCTATGATCTTTAAGTCCCTGTAAAGAAAACTTACCTTCATGCATTCTCTTCGCATACCATTGCTCCTTAAGATTTCTTTATTAACTTACCAGGAATTTCCAATCAATTTCGGCATCTACGTCGCCAGTCAAATTTCCTTAGAGGAATTCCTGTAAACAAAATAATTCGGATTGCATTCAATGTAACCGTCATGACAGGGACCATAAATAGCGCGCCGTCTATTTTCCCAGCCGCGTCATATACCTTTTCATACACATTGCCTGGCAACCTTTTTTGTTTGTCTTATCAATAAACAACCCAACCAGCTACATATAATTAGCGCAATAGACGCCGAAACCAAATTCTCCAGAATTTCCTAATGCAAATATGAACCCGGTTTCTACTGCAGCCAGAGATGCCATAAACATCCAATTTGCTTTTAGCACCTTTTTCTCCTAACGTCGAAAATAGCGACAAGGCATCGTGTAAACAATGACCCGCATTACCAACGGCGCATTTGGTCATTTTTCCCTATTGTCCTTGCCGCCTGCCTGCTTTCGAACACGTGCAATTACATTGAATTTGTTCGATCGCGCACATATACCACTGCACCAAAAAGATCGAATTTTCTTAGTGGTCACACCCTTAAGAGAAAAGTTTTTCTCTCTCTTCCTTTTTTTTTCTTAGCAAAATCATCTCTGCATGAGATGACGATCGCTGAGTTCTATTACAACCACCGTTCGCGACGGCTGGTTCACTCCCGCTCTCCGCCGGCAGCGGAGATGCGTAAATTAAATTTCCGAAGTCGAGTGGGTAGTTGTATATGTATAAAATATCACTGTCGTTTCTTGTGCGTATTGACCCCGTAAAATCTGTGTAAATCAAAGTACTTGGATACCTCCAAACCAAATGAAAGTATTAAGGAATAAACATTTAACAATAAACTAAATCCGCGTGTTTAATTTTCCGGCTGTAGTTCCTGAAGTGTTTGCGTGTATTTCCGTTTCTTTCCTTTGTTGTAGTTTCCACCAATATATTTGCATCGTACTTTTCGTTTCTGGGCGTCTATTGTTGTCAGTGTGTTTGGTGATTGTGATTGTTATTTTCAGCGGACCTCCTAACAGTCGTGAAATTGTATCGGTGGAACAACTATGATGGAGGAAGAAGGGAATCTCGTGCCCTTGTTAGGTACATACTTCTTCCTCACACCTTCTTCTATCCACCATCACTGCTGCGGCACTTTCTCACTTCTCTAGCACTAATTCTACACTGCTACTTCCCGTCAATTTCTTGTCTTCTTCTCCCATCACCGTTTCTTCGAAAAATGCATCTTCGATGGCGGTCGACTTCGAAACTAGCCAAAGTCACCACCGCCGAAAAGCAACTAGGTTTATATGCCGCCAGTATTTATTTATTATATTCTGGTTAAAACAAAGGCGGTGGGGAAGATACTTCCGTAACACTACTTCAAATTCGTAATCCACTACCCTGATAGTTTGACCAACGTTAGGTCTTCTCATCGCAGAAGTTGCCACCATGTACTTCGTTTTCCCCTCATCAATGTGCAGTCCCAGTTTTTGTGCCGCCTGCTAGATCTGGGTGAAGGACGTAGCGAGCTCTGCTTATAAGTAAAGACATTCTCGCATAGACGCGGCCGTGGTTTGATGCATCGGTTCCTTCATTTTAACATTTTGGTGCGGACCGGGATCAGGTTTTCAACTATTTCGCAATACGCTATAGTCCCAAAATTGTTTCTTGTAGAGTCGAGTTTTTTAACCACGTTAATACCATTTAGTCGTGAAGCAAGTAGAGTTTTCAAAGCCTCGAAATCTGAAGATGCTTGTAGGTTTCTTGGTATGTGTTGGTCAGAGTACAGTTGAATATTTAGACGAGGTTTTAGACCACTATTCACAAAATGAATGATTGATTGGATGATTGAATTAATGATGAGATATGATAAGCTACATATGAACAGAAAAAGGTGTTGCTACTGCAGCGGTTTTGTTGTATTTGAGGCGTAGACATTATAATCTTACACGTAATACTTTATTCAAGTATGCTCGGTGGGAAAGATCGACCAAATGAAAACTATATAAACACTATGACGAAGCAGTGTCTTAGATTCGAGCGAAGTTGCACTTCTTCGGGGTGATATTCTTCTACGCAACACTTTAACTTAAGGTATTCACTTTTCGTTACCCACCACGTGCCGCTTAAGACGCGAATTGGAAATAAAGATGCAGTTTGCCTAATTTTCTTTGGTCAAATTGTGTGGAACCCAGCGACTGAAGCGAGACATCTTACCAAGTTGTTGCAGATGGAACAGTTCCAAGTTCCGTTTTAAGTATTTCCGGCGCTTTTTGACTATTGTTTTGACATCGCTCGGGTAAATCTCAGTAAGCCCACCCCTTTGGGGGCCATTTCCGAGACTCATATCTGCGGAACGGAACTTGCAATACAATTTTTGTGTGGTGCGTTATCTTTAAGTGTCATTTCCATAGAAGCCATACATGTTTTGGAGGATCTGTTCAGCTAGCTTGGCTTTTTAAATATATTAAAGCAAAATACACCGAACGTGCACCTTATTTTCTGTTATGCTCAGAGGGTTGTAGCACGAACAAACCCAATCCCAATGAATTCACATTTTACAGGAAACAGCTAAAAAGGAACTCTGGTAACTTTCCATATATTATATGTAGGAATATTAATGGTAGGACTTTCTGGGGCACTACAAGCCAATCAACAATGGAAATTTTATAAAAAAAACTTGCACTACTGAGAACACCGAACAAATTTATGGGGCGACCCAATCTTTAGATTTTGACAATTACTTAAGTATAATATAATATGCAAAATGCATATATATAGCCCCATGGATATATTTACCGATAAGAATTGATGCAAACATCGCAATGATATTACAGAATGCTAGCTGTTAGCTAGTAAACTTTTTTTTTTTAAATACGGTGAATGTAGACTTAGTACATGCAGAGACTAAAGTCTTTTTGACCTATTGTGGTGAGTCGAGACTAGGCTGCTACTCACAAATTTCAAAGTTAACCATTGCTTATTGCTATGGTACACGACTCTGATGATTTATACTTCGATTTTTCTTTTTGTGTTGTTCTTTGGTTTGTGCATTTGTGAAAATGCCACAATGCTGCTCGTAGTTCCCGACAGTTTTGAACATTCACGAGTATGCTGCGAAAGGGAGAGAAAATAACAACAAAGCTACGTCAATCATATATAATTTTGTACAAATTTCGATGTCGTTGGTTTTTGTTGTTGTTCTCAATGTACGAGTTAAATGGCGTCTGGCGCTCACACAGAAAGGCGGGTTTTGTGTCTATAGCGTTAAGCGAGGATAGTGAAGATGGTGAATTGAACACATGGCGAAACGGGTGAAAAACGAAGCTTTGAAGAATCAGGCTACTGCCGTGTGTACGAATTCAATTTCTTAACCCAAGTACATTCAACTATTGTGGAATTGCTGTGTTATTGCTTGGTATACGGCCGATGTCTATTTCTTATTCCACTTTCTTTCGGTGTTTTTCACTATTTGCTTATGTATTGTGTGCGTATCTGTTAGAAACGTCACACTACTCCATCTTCAGTAACTTTGTTACAATCAACTTGGTGTGTGAACAACGGGGCGAGGAACAAGCTAGAGAACATCGGAGCAGGCGAGTGTGCCGGTGCTCTCTGCGGAAGTCGTAATTAAAGTAGTAAAGTCCTGTTTACCTATGGGAGATTGTGTGGTTTGTGCATACAGATCACGTCGGATTGTTGCGTTAAGCAAGGATAGTGAAGACGGTGATTTGAACATACGATGAAACAGGTGAAAAGTGAAGCATTGAAACATCATGCTACTGCCACGTGTACGAATTCGATTTCTAAACTCAAGTACATTCAACTGATGTGAAATTGCTGTGTTATAGCTTGGTATACGGCTGATGCATTTTTATTATTCGATTTTCTTTCGGTGTTCTTCACTATTTGCTTATGTATTGTGTGTGTATCTGTTAGAAACTTAAATCAAAATAAAATTTCATAGGTTGTGCATATTGCTCTGCCACTTTATAAAAGTAAAATTAAATCAGTGAAATTTTGGTTCGTTTAAATTTGTTCTGATAATAAACAACTCCCTTGAAATTATTTTTAAATAATAAAGCACAGTGGCAGAGAAAGATTAGTCAGCGAATAGGAATATGATGTGCTGGTGTACTACACATTGGAACATGAATTGTAGTTGCGAGTCTAATGGTCACTACAGTAGTAATGGTTGTTCTTTTTATTTCTTATGCGAGCAATTGTACAATTAATATGATGGATATAAACATGTTTAAACAAAATACAAGAAAAAAAAGACATTCCTTGTATTTATACAATTTAAGAACAAAAAAAAAACAAAAAAGAATTGAATCTTCACATTGACTGAAGTAATAAAAATGTGGGGTGTTCTGGGTGGGGTGAGCGTTAATGATTCAAAGAAAATTTGTTCAAACATATTCCATTACAAACCGGGAAAACAAAAATGTGTATAATATGTTAAATACGTTGAGGGTAAAATAAAGAATTCAATCTAAAGTTTCTTTAAAAAAATACTAAAGTTTTATAGGAAGAGCGTTCAGAGCTTTGAATAAAGGGAAGGATGGGCGTCTGATCGGTTTTATATAAACTTTTCTGAGGACTAATATCTGCAAGAGCAAGTGTTTGTATTTTAGTTTTATAGCCACCTCCCCAACATGTAATTCTATATTGTAACTTAGAAGGGGGTATACTATAATAAATCATCCTCAAAAGCTCAGCGGATCCAACGTAATATAAAAAATAAAAGTGCCGAATCATGTATCGGAAACTTTATTTCAAGGTATTTGTGTGATGTGAAAAACTCATTCTAGATTCAAGAGTAAGTCCCAAATATTTATTCTCCGTTTACACTTTCGACTAGAAAACAGTTATCACTACGGATTGGATTGTAACAGAAAGACAGCGAAGAGCAACAACTTGAACAGCAGAGGTTTGTAAGCTTAAGTCTATGCCATTTATGTGCGTGGAAATATAAAAAGGCTTTCAACTCAAGTGAAGGAGAAGTTGAAGATTACCAAATTATTTTCACCAAAGCAGTGTTTCAACAAATTCAAATCTCAGTTAAATTCTGAGATTAAGAGTTATAGTTTTGAGCCAACGATCTTTCGTTAGCAACAACCTTTGTATAAAAGAAAACAAACGCGATCTTTCCGTTTATTTATCTTTATTATAGAGGATCTTCCCTCTTTCGAATCTATCTTAAGACTACTTTATAATTGTGTTTTTACTTAAAATCTAACATTGCAATCTTAATAGATTGTACCTCAGGGAGTTACAGGAATGTCTACCTGTTAATAGGTAATTTAGGTATTTTAATCGTCCCTATTAGCAAATCTGGGCCCTCCAAGTACCCGGATAACTTCCGTCCGATATCGCAGCTAAACTCGCTTAGCAAGATTCTTGAATGTAAAATCTACAAAAATCTTCTCTCATTTGCCAGGGATAACTCCCTCATTCAGAACTCTCAATTTGGCTTCCGCTCACAACACTCCACTTGTCATGCTCTCTTAAAACTGACACATGATGTGACGACCCACCTCCAAAACCAATCCCCAACGGTATGTGTCTCCCTAGACATAGCTAAAGCATTCGACTGTGTCTGGATCGCAGGACTGTTATACAAACTTCATTCAATGTATGGATTAAACATCCACTCCACAAAACTTCTCGCTTCTTACCTCTCTGATAGAAAGTTCATGGTGAAAATAAACTCAACTCTCTCGACACCTTATAGCATAACCGCAGGAGTTCCTCAAGGATCCATCCTCGGCCCGCTACTATACCTTCTTTATACATCAGACGCACCGCAGCCACTGTTACCCAATACAACAATGCTCAACTATGCCGACGACACCTTAATTTATTCAAGCAACAAGCTTGTCAAGGAGGCAAGAAACTGTATTAACAGATATCTCCCAATCCTGTCAGCCTACTTTACCAAGTGGAGAATTCAACTAAATCCAACCAAAACTCAGCTCATAGTTTTTAAAGGCAGAAACACGAGTTGTACAAACAACACTATTCGCTGCCATAATAAAATCAGAATTAAAATAAATAACAATATAATTAAACCCTCCAAAACCTTAAAGTATCTAGGTATAACCTTTACCAACAATCTGTCATTCTCCGCCCACATTAAAAATACGATTCGTAAAGCCACAACCCAACTGAACCTCTGCAGAAAAGTCATGTACAAACCGAATGGTCTCTCTCCCAAAGTCAAATCACTTATCTACAAACAAATAATCAGACCCACTCTCACATATGCATGCCCGATATGGTACCATATCACACCCGCCCAAATGGAGAAGCTACGCATTTTCGAAAGGAAATGCTTCAGACTTATCACTGGCCTCAACCGACATCCTAACTCCCACAAATATTACAACAGTAGTTCGCTCTACTATGCCGCTAATATTGAACGTATAGATCGACGCTTCCTCGAGCTGTCCATCAAATTTATCGAAAATCTTCCCAATAATCCCAATCCGATAATAAATGCGCTCACATCGACTCCGTCAGACAACCGAACTGCCTACCCGAACTGTCTCCACACCAGAACCCTCTTCACCTCTGGCAGGTTGGTCAACAACTCCAATGAGATCGTATACCACAATACTGAACTCTCACCTCACCAGTTTAAATATTGTAATATACAACCCTTCTCTAATATCTTGCGTTTCAACGACCAATCGGAAAGTGTTCCCCCAACCCATATCCCCGACTCATAGTACCCACCCTAACCCAAATTCCACCCATCAACCACTATACCTCCCGCCCCACCCTATTCTAACTTATTGTAATAATAATAGTTTTAATAATTAGATAAGCTAGGCTAAGCTAAGTTAAGTTAAGTTAAGCAAATTAGTTATAGGTTAAGTAAATAATTATATCCTGGTTTTCTGACCTTTTCCAGGAAGCCCCGCCTACTCCTATCTTGTCCACCCATGAAATATATAACTTTATAATAATGTTTGAAAAATGTACTAGCAAGTATGTGTAAACGATTAAAGCTAAGATAATTATAAGTTATCTGTATTACTTATTGTAACAAATCATTTATGGTCAATAAATACAGAAATGTAAAAAAAAAAAAAAAAAAAGGTATTTTAAAATATAATTGTATTCAAACGACATTATAGAGATATATGCTTATTACAAGAATGTCTACCTGTTAATAGGTAATTTATGTATTTAAAATATAATTGCATTCAAACGACATTATAGAGATATATTCGTTTTGTTATGCTTATTTTATATTCATGTCATGTTTCTGTTATGGATATGTAACAATTAAGACCAGACGTCTAACTAAACTTTTCGAAAAAGTAATATCATCTGCAAAAGCAGTTGATGGGCCCCTGAAATCAAGAGAAAAGAGTGAATTAATGTAGACCAAAAACACATAAAAGGACCGGAGCTAACAACGAAGCCTTATGGAACGTTCAGATTAAGGATTCTTTCATCGCTCCTATCAACATCTATCTTCACTCACTGTGATTTATTTCCAAAATACGACCTAAACCAGTCGAGCAAGAAACCACGAAAACCAGTTTTTTTCTAATTTTCCTAACAAGAAAGTATGATTGACATAGTCGAACGCTTCAGTAATGTCAATAAACAGACCACCCGCACACTTTTTCCAACAATGCGTAACATTATTTATTAATAAAACTGCAGGAGAGTATGCTCGGAGAGAGGATTTGTCTATAAGAAAACCCAACTGTGCCGAACTGAAAAATCCATTTCTTTTTTCAAAATATGTCATTAATCTGATTTTCTTAAGTTCTTTAAAAATGTTACTAAAAACAGAAAGAAGTGAGGTGGGTCTATAGTTACCGATCTCTACAGCAGAGCTTTGGTTGAATAGGAGAATGACGTCTTCACATTTAAGACTGTGAGAGCAGCTCCCTTCCAACACACAATGATTAAAGTCGATTAAAGATAAGTCGTTCACAATGAAACATGCTTTTTTTCATTTTTTGTTTAAACATTTTTTATTTTTTTTTTATATTCTTAGTTTCTAAATTAAAGGCTAGACAAAAAATGCTTAAATTCTAGCTTAATTATCTTATATAATAACTTACTGGTCCTTCGCAGACGCTCTAAGCTAAACATTGCTTAACATTTGTATACTTTACCTTTCGGCGACAGAACTTTGTGGCAGTGCTTATAATTATTTGAAAGACAAAGAAAAATTTGAAAAACTTTGTCAATTTTTTTTTGTTTTTTTTTTTTACTTAAAATTTAGCTTACCTAACTTACCTTTTTTTTTTTTTTTTTTTTTTTTTTTTTTTTTTTTTTAGCAATATTTCCAATGAAACATGCTGTTCTTTTAAGTATGCTATTTAAGATCCCATGAGGCCCGCCCGAATTTGAATTTGGTAGAACACCAAAAACCTTCAAAATTTCAGGCTCAAAACCAAAACTTCTACTTTGCAACAGTACAGATTGTGTGCAAATATTACGATAGCTACAACAAAAAGAATGGAGAAGACTGGTTTGAAGACTACAGCAAATATCGGCGAAATAACTATTAAATGTGTTAGTAATAGTTAAGTTATTAAATATTTCAGAGTTTCAACATGTATAACAGCAGGTATTTTAGAAACAGAGGATTCATTTCCGATACTATTCAGAGTGACACATTCCGTAAATTATCTTGAACTTGGCATGGTAGTAATTATCGCGGCAAATAAGAATTTCTTTTTTGAGTTCAACACTTAGTTTTTTTATACTTTCTTCTTCTGCTTCACAATGCATAGTTTAATCTTCCCACAATTCATAGCTTAATATTCTGTAACCCAGACATCGCGGAAACATTCTGGTAGGATATTTTCTTTCAGAATAAATACGAATTCACGACCCAAAACATCAAAACTCCCAAATAGCAACTCATTCATTTCGTCTTTTCATTCCTCCCTCATACGAATGGTTTTTACTCAACCCAGCTGAAAATATACTTAAATTAGACAAATACTCAATTGCTAAGGCCTACATTCTAAATAATAAAGACGTTGTCTGTAAAAATAATCCTTTTGTTAACTACTTTAATTCCGCGGTCTATAATCCAAGCAGCTAAATCTTAAAAAAAAAAAATTAAATATATCCCCGTCATAACAAAGCCTCCGAGCCCCGTATTTCGGCTACTACTTTTGCGCTCTCTCAATACCCCAGCAAAACTCAATAATATCCAGGTTAATGGTACCTTCGATAAATCACTAAAGAGGGTCTCCCGCAGAGAGTTTGTACTAACCCAAGATCAACTCTCCCACCTGTTCCTCGTATGGCCTACCAACCACCCCACCCCTAGTTCCATCCCACAAATCGCCTATAAAACCAGAGCCAGGTATTCGAATTTTCGCAGATCCCATATTATGAACTCTGTCTCCAAGTCTTCATATACTCCACAATAAATAGCAAAATAATATAACCTAACGCCCGCGATGTGTGAAGAAATGTTCTAGTTTAAAAAAAAACAATCACAACTTGTCTACAACAGAACTAAAAAGTTATTAATGCCTTAGTTTTAAAAACAATTAAATATATATATATATATATATATATATATATATATATATATATATATATATATATATATATATATATCATCATCATCATCGGCACTACAACCGTTAACCGGTCTTGGCCTAATTTAGCAAGTCCTTGGTTTGACGATGAGTGCAGGGCGAAGATCGAAGAGCGTAAACTCCTCAGTGTTCCGCTTACAAAGATTTGATGAAGTCAACGCAGGAAGATACGCGACAATTCGGAGAGAGACAGTGAGACTTTTCAAACGCAAAAAACGTAAATGAGAGAAGACTTGGATCGAACATATCCTAGAAAATGCCAGAGCAAACAACATCAGAGGTGTGTATGCGGGCATAAATTCAATTAGAAACGGCTACAGATTGAGACCAAAATCATTCGAGACACAAACGGCTGTCTGGTCACAGAAACAAACAATATCGCGATAAGATGGAAGCACTATTTTGAAAATCTGCTCAATGTGCGCACCCATCAACCATATATAAACACGCCAGACGTACACAGCCGATCCTCAGACCCCACAGCCCTCTTTCAACCACGTTGTAGACGCCATAAAGTGATTGAAAAACAACAAGGCTCCCGGAGTCGACTGCATACCGGCAGAGCCTAAGAGGGATGGCAGTGAGGCAACCGATCAAAAGATCTGTGGCGGTTCCACAAAACCCCACGGTTCGCTTACCTGAAATCGCATTACCATCTTAAATGCTTCATCTATTAAATAGGTCAAATCTTTAACCTAAAAGTCCCTGTAAAAGAAAACTTACCTTTAATGCATGTCTTACAATACAATTCCGCGTAAGATTTCTTTCTTAACTTATCAGGAATCCCAAACTAATTTGGCACCTTCGGTGCCAGGCAAATTCCCCTAGACGGATTCCTAATAACAAAGGATTTGGATTACATACTATGTAACCTTCACCAGGGACCATAAACACTGCGCCGTTTATTTTTCAGCTTCGACATGGTATGATAAATCTCTTAACGTACACATTGACCTTTTTCTCCCAGTAATAAAATACCCAAGCAGATGCATTCAATTGGCGCAATCGACGCTAAAGCCATTTTCCCCAACTCGCACTAAGTGCAAACAAAAGAACTCTGTTCCTCCATAGGCTTCCTGGCGATACCATCAACAATCCGTATCGTTTGTGGTATCCTAAATGCATTTTTCATTTAATGAGTGGCTGATATTTACCCAGCTGGCCCTCATTACCGAACAATGCATTAGGTCGCTTCTCCCTTGTCCTTGCCGCCTGCCTGCTTCATTGTTCCATTGCCTTCGCGCACTTGTAAACAACACCGATCTGAACGATCACATACATACCACCATGATCTCCATTACGAGATCTGGTTTGCTATTCCACCAAGAGAGACTTCACGTTTCTCTGGTGGTGAGTAAAACATATCCTTAGTGGAGAGGATATCTACCACCACAAACTCACCCCAAACGAGGGTTGATTCATGGAGTCTAATTCCATCCACCGACCGAGCAGGTCGCGTCACTCCCGATGTCCGTAGCGCTGCGGACACGCGTTCAGTATATCCCAGAGTCGCGGAATTAAACCAACCCTTTCGTCGTGATAGTGACATTTCCTTTTCCGAACCTGTTACCAAGGATGATATATTCGAATTAAAACTATCGTTTATTGAGTATTTGTTGTGGTGTTAAGTCGGGTTTTCGAGTTTTGTTGTAACGTGTAAGGACACCAGTTCGGTTATAATGACAATTACGTCTAAATAAAAAGATCCACTGCAATTTGGTGAAGTTGTGAACATAGACAGAATGGTGTACAAAATAAAGATGTATAATGTGAGCAAAAATAACAATAAAATACAAATCAGTTGCGACTAACAATAAACCAAATCCTTTTTTTCCCTTTATTCTCCTGTTTGTGAAAAAACATGGCGGCGTTTCGTTCTCTTGTCGGTGTTTTCTTCAGCGCAAGCTTTTAGTGACAGTCGGATGGGGATAGGAGTGAACCGAGTGTCCGTGTTTGGCACAATACTCCTAATCCCCACAGATCCATCAACTGATGAAAACAATATGGGTTAAGGAAGTTGTGGGGTTTCTTCAAGGCGCCGAAGAAGCACCCATCGCTTAACCCTCTTAAATCTTCCTCTTTCTATTTTACCCCATGGTACTTACCTTCAATTAGGCAGCATTAAGCTTCCTGCAAAACATTCCATGGCAAGATCATCATCTTGCCACAGCAACATCCACATCACTGTAATCTTTAAAACTTTTTGTTTCCTCTGGTAGGCACCCATGTCCATTGCCAACCATTGGGAAATCTTCCGTAGTTCCCTTATCGCAATGCATTGCAATCATACTCACGGAAATTCTTCTGTTTGTTTTTCTCAAGCAATTATCGATCCCCACGAGCATATCAAGCAAATCGATGCCCATGCAGCTGCATCCAATTATCACGGATCACAATTGCTTAGACATCCCTAATGTATTTTTATTGGCTTGTTCAAACAAGCCGCATGTTAGCACCTAAGCATTGGATTACGTTTCGGTATTCAATATACCCTCCAATGTTTATGTTTACCCAGCTTCACATCTCCCAACTATTCTTTTCGATGCGCGTTCGTTTGTCCTTCCTTCCAATGGGAAGACATTCGTTCCCATAGAGAAGATATTGTGCATGGACTTTCCAATGGGATGCTGATCGGCTGCCATTGGTCATGCATGTGGGAAGGGATGTTTCTCCTGCGATGGTATGCGGTGGAAATTCATCACAATCGCCGGAGGCCGGACCAATTTTTGCGGAGTCAAAGGGAGTCAGTTTTGTATCGTCAAACAATACAGATGTGCCCCACGATCGTGTCGTAGAAAGTCAGATTTTATCGGTCTTCGGAGTAAGAGTGGAACATCCTTAAGGGATTCTCGCGTTGAGAGTGTTGTGTGACAACGTTTATTAATGGCACGTTATATTGAAGTCAACGTTTTGTTTAATTGAATATTTCCCATTTGTGGAGTTTTAAATTGGACTTCGTGTAATAAGTATATTGTGTTTAATTGGATATTTCCCATTTGTGGAGTTTTAAATTGGACTTCGTGTAATAAATATATTGTGTTTGATTGAATATTTTCCATTTGTGGAGTTCTAATTAGACTTTAAGTAATAAGTAGATTCACTACATTTTAAATAAAGGAACCTGTGTGCTCTACTCGTTTTGTTTTTTTTCCTAACAAATTGTGGACGCATTGCTGAACCCACGCCCGTGAAGGCGTACGAGTAACACATCACCACAAAGTCACTCTGGAAGACTGGAAAACCTCTATAGTCGACCCCATTTTCAAAAAAAGGCGACAGATCTGACTGGGAAAACTGCAGAGGAATGTCATTGCTCCCAGCCACATACAAAATATTAACAAACGCTATACTGCCGAGAATCACACCATACGCAGAAGAAATACTGGGAGACTACCAATGTGGATTCCGTAGCAATCGGTCATCAAGCGACCAAATGTTTACAGTAAACCAATTGTTGGAAAAGAAGTGGAAATACAGAGAGACGGTTTAACAACTTTTCGTTGACTTCAAAAAAGCCAACGACTCAGTTGCAAGGGAAAGACTTTACCATATTGTAGTTGAACTGGGAGTCCCGCAAAAATATGCCGCCCTCATTCGAATCTGCTTGAACGAACATAAAGGGCGAGTTAGAATAGAAAACCACCTCTCAGAACCATTTGAAAACAGGGTGATGGCCTCTCACCATGTCTAACCATGTGCTCGAGTATGTCATCAGAAAGGTACAAGACGACAAGATGGCCGGATCATCCCTGAACGGGGTCACACAAGTGCTCTCATATGCGGATGACATCGCCGTTTTTGGCGATAATCTAGAAACTGCAAATAAACACAGTGAGATCATCATGCAAGTGGCAGAAGAGGTGGGCCTAGAAACAAATGAAGACAAAACAAAATATATGATTACGTCGAGAGCAGGTGGACCTCAGGAAACACATCTAAACGTCAGAGGATATTCGATTTCTCGAATCTTAGGAATGAATCACAGAGCTCCCACAGATAACTAGGGATCAGAGACTTGTTTTAACAATCAAAGAGGGAAGAATACCCTGCTTTCTTTAATTCAAAAGCATATAGCTTCTGAGATTCAAACAGATTGTTGGTTAGGATATTCTAAGTTGGAATCACGTGGTTATGCGCATAATACAGTGAACCATTCTGACAAATTCTTAATTATGAAACTGGGACCCAAAACATCGACTCCTCTATCATTCATCAATTACCTTCTATAGTTTTTCTGAAAAAGTATTGCTACTATTGAAAAAAATTATATACATAAACTATGTATTTCTATAACACCGATAACATTTGTGTGACACAAGTTGTTAATATTTGCGGAAATAAATACCAAAAATCCATTATTTATATTTTTTATGGCTTTCAAAATGAAAAGCGAATATACGTAAGTACTCGTGGTTTCAAAAAAAGCGACTAGTCGGTGCTAATGATGTAAATTCTACTACACGACCGAATTCTCTCAAATATTTGTTACTACAATGTATACAATACATAATAGTAGTATTAATTTATTATTTGTTTTACTGAACCATTTTTATCTTCTGGAAATGCTAACCGCGGGCAAAGTATTGAGACAGTTTATACAGCCATTTTTAGCTGACCGTTTATAATGGAAACACACAAAATTGTTTAAGCGGCGATGTCGACAGTTCAAATCAGAGCACATAAATAAAAGCTGAATAAATGCACTACACTTAATTTAATTTAACTTTACATGTTTTGATTTGATATTATTTATCATATTATATAAAGAAACTCACCTTTCATAGAAGTTCTTCATAATAGCGTCATCTGGGACATTCTTTGATCTCTCTTTTAGCACTTTCACACTGTTAAATTAAACTGCACACCATTAAAAATTGCACTTACTACTAAACACCACTTACAATTTGTTTTAAACATTACTGTTTGGAAAATGAAATAAGTTAAATGAAATCTTCGATAAGAAATAACTCCGCAGTTTCACATAGTCTTATCTCCACTAAATCAGATTAGAACACAATGCACCGCAGATCCGTCGGCTAATATGACAGTTCGCAACCCTTCATGTCAGTTAAGATCTTTACCACATAATTGATGTGCAAACATCGCGGCGAAGGACAGGACCATATTTTCATTTCGAATTATCCTGTTGGAATAGAATGATCTTATTTCCCTTTAAAATACATGATTTCATAAGAAGGGTGTTAATCTTGCCGAGAGATTGGATTCATTCTGGAGCAATCCTTTTACAGATACACCGTCGTCCAAGATCTTCACGGCAGGCAACGCATTTATTTCGCATCAAGTTTCATATGCGTTCCCATGCTCGGAACAAATCTCATATTGTCTCTCTCACACTCATAATTAGCTGACCCCAGGTTACCGACAACACCGTTGTCGCTCGGGATGCTGCGTTGCATCAAGAAAATTCCTGGTATTTCACCATAATTGCGTGTGATTGTGTAATTGGAAAAGCACCCACTGAAATAGAGTTTAGCAAACTTTGTTTCACTGATAAAGTGCAATTAATGTCAGACAGTGCAAAGTGAATCAATTTAACAGTGGTTTGTGGTAGTATCAAGTTTTTATTTATTAGTGAGGTGCCAGTGAAAATGTCCGGAAAATACACCACCATCGGAAAAAACTTCTGTGAAAGGGTGAGTGGATTTCTGTACGTGTTTTCATGATCTTTATGTACGGCTACTTTAGTTTCTGTAATTTTGTCTATTTATCCATTTGAGACCTACGAACATGTCACTAATAGATGAATGTACACTTTATAAGTGCTGACTGCAGGATACTTTGGTTTCGATTTTTTATTTATCTATATCAACATGAAGTTTTAAGATTTTGTCAATGTGATCTCATTGCTTATAATTGTTTATTACTAACCAACAATATAAATTGAATGCCAATATATTTAAGCAACTTAGGGTCCTAGCTTTGACTTTAACAAATCAATTATATACTTAATTTAAATAATTTTACAGGTTGCTTTCAAGTCCAAGTTATTTGCTTAGTAAGTTTTAAATGGAATATAATTTTATATTTCATATTTTAGTGATCAAAACCATTATGAGTAGAATATGAAGTCGGCCAAGGCGCGGCATCCCGTCGTGGTGCGAAGAAATTCACAAGGATTTCGCACACTTTTTTTGTTATTTCAACAATTTCCTTTCAAATGATCTGTGCAATCATCAAGGGCGTGGTTAGTTTGATGGGGTATAACGATTCCTTTAAATACACTCCTAGGAAGAGATCGAAAGGGTTTGTCCTTTGGTTGCGCCAATGGATTTGTAACCTTCCAAAGATACCAATGACCTCAACCTCTAGTATGCACGATTCACAAAGTTGTAAAGCATGTCCGAGTACAGGCCCTACGTTCTAAAATACACTCTGCTGCTTTTACCACTCTCCCCGTGAACTGATTTTGAGTTTTCCTCCGCGGACCTAGTTGGGACTGGTCGCTCACTACTTTCTGCGATTTCCCGTCTTGTTCCTTTGAGTTTGGGTAACTTGTTCTGAACTAGGGTTATAAGAGTACAGATCTTGGTCCAACACTCCTCTGAGTGCATCATGTAGTCTACGTGGTGTGTTGCGTGTTGAGGAGGATTGGGCCTCGTTATGTTTTTCACTTGTCCAGTCAGGCGCGGAGTGTATCGCCTCGCAAGCCACCAGAAACTCGTTTCTCCTTTGTATACTGGTGTTTCAAATATTCTTTTGAAAGTCATACAAAACCATGTGACTTCCCTCCGGGGTGCGTTGTGATCTCTTGGAATTTCACGAGTTGTGGAGCCTCAAATGTCTCGCCTGGCTTAATGTGTTTTACTCAATCTGTCCAGGGGAAATCCCACTCTTTGCTTTGTTCTCCAACTCCCTGAACAGCACACCGCTTATAAACATTTTGGATTGGAATTGTTAGTAAATCAAACAGTCCGAAGTACCTTTTCAATATCCTTGACTTTATTTTTTAATGTATGGAATCGACGCTCTGTCCTATTGGATATACTGGGTTTTTATTTCGTTGGCCATAGGTTCGGCCTCTGGACTCTTACTAATCCCGAAATTGAAATTCACTGCCCTTTTATAGTTTTTCTAGTTGAGAATTGTCAACTAATTTTTGTCAAAATTCCCAGAAGCACACATAATGACTTAGTGCGTTTCAATTTGAATTGTGTTCTGGGAATTTGTTAGATGCTTTAGTTGGATGGGTTCTAGGAAGGGAAATCATGAAATGCGTTTTGAATTTAGCATTTCATGATGTCAAGGTTTTTAGGAATTGAGTCAATGTATGATGAATTAACTTTTGGTTAAATTCGTTGTACATTGACTCAGTATGGAATTTGAATATGAAGCAATGGAAAATTTGGGATTTGGGTTTATTATGTGGAATTGAATCAATGAGCGATAAATTAACTTTGGGTTAATTTATTGCTCATATGATTCAATATGAAATTAGAAAATTTAGGATTTGATAATATTGGGGATTTGGATGGGAGTAGCGATTTAGGATCGCTACATGGGCTTAAGAGGTTGTTTCTCCATTTTTGTTTTCATTTTATATGGTATACATTTTTTATTTTTTCCTATCTCTTATATTTAACTTACTTACTAGACAAAAAATGCTTAAATTCTAGGTTATTTATATTATATCCTAACTTACTGGTCCACTGCAGACACTCTTAGCTAAATTTGAGGAGCCAACTGTTATTGGTGTTGCCTTTCGACTTTATATCTTTTTGACTTGTTGGTTGTTTTTCCATTGAGTGAGACGGCTACTATTACTATTACTATTACTATTACTATTACTATTACTATTACTATTACTATTACTATTACTATTACTATTACTATTACTATTACTATTACTATTACTATTACTATTACTATTGCTATTACTATTACTATTACTATTACTATTACTATTACTATTACTATTACTATTACTATTACTATTACTATTACTATTACTATTACTATTACTATTACTATTACTATTACTATTACTATTACTATTACTATTACTATTACTATTACTATTACTATTACTATTACTACTTATTGGCTGTAAGAACCCGGAAGTCCATGACGTCACCGACTCGACTCCGCCATCGTTCCCTGTCCTGTGCACTCTCCTTCCATCCTTGACCATCTGATCCGATCTCCTCAAGGTCAAACCTTACATTGTCCTCCCATCGCCGTCGCGGCCGTCCTGCCGGTCTCTTTCCCATTGGTCTACCGTCAAGAAGTCTACGCACGGTCCTATCGTTGCCCATTCGCGCCACATGACCGGCCCATTTTAATCTTCGCGACCTGATTGTTCTCACAATTGCAGGTTTGCGGTATAATTCTTCCAATTCGTGGTTGTGGAGTTTCCTCCATTGTCCTCCCATATTTACCTCCAAAGATACCCCTTAGAACTTTATTCCCGAATACGCGGAATTTGATTTCTTCCCGTTTTGTATGAGCCCATGTTTTGCATTCATATAGAACAATCGGCATGATTATGGTTCTATAGACACGGAGCTTTATGTTACGTGACAGCAGTTTGGTTTAAATTCTTTGACATTTTCAATATCTTGCCGTTTATGTGTTCCCTGAGGTCCATCTTCTCTGATGTAATCATGTATTTTGTTTTGTCTTCATTTATTTCTAGGCCCACTTCTTCTGCCGCCTGCATGACGATTTCACAGATTTTATTTACATTTTCTAGATTATCGCCCAGAATGGCTATGTCATCCGCACATTTGTGTGATCCCATTCAGGGGTGATCCGACCATGTTGTCGTCTTGTACCTTTCTGATTACATACTCGAGCACATACATTTTCCATTCGTCCGGAGTGACTTCCTTATCCCAAATGGTTTTGATGAGCTGGTGGATCTTTCGAGCCGTTGCCTCACCTCCATGCTTCTTAGGATCTGTCGGTATGCAGTCGACTCCGGGAACCTTGTTGTTTTCCAATCGATTTATTGCATCTACCACTTCGTCGAAAGAGGAGTCTGGGATCTGACGCTCGGCTGTGTATACGTCAGGTGCGTTATTTGTGGTTGATGGGTGCGCACATTGAGCAGGTTTTCAAAGTACTGCTTCCAACTTGTTACGATATTGTTTGTTTCTGAGACCAGACAACCGTTTGAGCCTCGAATTATGTTGGCTCTCCCTCGGTACCCATTTCTAATTGAATTTATGCTGACCTCTGATGTTCTTTGCTCCTCGATAGTATAGTGGTTAGTATACCCGCCTGTCACGCCGGAGAACGGGGTTCGTTTCCCCGTCGGGGAGCCTCTGGCGCAAGACTAATGACCTTGCCCGGAAAAAAACAAATCATTATGGAAAATTTAACGAGCCTCAGGACTTGCTAAATAAGGCCAAGACCGGTTCCCGGTTGTAGTGCCGATGATGATGATGATGTTCTTTGCTCTGGCATTTTCTAGGATTTTTTCGATACGAGTCTTCTCCCATTCGCGTTTTTTTGCGTTTGAAGAGTCTCACTGTCTCTTTCTGAATTGTCGCGTATCTTTCTGTGTTGACGTCATCGTATCTTTCTAAGTGGATCGCTCTGAGTCGTTTACGTTCTTCGATGTTCGGCCTGCACTCATCGTCGAACCAAGGTTTGGTCTTATTTATTTTCTTAAATCCTAATACCTCTTGGACCGTTTGTTTAATCGTGTCTGTGATCGATGTCCATTTTGTGTCCACACTATTGGCTTCCTCCTCCTCACTGCTCCCTTTCTCTAGAACGCTAAACGTGGAACGGCTGCATGTAAAAATTACATGTTCAGGACCCTCTTCTCGCTCTTCGCATTGGGGATATGGAGATGAGCTGTGGTGTTTAGGTATTTTCGATATCCACCATGCCCCGATAAGAACTGCGTGAGATGATAATTGCTTTTTTCGACCGATTCTAATTGCAGTGGGCACCTTCTCCAGGCTTCTACGGCTGGGATGAGGGGATGAGTTTCAAGGTACGTCGGCTTTAAAGGTTGGATTTCCATCCGACATGGCATATGGCGAAAGAGTTTGTCTTTTTTTAAAGCTTTATTGTGGTTATTCCACCAGGTATTCCTCCCCCGTGGTTCACCCTTTCTAGATTTGAAGCTTTCCTGAGCTAGAATAATATATAGGGAAATATCTGTCTATAACAAACGCTGCTTCGTTGGATGTCGTCCTGAAGCCCCCTGTACTCCTTAATGCGCGAAGCCTGTGTGTTACTGTTATCATTTTCTTCAGTTGTTTTATTTGTGGAGCTTCTGCCCACACTGAGGCGGCATACGTTAATGTTGCCCTTGAGAGGATAATTCTCTTACTCTATACAGGTCCACCAGTCTTTGGATGTATTCCGGATAGGGTTGTTTGTACACCTACTATTCATAACTCCCAAGTACTTTGTTAAGGTTATATTTATGTAAAGTTACGTTGTATTATTTTTTCTTACTTAGAATTATTTAATTGTAAGTAATATCTGATGATGGAGTCGGTCAGTACGGTCCTTGTGGTTGGACATAGAGGATTATCGAGACAGTCGAAAACGGATCCGTCAAATTCTACTTAGCCGATTGAGCCAGAGAGGAAAGAATAACCATAAACACAACTTGAATTAAACGCCACTCATCGTTCTTAGGCGTGAGCCTTGTGTTTATTTTATTTCAAATAGACACAACTGAAACTTAGGACTTTAAATACGCTTGTGGCCTTTAGGAGCGACTCTGTTATCATCTATGTTTTCGTTTTATTTTAAATGGACACAACTGTAAGTTATGAATTTAAAGAATAACCGCCATGAACTCCCGAAGTCTGTTTTGTACGATATATCACAACCAACCCTTCGTTTTTCTGTTCGTCTGCCCGAACGAAACTTCTCTCTCCTTCGATCGTGCAGATCAGAGGATATATTTTTTTCTGTTCATTATCCCTTTTTGCCACTCGCCATTCATTTACTTTATCTTTCGCGGACTGGGATCAAAAGGAACAATCAACAAAGGATCTAGATGTGCATTTTTGATCCTCGATGTTGGTGGGCGAAAAATTAAGATGTGGTTCGTTTTATGGCTCAATTTGTTTGTTTTCCCATTTGGTATGTGAACTAAATGAACATTTGGTTCGTTTATCACGTGTTGGATTTTTTTAATTGAATTCCACGTGCAACAGTTGGACGTTTAGTTTAATTTGTTTGACATTGGATTCAATATTGATTAGGGGATATGTTATGGAAAGTGCAAAACGTATGATAGGGCTCTCGGAGGGCTTCATACTTTGCTAGGTGTATGCATACGTTTTTTCCGGTTTAACTAAGAGATGGCGCAAGATAAACGTACGCAGCGTATTAATTTTACACATACGACATTTTGTTCGTCTGTGATTTCACTATAAACACACACAAGTTGAGTCCGCCAAAAACGAACGTCTGTGTTTTATTGTTCAGAGATCATGTCGAGTTTTTTGCCTGAAAAAAAAATTGCGGCACGCATTGCTTTTCGTATTTAAACAAAAGAAAAATGTTGTTGAAAGTCATCATTGGTTGGTAGAAACATATGGTGAACACGCTCCATCAATTAGAACATGTGAGACATGGTTTTTCGGCAGTTTAAAAGTGGTGAGTTCAATGTGAACGGCAGTGAGCGCTTTGGTAGATTGCAGTAGTTATTGGCTGATGACTCAACTCAAACTCAACGGTAATTAGCAGAAGCATTACATGTGTCACAAGAAACAAACAACAAACGTTTGCGAGCAATGGGGAAGATCAATAGCATGTGTATTCATAAGTTTTTTCCGGTTTAATTAAGAGATGGTGCCAGCGAAAAGTACGCGCCCCACAGCAAAACTAGTGAAAGACACCTTAAAATCGCTTGGATGGGAGGACATCCTTCTGCACCCGCCGAACTCCCCAGACTTAGCGCCGTCTGAGTATCACCTCTTCGCATCAATGGGGCACGCGCTCGCAGAGCAGCACTTCAGCGATTTCGTGGAAGTTGGAAAATGGCTCGACGAATGGTTTGCCGCGAAAGACAAGCAGTTTTTCTGGCATGCTATTTATAAATTACCTGCGATGGCCAATATTTTGAATAAAAAGAATTTAAAATCCCTGGAAAATTACGTATTTTTTACAATAGGAATCGGAAAAAACGTATGCATACACCTAGTAAGTGGGTGGTTGTGCGTGTGCCACAGTGGTATGTATTAAGGGTCGGTTCCATTCCGGAAGCTAGCATATTCCACGCGCTTTTGACTAGTTATTGGGAATGCCCCCGTTTTGTGGTTGGCGAGTTATAGTTCGACCGATTGTGGCCATTGGAATAAGCGTTTTCTGATGGACAACCAGTTGGTCGAGGTAAGGGCATTTTTATATCCAGTGTTACGGGAGTACAGAATTTCTTTGTTCCTCCATTCCATCTTCTTTTTTTTATTGCTCCGGTTGCCATGTCGAACATTGTTTCCATGATGTCGGTGGTTGATTGTGATTTCGTGAAGGCGTATTCGTGATCAGAAAGCGCTCTGTTGTGTTCAGCTATAGTATTGCGGTAATATTCTATGAAATTGTTAGTACTTACGCGATGACCACTGAATTGAATTGGGCTTAAAGCGGTGATGTATCTGGAGATCTTGAATCGGCCTTTTCACTCGATAAATACCATGTTCTGCTTAGGAATGGAGTGTTTTCATTGTACTAATGGAAAGTAACGAAAGAAATCACGAAACTATTTTGATAAAAAATTTGTTTTTGTTTTAATATACAACTGCTGCACGATGCAACTGTTGAGGATGAGGGTGCTTCATATAATAACGTGTTTTAAAAAACTCTCCACCCTCTACACTCGAGGTGTTAGCTTGTGTCACAACCGATTATCTCAGTTTCGATTACGTTGAGCAGTGACACAAGGAATAATGGGACGATATCAAGGGAACACAACAACAGTATTGTTCTTGATAGGAAATAGCAGGAAAAAGCCCTGGAGAGAGGAGGAGCGACTATAACTTGGATCGAAGAAAGGAAAAAGAAAAGGTGAGGGTTCTTAAAAGCGACGAAGTGCTTTTTTTATTGCTTTCTATGCATAAATTCTCATATTCATAGTAAATGCGAAAATGTCGGGTTAATTTTCTAATACAAACTATTGATTTATTGAATGAGTTTATTCATAATTGTTATCCATCGGTTTTACACAGTTGTGTGTCCAACAAGCGTGGAACACCTCTTCCACTAACAAGGGTTCGTGTTTTGTTGTGGGCAGAGACGATGACTCTACAGAAGTTGCAGAGATCCAATACGGCAACACAGCAATGGCGTCAGCAGTCTGATCAGTCTTGTATGCGGCCGGACGTTCGGCTGTGAGGGCGCTCCTTACCTCAAAAAACTGTGTGACCTCTTCCCGATAGATCTTTTCGGCTTGATCTATGAATAGGTCCACGAAGTAGCAGTGGTCGCTGGTCATCTCTGGAGTGGCCAGGCGTTCTATCTCTTCGTGTCGCTCTCTAATGTCCTCCCATTCGATCTGAAAGTTGTGCTGGCGTATGTCCACCGTCAATATTGTTGGTGGTCCTCCCTGCTCGAGGTTGATGAAAGCACAGGACATCCGCTCCTGAGAGGCGAACTGGGCGCTGATGAGCCGTTCCGCCAATGTAGACTTTGTCATTATAGACTTCTCTGACATTGAGGCGCTCTCTAGTTATTGACAACGGTGGGTCTTTGCGTCTGGACTTGGTGTCCCGCGACCTTGACGTTGGTCGGCCCTTGAGCTGGGCCCTTTAGTATGCCGCGAACTTGGCGGCGGTAGCCGATACAGATCTGGATCCCGGGCTCCACAGCGAACTGGGGCAGTCATTGTGTCGCGAACTGGGCGCGATGTAGTGGTATCTGCTGGAGTCAGCTTCTGTTTGCCACAAATTCGGTGGCGGTAATTTAATTGACAAATTGAAAAACGTCTTACCTGTGGGTTCCGGCAGGCTGTGCCGCAAACTGGTCGCTTGATTTTTATATGGATCCGGTGATTGCGCCACGAAGTTGGTCGCGGTGGTGTTGTAATGGGCAGCTTCTTCATGCACCACTAATCTGGCGGCTAGAGGTCCTTAGACTGGACCTTGGGGCTGCGAATTGGGCACCGGTATCTTGAAGCTGTAGTTAGTTACTGCGCCACTAATCTGACGGCAGTATTATGGCTCCCATGTGGGCAGCTCATGTTGCGTTCTGAACTGGCGGCGGTCGGTACTTAGGCTGGACCCCCTAGTATCCCGTGATTGACGGCGGTCGGTCCTTAGGCTGGATCTTGGGGCTGCGAACTGGACATCGGTAAATGATCCACAGATGGATCCCTGGTGGTCAATGATTTTAGTGGAGAGAAATTCCCAAACGCTGACACCAAGAGCAATGAAAGTCTCCCAGAACTTTTCCGTTTGGATGAATTAGCAAAATTTTCCTTTACACAACAAATTGAAGGACGTCTCTGGTTGTGCCGTGAACCTGGCAGTGTTAAGGCAGCTGCACTACTCGTTGTTACGCCGTAAGCCTAACGGCGTCAATTTAGCTGTACTTCGGGACAGATCACTCTACAAATGGCCCGCTGCCGTGAACTGTCGGAGCATCGTGGGGAACACTCATCTGAGGTGGTAAAAGTCCGCCTCGTGATTGCGTGAGGTTGAACGCCACCCTAGGAACGAAATCTAGCTTCTATGAACTCAATGAAGTCTTTCCAAGTGGGAGTGTTCCCCTGCGTCCCCAACCTTTCGCCCCATAACTGCTGAGTAGACATGGGCAACTTCCGCAATATTACGTAAATGAGGATGACGCCCCAGCTGCTGGTATCCACTCCTATATATGTCAGTGCGTGTTTCCATTCTATGTACGTCTTATTTACACACTTTGTTAATATTTTCTTTAGTCCTTCAAACTACCGACAACACGAATTAAAACCAAAACCAAGAGCGTCGCACGACGAATTTAAAACAAGGAGAGAAAGTCTTACCCATCCGCGGCCTTTAATATGGATTTCAAACACACCCCATTTTTCCATTTCCCAGATCATTGAATATGACTACACTCTCTGGTCTTTTTTTTGTTTTACTAAGACTAAATGTTAAATTCTATTTTACAAATATCATTCTTACATTAACTTACTGGCTCTTCGCAAGCACTCTAAATTATACATTATCATTTTCCTTATGCCCTTCGGCTTACAATAATTAGTGTTTTTGTGGCGGTTCCGCACAATTCCCACGGCCCACTTACCTGAAAAACCCCCATAACTGCTATCCAACTTCCTTAGGTTCACTAATGCAATCACATTAGCACCTTAAATGATACACGCATTAAATAGAGCAAATTTATAATCTAAAAGTCCCTGTAAAGAATCCTTACCTTTCATGCATCTCTTCGCATACAAATTCCCTGTAAGAATTCTTTCCTAACTATCAGGAATCCCAATCTCGCCAATTGCATTTCCCCCTAGACGAATTCCTGAGAACAAAATGATTTGGTTTACATACAATGTAACCATCATAACAGGGATACAAACAAATATACACATCTTGCGTCTTAAGGCATCAATTAAATCCTACAGCATAGGCAAATGTAAATAGGAATTGAATACTTACCCGTACCAGCGATGTCATAAACCCCATTTCCCGGTAAACAAGCTAAAACCAATTACCACAATGTTCATGATGCATTGCGGCTGTCAATACAGCTGCTATGCATATTGTAGACAACGGTCATCAACGGTCCCTTTGTCTTACATATTCCTGCATCCGTTTCCCATTGACCTTCTCACATAAGCAAACACAAACCCAATTAGCATCCAATGAGATTCTGCTTGTTTGCTTAGCCGAAATCACTTCTCATGGATGCACATTTTCCCTTTCTTTTCTTTAGATTCGTTCCCATGGCTTTGATCAATAAAATAACCAATGTACACACATACACGTGCACCGTTAGTATCTTTTCCGCGAATTTCTCTTGTTAAGGTTCTCGTGAAACGCGTCCATCGCATACCCCCTTAGTTATAGGGTTGCGGTATCATACATTCACCGAGTTCCACAACTTCGGTTGGTGTTTTTATTACGATTGATAATGCACAATGGTCGCTATCATACTCTATTGTGCGAAGGCAGTTTATATTTTGTCTGTTTGTATATGTATGCTTAAGTATAAAATCGAGGAACGATCCCGCTCTAGGGAAAGAAGGATATTCTGTAGCTAGCAGGTCTTGCTGTTTTTCAATCGTCTTATTTAGTCTATAATTTCGTTGAAAGGGGGCTTTGGGATATGAGGCTCGGTTGTATGTACGTCTGGTTGTCCAAATACTGCTTCCATCTCGACACGATATTGTTTGTTTCTGTGACCAGTCAGCCGTTTGCGTCTTGAATTATTTTGGCTCTCCATCGGTAGCCATTCCTAATTGAGTTTATGCCGGGATACATACCTCTGATGTTCTTTGCTCTTTCCTTTTCTAGGACTTTTTCGATTCGAGTCTTCTCCCGTTCGCGTTTTTTGTGTTTGAAAAGTTTCATTGTCTCTTTCTGAAACGTCGCATATCTTTCTGCGTTGACTCCATCATGTCTATCTAAGTGAATCTGTGGGGAGGAAAAGTATTATGCCGGACACGGGCACACGGTTCACTTCTTCCCCATCAATCATTGTCACTAAAAGTTTCGACAATGTTCCGCCAAACATTGTCAGAAAACTGTTCCTCAAACGCGGAAGGATAACGACAACATCCTGGAAACTGCAACACAGAAGACAAAAGTACAATAGCACACACTGGTTCCACAGCATAGGAAACGAAATGAAACGCACTGACTAGATGTTATGACAAAATGTTCTTTTTTATTGGTACCGTTTTGTTTGGTTTTATTCTTTACATAAAAAAACACTACTTTAGTTAACAATATCAAACGTGATGCCAACCAATATTAACACAAACTTATTACCTAAATAATACGATTTCAAATGTCACAGCCTACAGGCAGGACGGAGGATATTGGCGTTTGCCATTTTGCACACACACGAGTCACAGGGGTGCGATCGGAGTTCGATGGTAAAAAGGTGGGCCATCGTATTTACGCGTACCGAGCGCTAAAGTAGCGCAGTGGAGACCCGACCGACTCGGTCTCGTGATGGAATAAGACTCCGCGATAATCATCTCGTGCAGAGCTGATTCGCTTATGGGTGAGTTTGTGGTGTCGTGGTAGATATCCTCTCCACTAAAGATATCGTTTTTACCTACCACCAGAGAAACGTAAAGTCTCTCTTGGTGGAATAGGAAACCAGATCTTGTAATGAAGGTCATGGAAGGAGTGGCATGTGTGCGATCGTTCAAATCTGTGTGGTTTACACGTGCTCGAGGGCAATGGGTAAACGAAGCAGACAGGCGGTAAAGACAAAAGGATCGAAAAGATCGTTGTCTATAGAGTGCATCGCGTCTAAATAAATAGACGTCGATACAGCGAAGAAATGTGCTAAAAGAAAAGATGAGACGAGGGCATCATAAGTCTCAGATGAGGGATGCCCTTGTGTAAATATACGAATAGCCATTGGGAAAGGTGCTAATGGGTTGGTGGACGAAACAAATCCCTTGCTTGCATTTGTATATGCAGGGAAAATCGTTTGTGGGAAACCGATTCTATATTTACATTGTTTACGCTGTGTATCGTCGCTATAACAGACGTTGGGAAGAAATAAGGTGGTAATGGAATTCGTGGCAGAAACGAATCCCTTGCTTGCATTTGTATATGCAGGGAAATTAGTTTGTGGCGACGTACGAAATTGATGATTGTTTGTCTATTGATGGTGAATCGCCGATCAGCTTGTTGCAGCTGTAAAAACAAGCCGCCCGACGTTGCATTTCTATTGATAACAATGGGTGCCGAATGTTTTGTATTTATAGTGCATATGCACATTAAGGATCTATTTTTAGGAATTTTATTTAACGCATTGTATGCATTAAATGTCCTTGGAGAAGGAAATGCTTCAGGTATGCTGGGTGGAGATTGCGGTGCAGGTATGGGAAATTGAAATTTGCCTGTGATTCTTCAAAATGTAGAGAGAAATTCTTACAGGAAATTATATGCGAAGAGATGCATGATGGTAAGTTTTCTTTCACAGGGACTTTTTAGATTATAGATTTGATCTATATAATGCGTGAAACATTTACAGATGCTAATGCTGTTGCATTAGCGAAGTTAGGAGATTGTTATGGGGGTTTTATGGTAAGTAGACAGCGGGGTTTGGCGGAACCGCAACAAATATATCTGAGGGGTTTCCAATTTTCGATCTTCCCCCTGTACCGATCGTCAATACAAAGTGTTTTGTTAAATCCTAATACCTTTTGGGGTGTTTGTTCGATTATGTTTCTGATAGATGCCCATTTAGTGTCCACATTATTGGTATCCTCTTCCTCACTACTCCCGTTATTTAGGATGCTTAATCTATTCGTTAGTTCGTCTTGATATTGCGCAGGTCTTTTAATTTATCAATGTCGAACTTTATGCTCGTCTCCCGTGACTGCTCCTGTGGGTGTGCTGAAAGCCGGCTCCTAATTTTGCCCATCGGTAGACAATGATCGAGGTCGCAATCTACTTCTCTATATGATATTACGTCAAGGATGTTCGAGTGGTGCCTTTTGTCTATGAGGAAGTAGCCTATTTGGTCACCCGTTACGCTGTCGATTGATATTCATGTGGCTTTGTGAATTTGATTGTGCTTGAACATCGTGCTTTTACTACCAGATCTTTTGATGATGCGAGCGTGATAATTCGAATTCAATTATCATTTGAAGCGTCGTGTAGACTTTCTTTATCTATAGTTGGTGGAAAGATATGTTCCTTTCCAATTTTTGCCTCAAGGTCCCCGAGGAGCAATCAACATCGAATGATGAGATTCCATCAAATACTTCCTCTAGGGTCTCATAGAACGTGTCTTTCGTTCCGTCGTCGGTAGATTCTGTTGGGGCGTGTATGTTTATAAGTACATAATTGTACAATGGGCCCTGTATTTTTAGCACCGACATTCGGTCATTAATAAATTGCACATCTTTTACATAGGACGTAATCTTCTTGCTTATAATGAAGCCAGTTCCGAGGTTATGTGTATCGGTACCTCCGCACACCAGTGTAAACCCGTGGGTTTCGATTACGTGATGTGGGAGTCGGACTTCCTGAAGCGCGACGATGTCCATTTTATATTGTTTCGCGTTTTCTACGACCGTCTGTATCGCACCTGGTTTATATAACGTTCGAACATTCTGTAGGTAGTTTTTACGATGGCATCAGCAAGGATGCGGGTTCCATAAAAACACCCACAGATGTTAAAACGAATCACTGAACACCCCGGTGAAAGTTGTTGGAATGAAACAAGTTGGTTTATTCTATTTATAAAACGTCTTCTTATTAATGTTCACTTGACGAATTGTTACTCCTTAGCACAGTGTCTTTTTATAATATAATAATTTTATAAATGAAGTTATATTTAGTGGCTTGCAAACAAAAAATTAAGACGATACTCGATTACTAGCTCGGCATCAAAATAGAAACACGCACAAGACTCAAAGCGGTACTTAATTACGAACTCGACATCGTATACACTTTTACCGATCCTAACAGTACTCGTATAGAGCGTGTGCACACTAAAGGGGACGACATCTGACTCTACAACGAATTCGTCGTCAACATCCACGCATCGTGATGGAGATGGATTTCTATCCGTCTGGGAGTAGCCAATCCGATCCTCTCCTTGGTGATGACCAATGGCGATCGAATTGGAAATTCCAATCGTGGAATCCCCTCTAGGACCGTACAAGTCAGGATGGCAAACTCATTCGTTCGAAGCAACGACAACGCGGTTGCGTAGGATGCACAAAGAAAATTCGGATGTTCAGCTGATTAAATAAAGGTCGGGTAATGGGGCTGGCTGAATATGCCGTCATAAATCATAGGAATTGGTTTCCTATGCTGTTGATATTATATCAACAGACTTCGATGAGATGATCGAGGCTACGATGCATGTGATCCTTCTCTCAGGGAGCTCCTGAGGGGACCCGTTGCGGTTGCCGCCGTGCTTCCTCAAACCTTGAGGGAAGAGCAGCTACCGTTCGTTAACTATGGCCCTGGGAATCGGCCAAGCCCAATTAAAAAGGCAAATACTTTGTCTATTAAGTTTTTACTTTATAAATTTATTTTAATCTTGTTTATTGTAATTTACATTTGTTGGCGTCCTTATACTTAGGACACCAAACGAGACTGATCCTCGAATCTGAATTTCATCACCCTTATAAAGAGAAGCAAATCAAGATTTGTATCTCGAAAATACACAATTTCATACAAAAATCCCGATTTTGGTTATCTGAGATATTCAGTGTTTATTTAAGATAAGAATTCAATTTCTTGAATTCTTACGAAACTATTGCGCAGATGTGGATATGTATCAGGTTTTGGTTTTGTATTTGTTTAGTTTAATGGAATTTTTTCAGATAGAGATAACGATCTCTGAATTTTGGATATGATGATGCCGTGGGGCAAAATGTGAAACGATAAACGAATATTAGATTCGTTTATTGTGAATTTTAGTTTTAATTTAAAGATTTTGGATTTAATTATGCCGTGGGGGCAAATGTTAGGCGATAAACGAATGTTTGATTCGTTTATTGCGAATTTTGGTTTATGTATATATATACCTGAATAAACGGGTTTTGATAGGATTTTGGTATTTTAGGGTAATATAGCTAGGATTTAGATGTAGGAATGAGGGAAAAAGGTGGTAGGGCTTTTTAGAGGACTACAGGTGCATATTTATTTAGGATACATTAATACGAAAGATGTTGCCGTCCGGCGAAAATATCTTCTTCTGTTTACATTAAGTAAACGGGGGCATTCCGTTTCGATAGCCACCGTGGTAATCGTGGCTGCTCGTTGTTTGGACAACGCATCCTAGGCATGACCTGATGCGGCGATCGTTCCTTGATGCGGCAACGGATTGTATAATCGGTCATGCTAGTTTTCAAATAAACATGCGTACTTGAAGGCTAAAGCCATGATGTAGACAGTACTAGGGAATATTACAGGCGGCGGAAATGGGTTCTTCTGTGATGTTGGATCAACAGAAGATTGCTCGCTATGGCCAGGGCTAGGATAAAGGTTTGTTTATTCTTTGATTGGAAAATAGATCGCAGGGTATTCTTATTAGAAATCTGGCTTGCGGATGTGCAAGCAAGCAAGTAGCCGACTTGTCTTTTTGGACCAACGGGTTGTTGGAACAAGGAGACGGAGGATGATAGGAGTATGTTGATGGAAATGTTGCCGCCCAGGGTATATCCCGCTTTTTCCGTTTTTTCCTACGTCTTGTCCTTGCCGACTCGGTGTTTTCTTGATGATTTGTTCCCTTATGGTAGTGTCAGTTCATCACACCTACGGCTACCGGATTTTTCGCGGGATTGTTTTGTGTATATTGGTTATTCATTTTTGTTCCCACGAGTCTTGGGGTTTCAAATAGTCCGCCATATCAGAGGCCCACTTTGATACGGTATGGTCTGCTTACTGCTCCGATTCGGCCCGGTGTCAGAGAGGCGCGATTATAATACAGCTACACCACTGATGGCAAACCATGCAATGGGTACGGTGACGGGTAACACCATGGATTAGGGGTTATACAATTTTGTGGGTTATTCCCCGCTAGCCTGTCTGACATGAGTGACCGTACTGAAAGCATATGCTTCTGTCAGCAGGTCAATGTTCTACTAAAGCGGTGGTTTGAAGCGCTCATTGTAACATTACATCAACAACTTACTAAAAGTCGTAATAAAATATCAGACAACAGCAATAATAACATGATATGCGTTTTTTTGTTGTATTTTTGAGTGCTTTCTGAAGTTATTAAGGCCATCGCTGTAACTCTATAGAGACTCCTGGTCATAAGTAATAATTGTCAAAAAGCCATCCTGTCTTTGCGTAAGGATTAGGGATAAGCGACGACCGGTGGCGATGTTTGGGAGGCTAGCATTGGTTAGGTCTACGAATCCATTCAGTCATCGGCTGACATCGGCGTTTCCGAAACGTTCTAGTTTCCTAGGCCTTGAAAATAAATTTAAAAAAAATTAAATTTTCAAGATGAAATCGATTGCATTCCATTTCGGAACCTCCATAAATAAGTTCTAAGTCTCTCGAAAATTATAGAAACGAACAACGAAATTATTACGCAATCAGCACAAGAACGAATATTAGTGAACTGAATTTTGTACTTTTGCAATCTCCTTACCAGTTTATCAAATAAATTGAATTTTCTTCACGAATAAGTAGTTGTAAAATAAAACTAAATAGCAGTAGTTGGTTAAAACTGCAGCATTTTATTACTTCCAACTATTTGTGAAAGTGTTTCGAAATTTTTAACCAACCACCCGAGGCCTGAATGGTCGTTGTGGTGCGGGTTTCCTGTTTCTGTACTTAAACCTAAGTGTGACTCTCTTTTTAATTGGTGTTGCCGGAGGAGTTGCTGGAGGAGTTGCTGGAGGAGTTGCTGGAGGAGTTGCTGGAGGAGTTCCTGGAGGAGTTGCCGGAGGAGTTGCTGGAGGAGTTCCTGGAGGAGTTCCTGGAGGAGTTCCTGGAGGAGATCCTGGAGGAGTTCCTGGAGGAGTTCCTGGAGGAGTTCCTGGAGGAGATCCTGGAGGAGTTCCTGGAGGAGTTCCTGGAGGAGTTTCTGGAGGAGTTCCTGGAGGAGTTTCTGGAGGAGTTCCTGGAGGAGTGTCTGGAGGAGTTCCTGGAGGAGTTTCTGGAGGAGTAGCTGGAGGTGGTGGTTGTGGTTGGGCTTCAGAAATGTACCCAAAACTCAGCACTGCACACAAAAATACTACCGACAACTTCATGTTACTCTGTTCCGTTAATTTGTTAACTGTGGTGTCTAGTATGATTTTCTTGCCTTTTATACCGTGCGAAATCCGGAAATCTGTCTCCAAATTATTTTATAATGCCTAAAATTCGCAACAGATGTAGAGTACAAAAACTATCATTTGAGTCTGCATATATTAATATAAATTCTAAGGACACTAATTAGAGTCTGTACCATTGTGATATTGTTCAATTGCGGAAACACGCGAATCTCTTTAATTAATAAAGAACAATAGGTTTCAAATATAAACCACTTGTGGAAGTGTTTTGTTAGATAACAACATTTGGATTTGATTGTGTATCAATGTGTTGTCATGTTTCGAAACCACACAATTTCACAATTTGAGGCAAATATGTCTAACGTAAATTTGACATCATTATCATATCCCTGAATATAACGGATAGCAGATAACAAATGGCATTTCAAGGCCCCTACCAGCTCGTTATTTAATAATCCACGTGCGGAAAACGAACTTCACGGCCTTCTCAAATGGAAGGAGAAGGAAACGGGAGTATCGATGTTTATTTGCCTTAAATAACCGAAGATTAAAATAGCCGAGATCGCATGGCCATGCTGAGTGATCCACATTCATGTCATTCAACTGAAGAACGTATCTACTTATTTATTATTATACACCTTAATCTAGAACATTATAATAATTTAATATTTCAGCGTACAATAAATCATTGCCTATAAGGTGAAGGTTAAACATTTTTGTGCGAAATAGAAGGAATATTTCAAATAAGAGGTACAAATCGACTATTGCTGTTGAATCATTGCAGAAGATCGGTTCATTGTGCCTGTAGCCAGTTCAGGTAAACACATGCTTTGTCGACAAAATTAATCTCGATTTTACCTCTTATTGAAATCTAGGTAACTAATTCAAAAAAAGACCAAACAATTAGTTGCGGCAGCCACAAGAAAGTTCTTGAAGGAATCAAATCGCATTTGTTGAGTAAAGAGAAGGGAAGTTCACAAGGAGGAGAAGGATCACGAAACTCAGGATTGACACAGCATGGAAACCCCTGTCGAGCTAAACACCGGTTCGCCACAAATCGAACAACAAAAGATAATGGTACGAGGGTTGCCTTTTATATTTCGGGATTAGAGAACAAAAACAAATATTGATCATCGAAAATCACTTTATTGTTTTTCAAAATATACACTTTTGCATGCGTTTGAACCAATTGTCGAAGCACTTTTGCCACTCTGATTGAGGTATCTCCAACACATGCATTCTGAATGCAGCAACCGCTTCTTCAGGTGTCGAAAAACGTTGACCTCTCAGTTTGTTTTTTACGTACGGGAATAAAAAGAAGTCATTCGGTGGCAAGACAGGACTATACGGCGGGTGACCCATCAAATCGATGTTTTGGGTGCTCAAAAATGCAGTTGTCGCAGCCGATGTGTGAGAGCTCGCATTGTCGTGGTGAAGAGTGGTCCATCTTCGGCGGTTGGTTTTCCTGATTTCTTGGAAGACAACTGGCAAACAAATGGTTGTGTACCACTCAGAATTGACTGTTCTGCGTTGTTCTAGTGGTACGGTTGCGACATGTCCAGTTTTTCCGAAAAAACAGGCGACCATTTGCTTGGAAGTGCTTCGTGCGCGAACAACTTTTGTTGGATTTGGCTAATCTTGAAACACCCAGACAGTCGACTGCTGTTTACTTTCGGGCTCATACGCGTAAATCTACGATTCATCACCTGTCACGATGTCATTGACGTGTTTCGAAGCACCGCGACCGTCTTTTTTGAGCATTTCTTTCGACCAATTGACACGAGCCTTTTTTTGGGCAATTGACAAATTGTGTGGGATCCAACGCGAACAAATTTTTTTGACAGTCAAATGTTTATGCAATATTGAATGTATGCTGGTCCCACTAAGGCCTAAGGTTGTCTCAATCTCACGATAGGTTACATGACGATCTTCCAATATCAGTTCGCGCACAGCATCAATGGTTTTCGGAACAACAACTGATTTTGGACGACCTTCACGAAATTCATCTTGGAGTGGACTACGACCACGATTGAATTCACCACACCATCGATAAACACTGGTCCTTGATGGAGCTTCATCGCCAAAAATTGAATTAAGTTCATCCATGCACTGTTGCTGAGTTAATCCACGTCGAAAGTTGTAAAAAATAATCGCACGAAAATGTTGACGATTTAATTCCATTTTTGGGCCGAGATGAATCTTTTAAGTTACTGTAAACAACACAAATAGCGCTCGTATGTCAAAACGTTCTGAGTGCGTATAACCTCAAAAATGTCCAACTTTACGACAGAGCTGTCAATTGCCGGATTGCAACACTAGGGTTGCCAAATCCCGAAACATAAGAGGCAACCCTCGTATAAGGAGGATAAAATCCGAATCTAACAAGTAAAAATAAGGAAGCTGAGGAAGGACGACATTAACAAAACATAAGAGGAACAGCCGGGGAAAGGACTGCTTGTTTTTAAAGATAAGGAGAACAATCCAGTTACACTCACATTAAAACCAGACGACGAAGTAAGTTTGCAATTGGATGACACGCTATTAAATTGTACATACGACAGGTTGCAATTAACACACACGAAATCCCTGAGCAACAATTAATTCCCGGACTATTAACCAAAATCCCAATTTTAAGGACACATCAACAAAGTGACGGCACAAACAACCCAACCAGTGGCCAGGTCCAGAAGAATCCCGCATCAACTCCGGAGTAACAGCAGGAGAATTTGTTTTTAGTGGAAAAACAAAAAAAACAAAATATTTTTTTTTCTCTTTATACTAAATCTATATTTAATTTTATTTCTTTTTTGTTTTTCTTATATTTTATTTTTCCTTTCTTTTTTCATCATTTTTTTTTGTCAATATCGTTTTTTCCTTTTAAAATTTTACTTCTACTTCACTTCGTCCAATTGTTTTTGCTGATACTGGTGGGGTTGGTTCTAATACTCCTATTTCTTTGTTGTTCTGGCTGTTGCGTTCTTCTTTCTCTCTTCCTTGCGGTTCGGGGAACGACGAGCTCTCCTATAATAAAAACATTCCGATCAGATCGCATATTGCAGGTACCCGCTCGTAGAGCAATTACTATCAATCAAAAAGATTTCGAACCAAGACCTGATCAGGAATCCACTTGATTCTTCTAACTGCTTCTTTTGATTTTCTTTGCTACCCAGTCTGGGAACCGACACGCTTCTCCAGTTCCTTGATTTTGGTCGCTTCTCCCTACCGACCCAAAGCACTGCCGAGGTCCTTAACTTTTCCTTTGTTTTTCTTCTGGCCACTCACGTTTTTCTTTTTGGACTCTCAAGTGTTTGCTCGCGCTTGATTCCTACATCAAACAATTGCTAGCTACGTTGATGAAAACATGGAAGCAGCTGAAAGGAAACCAGTAGAACATTCTCTCATCGACATCGCTACCTTCTTGGCCTTCTAAAAGTATACCAAATGAGGAGCGCACTCCCCCAAATACACTGGGCACATCTCACAGTTTGGAATCAATCCATCCGGCAGATCCTCCACCGACAATGTTAAGTCTGGACAGAATTTTTGATCCCGTCTTCACGACGTTCCCGGTGTTCTCGCGGCAAAGGGGTCCAAACGCAGCTGATGAACTCCAAATGTTCATCGATAGTTGCAAAAAGACCCATAGTTGTTTGACGAGGGAGGAGAAAGAGATCTTCTTTAGGTGGTTGCCCATAAGGTTAGGCAATGAAACATACCGCCTGATAAGTGAGGTGCGACCCGGGACGATCCTGGAGCTGGAGCAGCGCCTAAGAAACGCTTACCAGCCGCAAGTGTCCTACGAAGAGTTGTGTGGACAGCTCCCCGAAATGCAACAACTCCCTGCGGAAGATGCCACAAGCTTTGTTTGCCGCGTGAAGCAGGCCATTGTGCTCTGCAGGGAGGCAGCAGAACGTTCATACGGACAGGAAAATGTGACCGCTTTCTCTATCCAGATAGAAAGGATGGCGAAGTCCGCTATAATCAGTGGCGTTAGAGAGGACCACTTCTATTACTATTTGCTGAAATTTGGCGATGATCCTCTCGATGAAATAACAACCAAGATCCTCCGGATGGAACGTTCCCAAAAGGAGATGTTGCGACTGTTGGGAAGCTCGACGGCGTTGGCAATCTTTCAGTCGATTAATCGGCTTTCAATTTCAGCCATCCCTCAACACTCGAGCCCCATACAATTCCCTCGACTCTCGTTTCGCCTACACTCAACACATCGACCTTAAACCCGCATACCAATCCTTTCGTGCAGGCCCCACAGTTTACCCCCCCCCCCCCCCACTAGACCACCGCACACAGAGTGGTGGCAGGGCTGTCGATCAGTTCCACCACAGTCAGCCTACCCAGGTCTAAGGCAGTAGGTCGGTCCACCCTTCGGCTGCTCCAATGGCTTGCAGTTTTTGCAACAAAGGGGCTCCTATACGACGAGTGTCTGAAAAGGCGAAATACTCCTTTCTGCACGATGTGAAGGACTGCCACGCACACCATGTACCACCAAAACGAAATTCCAGCCGTCCACCGCAGAATAGGCGACCACGCCAGCAGAAGGTGTCCCAGAGCAAAGCACACCCCGGACCACCCCAACCCCCTGCTACTAAGAAACCAGCAACATTAAACCCAGGGGTAGATAGCATCCGATGATGCTGCGAATTTTGTGGCCGTAAAGGCCACACGTGGGAAATGTGTAGATACAGGGTTAGGTGGCAGAAAACTATAAATTCTCAGACAACACCCACCCTAACACGCACCCAAGTGGCCACGACTACACTTCAACGCCAGAACCCACAGACTTGCACGGTCAATCATGATTGGCACGAAATTACAAGGAAAAAATCCGGGGGCCACGGAGGCAAGTCCGACAAAGACGGCAAACGTCGGAGTCCCCGACCACAACGTCGTCGGCCCATGGTAGACGAAAGCCGCTCCAGCTCTACCAGTTCTGACCCTTCTAAGGCTCTAAATAGGGAAAAAGACGGTTGTAATTCACAACAACCGTCTAAAGCCCTATTGGGAATGGTGGATTGGCCCTAGGGAGTGAAAGGTGGTCCATGAAATGGTGGTGGTCTACCCCCCCTTCCCCTACCGTATTATCACTTTTTTTTAGGACGGACCCGTAAGGAAGAGAGGGAAGAGAACGTATAAACTTTCTACCCTACGTTCATTTAATTTTTTTTTTTGTTGAGCAAACAACCCACCACCAGAACAGCAACAACAATAAGCAAAACAAAACAAACAAACAACAGCCACAAGGAAGACAAGAGAAGTTCTTGAATGAATCAATTATATTTAACTGAATGTGATTATAAAGGGTGGTTACATTTTAAGGACCGATGTTGATTTTGAATAAAACACAAATTATTTAGAAAATCATTGTCATTTCTTTTTATTATGATAATATTGGTATGGTTCAATTATGTATGGAACAAAATACCGGCTGGTCCAAATTTTCGATGACGCTGAGGCATAATTGAGGTTCTATGCCGTTAATGTGCCGAATTATCCCATCCCTTAGCTCTTGAATTGTTGCTGGCTTATCGACGTACACCTTTTCTTTCAAATAACCCCAAAGAAAGCAGTCCAACGGTGTCAAATTACATGATCTTGGGGGCCAATTGACATCGCCACCACGTGAGATAACACGGCCATTGAATTTGTTCCGCAAAAGAGCCATTGTTTCGTTAGCTGTGTGGCAAGTGGCACCGTCCTGTTGAAACCACATATCGTCCGCATCCATATCTTCCAATTCGGACTATAAAAAGTTCGTTATCATTTCACGATAGCGAACACCATTCACAGTAACTGTCTGACCGGCCTCATTTTGGAAAAAATACGGCCCGTTGATGCCGCCAGCCCATAAACCGCACCAAACAGTCACTCTTTGTGGACGCATTGGTTTTTCGACAATCACTCTTGGATTATCATTCGCCCAAATGCGGCAATTCTGTTTATTGACGAATCCACTGAGGTGAAAATGTGCCTCATCACTGAAGATGATTTTCTTCGAAAATTGATCATCCGCTGTTGCCATTTCTTGCCACCATTCTGACCATTGACGACGCTTGAAATGGTCAAGAGGCTTTAGTTCTTGAGTTTATTGCACCTTGTAAGCGTGTAAATGCAAGTCTTTATGCATAATGTTCATCAACGACGAGCGTGAGAGGTGCAATTGTTGGGCACGACGACGAGTTGAGGTGGACGGCTCTTCAGCCACACTATCGCGAACAGCAGCAATATTTTCTGCAGTACGAGCTGTACGAGCATGCACTGGTGTTTTCACATCTCCTACAGACCCGGTTTGCTCAAATTTTTGCACGATTTTTCCGATTGTACGCACATTTGGACGATTAAATTGACCGAAAAAATCACGAAGTGCACGATATGCATTTTGATTTGAACGCCCACTTTCATAATAAGCCTGAATAACTTTAACGCGTTGCTCGATTATGTATCTTTCCATGGTTCAAATTGAGCTAGTCTGAAATTGAGAAATATCAAATGAAATTCAGAAAAAAACTTGATGTTTAGGTGTGGTTGACAGTCATCATTGGCCCTTAAAATGTAACCACCCTTTATTTAACTGAATAAATAGCCAAATATTGTACCGATAAAAAAAAATTAGAAATCATAAAACTCTAACTCCTAGAACTACAAATCGTTTGACGAATGTTGATCGAATTCTCGACAATTTGTTTACACGATTCAAATCGACTGCATTTTCTAAAATTTTTGCTTTAATTGCAATTTTCCTAAGACTATAAACTAATTGTACTTCGTCTGAAGGTACATTTTGACGAAATGGGTAATTATATAATTCGATCACAAATGAGTTGCAATATTATTTGAATACTCATGCATTGATGTGTTTCTTCTTCATTTAAGAGATTTCTCTCAAGTAAAACTGGAAAATCAACTAGCTTTTGGATAACTTTTTGTGGGCACGTTCTATATTCAATTCAAAAAAATAATTAAAAAAAAAACAAGGATGGTGACGAGGACTTCGGGGTGGGGGAGGTAGGAGGCTGGGGAAGAGCGAGTGTAGGTGGGAGTGGCTAATGTGGCATAAGTGAGATAGCGAACAGTGTACGGCATATCTGTTGGGATGTGTACGAGTTGTAAGAGGATAGAGGGTGGGCGGGGCAAGGTCAAGGTGGGGAAAGAGAGGAGACGGCGCTTGAATGCAGTAGATGTAAGGTGGAAATCGAAGGAGGTAGGGTAAGAGTTAGCCCACCGCAGTATTCGCGAACTGGGTCCATTAGACCCGTAAGAAGTGTGGTGGGTGGGCCGATAGAAAAGACGAGGGTTTCGCAGATTACGGGGGTTAGTGTGAAGTGCAATGATGGAGACCATGCTTGGGTAGTTGATTGAGCCTGAAAGGAGATGGTGGATGAAAAGGATATTGGCATGAGTTCTGCGCTTGTGGCGGTTCTTTAATACATTCCCAAAGAACCGCCCATCCTCTTAAATTAACCACCTTCCAAACCCATAGTACTTACCTGCAATTAGGGGCAGCGTGAGCTCCTCTGCAGCATCACACCTGAAAGTTAAACATTATCAAGCATGCACATCAAACATATTATTTCATTCATTCATACATGGACCGTGCCAGACAGTCGGCTCAGCTTGTCAGCAATTCTAAAAGATAAATACTCACTGGCCAGCGTAATTGTTGACATAGCTGTAGCCGGCATTCTTGCTATGGTTCATGAGTGAATATTGCCCCAATCCCAAGGTTCGCAACACTTGCGACCAATTTCCCTTATCGGTTATCTACCGATCCTAGTTGTTAAGCAGATCAATGGTGTGTCTAAGTAAATTCGCTCGCTGTTTATTAATAGAACAATACAGTGCTTAATTAAATCCGTTCCCTTTTTATCAATAAGAACAATACAGTGCTTAAATGGATACGTTCGCTGATTATTAATAAGAACAATACGGTGATTAAACAGATACGCTCAATTATGTTAGTAATAACTATACTCTGTGTACCTGCTAATAAGAAATATACTGTGAATCATTTTAAGTAATCTGGACCACCAAGTGTATTGAATAAAATTACCTCAGTGTGTTAATAAAGATTCTTTCATCGAACGTGACGTGTTTTATTTGTCCTTTGGAGAACAGTTGCAGCATTATTCAGTGGGCGTTCGCGATCTATCTGTGTGTGTTTTCTGAATCAGCTCCCGTGCAGGTGCACTAGTTAAACACTACCACACGCTCCTCAAGTGTGATGAGGTTAATCAGATAGACCCGGGTTGTGTATGGTGGGAGAATCCGAGGATTCACCCAGTTCAGTCCGCGGAGGGCAAAACGCAGAAAACGACGTTGCACGCTTTCGATTCTGCGTACATGGGACGAATAGTATAGAGACCAGACCTTACTGGCGTATTCATGAAGGGGGCGGACGAAGGCTATGTAGAGAGAATGGGAAATGTAAGGATTAGAGAGTTCTTTAGACCAGCGTTTCACAAACCCAAGGGCAGAGTTGGCCTTAAGAATAATATCATATGCGGGATGAAGCGAAGGTCCCTGTCAAATAAGATCCCGAGGTCCCGTATCGAGGGTACAGATGATATCTGCTGGTTTAGTAAGAAGGGGGGGGGGGGGGGGGGGGGGGGGTCGCGGGAGAAGGTGATGGAGTGACATTTGACAACGTTGCGTTCAGGGCAGTTATTACGGCACCAAGTTGAGAAGCTGTCGAGATCCGTTAGGAGAAGTGAGGAGTCAAGAGGAGAGATGATCGTTTTATAGAGTTTGGCATCGTCCGCATATAGGGAGATGGATGAGTATTTAATAATGGAGTCAACGTGATTGATGGTAAGAATAAATAGGAGGGGACCTAGATGACTGCCTTGCGGAACCCCTGACGTGGGGAGAAAGGGATTGGGAAGCGAGGATCTGAATTTGACACGGTAGGTTCATTCTTTCAGATAAGAAGATAACCACTTGATCAATAGGGGTTCGAAACCTAGGGAGGACAGCTTAAAAAGGATGAGATTATGGGAGATTTTGTCAAAGGCCTTGCTGAAATCGGCGGTGATTACATCGACTTCGTTGCCATTTTCTAAGGCACGGCGAGTATGGGATGAGAACTCGATCAGATTCGTTGTGGTCGACCTACCCACAAGGAAATCATGTTGGTTGGGTGAGATGATGGATTTACAACGAAAAGATAACGTGTTGTAAAGAATTCCTTCGAACCGGTTAGGAATTTGAGAGAGTTTGGCGATTGAACGGTAGATGCTTATATCGTTTTTAGGTCCTCTTTTATGTATGGGGGTGACATAGGAGGATTTCCAGATACTAGGGAAGATACCTTGTAAAAGGGATAGATTGAATATCTCTGATATCGGGAGAGAAAGAAAAGACGAACATTTCTTTAAAAATACAGCTGGGAGTCCATCAGGTCCAGGGCTGAACTCCTCTTTAAGTAAGTTTAATTTCTCCTCAACTACGTGATGCTGAATAATTTGAGGCGTGCAGGGGCCGAGGGAGAATTCGGGCAAGTCCTTGAAGCAAGACGGATTGGGCTCAAAGGATATATCTGTGAAGGATTTATTGAAAAACGAAGCGAATAGATTGGCAATAGTTAGGGGGCTGTGGGGGTAGAAGTATGTAAGCCGTCCCACGACACTAATTTCACTTGACTCCCCCAACAATTGTTCCACCGAAAGAAATGTATACCAGAAGGAATAGAAAACACTGTTTTTATTTTGTTGTTTCTATGTTCTTTATTTTTCTGCACAGTATCCAGAAAGATGGTTTGTAATTTTGTTTGTTTTTCTTGTTAACTTGGGACTTATTATTAATATTGTCAAGTTGAATTTTTTAAATTTTTGTACAAGATGAAATACTTCGTTTTTGTGTGCATGTATCAATGCACCTCTGAGGATAACCCACTGACCTAATTCGGTGTATATGGTGATCTCAGGGTGCATTGAACTGTAGGAAGAGAGAATTGTGAAGGAGAGGAAAATGTAGCTGGTGCTATTCACCTGCGAAAAGCGATCATTGATCCCCAGCGAATGGAGTGTCTGGCAAAAGTGAATAGGACGCCGAATTGGCTAGGAAAATCTGATCGTGGGAACTAAATTTAATACTTTGATAATTTCGCCAGCGATTGCATGATTATGCCGACATGATGCGATTTCCTGTGGAAATCTCATGGGTTAGCGAAATGGAGTTGCCGTATGGCAAAAGGGTAGCTACCCTCAATTATGCATTGTCTGTGTTATCGTCCGGCGCCGTGCTTCCTCGGATGAGGGAAAGAAAAGAGAATAATTTTCTAGTAACTATATATTAGATTAAGAAAGACTTGGATTTTCGTTCAATTACATTACAATGGTTTTCAAAATTAATCTTTATCAAAGGTTACAATAATCAATAAGTTCTTAATACTAGAAAAATAGTCAAAATAGTCTATTTACATTACATATTAACTAACTAAATTTAAATATTTCTCCTTGGAACTTTTTCTTTTCTTATCCAAAAATTATTATTACTTATTATATTAATTATATAATATTAATATTATTGTTTCAAAATTCTCATTTCCGTATATATATTAATTCCAAAATTTCCAATATTTATATTACCTCTAAAATTTTCTTTCTTTCCTTTTCCGTTCGAATATATATTAATTCCAAAATTTCCAATATATATTACCTCTAAAATTTTCCCTCGTTATTCCCCCTCTTTAACTTTTTTTTTTTTTTTTTTTTTTTCGTTTTCGTCAATTCCTACAATTGTTTGATTAGTTCATATATATTGAATAAAAAAACAAAGGCCATTTGTTATGTGTTTATCTTTTCCTTAAATTTATGGAAAATTTTCCAAAACCTTTCTGGGCCTATTATTATGATGATTGTATAGAAACGCATAACACCAAAAATCTTTTTAAGAAATGATTTCAAATGTCCTAAATGACTGTGTAACTTTTTATTTTGTTGTATTTTGTGTTTGAATAAATGTTTATTGTTGTAAAAAAAAATTTGTAATGTACTTATATGGTTTTCCTTTTCCGTACCTATTTTAGTTAAATTATTATTTTCATTTTTTATTATTTCGTGTTGAGTAAGTGTTTGTGTTTGTTTTCGTTATTTAAAATATTTATTGTTTTCGGCTTAGTGTTATCATTGTCCATAGCTTTAACCGCTGTCGGAACGTCTATCTTTTCAGTCTTACTCACTGCTGATGGATCGTTTAGTTTCTCAGTCTCATCTACTGATTCGTATAGTTCTTCAGACTTATTAGCTGTTAGAACATCTTGGTTCCCAGTCCTATTTGCTGTTTGAACTATTTCTTCAATTATATCTGCTGTAGAAACATTCAATCCTTCAGTCTTTGCTGCAGAAAAGATTTGTTCATCAGTATTAGCTGCTGAACTGACTTGGGTTTCGATTTTCATTGCAACTTTTGGGTGTTCAGTCTTTAACACTGCTGAATTTTCAGTCTTTGTTGCTGAAGTGTCGGGGTTGTCTATTGGGATAGCCGGAATATTAGGGATTTCTGTTTGTATATTTTCTGCAGGATCCGAATTTTCAGTCTTTAATACTGCTGAGTTTTCAGTCTTGGTTGCTGAAGTGTCTGCGTTGTCAATAGGGATAGCTGAGATATTAGGGATTTCAGTCTTTAATACTGCTGGAAATTTCGAATTTTCAGTCTGTGTTGCTGAATTATTTTCCAGAATGGGAGTATGAATCGGAGTCTTTATATTAGGGGCAAGGTTATCTTCATTTATATGTCTAGGTTTATAGGAGTATATTTGGCTAGGAGCTTCATTAAGATGGTCGTTATCTATTTCCAAAGATCTAATGCTGTAAATAGGAAAATTTGGTCTGTCTTCCATCAATTTTGGTTGGCGTCAGGCCTCGTTTTCCGACTCTTGCACCCGAGAAAAGTGAACATTTTGCCGATCGTTTTGTCTATTGGTGGTCCTAGAATTTTCACCAAAACGATTTTCAGAGTTTGTAGGATTGTCTCGGAATGGGTTACGCGTTGTTGTATCTTGTTGGCAGTTTGTTGAAGCCGATCCATTCCTAGATATCTTGTATCTACACTCCTTCTCTGTGTGATTATTCCGTCCACAAAAATTGCATAAAATGTTATATTCCCTTTTTATGGGTTGTCTCTTCGGAAAAGTGGACTGCATGTTTCGATAACATGTGTCCTGTGTATGCCTTGACTTACCACAGGTTATATGGCCTGGTAGAGTTGTCCTAGGGCAGCATGTGATACTACATGTGCAATCGACTGTTTTAAATTGTTTCCCCCATGGACTTTAGCTAGTATTTTCAATTGTTCGTTCTTTAGTCCATCTTCAAATGTTTGTACGGCCAATTTTTTGTTTTCTTCCATTAATCATATCTGCTATACCTAATCAGATCGTAAGCATGACCCTCTAGTCTATTTTTGACTAGCTCTAAAAATGTCTCATATATATCCGGGTCTGCCTTTTTTATGGATCTAAATAAAACGTCTCCCCCGGAAATAAATTTACCTAAGTCGCTGGGTTTCCCGTCAAAGGTAGGGACGATTCTGGAAACATCAGAAATGCCGACAGAGAGAGCCATTTCAGGGGTTTTACTGTGTATCTGTTGATAGTGGATTTGTTCTTCCCCCTGCCTAGCCGCCTGTCTCGTGTAATATGGACTCGTAATAGTTTAAAATACTGTATGGCGAAAATTTGTTATCAATTCTTAATAATATGGTTAACTTAAAAATATGGTTATGAAAATATTGGCCTTTCTTTTTGTTATTCAATATATATATATATATATATATATATATATATATATATATATATATATATATATATATATATATATATATATATATATAAGATAATTTGGATCCAAAGCTGAAAAAGAAAATTTTCGACGACGAAGAAAAAAAACCGGAAAGGTCGTCGAAATACTGAAATGAGAATTTTCACAGAATATAGATAGAAATTCCTATTCAACAAACATTTTTTCTTTTTTTTTTTGTGAAAAGGAGAGCTTCCAATTAGAAAATATTCCTAAAAAAAGTAGAGAGAAAAGTCGCTATTAAAAAAAATTCTTACTCTACTAATTGTTGTCGTTGTACTGTTGATAGAAGTCTTTGTCTTGAGTTTTGCTGTTTTTTTTTTTCAGTTTTCCTTAGTTTTATATTTTCTCCTTTCTCCTCTATAGGAATTTTCTTTTTATTTTTGTTTATTTAATTTTGTTGATTTAAATTTTAATTAAATTAATTCCATTTCTTCTTGTTATGTCGTTTTAGGTTTTTCTATTTTATTTATTTATTTATTCCGCCAGTTTTCGAGTGTCCTCATCATCGGCATCATCATCATCGTCATCGGCATCCCACCAGTTCCGTTTTAGTTTCTGCTTATTTTGTGGGAAAAAAAAATTTTTTTTTTTCTCCTTAACTTTTTTTTTTCTTCAATTTTCTTGATTTAGTTAGGGATCCTTTGTTTGGATCCCTCCGCTGCCACCAGTGTTATCGTCCGGCGCCGTGCTTCCTCGGATAAGGGAAGAGCGGGGACCTTTCTTTTATTCCTTTACTTCCTTTTCTCAATTAAAAACTCTAGAACTCAACTTCAATTAGAACTTATAATTCCAAAACTCATTTATTCAAACTTAAAGTCAACTAACTGATCAGACTCAACTCTCTTCCTGAACTGATTTATGAATGGTATGTATTAAGTGAGTATGTAATATATGTTAAGGGAAGTTTTTAATGATGTGTAAGGAGATTCAGTGTTAAATTTAATAAAGGGTAGTATTCTAGAATACAACATCTGCATAGAATAATGAGTAGCTATGCGTCCTTTTGTAAAACATGATTTTCAGGTGAATAGGTTAGTAGGAAGAATTGGGGTTGATTTGAGGGGTTGGTTCTCCATGTGGTATAGAAAATACCCACAGGGTCGGTTAAGGTAGTCGCGCCATAAGAAAGGGAGTTCGGATAGGCGTCGGATTTACGTCTGTAATTTATAAAGTGGAAAATAATATTTGGGGTCATTGATCAAATTGGATTGTGTTTTTGTGAGGTAGTTGGAGTAGAGGGAGTTGTAGAGCTCGGAAAATTTATAAAAGGAACCGAGATAGTTGGAGTAGTTTTGGAAGGAACGCACTTTGAGGAAAATATTCCACAAGTTATTTCTCTTGTCCCGAAGAGTGCGGAGTGTGCGGTTGTACCATGGTGGCGATTCAACCGATGACCCGTGACGAGAATAGGGGACATATAGGGCGATGGCATAGTAGATCTCTTTATAGAGGGTGGCAGCCGCTTCTTCTATCCCCAGATGATCAAAGCGAAACGCTCTTTTGCTAAGATGCTCATTTAGAAAGCAGAAGTTAGATTTGTGGAAGTTGGAGGAGGGGCTGTCGTGAGGTAGAGAAGGCTGGGTTTCATGATCGAGATATAGGGATACGAACAGCAGGGGGGGGGGGGTGGTGGTAATTATCAATGGTAGAGAGTGCGTGTGGACTAGGGGCAACTTGAGGAGCCAGTTTTCTCCGATTTAGGGCTGTACGCGTAATACTCGCTTTTCGATTTCCACAGTGCCGATTTAATGTTGCGATAACCTTTTATCTCATATTAAAATTAATTATTCGTTTTGTTTTAAAAGTTTTGCATGTTAACTCACCCAACGTTATGAGATCCTTTATCTCCAAGTAACTAATGTAAATAGGAGATACTTTTTCTTCTTTTTTTTTTTTTTTGACTGGCACCTGCTGATTTGGTTCCTGCTGTTGATGTGGTTTCTGCTGTTGATGTGATTCTGCTATTGATTTTCCTTAGCTTGTGTTTTCTGTGTCGTCGTGTGTTGCTGTTGTCTTTGATCTTGCTGTTGTTGTTGTACCATTTTCGTTTTTCGCTCGTTCTGGCTCAGGTTGTTTTTTTACTTTAACAACTTCCTCCATTTGTTTATCCAGTTTAAGACTAATCTCATGGATGCGTCTGTTGAGGACCTTGACCTGACTGCTGGCATATGTATTTGTTTCGCTGACAGCTAGTTCTTGGAATTGGTTTCCAGCCGCTGCATACGGGCGTTGTCTTCTCCGTCGCTGTTGGCATTCAACGTGTCTTTATACTTGTTTTTATTGGCTTTATGACATTTAGCCTTTAGATTTAGGTCTGTATTTTACTTTCTCCGAAGCACCATTTTGGCATCCATTTGGTCTTGACCATCTATCTATTGAATTGCATGGTCATAGGTCCAATGAATGTTTTGAACGTTCTTCCATTGAGTTTTAATACCATCATTTTGGCGATTTTTTTTGCTATCCATCCATTAAATTGTTTGGCCACCCATTCACGAAATTGTACGAACATACATTTGGTGAATTTTTTTGTATTGTACCATCTTTCCACTGTATTGTATGGTTATCGTTTTAGTAAATTATTTGACTGTTCACCCGTTGCATTTTTTTATCTTTCTTATGATCATTCTTCTGCTGAATTTTGTATCTTTGATGGTATGATTATCCTTTCAATGAATTTTTTGAACACCTTCCATTCAATTTTATTTCCACCTTTTCATCGATTATTCTAATCATCTATCCTGGTGTGTTGTAACCCAGCAAAAAGAAAAACAAATTAGTTAAGTTCAAATTTATAAGTTAAGTTTTATTAGAACTATTTCGCCTTCTTTGTTCTAAGTTGTAAAATACAATTCGATACGGTCCTTTTAGTCGTTTTTCTCAAAAACAGTAGGTAACGAAATTAAATCGAACGCAACAATAAACCGTCTCTTCTCTTAACTGATCATTGTAAAGAGAACTGTCTATGAACAGTCAAAATTTCTCCTCCAGCTCGACTTCAGCGATTACAATAACTGGCCTGCTATCAGCCGGCTGAAACTTCTCCATAGGCTGGGAGAGCACTTCGAATCATTCAGTGGCATAACTGAGTTCGAATACAACTTTACAATTGCATACTCTGAGGCGCTTGATCCGTTGATGCGTTTATTTTCGAAGTCTTGGATTGTTCAGATCGCAAACGAGTTCGTTGTATATTATAAATTTACAACGTCTAAACTGACCAGCTTTTATGCATGTTGCTGTGCTGCAACATATTCATTGAATTGTATGATATTACGTCCAGTGATCTTTTTTTGAGCATTCTTCCATTGAATTTTAATAGCATCCTTCCGGTGAATTTTTTAACCATCTTTGATGGTATGATCCTTCTTTCAATGCATTTTTTGACCACCTTCCATTCAATTTTATTTCCATAGAGTATTTTAATCACCTATGTATTAAATTATATAATATAATATGATACTACGTTCAGTAATTTTTGAACATTATTCAATTGAATTTGTATACCATCCTGGCTGTGAATTTTTTTGCCATCCATTAAATTCCATCCGTTGAATTGTAAGATCATACGTCCAATGAATTTTTTTATCTGTATTGTGTCCATCCCTAAAATAAATTTGTATCATCGCTTTATCATTGAATTTCATAACCATACTTCCATTGAATTTCCGACCTACCTTGAATAAATTGTTTACTATGCTTATATTGAATCTATTGACAATACTTCCATTAAATTGTACATTATGTCAAAGATGTAGCGGGAATTGATCATTTAAAGAGCCCGTTTAAAGGGATTGTCAAAATTTTGTCGCTTAGTTGGCACAACTGCATTCTATCCTGATGTTAAAGTTTGACCGCAATCTGTCATTTAGTTTGTTTAAAGTGCTCGATTTTGTCAGTTCATCTCTAGTGTGTATTTAGAGATCTCCTGAATTTTATTCAAGATCTCAAACGCGTAAAGGTTGGTGAACGACTAAATTCCGTCCCCACACTCATAAAACGCATTATAACTGGTAATGAGTTATGGGTTTACGAGTTTGACATGCAAACTGTGGGGGTAAAAGTTGATGTGCCAGCAGGGGTACTGATTCACTTTCTTCCCACTCTCTTGTTCCGCCGAAAATTGTTCACCCGAGAAGAATGGATAAATAAAAACGCACTGGAGGTTTTTTGTTGTTTAAATATTTTCTTTATTTTTTTTATTTCAATTATTATCCTATCTATTTTTTTATTAATCACAGAGTCAAACTTTGTATAATCACAGCAGATTGGAATGCAAATTCTAAAGAACACTCTTCATATCACCACCAAACTTTTAACCAACACTATGTAACTTGTTTTACAAAACCACAAGTATTTTAATTACACTGGGATATCCTATAAATAAGATAGATGTATAAATATTTCGAATTAGTTGATCGTTCTCTTTTTCTCTTTTTGTTCCGGTCAGAGACTTCAAATACTCGATTGACTCGTTACGCTTGACGATGCGCACTCCACGAGGGTTGAAATTCGACTTTTTTAAAACAAAAACTCGACGGACTCGCACTTAACAAGCGCGTGTGTACAAACTCCAGTGAATAAATCTCGACTATTTCCAATCAGGGATGAAAATTGACTCCCTGGCTATGCACAACGACCAACCAATCGAGATCATACTCTCACCTGTGCTCTCTCATTTCCCCCGCCCATCGAGGTGAAAAAACCCTTTGGTTAATTCAATAGTCGATGGACTAGAGAGAATGAGAGAACCAAAACGAAGAGTGCATTGATCCCGGGGATGATTTTACTTTTTGCATGCAGGACCGCAAAATCAATGGTGACCGAGTGACCTAGTTTGGAGATTGGATTGATCTCAGAGTGCAATGTACACTGAGAAGGGGAAAATGAAATGGGATGAAAAGTATTTGGTGCTATTCACCTGATGAAAGAGTTTATTGATCCCCAGCGAATAGCGTGTCTGGGGGAAGTCGAAGCGGCGCTGCAATGGCTTGGGAAATATTAGGGTGAGAACAAACTAAAAGAATTCCATAGCCCAAGCCGTTGCACGATGATGCAACAGCATCGTTTGGTTTTTGCTGTTGCTAACCAACATGAAATTGTTATTTCCGGTGGAAATCTCATGGGGTTTATGTTGCCGTATGGCAATAAGGAGCTGAATTAAATTATGCATTATCTGCATATTATAATGAATCCAGGCCATGCGTTCTTTTGGGATATATCTTTTGTCAGGTAAAATAGCCGACGGAAAGGATTGGGGTTGAGGCGGTGCGCTGTTAGCAGGCGAAATTGGGTTGAAATAGTGGGTTGGTTCTCCGTGTATTATAGAGAACCTTCACAAAACCAGACAACAAGTTCCGGAATAGCGCTTTCCAACTAAGCCGAAACCGGCAATACCACCCGAAAGTCGGTCAAAAGTCAGGGTAATATAGGCTGTTTTCTCTGATTATCGCCGTGTTTTGCACCGGAAATTCTTGCCAGAAGGTAAGGCGGTAAATAAAAATATTATCTGCGCGTTATGTGCCATTTGAGATACTTTGGCGGATTTGGTCCCTTGGTCGGAAATGTTCCACCGAACACTGTCCACAAATCAAACACGGGGCGAATACAGCACAAATCAAACACTGAGTTGAGTTTGTTTAGCTTTGGTTTTGTTCTTTACTAATTCTTTCTTTTCCCTTCCACTAAATCATAGGACACAATTTTAATAAATTTTTTTGTTTAGTATATTGATTTAATGTTTGAAAGTATCCTTATTATTCCTGGTAATCGCGTATAGCCTTTCACTTAGTGTTTTCAGCACAACAATCGCCAATATAAAAACTACACACGTTACGATACCATGAAAGTCTATTATAGTCGATGGAAAGTTCGACTTAACCCATCTAAAGCACTAGCTATAATTCTGAGTAGTTGACAGATAGATTTAATTTCTTTTGTCTGTCAGCTGATTGCTGACAGTTGTTGTTCGTTTGATTGTTGATGGCTGCATTCAATTGCGAATTCGCTGGTTGCATCCAATACGAATCCGCAACATTTCGCCCGCCTTCGCCAAGCATTGGCGAATCATCTGGCCCCAGGGGATGGTCGTCCGGAGCTTGGTCGGAGGGTTCCTCCTCCAGTGGAGGATGCTGATTGGTCCCTTTCGTCGCTGGAGGCCGTTATCTTTGATGTTCACGGAACTGGCCACGTGATCTGGGTTGGAGTTGTAAGTTCGTAACCCACGATCAGTGACCAGGTGCTGGATGGTGATTGGTCTCACTACATCGAGACAAGTGGTGACGAGTGCTGCGTCCATTGATCTGTAATCAGCAGTCGTATGGTCGACCAGTTCCTCTGGGTCGGAGTTGTAAATTCGTAACCCACGAGGAATGGCCATGTGGTGGCTGGTGACAGGACTGGTCACCTGTAAGTTGGATGCTGTGGTGGGTGCTGCTCCTATTCGCACATGGAGCAAGGTATGATGTCTTCGCTTGCTTCACCGACACACCCTGTTGGAGAGGCAGTCGCGTATGAGGTGGCGACCCAAGCAGCCGAGGCACCGTTTCTTTCGCTGGACCGGTTTGAGCGATCGAAAACCTCGCACACGTAGATGTGGTGTTGTACGTCACAGAACGTGCATGGCGCCTGTTGGTGCTTACTCCCTGGAATGGGATGCGGTTGCGTCCTGGATGCTGGGGATCGCCGCCCGCCAAGCGGGGCATTGCTCTTGGTGCGTTTTGCATACGCTGTTTGTGATCAGTGCGCATTGTTCAAGGTGGACCAGTTCCTCTGGGTCGGAGTTTTAAATTCGCAACCTACGAGGAACGGCCATGTGATGTTGTGCCCCACAGCACGTGCGCGGCACCGGTTTACGTTGGGGCTTCGGCGTTGGTCCGAGCATCGGGACATGGGCCGTGTTGATCTTTGGGCAGGCGGCACGCCGGTCGGCCGTCTGCTGGGTCATACTTGGGAAGACTGGATCAAGCGCGAACTGGGCCTCGAGCAGTCTCGTTGGTTTGGCATTACTGCATTGGTCGGCGAGTTTCTCTGCAGCAGTGTAGTGCTCTAAAAAGCCCTACCACTTTTTTCCCCATCCATACATCCTAATCCCAGAAATCCTACACCAAAACATTAAATCCTATCAAAATCCTGAAAAACCAAAACTAAATCCAAAATTCGCAATAAACGAATCAAATATTCGTTTATAGCTTTGCATTTGCCCCACGGCATAATCTCAATTCAAAATCCAGAAATACATTTCAATCTGGTAATTTCCCTAGAAAATTAAGCAAACCAAATCCATGGCAAATCACACCAAATGTTCGAATTTGCCACAAGCAAACAATACCCAAATACCATTCCAAATCCTCACATGCAAATAGATTGATGAAGATTCAGAAAACTGCATCTTATCTAAAACAAACATTGAGCATCGCACGAAATGTATTGAAAATCGAGATTGTTGCACGAAAATGTGTATCTTTGGGATACAATTTTCGATTCCTTTTCCTTTATAAAGGAATAGTATAGTGATCTCCGGGCCGCAGTTAAATATCATCCGTTGTCCCTGAAGGAAAATATCCTGGAGAAGGGCGAAGTTCAAATTGGAAATAAATAAAATACTAAAAGGAAAAACGAGCCTTCTTTTTCATTTTACTGGTGAGTAAAGCATAGGTACACCCTCAAAGAGAATACTTCTGAAGATCTGGAGTATCACCTGGCCCCCACGGAAACCAGCGGACTTGCGAAGACTGAGGCCAAACCAAAAGGACGTTACTCTTCCCTCTGGATCAGAGGAAGCACGGTTAACGACCCCTTGTAGGACAAGATTTCAGGAGCGGTCTGTTTTAAGAGATCGCCCTGTCCTTTTAAGGATCAGGAGACTCGCGTCCTGAAACTAACCCCTACTAAACACAACAAAAAATTTTGGTGGCAGCGCGTGGGATACCCAAAATCCCCTACCACAGAAGACTCGGGGATTATCCAACAATCCCCTACCAAAGAGAACACTGGAAAAATTATCCACGAAGGACGTCCCGATAATGCAGAATTTCAAAATCATCTATAACTGATTCCTGAAGACATCAAAGACACGCACTCCAGGCGCTTGAAGGAAGACATTTAAAACTGGCGGGATAATACTTGCGATATCCCCTAACAACAAAAACAGTGAAGCAAAATTTCTTTTAAAGCATATTCCGGGGCTAACACCGGAACAGTAACATTAAAAACTTTTTTTTTTAATTTTTAAAGCGTATTCCGGGGCTGACACCGGAAAGATATTGAAATTTAAAAGCGTTGCCTGGGGCTTGGATACCGGCAAAGTAGATAAAATCAAAGTGCTACGAAACCTGCCACGAGTTCCGTGGAAAAGAGGAAACATCTTTTTCCTTATACACCAGCACAACATAATCATCAGGAAATTTGCTGCTAGATCCTGACGATAGTGATTAGGACCAGAGAAGAATAAGATAATACATCCAGTGGAGCGAACCCCAGTCAGCAGAAAAACCGATTCCTGTCGCAGCTACAACAACCACAGGTAAAAGAAAATTTTTATTATTAAAGTGAAAAGTGAAACAGAAAGTGAACTAAATTTTATAATTAAAATAAAGATAAAATTCATTTAAGTTTGTCATTTTTGCGTAGTAATCGGCCTCCAAAATAAATAAATTTTTTTTAAATTTTCGAAATCATTAACTAAAGGAGACGACAAGAATAAATGTTCAAATACTTTTTTCAAAATTGTTCTTTTCACATGAGGATCAAGAAAAACCCTCTAAATTTTGATTTTTTCTTTTAAATGCAATTAGTTTATATATATTTTTTCCTCTCCTAATGGGAATATTCATATAAATGCCCAGAAGGGATAAAATTATAGTGAAGCAATCAAGGGAACTATAGAAAATATGTTCACCTTTATAGACGAAATTCAAATAAACGTACACTAAAATTTATCAAAAATTTTACACATATTTCAATTTCCAGAGGCAAAATTTAAATTAAACAAACATAAAAATGTTCATAAAATTGATACGAATACATTTTTCTTAATAAACATATATTTTTAAACGCATATATTTAACAATTTTCTAAAAATTTTACACATATATATATATATATATACATATACACATTTGCTTTTCGGAACTATTTCAACTTCTTTGGGGAAGATTTTCTATTGTTTCTGAGTGATAGCTGAAGGAAAACGGAAAGTTAAAGTCCTTTGCATTTAACTTTGACGTTGTTTTGGACTTTTTGTGTGTTGATTTTCTTTTTACGTTCCTGCGGAAAAACCTATTTCAGGGTCCTTTTCTCTTTTTGCCCGTGACACTTTAGGCCTTGCTCCCCTCGAACGAAAGGAAAATTGTTTCTCTCACAATTAGGAGTAAAATACACTTTACCCAATAGGATCTAACTAACTAAGTTGGAGAATATATTATTCTTGTTGTTTTCGTCTTTTCTCTTGGTTATCGTATCACGATAAAATGAAAATTACATCTCTTTGTTCTCTACCCCTTTTCACCATCATTTGGGAAGGTCTGTTTCACAAATACGTCGTGAGCGACAAAAATAAACCGGGTACGCGTTCGCAGAGACCTGAGCCCGAGCTCATACAAAATCGCGAGGACGAAATATCGGAAACCGTACGTATGGAAACACGCGAACAGAGTTCTAGAATGAACCTACCAATAGGATTAAGTGACATACTGGGACTCGTGCCGGTATTTAACGGTAATCCTGATGAATTAGAGGGTTTTGTCTCTTGTGGAGACATTTTGTTCTCACAAGCACAAGAAGACAACCAGAAATCCTTTATTCTAAGGGTAGTAAAGACCAGATTACAGGGACCGGCGCGAGACTGCATCAAACATAAAATTATTTCTACATGGGAAGATTTGGTATCTGAATTGGAGGGAGAATTTAAAGCTCTAATCACTAGGTCTGCTGCTCAAAATATTTTGGTGGCAACAAAACAGGATAGCAAGGAGGGTGTGAAGGAATTTTCAAATAGACTCACACACCACCTGCATGAATTGGACAGCGCCACATACGCTAGTTCATCTGATCCTGCAGTCAGAACTTATCTTCTGGCTGAAAATCAAAGACTCGCTTTAAATACGTTTGAGGATGGGATACGAAATTCCAGCCTCAAAATCTTAGTAAAAGCACATAGGGCTTCAAATCTAAAAGCGGCCATTAGCTACGCTTTGGAACAATCTCAAAGATTGAACAGCGATAACTCAATGCAAACTTCCACTAACAATTTTAGGAGAAACCAACTAATTGTTTGCCAAACATGCAACAAGAGGGGACATACTTCTGCGACTTGTTATCGCAACACAAATTTTCCAAATTTCGTCCCCCAACGCATTAAGACAAAGGTTGAACGTCTCCAATGCACATACTGTCGGAAATATAATCACACTCAGGCAGAGTGCAGAACCAGGTTAGCTCATATGCGAAACCAGGACCAACCTTCAACGAGTCGAAATCGTTTCAGAACTCAGCCCAATCAATCTCAAAATAGGACAATAACAAACTCGCCCCGCATTGAAAATCGAAATATCCGACAAAATCAAAATATTAACAGGGTATCCAATCAACAACAGGGAAACGAACTCACTCGGGCAGCGAGCAACGGCAATCCTTCTCGAGTGCAGACAATCGCCGATATACACCCCATCCCGATGTAAATTTTCAAATGCGCGTATTTTTCTGCCCTGAATTTAAAGAGCCAGTAATACGTGTAAAATTTAATCCATCGGATAAACAATACTCGACTTTCCTCATCGATACAGGCGCCGACATCAGCCTGATCAAATTAGATAATCCTTGTATTGAACAATCTGTAAACAATTCAGACTCAGTGACTATATCCACCATTGCTGGGAAAACGGTCAGCACATGCGGAAAGGTATTGTGGGAGTTCGAATTCAGAACTGATAGGCACTCCATACCCTTTAAGCATAACCTTTTTGTAGTGGGAAGCAATGTAGAATTTCAACACGATGGCATACTGGGAAGCGATTTCCTTGCGAAGCACCAGTGCCACATTAACTTTGAAAAAGGATTCCTTAAATTCGCTGTAAAGAAGAGAACCACGGTAGAACTCGAGCAGTTTTTAGGAAACAATAACGAGGACAAGGAAAATATTCAGAATGCCACGCCTTACGAGGTGTCTTCCACGGATAATACAGGCATTCTTGAAAAATTGGATAACACCGTTCGTGAGTCAACATCCGAATCCGTTTGTCTACGGGCCGGATCTGATGCTGTGACAAACACAACGAAACCAACCACCCTTGAATCTTCCTCTTCCCATTTAAACAAAGTTTGTGGTAACGAAAAAGTTAAGGAAACTGCTGAAAAACTAAGTTCAGGAAAACATGAACCTGAAACTCTAATATCCTCAGTAAAAATAAAACAAAACACCACGGTCGATTACATAAAATTGCATTCACGATCTCAACAAATAATGGAGATTCCCTTTAAAGAAAAATCCAGTCAAGAACTGATTATAAAAAAATCCGAGATCATGCCAGGGATATATCTGGGTAATGGTTTGACAACACCACAGGACAACAAAATAAAGGTATTACTAATGAACACATTAGACACCGATCAAGAAGTAAGCACCAACGACATAGAAGTCGAATGGGAAGATCTGGATGACTACAATGTGTTACAGGCGGATGAAACCAAGAACTTTCTAAAAAATAGGCTTGAACGGCTAGAATCACTCCTAGAGTTGCGTCATTGTAACCAGGAGGAAAGGATATCTATCCTAGACATCTGCCGCAGATTTAACGATCTCTTTTACTTAGAGGGCGACCATCTTACACACACTGACACCATAGAGCATCAGATCATTACGGAAGAAGGAAAGCCCCCACTTTACATAAGACCATATCGCCTCCCAGATAGCTCGAAGCAAGAAATCCACAAACAAGTGAATGAAATGCTTCAGGACGAAGTAGTACAACAAAGTTTCAGTCCTTGGAATTCCCCTCTCTTACTAGTACCCAAGAAGGCAGGACCTGATGGGACAAAACGGTGGAGAGTGGTTGTCAACTTTAGAGCCTTAAATAAAATAACAGTCGGAGATGCATATCCATTGCCCAATATTACTGATATTTTGGACCAGCTAGGAAAAGCTAAATATTTTAGCACATTAGACTTAGCAAATGGTTTCCACCAAATACGCATGGACAATAGAGACAAGGCAAAAACAGCGTTTAGCACACCCTTCGGACATTACGAATATAGTCGAATGCCCTTCGGACTTAAAAACGCACCCGCCACATTCCAAAGGCTTATGAATAATATACTCATGGGTCTCCAAGGAATAGAATGTTTCGTCTATGTAAATGATATTGTAATTTACGGATACGATCTGAACGATCACAATTCCCGACTTACCAGAGTTTTCGAGCGATTACAAAGGCACAATCTGAAAATACAACCAGAAAAGTGTCACTTCATAAGGAAAGAGCTCACCTACTTGGGGCATGTTATTTCAAAGGAAGGTATAAAACCAGATCCAGAAAAAACGAAAGCGGTAAAAACGTTTCCAACGCCCAAGAAACAAAAAGACGTAAAATCTTTTCTCGGTTTTGTAGGCTACTATAGAAAATTTATCCCTAATTTCGCCGAACTGGCAAAACCTTTAAGCAGATTGCTCAGGAAGAATGTTACATTTCATTGGGATGCCTTTTGTGACGAGGCATTCACAACTCTAAAAAGAAAGGTTATTACCCCACCAATACTGGCTTATCCAGACTTTAACCGGGAGTTTATAATAACCACTGACGCTAGCAATGTTGCGTTAGGAGCAGTGCTATCTCAAGGTACAATAGGACAAGATAAACCTATTGCTTTCACTAGCCGAACCCTAAACGACGCCGAAACACGGTATACAACGTCTGAAAAGGAATTACTAGCAATCGTTTTTGCATTAGCACAGTTCCGACCCTATGTCTACGGACGAAAGTTCACAATAGTAACTGACCATAGCTCTCTACAGTGGCTTATAGGACGAAAGGATCCTACATCCAGACTTATGCGATGGAGAATTCTACTCGAAGAGTATGAGTACACAATCATCCATAGAAAAGGAAAGCAAAATGCAAATGCTGACGCTCTCAGCCGTATAACAATGACTACCCCAGTCGATCCCATCAAAAGTAATATCCTCGTCACCACATGAAGTAAAGCCAAACTCGAAGAAGATGTGGCTGCACAATCATACAAAGATACTACCAATCTTGTATGGCAAGAACAAACAGGGTCCATCTATACCAAGAAGAAACTTGGACTACGTATTATAATCCTCCCATTGATAGACTCTGCTGAGGAAGAAAACCTGGCAGGAAGAATCCCAAACTTCACCAAGCCAGACGTAAATTACGTTTCATGAGCAAGATGGGTTATGCGCCATCACATTGCCATTGCCTTTCAGAAACCTAAGCGACCAGGAAACCGCTAAGAGTTCCCTGATTGACCTGAAGAAGATTTGCGAAGACCAGAATTTCAATTCCATTGGAATTTTAGTGCCCTTCATAGAAAACGAATCAAAAGTAACACTTAATAACTTGCTAAAAGAAACTTTTGCTCACCTCAACGTGACAATGTACGTTTTCTCCAATAAAAAGAAGCTTCTAACAGATCCTAACGAAATACAGAAGTTACTCGCGGAATACCACAACTCACCTTTCGGAGGACACCAAGGAGCCACCCGAACAATCAATAGATTGAAGCAAAAATATTACTGGCGCACAATGACCGCTGACGTCGCGGCGTGTATTCGAAAATGTGCTTCCTGCCAGATAAACAAAAGTGGAAGGAATCCTAGAATTCCTATTAAGATAACCACAACAAGCTCAAAACCTTTCGAAAGAATTGCTTTAGATATAGTAGGACCATTACCAGTCAGTTATAATGGAAATAAATACCTACTAACGTTTCATGACGATCTGACTAAATTCTCAGGAGCTTACGCACTGGCCAGCGCCGAAACCAAGGACGTGGCCAGAATTTTCATTGAAAATATCGTCTGCCAGCACGGCATACCATCTTCTCTATTAACTGACCGAGGTGCCAATTTTCTCAGCGCACTTTTTAAGGACATTTGTTCCTTACTTAAAATGAGAAAACTCAATACAGCACCCTACCATCCACAAACGAATGGAGCACTAGAACGGAGCCATAGAACTCTGGTGGAATACCTCCGCCACTATGTAAACCAGGATCCTCTCACCTGGGACACCTGGATACCGTACGCAATGTTTGTGTATAATACTACACCCCACAGTAATACAGGCTACACGCCGCATGAATTACTATATGGTTTCCCAGCCGAAATACCCAGTTCTCTCAGACAAAACCCCGAAAGCTCTTATAACTACGACCATTACGCAAATGAATTAAAAATGCGATTACAACATGGTTATCGTACAGCAAAGGGAATACTGATAGAGAAAAAACAAAAATCTAAGGCATACTACGACCAAAAAGTAGGCCGTAAGAAATTTAATGTTGGCGACAAGGTTTTATTAAAGAATCACTCAAGACCTAACAAATTAACCTCCCTGTGGAAAGGCCCCTACGAAATTGTCAAGATCCTATCCGAAGAAAATTCAATCCTCAAAATAGGGAAAGGTACCCGAATAGTCCACAACAACAATATAAAACCATTTGTGGATTAGGCAATCACGAATGAGAAACTCCCAAAAGAAAAAAATAAAAGTTGAGGGAAGGCAAATGTATATATGTATAGACAACCTTACAAAAAAAAAGAAATAAATAAATGCATATACGTGTAGTAAACCCAAAAAAAAAAAAAAAAAAAAAAAAAATCATAAAGTAACACTACCAAAATAGCACGATAATGAATTTAAAATTTGCCTCAACATCTTCCTTTCAAATACTTGAAAACAAATAACAAATAACTTTGTAAATATTGTACAAACATTTTAAATAACCAAAATAAACAAATAAAACAAAAAAAAATTTATATATGAAGACAAATAGTAACTCACTTAATAAAATAAGTTTATAAATATCAGACAATATGACTGACTTAATTGAAAAAAATTTTTGTAATAATAAATAATCTTAAGTTATAAAAGGAAAAACGCAATATATATATACGAAGAAAAAAAAAACGAAAATACAAAAACGAAACTTACGAAACAATGTTAAAATAAGAATTTCTAATATTTATATAAGTACAAAACAGTTTTCAACTAAGATATACTAAGAAAGTAAGAACATTTTTGTATAACTCAAAACAAAGAAAAGAAAAAAGTTGTAGAATTAAATTGTACGTTCAAATACATGAAAAAAAGTTATATATATGAATAAACGCACGACAAATAAGGACAATGAAAAGTCCTCAAAAAAAAAAGAGATAAAATATGTAAATAATAAAAATTTATTGTAATACACCAAAACAAGAAAAAAAAACCCAAAAGTTACAATACGAAATAATGTTAAAATAATGAATTCAAATACTTATATAATTATAAAACAGTATACAATTAAAACGTATACTCAGAAAATAAGAAAATATTTACTTTAAATCAAAACGAAAATTTTTGGAATCAAATGTTTCCTTCTAATACAATATTTAACCAACATGAAAAAAAAACAACTTATACGAAATTTTAAACCAAATGTCTATTATACATACAACCAAAACCGAACTAAATGAATATACCCTTAACTCTAAATAAAATAAAATCAAATAAAAACTTTATTTTTGGATAACCAACAACTACTATTAAGCACATTTATACTAAGAAAATTCAAACCTAAAAAACCAAATTATATTTGTACAAAATTTCAAAAGAAAATATTCTAATTATATAAATAATCATCGTGGAAACTTCGATACACGAATACATTCATAATAAGAAAGAAACAAACTACAAAAATTACACATTTATAATAAATATTGTATACATAAAGCTACTATGTTAGAAAATACCAGGCCTATGCAACGGAATCACGATACTATCATCCTTTATCCTCAACCACACCATTTTCCAGAAAATTAATCTCATAAAGATAAATTTTCTTTTTTTCAAGGAGGGGAGGATGTAGTGCTCTAAAAAGCCCTACCACCTTTTTCCCCATCCATACATCCTAATCCCAGAAATCCTATACCAAAACATTAAATTCTATCAAAATCCTGAAAAACCAAAACTAAATCCAAAATTCGCAAGAAACGAATCAAATATTCGTTTATAGCTTTGCATTTGCCCCACGGCATAATCTCAATTCAAAATCCAGAAATACATTTCAATCTGGTAATTTCCCTAGAAAATTAAGCAAACCAAATCCATGGCAAATCACACCAAATGTTCGAATTTGCCACAAGCAAACAATACCCGAATACCATTCCAAATCCTCACATGCAAATAGATTGATGAAGATTCAGAAAACTGCATCTTATCTAAAACAAACATTGAGCATCGCACGAAATGTATTGAAAATCGAGATTGTTGCACGAAAATGTGTATCTTTGGGATACAATTTTCGATTCCTTTTCCTTTATAAAGGAATAGTATAGTGATCTCCGGGCCTAAACTTAACCCTAAATATAAATATAAATATAACTTAACCTAACTTAGTCTGATTATTATAAAATGAGCTATAAACAAAACAAAGTTTTATAATTAATGGGATTTATGAATTAAAGGATGTGGAATGAGGTCAGTTATGGGTTAGTGGTAGAGTATTTCTCTCCGGTTGTTCGTTGGAAAAGCGTAGGATGTTGGAAAATGGTTGGACGTTACAGTATTTGAACTGGTTAGGGGTAACTTCGGTGTTGTGGTATATGATCTCATTTGAATCATTTACCAGTCTGCCTGAGGCGAAGATAGCTCTGGTGTGGAGACAGTTGGGATAGTTAGTTCTGATATCTAGAGGGTTCTCTAAGAGCGAGGTTATTATGGGATTGGGATTATTTTGTAGGTTTTCGATAAATTTGATAGACAGTTCGAGGAATCGTCTATCGAGGCGCTCGATACCAGCGGTATTGTAGAGTTCGACGTTACTATAGTACTTATAGGAGTTAGGACGACGATGTAGCCCAGAGACATACCTAAAGCATTTTCTTTCGAATACTCGTAATTTCTCCATTTGGGAGGGAGTGATATGGTACCACAATGGGCACGCGTACGTGAGTGTGGGCCTGATAATTTGTTTGTAAATGAGCAGTTTGACTTTGTGAGAGAGACTATTAGGTTTCCACATTACTCTTCTACAGAGATTAAGCTGAATTGTGGCTTTTTGAAGGGAATTTTTAATGTGGGAGGAAAAAGACCAGTTATTAGAAAAAGTGATTCCCAGATATTTTAGGGTTTTGGAGGGTTTTATCAGAGTATTGTTCAGTTGAATCTTAATTTTGTTGTGGCAACGTCTAGTGTTGTTTGTACAGTGCTCGTTTTTGCCCTTGAACACTATGAGCTGCGTTTTATTTGGATTAAGGTGAATTTTCCACTTATTAAAGTATGATGATAGGTTAGGGAGGAAGTTGTTAATGCGGTTTCTTGCAGCCTTAACAAATTTGCTGCTAGAGTAAATTAATGTATCATCAGCATAATTCAGCATCACAACATTAGGAGATACGGGTTGAGGAATATCTGAGGTATATAACAGATATAAAATTGGCCCTAAAATGGAGCCTTGGGGAACACCCGCGGTTATGGTGTGGGTTTCTGAGACAGAAGAATTTATTCTCACAACGAATTTTCTGGCAGAAAGATATGAGGCTAAGAGCTTTGTTGTGTGAGAGTTTAGATTAAATATGGAGTGCAGTTTGTACAGAAGTCCTGAGATCCAGACGCAATCAAACGCCTTAGAAATATCGAGAGATATACACACAGTAGGGCTTTGGTTTTGGAGACCAGTTGTAACATCGTGTGTGAGTTTTAGTAGAGCATGACATGTGGATTGTCGCTTACGAAATCCGAACTGACAGTTAGGGATGAGTGCATTCTCATTGGCAAATGAGAGAAGATTTTGGTAGATCTTGCGTTCCAGTATCTTACTTAATGTACTTAATAGGGATATTGGACGATAATTGCAAGGACTATTACTACTACCGGGCTTCTTAATAGGAATTACTACCGCAGTTTTCCAGTTCTCTGGGAAGTGCGATGCATTAATTATATGATTAAGAAGAATGAGGATGGGAAGTAGATTCGGTGGGCGCAGCCTTTTAAATAGAAGACGTGGGATTCCATCTAATCCAGTTGACTTTTTGTTATTTCCTGATCTTACGATCTCGGATAATTCGTCCGCAGTTAGAAAATTTGTAGTGTCTAAGGGGTGTGAAGCTATGTTTGTGTTGTTGAATTCACCGATGAAAGGAGTAAAAGATGGGAATAATCTGTTTGAGATGTATTCGTTTACTGTGTTCTCAAAGCCAGGAGTTGAGAGAGAATTATTTTGCTCATGGATCTTTGCAAAGTGTTCTGCGAGGCAATTTGCTATGTCCGAATCGGACTGGGCAATATTATTGCTGATCGGGTTAATGAGATGGTCAATTCGGGGTTTATATTTACGACCAGTTAATTGGTTGATGTTTTTGAAAATATCCCGATTTGGTTTGATATTTTTAAGTGTGGAGATGTAGTTTTCATCTGCGAACTTTTTCAACTGCTCATTTATCAGAGTGGATAGGAGTTGGATTTGGCTTTTAATAAAGGGGCAGTATCTTGTATGAAGTTTACGGCGGAGCTGCTTTTTAAGGCGCAATAATTTGATTAGGACGCTGGGCAAAGGCTTTCCTAAATAGTTATGAGGAATGGTTGTCGGGGTGTTTTTGCTGAGAGCCTCCTTAAGAATTTGCTCTATTCTTAAAGATGCTTGATCGATTTCAGTAGGGAGTAAGTTAGATGCTTCAGGGATATACAAGTCAGAGAAACTTATCGCTATGTCCCTATTGACTTTTCTCCAATTTGTTTTGGTGAAGTTTGGGACAGGGTTTGACGAGTATAGTGGATCGAAAGAGGGGATTTGGATCGTGGTGTGAACGGAACCATGATCAGAAGGAAATATAAAGGAGACTGTAGGTGGACCCGCTGAATAAACATCGTCGGACTTGAGGAAGAAGTCGATTGTTGACCTGGCTGAGCTAGAGACACGAGTTGGCTGTAATGGGGAGTCAATGTTAGTATATGGATAAGACTGGAGGAGGGCTAGCAATTGGCGACCATATTTGTTGCATTTATTATCATTGAATGCTGTGTGACGAGCATTCCAGTCTCCTCCGATTATAAATGGAGCGGGAACGGATTGTTGGATAATCTGCGAAATGTCAGTATCTGGGAAATCTGGTTGTCGTGAAGGGTGAATATAAATGGATGCTAAGACGAGCACTTTATTGTTCTCACAGAAAAGTTTTACTGCTGTGTATTCAATGCTGGATATACCGGTGAATCTAATTTCACTGAATTGAAATTTTTTGTGAATTAAGATGCCGGTACCTCCATGAGATCCATTAGTTCTGGGGTTAGAAACTAAAGTGTAATTGGGAATTGAAACTCGGGAATTTGGTTTGAGCCAGGTCTCTGAAAGGAAGAGGATATCTGGGGAAAACTTTTCAACAAACAACCGGAGGTGTTGCTTACGTATGTTAGAGTAAATGGATTCTGTGTTGAGGGAGCCTTGAGGGAGATTAAGTAAAGTAAAAATAAGAAATTCCTGGTTTTCTGACCTTTTCCAGGAAGACAAAACCCTACTAAATGTATAAACACACATCTAGCCTGTAACTCTTAAAACATTGTTTGGAAAATGTATTATAATAATAATTACATGTAAGCAATTGTCACGAATTTAATTTTAAATCACTGTATTACTTAAATGTACAAATTTTAATTATGGTTAATAAATCCAGTTTTAAAAAAAAAAAAAAAAATGATCTCCGGGCCGCAGTTAAATATCATCCGTTGTCCCTGAAGGAAAATATCCTGGAGAAGGGCGAAGTTCAAATTGGAAATAAATAAAATACTAAAAGGAAAAACGAGCCTTCTTTTTCATTTTACTGGTGAGTAAAGCATAGGTACACCCTCAAAGAGAATACTTCTGAAGATCTGGAGTATCACCTGGCCCCCACGGAAACCAGCGGACTTGCGAAGACTGAGGCCAAACCAAAAGGACGTTACTCTTCCCTCTGGATCAGAGGAAGCACGGTTAACGACCCCTTGTAGGACAAGATTTCAGGAGCGGTCTGTTTTAAGAGATCGCCTTGTCCTTTTAAGGATCAGGAGACTCGCGTCCTGAAACTAACCCCTACTAAACACAACAGCAGGCTTCTTTGCTTCTTGCGGTGCATCGGATTTCTTGGCATCTTTCTTCGCTCCGTCTCGTACGTCTCTCCAAAATCGTTCGTGCGGTCTTGAATCTCACGCACTTTGTGAGTACGTGTTCCGCATTTTCTATTTTGCCTTCACAATACAAGCAGTATGGGTGATTCACATGCTTATACTTCTGCAAGCATTGCCGGAAGCATCCATGTCCTGATATTAGCTGAGTCAAGTAATTCAGCTCGCCATGTTTTCTTTTCACCCATGTTTCTATATCAGGTATCATGGTGTGGGTCCATCTTCCTTTGGTGGAATTGTGTGTGTGTGTGTGTGTGTGTGTGTGTGTGTGTGCGTGTGTGTGTGTGTGTGCGTGTGTGTGTGTGTGTGTGAATTGATGCGTATTCTCAGATGGATGGTATCGCGGCAAAATGTCTGAAGAGGCGGACAACATTCAGCAAATTTAGTTAAACAACGACCGTGGTAGTACCTATAGGAAAGAGATAGGCATGATACAGTTCGCCTATGTTCTAACGGCGGATTTGATCGACTTACAGCTGGTTCCCCAATAAGTTTCACTGGTCGCTTTTGCATCCTATCGAGCACGTGTAGTGAAGTTTTGGATGCGCCTGATCAAATATGGGAGTTGAACTCCATTTTGGGATGAATGTACGTCTTGTGTGGCCAGGTTGGATGGAGTGAAATATTTTTGGATCTCTTAAGGAACTCTACAAATTCGGCCGGACTTTTCACAGTTTCGAATATCTAGTCAAACCAATTAAGAGTCGAATTAATTCGAGTGACGCGGATTGATAGTACCTTGGAAGAGTCGTTCATCGACAGTATATTTACTTTGGGGTTCGATTTTGACTACAAGAGCCAGCATTGAGTTTTTTAAGCATTGAATTCTACTTGGTTACATAATTCCCATTGATATATCTTGTTGAGGTATGAATTCAATGTATTTAACATAACCTGCTGATTGATAATGAAGTTCGAACAGTTTGGTCTGGAATGTTCGTATGAGTATGAGAAACTGCTATCATCAGCAAACGAGTGAATTGGGTTGTGGGTAATGAACAACTGATCATCTGTAAAGATGAGGAAGAGAGTGGGTGAGAGTACAGAACCTTGCGGTACACCCACATTAATTTGGTGGGAAGCAGATTTGACACAATCAAAAATCACTTGAATTGAAGGGCCAGAAGTCTCTTATCCATTGGATCAGGGAATTGTCTACTCCCTATGAATGTAATTTTGATAAAAAGGCTGGATGCCAAACTCTGTCGAAGGCTTTCTAGATATCCAGTGCAACAACCTTGCTTTCACCGAAGTAGTGGATGGAATAGCTAACTTTTCGGGAAGGTACGACATCAAATCTCCTGTAGACGTGTTGCTACGAAAGCCATATTGGCGATAAGAGGAGAGGGACAATTTGTCACCCTTTTTGGGAATTGGTTAAATGTTCCTGACATCCATCTATCTGGGAAACGGCCGGTAGAATAAGACAAATGGGAGAGTTTCCGCAGTGGTTTAGCGAGTGAAGAGGAATATCTCTTCAAAAGAATTGGGGGAATGCCATTCGGACCAGCGGATTTGTTTGCGTTTAGATCTTTCAGTACACGGTCGGAAGTGAATCTGACTCATGGATGACACGCGTGACCAGCGGATTTGTTTGTGTTTAGCTCTTTGAGTGTTGGGCGACAGTACGCGTTCGGAAGTGAATGTAGCTCATGGTGTGCTACTTATGCTCAAGTTGAGGTGGAACTGATGTGGTATCGGGCAGCGTTGAGTTGGTTGCAAAATGTGCGGCAAGTAGATTCGCTTTCTCTATTGTACTGCTGAGTGGTCTGTCATCGACTATAACCGAAGGAAAGGATGAGGAGACCAGGTTTCGGATGTTTTTCACGAGTGCCTAGAAGTTTCTACTGCCTGTGGGAGAGTGTACAATTTTTTGTCTCACTCTCTGGTCATTCAAGAACCTTGGGTGATGAATATACGCGGTGCAGTTATTTCTAGCTCTCTTAAATCTTTTCCGGTTTTCCTCAGTATTGTTTGATTTATACAACCGGAAGCTCAACTCTTTAGCCTTAATGGCTTCTCTGCACCCGGAATCGAACCACATATTTCTCATGTGTTTGATACTCTTTACTCTGTGTGGAATAAAGGTTCGCATGCGAAGCAGAATCGTGTCTGTCAATGTGTCCGCTATAGAGTCAACATCGTTATTGAGCAAGAATAACAACCAATTTAAGTTCGCAAAAAAGTCGTTCAGACCTTCCCAGTTGGCTTTCTCATAGAACCACAATTTTCTTTTGGTAGGTTTCTCTTTAACGTTGCTGTTGGTTGGAGCAAATTTAGCTGACACGACACAGTGGTTAGAAACAGATCCAGTGTGTTGGCGGAATGACCAACTATCTCTGGTATCCGTGTTGGCTCATTGACAAGTTGAGTTAAACTCTTTGAATCAGCTAAGAGCTGGACATACTGACCTTCAGGTTTTGCGTGACCGGAGTGGAAAAGCCACAGAAAGTTATACACACTAAAATCACCCACAATAACGATGTCAGTGTGTGGATACAGTGATCGATAGAACAGAATTCATTAAAGTATGCGTTTCTCTTTCGGTTTGGGGGTCTGTGGAGAAAACAGTAATATGTGATATAACGTGAAGTTTTAGCCAGGAGAAATTAAATTCTGGATTGGTCCCGAGCCCTTATTGTGGCATGAGGGATATCACTTCGTACGGCTTGACCACGATGTGCAAAGAACAAAGGCACTAAGTTGTAACCGGGTATAGTAAAATCCAAAATATCTGTATCACTTATTACCTGGGTCTAACTAAGTGCAAGGATTGCTGGCTTCTGGTTAGAGACGTGCGTGGGCAAATTGCATCTTAGGCCGCAAATGTTACAAAGATCGACGTGAAATTCCCGATTCATTGGAATGGCCTAACACAACCAACACCGCCTCAGAAAAGGATGCGAGTCGGAACTGTGGGGAGGGGTATTGCGCCAAGACACGGGCACTGGGTTCACTTTCCTCCTCCATCATACTCTAAACAGCTCCGGCGCAAATTGTCCATCAACGAAAGAAATAAATACACCCAGTACTGTTTATTTACTGAAAACTTGCTTTATTGTTCACCAGATTCTTTTTGTTGACATGTATTCGATTTTACACAATTTAATTGGGTTGGTTAATTGTTATTATCCACTACAGATTTTACACCATTTAATTGGGTTAAAGCTACAAGTTCCGGTTACAGTGAAAACGAATCGTACGAGCAAGGAAAAATTATATAAGGCTGTCTGCACTTTTGCACGACTCTACTTCTAGCACGCTTACTCGACTCGCGGCGGATTTGCATGCGCATCGGGGAGCGGGAGTGGCATGACCGGCTCGGTCGGCAGACGTAATAGGACTCGCCGATATCAAATCGCTGGCAAAAGAAATTCGGCCAGTGGCACTGGCTCTCTTAAATTAAGGATGCATTTCCTGTTCCAAGAGAGACTTAAAGTCTCTCTTTGGAGGTAACCAACCAGCTCTCATAGAGAAGATCATGAAGGTACACATGTATGTGTGTACGTTGGTTCTTTCATGGAACAAAGCCATGAGGACGAATCTGAAACAAAGAAAGGGCATAATGTGCATCCATGAGATGTGAGTTTGGCTAAGCAAACAAACCGAATCTCATTGGGTGCTAATTGGGTTTCTGTTTGTTCATGCCGCTAGTCATGAGAAGCAGATTCAGAAATGTGTAGGACAAAGAAATCGTATAGATCATTGTCTAGGAATGTGCATTGCATCTGTTTTGATAGGCCGTAATGCTGGTGGATATGCTGCTAATTGGTTTAACCGTATTTACAGGGAATTGGTGTCTATTGCATCGGCGCCAAGGGTAAGCATACCATTCCTATTTGCATTTGCCTATGCTGTAGGATTTAATTTATGGTTTAAGACGCGAGATGCGTATATTTGCTTTTGTCCCTGGGGTATAGGTCGCCAGCCGATGTGTATGTCAAGGAATTTATTATACGCATGGTGAGGCTGGGAATAGGCGACGCAATGTTCATGATCCCTGTCATGATGGTTACATTGTATGTAAACCAAATTGTTTTGTTTTCAGTAATTCGACCAGGATCATGCGTATATAAGATTCGGATTTGCCTGGCAACCGAAGGTTCTGAATTGGGCTTGGGATTAATGAAGTTTGGAACCGAATTCTTATAGAGAATTTTGAATTCGAATTCGAAGGAGGGTAAGAGATCTCTTCCAGGAGCTTTTAGCTAAATACATATGATAAATTTGTTGAGTGAAGTATTTACAGGTGCTAATGCGATTGCATTAGCAGAAACTTATGAAAGCTGGGTTGTAGTTATGGGGGTTCTTTGGGTAAATAGACAGCGGGGTTTGGCGAAAACGACACAGAACCAGCGATAGATGAGCGAAAGCAACCACAACTGTGTTATACTTTTATTGCACTACCTCCGTGCCGGAATCCAGATCACATCTCTTCCATCACAACTTCCCAAGCTTGCTCTCTATCATTGCACTTCACACTAACCCCCGTAACACACGAAACCCTCTTCTCTTCTATCTGCCCAGCCACCACATTTCTTACGGCTCTAATGAACTCATTTCGCTAATGCTGAGGTGGGCAAACTCTTACCCTATCTCCTTCGATTTCCACCTTACATCTACTGCACTCAAACTCCGTCTCCCCCCCCCTGACCTTGCCTCGCCCGACGTATATCCCCTCACAACCCGTACACATTCCAACACATATGCCGCTCACTGTTCGCTGTCTCACATATAGCCACATTTGCCACCCCCACATACACTCGCTCTTCTCCAGCCTCCTACCTCCCCTACCCCGAAGTCCTCTTCTCCTTCCCTGTTTTTTGTCATTGTTTTTTTTTTTTTTAAATATATATATAATTTTCTTTTTGTTTTTTTTTCTTTTTTTAATTACTACTTTAATTTTAAGTTAATTTATAAGGATTATATTTATTGTAACTAAGCTTGAATTAAGCCGAATAAATAACTAAATAAGTGACGAATATTATGCCACTCAGACACAAAACTCTTCAAAGATTATAAAGCAATCGAGGATATCGACGCCTGAAGGACGCAACACAGGTACGAAAATGAGGAAAAAAAGACGCAAGGAAAGAAAAGGCTATGAAAATTTCCCGCACTGTAAACTCACACAATCACCACACTACGGCACGACTCCCATAGATATCACTGCACTACACTCGGAGGCGTGTGTGGTGGTCCGTTTGTTTAGTTCGGATCCCACAGAAGACTTGACGCGGGAATCGGTAGTGCAATTGTGTATCTTGTGTTTACTTAAGATACCCTAAACAGATTGCACAATTGATCGGATGCCACGGATCAAGAGGCAGAAGCGCGCGTGCTGACTCGTCGGCGTATACACTTCGAATGATATGAAAAAGAATTTCAAAGATAAACGCAACGGCATTACGTCTTAGAACTCCCAGAGATCGATTCTAGGTTCTGCGACTTGCTCTAAGATTATAGAAATGAACACTTAAAGCGCTTAATCAATACAATTGCAAATAATAGTGAATTCATCTTCTGTACGCTGGCATATTGGAACCTCCTTATGGGCTTAGTACTGGGGACATTCCTGGTAAAAATGTTTATAAGACAATCGTTAATAACAAACATCTTTTAAAAATGCAACATTGAATTCTTTTCTAACATTTGAGAAGCCATCTGCAGATTACCAAATGGTAAAAGGTGGACGGTGTATGGGCGGTCGCCCAAAGGGTGGTTGTCCATAGGGCAGACGTCCAAAGGATGGTAGACCAAAGGAATGCCGACCAAAGGGTGGCCGAACAAAGGGTGATCGACAAGAGGGTGGCGGACCAAAGAGTGGTTTTCGTCTGGGCGTGTAATGTCTTAATTTTCTTCGTATTGGTGCCGGGGGAGTTCCGGAGGCGTTCCTGGAGGTGTTCCTGGCGAAGGTGTGGCTAGAGGTGTTACTGGCGGAGGTGTTGCTAGAGGTGTTCCTGGCGCAGGTACTACTGGAGGTGTTGGTGGCGGAGGTACTACTGGAGGTGTTCCTGGCCGAGGTACTACTGGAGGTGTTGCTGGCGGAGGTACTACTGGAAGTGTTCCTGGCGGAGACATTACTAGAGGTGTTCCTGGTGGAGGTACTACTGGAGGTGTTCCTGGCGGAGGTACTACTGGAGGTGTTGCTGGCGGAGGTACTACTGGAGGTGTTGCTGGCGGAGGTACTACTGGAGGTGTTCCTGGCGGAGGTACTACTGCAGGAGTTCCTGGCGGAGGCATTACTAGAGGTGTTCCTGGCGGAGGTACTACTGGAGGTGTTGCTGGCGGAGGTAGTACTGGAGGTGTTCCTGGCGGAGGTACTACTGCAGGAGTTCCTGGCGGAGGCATTACTAGAGGTGTTCCTGGCGGAGGTACTACTGGAGGTGTTCCTGGCCGAGGTACTACTGGAGGTGTTGCTGGAGGTGTTCCTGGCGGAGGCATTACTAGAGGTATTGCTGGCGGAGGTACTACTGGAGGTACTACTGTAGGAGTTCCTGGCGGAGGCATTATTAGAGGTGTTCCTGGCGAAGGTACTACTGGAGGTGTTGCTGGCGGAGGTACTACTGGAAGTGTTCCTGGCGGAGACATTACTAGAGGTGTTCCTGGTGGAGGTACTACTGGAGGTATTGCTGGCGGAGGTACTACTGGAGGTACTACTGTAGGAGTTCCTGGCGGAGGCATTATTACAGGTGTTCCTGGCGAAGCTACTACTGGAGGTGTTGGTGGCGAAGGTACTACTGGAGGTGTTGGTGGCGGAGGTACTACTGGAAGTGTTCCTGGCGGAGACATTACTAGAGGTGTTCCTGGTGGAGGTACTACTGGAGGTGTTCCTGGCGGAGGTACTACTGGAGGTGTTCCTGGCGGAGGTACTACTGGAGGTGTTCCTGGCGGAGGTACTACTGGAGGTGTTGCTGGCGGAGGTACTACTGGAGGTGTTCCTGGCGGAGGTACTACTGCAGGAGTTCCTGGCGGGGGCATTACTAGAGGTGTTCCTGGCGGAGGTACTACTGGAGGTGTTGCTGGCGGAGGTACTACTGGAGGTGTTCCTGGCCGAGGTACTACTGGAGGTGTTGCTGGCGGAGACATTACTAGAGGTGTTCCTGGTGGAGGTACCACTGGAGGTGTTCCTGGCGGAGGTACTACTGGAGGTGTTCCTGGCGGAGTTGTTGCTGGAGGTGTTCCTGGCGGAGGTGTTGCTAGAGGTGTTCCTGGCGGAGGCATTACTAGAAGTGTTCCTGGCGGAGGTACTACTGGAGGTGTTCCTGGCGGAGGTACTACTGGAGGTGTTGCTGGCGGAGGCCCTACTGGAGGTGTAGCTGGAGGTGTTCCTGGCGAAGGTACTACTGGGGGTGTTGGTGGCGGAGGTACTACTGGAGGTGTTCCTGGCGGAGGAACTACTGGAGGTGTTCCTGGCGGAGGTACTACTGGAGGTGTTCCTGGCGAAGGTACTACTGGAGGTGTTCCTGGCGGAGGTGTTGCTGGAGGTATTCCTGGCGGAGGCATAACTAGAGGTGTTCCTGGAGGAGGTACTACTGGAGGTGTGCCTGGCGGAGGTACTACTGGAGGTGTTCCTGGCGGAGGAACTACTGGAGGTGTTGCTGGCGGAGGTACTACTGGAAGTCTTCCTGGCGGAGGCATTACTAGAGGTGTTCCTGGCGGAGGCATTACTGGAGGTGTTCCTGGCGGAGGTACTACTGGAGGTGTTGCTGGCGGAGGTACTACTGGAGGTCTTCCTGGCGGAGGTACTACTGGAGGTGTTCCTGGTGGAGGTACTACTGGAGGTGTTCCTGGCCGAGGTGTTGCTAGAGGTGTTCCTGGCGGAGGTACTACTGGAGGTGTTCCTGGCGGAGGAACTACTGGAGGTGTTCCTGATGGAGGTACTACTGGAGATGTGCCTGGCGGAGGTGTTGCTGAGGGTGTTCCTGGCGGAGGTGTTGCTAGAGGTGTTCCTGGCGGAGGTACTACTGAAGGTGTTGCTGGAAGTTTTTCTGGCGGAGGTACTACTGGAGGTGTTCTTGGCGGAGGTGTTGCCGGAGGTGTTGCTGGCAGAGGTACTACAGGAGGTGTTGCTGGAGGTGTTCCTGGCGGATGTACTATTGGAGGTGTTGCTGGCAGAGGTACTACAGGAGGTGTTGCTGGAGGTGTTCCTGGCGGAGGTGTTCCTGGCGGAGGTGTTCCTGGAGGAGTTGTTGGAGGCGTTCCTGGAGGATTTGCTGGAGGTGTTTCTGAAGGAGTTGCTGGAGGTGTTGTCGGAGGAGTTTGCGGGGGTTGAGCTTCAGTAATACGCACCATGTAACCAAAACTAAGTACTCCGCAGACAAATGCTAACGACAGCTTCATCTTGCTTTGTCTAATGAACTTGTTAACTGTGGTATCAATTACGACTTTCTTGCCTTTTATATCTTGTGCAGATAACAAATTAGTCACCAAATTATTTGCGCGTTTCAAATTGGCAACAGATGTATTGAATAATATGTTTCATTTGCGTCTGCAATTGTTAATATAAATTCAATCGACACTAATTAGAGTCAATACTTTTAAAAGTCTTTGAACTTAATTGATTGTAAATATAAATCATGCGTAAATGTGTTTTCTTAAACAACACACATTTGTATTCCATCATCATCGGCACTACAACCGGGAGCCGGTCTTGGCCTTATTTAACAAGTCCTGAGGACTGTTTAATTTTCCATAATTATTGGTTTTTTTTTTCGGGCAAGGTCTTGCGCCACACATTTGTATTTGCTCGCGCTAAAATCCAACTACGTTGATTCGTTTGAACAATTTAAAAATATAGTACTAGGTTTGATGCAAATATATCCAGCAGATAGCAGCTAGAAGATAACAAATAACTATTGTATTAATAACGAATAATATAACTGTACTTCTTAGCGGTTCTATGGATTCCTTATTTTATAATCCACGTGCCTAAACGAACGAGAGTGAAGATGTCGATGTTTATTTATTTTAAATTATTGAAGGTTAAATACGCAGTGATGCATGCTCGTATTATTCGACTTTTTTTTACACTAATGCGCGAGTTATGGTTTCCGCGAGTTTTTCTCTCCGCACCAATTTATAATAGTCACTTTTATAATTTCTTTATTTATTTATTCTTTTTATTTAATTTAATATATGTTCCTTTTTGCTTTCTTTTGAACTTTACACATTGTTTAAATTCTATTAAATATAATTTCTCTTTACTTTTATAGTTCACAGTGTTCTTACTTATTATTTACAAATGCTCGATCTTATCTATTCGCTTCTATTATTATTGTACAAAGTTATTAGGCACTTCCTCCTTTCTTTATTAATTCTTCACTACTTTTTATTTTGTGCACTTTAACTTAGCACTATGCGACAATACTTTACTTTATTTCGAACTGCAATGCTTCTTATCTTTACTTGCATATATATTTATATCCAAACTTATTTGTCCACTTCGCTTATCATTATTAAAAGTAATTAGGCACTACTTCCTTTCTTTATTTACTTCTTCACCACTTTCTCTTTAATCAATACATTTTCACTTAACTGTATATGAATGGCACTATTCTTTATTTCCAGCTTTCAGCATTTCTTATCATAAATTACGTAGATTCTAGTTTACTTCTATTACTATTGCTAAAACTCATTAGGCACATTTTCCTTTCTTTATCAATTCTTCACTCCTTTCACTTTATTCCTTGCTAAGCACTCACTTCCCGGACTCGTCGTCACTACTCCGCTTTTCACTTCTCAGATACCACTATCGAACAACTCTTCGTCAAGCCTCCAGCAAACATTCTGCCTTCCATCCTGTTTGAACTTCTGTTCGTCACCTCGGGGTCAACACCTCCCGATGACGATAATGCAATTACATTTTGCAGTGAGCCAATTTCCGTATTTTAACTTCAATTCGCGATTCCTTTACACTGTGGCGTCAGCCGATATTTCTTCATCGATTGTCGCCATAGTTCAATATTCGCAATCGCGAATTGACCCAATTAATTTTGTGCAATTACTTTTTTTCTTTTCGATTTATTAACCGTGCCAAAATATGCAATTAATTGCTTTATGTTATTGAATCTGAAATATGCAATTAATTGCTTTATGTTATTGACTCTGAAATATGCAATTAATTGCTTTATGTATTATCTTCTACTTGTTTTGGGGAATGCAATTAATTGCTTTATCGTCCCGGTGGTCATCTGAGTTTAAAATCGGGTGGCGTTTTTCTGTTTGAGTGTATCAATGACTTCTTGTACATCATCTTTGTCTATGATGTCACTGACACACTTAACACGCGCACAAAAGGTGATTTTGAAGTACCCTTAAGTATCAGAGCACAGTGCGAGGGGAACGAGAGGAAGTGGATAATGAAATGGGGTATGGATGTAATTGCGAATAGACAGTTGGGTTTTATGTCAAATTCAACTTTATTGGAAAAGATACTTATGCAAGGATTTCTAGGTAGGAAACTCCTAACTGTACTGCAAGCTCTTCTTGAATTTGACATGATTTCATTCAGTAAAACTTGAAGTTCTTCGTCGACGTGGAGCGTCCTCAAAACTAAAATTTCCTTCGCGAAATCTTGCAAATCATTTTTTTTACAGTTGAATGTCTCATAGAATGTTCGCCAAAGTAGAATTAATCAATTGCATAACTTGAGCAGTGTTTTTTTTTTTTTTTTTTTTTTTTTTTTTTTTTTTTTTTGAAAACCGAATAGAGTGCAATAGCGCAAATGCTGCTTATCGACATCCATCTCTATACAAATAATGCACACGGAATGACAGCTCGTAAATGACAAAAACAGCAATTACGAAGTTACATATATCCAAAATGGAGACCGAATTGAATGCGTTCAAATATGTGTTTAATGTAACCAACTTCAGCACCTAGAAACTCGGTCCCACATCTATTACATTGGTCTAAAATGCCTGGACTTTACAATGCCGAGGAAACAGATTATGAGGTAGAGCATTTCACATTCGTGCGGTTCGATGTTTATTTGTGCGTCTGAAGCTGACTGAACGTGACGTGAACTGATGCGCGTTCTCAGTCTGGACAACGACCGTGATAATACCTATACAAAAGAGATAGGCATGATACGTTGCATCTATGTTCCAATGGTGCAATTGATCGACATACGGCTGGGTCGCCCATAAGTTTCACTGCTCGTTTGTGCATCACATCGAGCACGTGAAGCATAGTTTTGGACGCGTCTGACCCAATTTGGGAGTAGAACTTCACTTTGGGACGAATGTTCGTCTTGTAAATAGAGGCCGGGTTGGATGGAGTGACATTTTTTTTTTTGGATCTGTTAAGTAACTCCACAAATTCGCCGGACTTTTCACAGCTTCAAATATCTGGCCGAACCAATTAAGAGTCGAATTAATTCGAGTGACGAGGGTAGATAGTTCCTTGGTTTCGTCGATGCAAGTATTGTTCATCGACAGTATATTTACTTTGGGATTCGCCTTTGACGACAAGGACAGCACTGAGTTTTTAAGGCATTGAATTCTACTCGACTACATAATTCCCATTGATATATCATGTTGAACCGAAATTCAATGCATTTAGCAGAAGCTGCTAATTGATAATGAAGTTCGAAGAGTTTGGTCGGGAATGTTCGTATGAGTATGAGAAACTGAATGTGCTATCATCAGCAGACGAGTGAATTGTGTTGTGGGTAATGGACAAGAGATCATTTATAAAGATGAAGAGCAGAGTGGGCGAGAGTACAGAACCTTGAGAAACACCTACATTAGATTGATGGGAGGCAGATTTGACACCATCAAGAAGCATTTGCGTTACCCACATGGGAAGAGACGAGTGAAAAGTTCGACGTTGATAAACTAAAAGACCCGCACAAAAGGGCTGAATATCAAGACTGACTAACGAATAAATTTAGCATCCTTGAGAACGGGAGTAGTGAGGGAGAGGAAGCCAATAATGTGGACACCAAATTGGCATCGATCAGAAACGTAATCAAACAAACAGTCCAAAAGGTATTAGGATTTAAGAAAACAATTAAGTACACACCTTGGTTTGACCATGAATGCAGGGGGAGGATCGAACCTCAGAGTGATCCACTTAGAAAGATATGATGAAGTCAACGCAGAAAGATACGCGACAATTCGGAAAGCAACAAAAAAAATGCAAATGGGAGAAGATTCGGATCGAAAAAATCCTAGAAAATCAAAGAGCAAAGAGCATCAGAGGTATGTGTGTCGGCATAAATTCAATTAGGAATGGGTACCGCCGTAGAGCCGAAATAATTCTAGAGAGAAACGGCTATCTGGTCACAGAAACAAGCAATATCGTGACGAAATGGAAGCAGTATTTGGAAATAAACGCACCAGACGTACATATAGCCGAGCCTCAGATCACAGAGCCCTCTTTCAGCGAAGTTGTAGATGCAATAAATCGATTGAAAAACAAGTCTCCCTTGTCGATTGCATACTGGGAGAGCTTATGAAGCATGGAGGAGAGACCACCCCTCGAAAGATCCTCCAACTGATTAAAACAATATGGGGTAAGGAAGCCACTCCGGAAGAATGGAAAACGTCAATAGTCCTCCCCATTTTCAAAAAAGTCGACAGACCTGACTACGAAAACTACAGAGGAATATCATTGCTCCCAACTATATACAAAATACTAACAAATGTCATACTGGCGAGAATCACACCGTACGTAGAAGAAATGTCGGTTAACATGCCACCAAATATTTACAGTAAGGCAACTACTGGAAAAGATGTGGGAATACGGAGGGACGGTTCACCAACTGCTCGTTGACTTCAAAAAACCCAACGACTCAGTCGCAAGGCAAATACTCGACCATATCGTAATTGAGCTGGGAGTCCCGAAAAAATATGCCGACCTCATTCAAATCTGCATGAACGAAAATAAAGGGCGAGTTAGAATAGAAAACCACCTCTCAGAACCATTTGAAACCTGAGACGGACTAAAACAGAGGGATGGCCTCTCACCATGTGTTTTTAACCCTGTGCTCGAGTATGTTATCAGAAAGGTACAAGACGACAACATGGCCGGATCAACCCTGAACGGGGTCACACAAGTGCTCGTATATGCGAATGACATCGCCGTTTCGGCCGATAATCTAGAAACTGTAAGTAAAAACAGTGAAATCATCATGCAAGCGGCAGAAGAGGTGGGCCTAGAAATAAACGAAGACAAAACAAAATACGTGATTACGGCAAGAGCAGGTCGACTTCAGGGAACACATATAAACGTCACAGGCAAGATATTTGAAAAAGTTAAAGATTTTAAATATCTGGGAACAATATTGACAGCCAGTGTTGTATTCCAGAATACTACCCTTATTAAATTTAACACTGAATCTCCTAACACATCCTTAAAAACTTCACTTAACATATATTACATTCTCACTTAATACATACCATTCATAAACATTCACAATATTACCAGTTACAGCACACTTAATAACTTGCACCTTTTTATTTATTCAAAAACATAGTAACTTGGATTTTCGTCCAAATTTGATTGAATGTGAAAAGTCACGGAGAGAAAATTAGAATAGAAAAAGTCAGTTGAGAAATACAGTCGAGGAAGTTAGTTGAAGTAGAAGAGTTTTGAATCAAGAGTTTTGAGAAGAGTTTTAAAAGAAGAGTTTTGATTGTAGAGTTGTAATATAAATTAACTATAGTTTGAGTTGTGTAAATAAATATGAACACTAAAAATAAAACTAAACGCATTTATTAAAACCTCCACGCTCTTCCCTCGATAAAAAGAGGAAGCACGGCGATTGGAGTTGCAACACCAGTAACGAAATGTCGAAGGAAATTAACAAAAGACGACTGCATTCCGGCAACTGTAGTTGACACGCGGTCAGTAAACAGCTGAAAGCCAAACTGCTATCACGTAATATAAAGCTCCGCGTCTATAGAACCATAATCATGCCGATTGTTCTATACGGATACGAAACCATGGGCTCTCACAAAACGGGAAGAAAACAAATTACGCGTATTTGAGAATAAAGTTTAAAGGGGTATATTTGGAGGTAAATATGACGAGGAGGCAGGACAATGGAGGAAACTCCACAACCACGAATTGAAAGAGCTATACCGCAAACCTACAATAGTGAGAGTAATCAGGTCACGAAGATTAAGATGGGCCGGACATGTGGCACGAATGGGCAACGATAGGACCGTGTGTAGAATTCTTGACGGTAGACCAACGGGAAAGAGACCGACAGGACGGCCGCGACGGAGATGGGAGGACAATGTAAGGTTTGACCTTGAGGAGATGGTCAAGGATGGAAGGAGAGTGCACAGGACAGGGAACGATGGCGGAGTCGAGTCGGTGAGCTCATGGACTTCCGGGTTCTTACAGCCAATAAGTAGTAACAGTAATAGTAATAGTAATAGTAATAGTAATAGTAATAGTAATATTAATAGTAATAGTAATAGTAATAGTAATAGTAATAGTAATAGTAATAGTAATAGTAATAGTAATAGTAATAGTAATAGTAATAATAATAGTAATAGTAATAGTAATAGTAATAGTAATAGTAATAGTAATAGTAATAGTAATAGTAATAGTAATAGTAATAGTAATAGTAATAGTAATAGTAATAGTAATAGTAATAGTAATAGTAATAGTAATAGTAATAGTAATAGTAATAGTAATAGCAATAGTAATAGTAATAGTAATAGTAATTGTAGTAGTAATACTAATAGTAATAATGGGGGATGGGTGCGAACATACAGGGCAAAGTCTTTGATTGCCTTCAAGCCGGCGAAGGCCAGGACGATCCTTGTCCCTGTTCAATCCAAATTGACATGCAGTCTCCACGTGACACCCCTGGATAGCTACTTTGACACCCGCCAAGTAGTGAACCAATGAATGCAGCGACATCCTGAGAAAGGTTGGCGCAAGGCTAATAACCAGGCCCATAAAAATGAATTATTATGGCAAATTTAACAAGCCTCGGATATGGACCGGATACACGGCGACGACCACGGAAACGAAAATGGCTAAATGATTTAAGAATTTTTACATGGAACGTACGCTCACTATACAGAGCTCGAGCAGCACCGCAGCTAGCCGATGCCCTGTCCGAATATAAGGCTGACATAACAGCATTGCAAGAAATAAGATGGGCGGGGAGTGGTGTTATTAAAAAAAAAAAAAAGTATGACATTTATTACAGCTGTCAATAGTGAGAGTAATCAGGTCGGAAGGATTAAGATCGGTCGGGCATGTGGTGCGAATAGGCAATCCTAGGTCCGTGCGTAGAATTCTTGCTGATAGACCAACGGGAAAGAGACAGGTAGGACGGCCGCGACGGAGATGGGGGGACGATGTTAGGTTTGACCTTGAGGAGATCGATGGTCGACCGTGGAAGGAGAACGCACAGGACAGGGAACGAAGGCGGGGAGTCGGTGAGGTCAAGAACTTCCGGGTTCCTACAGGCCAATAAATATAAAAATAGTAATATACGGTAAATTGTGTTAATATCCTGATTTTCATGAAAGATTTTCAGGTTTTCTCGGTTTCTCTTACCCACATGATGATGATGTTGTTAGACGTTAAATGTTCCTCCATGCTCGTTACTTTTTCCTTTAGTTTTAGGTCTCTGACTTTAATTCCACGATTTCACGCGTAAATGGGACAAGTTTTTGATCCACTTGTGTTATTATTTCTTTCGTTTGGTTTTGCATTTCGACTTTTATCATTTCATAAAAATGTTAAAGATCATCCTTTTTCTTGTATCTTTTATTCACTGTTCATTATTTACAACTTTTGTTGTTTACAGTGACTTCTTATAACACGAATGCGGCCGATATGGCCCGTCTCGATCTTAGTTACCAGAATCTTCATTGTCATAGTTTCTCTCAAGTATTTATAGTGAAGTGCCTCAGGGTTATTTTCTAATCTCTTGATAAGGAAGTGATAACGATAATGTCATCCAGTCATTGTCTATTCTCTTGAAGATTCAGGATAAGAGATGATAACGATGCTGTCGTCCAGTAATTTTCCACGCCGGCTGAATGTTGCTATGGGTGTGATAATCGTGTGTACATCTGGTGTTTGGTGATGTCTCTTTTGTCTTGTGTACCGGTTTCATTCCCTTACTTGCGCGAGATCACTGAATTTATCGTACGTCTTGTTGTGTGTTGATTATTAAGTAAATTAATTTAAGTTTTCTATTTTATTCAAGTTGTAGTCCGCAATATAATAAATTTACATAAAGATTTTGTACATATACAGTTGTTATACTGTGGCGTTTCTAACAGATACACACACAATATACAGCAAATAGTGAAGAACACCGAAAGAAAATCGAATAAGAAAATGCATCAGCCGTATACCAAGCAATAACGTGGCAATTCTACACCAGTTAAGTGTAATTAAGCTTAGAAATCGAATTCGTACACGCGGCAGTGGCCTGATGTGTTGAGCATTCGATCCATTTTTAGTGATTCTAACCGTCATAGCGTCAGTTCGAATCACACATTTTTCACTATCGTCGCAAACGCTATAAGACACTTCTATTGTACAACTAATTACCTTTTCCACAAAATGTCGAGATTTTGACTTTATAATATATTTATAAAAGGGAGTAACATGAATGCACGTCTGTACTGTTTGATGGGGACCACCGCTTATCTATAACTACACTATACTAACTCGAATGGCTTCACTCGTTTTTGTCCTCTGACTAAGCCATCATTATCCATAATGTAGAGAGTCTGGATGTTGACGTGCTTACGAATTCGTTGTCCATGTTTTTGAGCATACTTCTTGATAACATTGGCATCATTATCCGGATCCAGACCTTTATGTACATCAGGAGTGACCAACTTTTTTGGAAGCAAGAGCGCATTTAAAAACTTCATGACCACTGTGGGGGCAAAAATATATAATGACATTATATATGTTTACTGTTAAAATTATTTTAACTATTTTTTTTAAATTCTTAACCGTACTTAAGATTTCATTTAATTTTGTCGTTTTTAATTTTGGTTCTTTGCGCTTTTATTTTGTAGGATAAAATAATAATAGAAGTGGATCATGAAATTGATTGTAAGTAAAATAAAAAACTTATTTTAATTTATCGGGAGTTGTATAGTGGGCGCAGATTAAATCACTTCCGGGCGTTTATGTTCGCGCTGCACAAACATGTGTGCATTCCTTTTCGGCCTACCCACGTATACTCGTATTTTCAAGCCAATTAAGATTTGTCGTTAAATGAAGCCTCTTCTTTTTCCCACAAAACAGGTTTTCGCTAAAGCAACGATGTACTATACGAAAAGTAATCTTTGTTTATTTATGAGTGGTCATTTTTTTACACTAAATTGAACAATTTTCACACGCAAGTCCACCGAGAAATGTTTGTCTCTGTTTTTTAATGTTTTATCTGCTTTTACAACTTCAATCGGGTCTAATGTGTACACTTAGCACTGGTTTGGTTTACACTGTGAGGTCGAGTTCTTAGGAACGGTGGAAGATGGTTTCGAAGTCACAAAACGTCCGCTCACGTTGTCGGCTAAGAAGGATTTGTAACTACACATAAAGGATCTAGTTTAAATGAAAATAGAACTTCTGCAGTTATATTTATGGAATGTGTTAGCCGATCGTACTGGGAGAAAAATATGTTAGTGTAAGTACTTATTTTCTTATATAAGGTTTTTCTATAGGGACGTATCACATCTACTCTACAGGCCAATCGGAGAATAATTCGCTTCAAATAATCAAGACGCTTGAGTTAGTGTGATCTTGTAAGTTATAGTAAAATGTGATTAGAGAGATTCACACTTCCTGTGAACGGCATGGAGCTGACTGATTTGTCTAATTTGAACTGAAGCACTTATAGCTACCACATTTCCGGTACTTCGACAGGTGAGGTATCGCACCGGCACCGAAACATCCAATAATGATTGTTTTAAATTAAATTTACCAGCTATAACACGCACAGCCAACAAATAAAGGAGTGAACCTTCTTAAAGTTGCGACCACCGCTTCAGAATTTCGGTAGCAATTTTTCCAAAGTTTATATATCGCAACTTTTTTGCCAGTTCAGCTAATGAAGTAGGTTCCCTTGTGGTAAAAAAAATTGTGAAACATAAACTAATAACAAAAGACCTTTAAAAATGCGAAATTGTATTCTCTTTAATGTTTTTAACCGTACAAAATAACCACAGATGAATCTGGCACGGGTTGTTGCTGCACGGATTCTTGGTGAACAGGTGGTTGGCGCATGGGTGGCTGCCACATGGGTGATTGCCACACAGGTGGTCGCCATACCGGTGGTCGCCATACCGGTGGTTGCCGCATGGGTGGCCGCCATACGGGTGGTTGCCATACGGGTGGCCGCCGCAAGTGTCTCCTGTGATATTTGTTTCTCGTTGGTTGTGTGTCTGGAGGAGTTGCGGGAGGAGGTGCTGGAGGAGTAGCTGGAGGTGGTGGTTGTGGTTGGGCTTCAGGAATGTACCCAATGCTTAGTACTGCATACAAAAACACTAACGAGAGCTTCATCGTATTCTGTTCCGTTTATTTGTTAACTGTGGTGTCTAGTATGAATTTCTTGCCTTTTATACCTTGCGCAAATAGCAAACGTGTCAATAAATTATTCTAGAATACTGAAAGTTGGCAAGAGATGTAGGGTATAAAAAGTCTCATTTGAGTTTACAATTGTTAAAGTTAATTCTTTGGACGCTAATTGGAGTCAAAACTTTATTAGTATTTTTAATTAATTCATAACAATTGTTTTCAAATATAAAACACATGTAGATGCGTATTGTTAAATACCACGAATATTTGTATTTGCTGTCGGTGAAATCGAACAGTGTTGATTCAACTGAATTGTTGATTAATATATTGACAGGTTTCGTAATTACGTAATTTCACAATTTGATGCAAATATATCCAAAGTAAATTTGAAACCATTATCATAAACATTATGTTAGAAACCCAGCAGATAGCAGAAAACAAATGACAAGTAATCTAACTCTACGTTTAAGAGGCTTATGGTTTCCTTATTTTTCTCGTGACATGCAGAGTGTCATTTGACCGAATAAGTTTGGTTTTTTTATTCACTCTGTTACAAACCTCCACCTACAATGTTACAATCATTTAGTAATTATAAATTTATTTAATTACAATATTTTAAACCACAATAATTCGTAGCCTGGCGGTTGAGGGTCAGAAGTGATTATGCCGGGTAGCAAGAACGTTTTAAATGAGTGGTGGAATAAGCTATTACCGTTAAATCGTTGTATTCACCCAGCTCACATTAGATCGGAACGTAATCTATTCGGGGAATCGTATGGTTTACCGTCAAAAATAATCTCGATTTTATCACGCACTGAAATCTTGATATAAATCCTTCCGACAAACAACAATTTTGAAATTTAAAATTTCAGCTCATTTAAACGAATGTCAGTTCAATTCTTCACTATTATTTTTATACAACTAAAACCGGTAATTTTTTTTTATTTTTACTTTAATTCAGTTCTTCTTAAATTACAAACGTATTGCAATTGTTCGGCTATTATTTTCTTTCATGTTAAATGAATTGCAAGCACAGATGTGTTTTGTTTTTTCATTAAAAATATTTGTTAAGTCATTTTCGTTTTGTTTGTTTTTCCTTTTAGATTTTTCTAATGTATGTTTGATAACACTGTCGCACATAAAATTTGGGTGCACAAAAAATAGAAAGGGTAAAGATTACACACGGTTTTGCAGTGTATGTTATTGTGTTATGGAATGGTGGTAATCAGTTGTGGTTGCTACTGCTGCTGTTGCTGCTGCGACTGCTACTCCAGTAAAGTTCTCCAAGCTGATTTGCACCGACAATTAGTTTTATTGAATAAATTACACTATTACACTAGAACCTTGGGGAGCACCTGCATTCGATTGATGGCGAATCTACTTGCTGCACATTTTGCAGCCAACTCAACGCTGCCTGATACCACATCAGTTCCACCTCAACTTGACCATAAGCAGCACACCATGAACCAAATTCGCTTCCGAACGCGTACTGTTGCCCGCGCACTCAAATAGCTAAACGCACACAAATCCGCTGGTCCGGACGGCATTCCCCAAATCCTCTAGAAGGGATGTTCCTCTTCACTCGCTAAACCACTGCGGAAACTCTTCCATTTGTCTTATTCTACTGGCCGTTTCCCAAATAGATGGAAGTCAGCGAACATTCAGCCAATTCCCAAAAAGGGTGACAAATCATCCCTTTCTTCTTATCGATCCATAGCACTAACTTCTATTCTCTCCAAGGTAACGGAATGTCTTATCAACCGTCGACTTTCGAAATATCTGGAATCAAATGACCTCCTCAATGACCGCCAATCGGACACTGATTTAGCAAACTGTCTCGCTGAACACTCCTGTAAAACTCATAAACAAAACGATTCCCTCCCAGTCACTAATTTCCACGACACCGTGAATGAATTCATCTCAGGCACACTGGAGCCATCCTTCCCACCATTCATTACTGAATTCAACGAAACCAATAAAGCGTCACATCCCATGGGAACCGACACATTCCTAAGCTTTACAGAATTATCTGAATTGATTACTTCGTGTAACAATAAAAAATCTACAGGCTTGGATAGAATCCCTAACCTTCTATTTAAAAGACTTCACCCGGAGAACTTACTCCCCATTCTCGTTCTTCTCAACCACATAATAAACGCTTCACATTTCCCAAAATGTTGGAAAACAGCGGTGATAGTCCCTATTAGTAAATCCGGTTCTTCCAACAACCCGGCTAACTTCCGTCCCATATCACAGCTAAATTCGCTTAGTAAGGTTTTGGAATGTAAGATATACAAAAATCTTCTCTCATTTGCTAGAGACAACTCCCTTATCCCGAATTCTCAATTTGGCTTTCGTCCACAACACTCAACTTGTCATGCTCTGCTAAAACTGACACATGATGTGACAACGAATCTCCAAAACCAATCCCCAACAGTATGCGTCTCTCTCGACATAGCAAAAGCATTCGATTGCGTTTGGATTGTAGGACTGCTATACAAGCTACATTCAATGTTCGGATTAAACATCCGCACCATAAAACTTCTCGCTTCCTACCTTTCTGATAGAAAGTTCATGGTGAAAATAAATTCAACTCTTTCGACACCATACAGTATAACCGCGGGTGTTCCTCAAGGTTCTATTCTTGGACCATTATTATACCTCCTTTATACTTCAGACACACCGCAGCCACTGTCACCTAATACAGTAATGCTGAACTATGCCGATGCCACTTTAATTTATTCAAGCAACAAGTTTGTCAAGGAGGCAAGAAACTGTATTAACAGCTATCTCCCGAATCTCTCAGCATATTTTACTAAGTGGAAAACCCGACTCAACCCAGCCAAAACTCAACTCATTGTGTTTAAAGGCAGAAATGCGAATTGTACTAACAACATAATCAAGACGCTTGAGTTAGTGTGATCTTGTAAGTTATAGTAAAATGTGATTAGAGAGATTCACACTTCCTGTGAACGGCATGGAGCTGACTGATTTGTCTAATTTGAACTGAAGCACTTATAGCTACCACATTTTCGGTACTTCGACAGGTGAGGTATCGCACCGGCACCGAAACATCCAATAAAGATTGTTTTAAATTAAATTTACCAGCTATAACACGCACAGCCAACAAATAATGGAGTGAACCTTCTTAAAGTTGCGACCACCGCTTCAGAATTTCGGTAGCAATTTTTCCAAAGTTTATATATCGCAACTTTTTTGCCAGTTCAGCTAATGAAGTAGGTTCCCTTGTGGTAAAAAAAATTGTGAAACATAAACTAATAACAAAAGACCTTTAAAAATGCGAAATTTTATTCTCTTTAATGTTTTTAACCGTACAAAATAACCACAGATGAATCTGGCACGGGTTGTTGCTGCACGGATTCTTGGTGAACAGGTGGTTGGCGCATGGGTGGCTGCCACATGGGTGATTGCCACACAGGTGGTCGCCATACCGGTGGTCGCCATACCGGTGGTTGCCGCATGGGTGGCCGCCATACGGGTGGTTGCCATACGGGTGGCCGCCGCAAGTGTCTCCTGTGATATTTGTTTCTCGTTGGTTGTGTGTCTGGAGGAGTTGCGGGAGGAGGTGCTGGAGGAGTAGCTGGAGGTGGTGGTTGTGGTTGGGCTTCAGGAATGTACCCAATGCTTAGTACTGCATACAAAAACACTAACGAGAGCTTCATCGTATTCTGTTCCGTTTATTTGTTAACTGTGGTGTCTAGTATGAATTTCTTGCCTTTTATACCTTGCGCAAATAGCAAACGTGTCAATAAATTATTCTAGAATACTGAAAGTTGGCAAGAGATGTAGGGTATAAAAAGTCTCATTTGAGTTTACAATTGTTAAAGTTAATTCTTTGGACGCTAATTGGAGTCAAAACTTTATTAGTATTTTTAATTAATTCATAACAATTGTTTTCAAATATAAAACACATGTAGATGCGTATTGTTAAATACCACGAATATTTGTATTTGCTGTCGGTGAAATCGAACAGTGTTGATTCAACTGAATTGTTGATTAATATATTGACAGGTTTCGTAATTACGTAATTTCACAATTTGATGCAAATATATCCAAAGTAAATTTGAAACCATTATCATAAACATTATGTTAGAAACCCAGTAGATAGCAGAAAACAAATGACAAGTAATCTAACTCTACGTTTAAGAGGCTTAGGGTTTCCTTATTTTTAACGTGACATGCAGAGTGACCCACGCTCGTGTCATTTGACCGAATAAGTTTATTTTTTTATTCACTCTGTTACAAACCTCCACCTACAATGTTACAATCATTTACTAATTATTAATTTATTTAATTACAATATTTTAAACCACAATAATTCGTAGCCTGGCGGTTGAGGGTCAGAAGTGATTATGCCGGGTAGCAAGAACGTTTTAAATGAGTGGTGGAATAAGCTATTACCGTTAAATCGTTGTATTCACCCAGCTCACATTAGATCGGAACGTAATCTGTTCGGGGAATCGTATGGTTTACCGTCAAAAATAATCTCGATTTTATCACGCACTGAAATCTTGATATAAATCCTTCCGACAAACAACAATTTTGAAATTTAAAATTTCAGCTCATTTAAACGAATGTCAGTTCAATTCTTCACAATTATTTTTATACAACTAAAACCGATGATTTTTTTTATTTTTACTTTAATTCAGTTCTTCTTAAATTACAAACGTATTGCAATTGTTCGGCTATTATTTTCTTTCATGTTAAATGAATTGCAAGCACAGATCTGTTCTATTTTTTCATTAAAAATATTTGTTAAGTCATTTTCGTTTTGTTTGTTTTTCCTTTTAGATTTTTCTAATGTATGTTTGATAACACTGTCGCACATAAAATTTGGGTGCACAAAAAATAGAAAGGGTAAAGATTACACACGGTTTTGCAGTGTATGTTATTGTGTTATGGAATGGTGGTAATCAGTTGTGGTTGCTACTGCTGCTGTTGCTGCTGCGACTGCTACTCCAGTAAAGTTCTCCAAGCTGATTTGCACCGACAATTAGTTTTATTGAATAAATTACACTATTACACTAGAACCTTGGGGAGCACCTGCATTCGATTGATGGCGAATCTACTTGCTGCACATTTTGCAGCCAACTCAACGCTGCCTGATACCACATCAGTTCCACCTCAACTTGACCATAAGCAGCACACCATGAACCAAATTCGCTTCCGAACGCGTACTGTTGCCCGCGCACTCAAATAGCTAAACGCACACAAATCCGCTGGTCCGGACGGCATTCCCCAAATCCTCTAGAAGGGATGTTCCTCTTCACTCGCTAAACCACTGCGGAAACTCTTCCATTTGTCTTATTCTACTGGCCGTTTCCCAAATAGATGGAAGTCAGCGAACATTCAGCCAATTCCCAAAAAGGGTGACAAATCATCCCTTTCTTCTTATCGATCCATAGCACTAACTTCTATTCTCTCCAAGGTAACGGAATGTCTTATCAACCGTCGACTTTCGAAATATCTGGAATCAAATGACCTCCTCAATGACCGCCAATCGGACACTGATTTAGCAAACTGTCTCGCTGAACACTCCTGTAAAACTCATAAACAAAACGATTCCCTCCCAGTCACTAATTTCCACGACACCGTGAATGAATTCATCTCAGGCACACTGGAGCCATCCTTCCCACCATTCATTACTGAATTCAACGAAACCAATAAAGCGTCACATCCCATGGGAACCGACACATTCCTAAGCTTTACAGAATTATCTGAATTGATTACTTCGTGTAACAATAAAAAATCTACAGGCTTGGATAGAATCCCTAACCTTCTATTTAAAAGACTTCACCCGGAGAACTTACTCCCCATTCTCGTTCTTCTCAACCACATAATAAACGCTTCACATTTCCCAAAATGTTGGAAAACAGCGGTGATAGTCCCTATTAGTAAATCCGGTTCTTCCAACAACCCGGCTAACTTCCGTCCCATATCACAGCTAAATTCGCTTAGTAAGGTTTTGGAATGTAAGATATACAAAAATCTTCTCTCATTTGCTAGAGACAACTCCCTTATCCCGAATTCTCAATTTGGCTTTCGTCCACAACACTCAACTTGTCATGCTCTGCTAAAACTGACACATGATGTGACAACGAATCTCCAAAACCAATCCCCAACAGTATGCGTCTCTCTCGACATAGCAAAAGCATTCGATTGCGTTTGGATTGTAGGACTGCTATACAAGCTACATTCAATGTTCGGATTAAACATCCGCACCATAAAACTTCTCGCTTCCTACCTTTCTGATAGAAAGTTCATGGTGAAAATAAATTCAACTCTTTCGACACCATACAGTATAACCGCGGGTGTTCCTCAAGGTTCTATTCTTGGACCATTATTATACCTCCTTTATACTTCAGACACACCGCAGCCACTGTCACCTAATACAGTAATGCTGAACTATGCCGATGCCACTTTAATTTATTCAAGCAACAAGTTTGTCAAGGAGGCAAGAAACTGTATTAACAGCTATCTCCCGAATCTCTCAGCATATTTTACTAAGTGGAAAACCCGACTCAACCCAGCCAAAACTCAACTCATTGTGTTTAAAGGCAGAAATGCGAATTGTACTAACAACATAATCAAGACGCTTGAGTTAGTGTGATCTTGTAAGTTATAGTAAAATGTGATTAGAGAGATTCACACTTCCTGTGAACGGCATGGAGCTGACTGATTTGTCTAATTTGAACTGAAGCACTTATAGCTACCACATTTTCGGTACTTCGACAGGTGAGGTATCGCACCGGCACCGAAACATCCAATAATGATTGTTTTAAATTAAATTTACCAGCTATAACACGCACAGCCAACAAATAAAGGAGTGAACCTTCTTAAAGTTGCGACCACCGCTTCAGAATTTCGGTAGCAATTTTTCCAAAGTTTATATATCGCAACTTTTTTGCCAGTTCAGCTAATGAAGTAGGTTCCCTTGTGGTAAAAAAAATTGTGAAACATAAACTAATAACAAAAGACCTTTAAAAATGCGAAATTTTATTCTCTTTAATGTTTTTAACCGTACAAAATAACCACAGATGAATCTGGCACGGGTTGTTGCTGCACGGATTCTTGGTGAACAGGTGGTTGGCGCATGGGTGGCTGCCACATGGGTGATTGCCACACAGGTGGTCGCCATACCGGTGGTCGCCATACCGGTGGTTGCCGCATGGGTGGCCGCCATACGGGTGGTTGCCATACGGGTGGCCGCCGCAAGTGTCTCCTGTGATATTTGTTTCTCGTTGGTTGTGTGTCTGGAGGAGTTGCGGGAGGAGGTGCTGGAGGAGTAGCTGGAGGTGGTGGTTGTGGTTGGGCTTCAGGAATGTACCCAATGCTTAGTACTGCATACAAAAACACTAACGAGAGCTTCATCGTATTCTGTTCCGTTTATTTGTTAACTGTGGTGTCTAGTATGAATTTCTTGCCTTTTATACCTTGCGCAAATAGCAAACGTGTCAATAAATTATTCTAGAATACTGAAAGTTGGCAAGAGATGTAGGGTATAAAAAGTCTCATTTGAGTTTACAATTGTTAAAGTTAATTCTTTGGACGCTAATTGGAGTCAAAACTTTATTAGTATTTTTAATTAATTCATAACAATTGTTTTCAAATATAAAACACATGTAGATGCGTATTGTTAAATACCACGAATATTTGTATTTGCTGTCGGTGAAATCGAACAGTGTTGATTCAACTGAATTGTTGATTAATATATTGACAGGTTTCGTAATTACGTAATTTCACAATTTGATGCAAATATATCCAAAGTAAATTTGAAACCATTATCATAAACATTATGTTAGAAACCCAGCAGATAGCAGAAAACAAATGACAAGTAATCTAACTCTACGTTTAAGAGGCTTATGGTTTCCTTATTTTTCTCGTGACATGCAGAGTGTCATTTGACCGAATAAGTTTGGTTTTTTTATTCACTCTGTTACAAACCTCCACCTACAATGTTACAATCATTTAGTAATTATAAATTTATTTAATTACAATATTTTAAACCACAATAATTCGTAGCCTGGCGGTTGAGGGTCAGAAGTGATTATGCCGGGTAGCAAGAACGTTTTAAATGAGTGGTGGAATAAGCTATTACCGTTAAATCGTTGTATTCACCCAGCTCACATTAGATCGGAACGTAATCTATTCGGGGAATCGTATGGTTTACCGTCAAAAATAATCTCGATTTTATCACGCACTGAAATCTTGATATAAATCCTTCCGACAAACAACAATTTTGAAATTTAAAATTTCAGCTCATTTAAACGAATGTCAGTTCAATTCTTCACTATTATTTTTATACAACTAAAACCGGTAATTTTTTTTTATTTTTACTTTAATTCAGTTCTTCTTAAATTACAAACGTATTGCAATTGTTCGGCTATTATTTTCTTTCATGTTAAATGAATTGCAAGCACAGATCTGTTCTATTTTTTCATTAAAAATATTTGTTAAGTCATTTTCGTTTTGTTTGTTTTTCCTTTTAGATTTTTCTAATGTATGTTTGATAACACTGTCGCACATAAAATTTGGGTGCACACAAAAATAGAAAGGGTAAAGATTACACACGGTTTTGCAGTGTATGTTATTGTGTTATGGAATGGTGGTAATCAGTTGTGGTTGCTACTGCTGCTGTTGCTGCTGCGACTGCTACTCCAGTAAAGTTCTCCAAGCTGATTTGCACCGACAATTAGTTTTATTGAATAAATTACACTATTACACTAGAACCTTGGGGAGCACCTGCATTCGATTGATGGCGAATCTACTTGCTGCACATTTTGCAGCCAACTCAACGCTGCCTGATACCACATCAGTTCCACCTCAACTTGACCATAAGCAGCACACCATGAACCAAATTCGCTTCCGAACGCGTACTGTTGCCCGCGCACTCAAATAGCTAAACGCACACAAATCCGCTGGTCCGGACGGCATTCCCCAAATCCTCTAGAAGGGATGTTCCTCTTCACTCGCTAAACCACTGCGGAAACTCTTCCATTTGTCTTATTCTACTGGCCGTTTCCCAAATAGATGGAAGTCAGCGAACATTCAGCCAATTCCCAAAAACGGTGACAAATCATCTTTTTCTTCTTATCGATCCATAGCACTAACTTCTATTCTCTCCAAGGTAACGGAATGTCTTATCAACCGTCGACTTTCGAAATATCTGGAATCAAATGACCTCCTCAATGACCGCCAATCGGACACTGATATAGCAAACTGTCTCGCTGAACACTTCTGTAAAACTCATAAACAAAACGATTCCCTCCCAGTCACTAATTTCCACGACACCGTGAATGAATTCATCTCAGGCACACTGGAGCCATCCTTCCCACCATTCATTACTGAATTCAACGAAACCAATAAAGCGTCACATCCCATGGGAACCGACACATTCCTAAGCTTTACAGAATTATCTGAATTGATTACTTCGTGTAACAATAAAAAATCTACAGGCTTGGATAGAATCCCTAACCTTCTATTTAAAAGACTTCACCCGGAGAACTTACTCCCCATTCTCGTTCTTCTCAACCACATAATAAACGCTTCACATTTCCCAAAATGTTGGAAAACAGCGGTGATAGTCCCTATTAGTAAATCCGGTTCTTCCAACAACCCGGCTAACTTCCGTCCCATATCACAGCTAAATTCGCTTAGTAAGGTTTTGGAATGTAAGATATACAAAAATCTTCTCTCATTTGCTAGAGACAACTCCCTTATCCCGAATTCTCAATTTGGCTTTCGTCCACAACACTCAACTTGTCATGCTCTGCTAAAACTGACACATGATGTGACAATGAATCTCCAAAACCAATCCCCAACAGTATGCGTCTCTCTCGACATAGCAAAAGCATTCGATTGCGTTTGGATTGTAGGACTGCTATACAAGCTACATTCAATGTTCGGATTAAACATCCGCACCATAAAACTTCTCGCTTCCTACCTTTCTGATAGAAAGTTCATGGTGAAAATAAATTCAACTCTTTCGACACCATACAGTATAACCGCGGGTGTTCCTCAAGGTTCTATTCTTGGACCATTATTATACCTCCTTTATACTTCAGACACACCGCAGCCACTGTCACCTAATACAGTAATGCTGAACTATGCCGATGCCACTTTAATTTATTCAAGCAACAAGTTTGTCAAGGAGGCAAGAAACTGTATTAACAGCTATCTCCCGAATCTCTCAGCATATTTTACTAAGTGGAAAACCCGACTCAACCCAGCCAAAACTCAACTCATTGTGTTTAAAGGCAGAAATGCGAATTGTACTAACAACACCATACGCTGCCATAACAAAATCAGAATCAAGTTAAATAACAATATAATTAAACCCTCCAAAACCTTAAAGTACCTGGGAATAACCTTCACCAACAATCTGTCCTTCTCCGCTCACACCAAAAACTCGATTCGCAAAGCCGCAATTCAACTTAATCTCTGCAGAAAAGTGATGTACAAGCCGAATGGTCTCTCTCCCAAAGTTAAATCATTTATCTACAAACAGATAATCAGACCCACTCTCACATATGCATGCCCGATATGGTACCATATCACACCCGCCCAAATGGAGAAGCTACGCATCTTCGGAAGGAAATGCTTCAGACTTATCACTGGCCTCAACCGACATCCCAACTCCCACAAATATTACAACAGTAGTTCGCTCTACTATGCCGCTAATATTGAACGTATAGATCGACGCTTCCTCGAGCTGTCCATCAAATTTATCGAAAATATTCCCAATAATCCCAACCCGATAATAAATGCCCTCACATCGACTCCGTCAGATAACCGAACTGCCTACCCGAACTGTCTCCACATCAGAACGTTCTTCACCTCTGGCAGGTTGGTTAATAACTCTAATGAGATTGTATACCACAATACAGAGCTTTCACCTCACCAATTTAAATATAGTAATATTCAACCCTTCTCCAATATTTTGCGTTTCAACGAACAAACGGAAAGTAGTTCCCCAACCCACATCCCTGACTGACAATATCCTCACTAACCCATAACCTACCTATTGATCACTATGCTTCCCCCTTCCACACCACACTAACTTATTTCAATAATAATTAGGTAACTAGACTAAGTTAAGTTAAGTTAAGTTAAGCAATTAAGCATAGGTTAAGTAAATAACTATATCCTGGTTTTCTGACCTTTTCCAGGAAGCTCTACCCACTAAAATCTTAATCCATAACCAATATATAACTTTTATCATATTGTTTGAAAAATGTACTAGTAAGTATATGTAAACAAATATAGCTAAAGTATCATAAGTTATCTGTATTGCATATTGTAAAAATGATTGATGGTCAATAAATACAGAAATGTAAAAAAAAAAAAATCTTGATAACATTGGCGTCATTATCCGGATCCAGACCTTTATGTACATCAGGGGTGACCAACTTTTTTGGAAGCAAGAGCGCATTTAAAAACTTCATGACCACTGTGAGGGCAAAAATATATAATGACATGATATATGTTTACTGTTAAAATTATTTTAACTATTTTTTTTTAATTCTTAACTGTACTTACTTAAGATTTTTTTTTTTCATTTAATTTTGTCGTTTTTAATTTTGGTTCTTTGCGCTTTTATTTTGTAGGATAAAATAATAATAGAAGTGGATCATGAAATTGATTGTAAGTAAAATAAAAAACTTATTTTAATTTATCGGGAGTTGTATAGTGGGCGCAGATTAAATCACTTCCGGGCGTTTATGTTCGCGCTGCACAAACATGTGTGCATTCCTTTTCGGCCTACCCACGTATACTCGCATTTTCAAGCCAATTAAGATTTGTCGTTAAATGAAGCCTCTTCCATTTCACACAAAACAGGTTTTCGCTAAAGCAACGATGTACTATATGAAAAGTAATCTTTGTTTATTTATGAGTGGTCATTTTTTTACACTAAATTGAACAATTTTCACACGCAAGTCCACCGAGAAATGTTTGTCTCTGTTTTTTAATGTTTTATCTGTTTTTACTACTTCAATCAGGTGTTGAGGTATTTATTTTTTTATAGGATTACCTCTAGTCGCGCGGGTCTTTAATGGCCGGATTGGTCTGGTCTGGGTGCAGTCGGATTGACTGGTGGAGGTCAGCTGGGTGGAGTCAGTCCGGTTCCAAATGTGGTGGATTGGTGGAAGTCGGGTTTATCCACCCCACAGCCTTGGTCGTCTTCCGCAAGTAAATCAATTGTCGCAGTTGTTGATGTGTGAGGGTACCCACAATAGTGGGATTTTCGGCAAATGAAAGATATTGCTTTTTTAGTTATTTTGCTTTTATTTTTAATTATACCACTTTATTTTAACTGCATTCGGCCGTACTTTGGCCTTCTGGATTTCGACTGATCACGAATCCAAAATGTGCCACCCTTTTATACTCTGTGGCAACCGAGATTTGTTAAAAATTTAATTTAAAAATTCCAAGAAGCACAAACAAGTTCAATTGGAATAGGATTCTCGGAAGTGTATAGGAATTTACTTGAATAAATTCCCAGAAGGAGAAATCATGAAATGCATTTAGATTTAGGCATTTCATAATTTCAATGGTTATAGGGAATTGAATCAATGCACGACAAATAGACTTTCGTTTAAATTTATCGTGCATATGATTCAATTGGATTGGGATGTAACGTACTTGGAAATTGAATCAGTGTGCGACAAATAAACTTGTGATTTAAATTTATCGTGCATATGATTCAATTGGATTGGAATTATGTGTAAGGGTAAGGTATTCGGAAATTGAATTGGTTTAACTTGTCGTGCATATGATTCAATATGGAATTTGGATTGGGATTATAGGTAGCACTTAGCACTGGTTTCGTTTACACTGTGAGGTCGAGTTCTTCGGAACGGTGGAAGATGGTTTCGAAGTCACAAAACGTCCGCTCACGTTGTCGGCTAAGAAGGATTTGTAGTTTAATCGAAAATAAACTTCTGCAGTTATATTTATGGAATGTGTTAGCCGATCGTACTGGGAGAAAAATATGTTTGTGTTAGTACTTATTTTCTTATATAAGGTTTTTCTATAATGACGTATCACATCTACTCTACAGGCCAATCGAAGACTAATTCGCTTCAAATAATCAAGACGCTTGAGTTAGTGTGATCTTGTAAGTTATAGTAAAATGTGATTAGAGAGATTCACAATTCCTGTGAACGGCATGGAGCTGACTGATTTGTCTAATTTGAACTGAAGCACTTATAGCTACCACATTTTCGGTACTTCGACAGGTGAGGTATCGCACCGGCACCGAAACATCCAATAATGATGGTTTTAAATTAAATTTACCAGCTATAACACGCACAGCCAACAAATAAAGGAGTGAACCTTCTTAAAATTGCGACCGCCGCCTCAGAATTTCGGTAGCAATTTTTCCAAAGTTTATATATCGCAACTTTCTTGCCAGCTCAGCTAATGAAGTAGGTTCCCTTGTGGTAAAAATATTTTTAAAACATAAACTAATAAGAAACCCCCGCTTGGTAGAAACCTTGTCGCGGTGCGGGGGCTTAAAGTATAATGAATCACTCAGGCTATGCTGACGGAAGCATATGCTTCCAGTAGGGTCACCCATGTCAGACAGGCTAGCGAGGAGTAACACACAAAGATCTACCACCCCTAATCCAGGGTGTTACGCGTCACCGTGCCCATTGGATGGTTTGCAGCCAGGGGTATACCGGCTGTATTATAACGGCGCCTCTCTGACACCGGGTCGAATCAGAGCAGTAAGCAGACCTTACCACATCAAAACGGGGCTCTGATGTGGCGGACTATTTGAAACCCCAAGTCTCGTGGGATCAAAAATGAATAACCAATATACAAAAAACAATCGCACGAAAAACCCGGTAGGCGTAGGTGTGATGAGCCGACACTACCATAAGGGAAAAAATCATCAAGAAAACACCGAATCGGCAAAAAGAAGACGTAAGGAAAAACTGAAAAAGCGGGATATACGCGTCGGCACGTGGAATGTTCGAACGTTATATAAACCAGGCGCGATACAGACGGTCGTAGAAAACGCGAAACAATATAAAATGGACATCGTCGCGCTTCAGGAAGTCCGACTCCCACATCACGTAATCGAAACCCACGGGTTTACACGGGTGTGCGGAGGTACCGATACACATAACCTCGGAACTGGCTTCATCATAAGCAAGAAGATTACGTCCTATGTAAAAGATGTGCAATTTATTAATGACCGAATGTCGGTGCTAAAAATACAGGGCCCATGGTACAATTATGTATTTATAAACGTACACGCCCCAACAGAATCTACCGACGAAGAAACGAAGGACACATTCTACGAGACCCTAGAGGAAGTATTTAATGGCATCTCATCATTCGATGTTAAAATTCTCCTCGGCGACCTCAATGCGAAAATTGGAAAGGAAGACATCTTCCAACCAACAATAGGTAAAGAAAGCCTACATGACGTTTCAAATGATAATGGTATTCAAATTATCACGTTCGTAGCGTCAAAAGATCTGGTAGTGAAGAGCACGATGTTCAAGCACAAGCAAATCCATAAAACCACATGGATATCACCCGACGGCGTAACGCGTAACCAAATAGACCAATTCCTCATAGACAAAAGACACCACTCGAATATCCTTGACGTAAGATCATATGGAGGAGCAGATTGCGACTCCTATCACCTTCTAGTGATGGGCAAAATTAGAAGTCTGGCTTGCAGCAAACCCACATGGACAGTCACGGGAGACGAGCAAAAAGTTCGAGATTGATAAACTAAAAGACCTACGTAAAAGGACTGAATATCAAGACGAATTAACGAATAGATTTATCATCCTAGAGAATGGCAGTAGTGAGGAAGAGGAAGCCAATAATCTGGGCACTAAATGGGCATCGATCAAAGACACAATCAAACAAACAGCCCAAAAGGTATTAGGATTTAAGAAAACAACTAAGTCCAAACCTTGGTGTGACGATGAGTGCAGGGCAAAGATCGAAGAACGTAAACGCCTCAGAATGATCCACTTAGAAGCATATGATGAAGTCAACGCAGTAAGATACGCGACAATTCGGAAAGAAACAACTAGACTTTTCAAACGCGAAAAACGCGAATGGGAGAAGACTCGGATCGACAAAATCATAGAAAATCCCAGAGCAAAGAACAGCAGAGGTATCTATGCCGGCATAAATTCAATTAGAAATGGCTAGCGAGTGAGAGCGAAAATAATCCGAGACACAAACGGCTGTCTGGTGACAGAAACAAACAATATCGTGACAAGATGGAAGTAGTACTTTGAAAACCCGCTTAATGTGCGCACCCATCAACCACAAATAAAGGCACCAGACGTACATACAGCCGAGCCCCAGATCCCAGAGCCCTCTTTCGACGAAGTTGTAGACGCGATAAATCAACTGAAAAACAACAAGGCCCCCGGAATCGATTGCATACCGGCAGAGCTTGTGAAGCATGGAGGAGGGGCAACCGCTCGAAAGATCCACCAACTGGTTAAAATAATATGGGACAAGGAAGTCATTCCGGAAGAATGGAAAACTGCAATAGTCATCCCCATCTTCAAAAAAGGCGACACATCTGACTGCGAAAATTACAGAGGAATATCACTGCTCCCAATCACATACAAAATATTAACAAATGTCATACTGGCAAGAATCACACCGTACGCAGAAGAAATATTGGGAGACTACCAATGCGGATTCCGTCGGAACCGATCACCAAGTGACCAGATGTTCATAATAAGGCAACTGCTGGAAAAGAAATGGGAATACGGAGAGACGGTTCACCAACTGTTCGTGGACTTCAAAAAAGCCAACGACTCAGTCGCAAGGCAAAGACTTTACCATATTGTGGTTGAACTGGGGATCCCGAAAAAGTATGCCGCCCTCATTCAAATTTGCACGAACGAAAACAAAGGGCGAGTTAGAATAGAAAACCACCTCTCAGAACCATTTGAAATCCGGGACGGACTAAAACAAGGGGATGTCCTCTCACCATGCCTTTTTAACCTTGTCCTCGAGTATGTTATCAGAAAGGTACAAGACGACAACACGGTCGGGTCATCCCTGAACGGGGTCACACAAGTGCTCGCGTATGCGGATGACATCGCAGTTCTGGGCAATAATCTCGAAACTATAAGTAAAAACAGTGAAATCATCATGCAAGCACCAGAAGAGGTGGGCCTAGAAATAAACGAAGACAAAACGAAATACATGATTACGACGAGAGCAGGTGGACCTCGGAGAAGACATATAAACATCAGGGGCAAGATATTTGAAAATGTCAAAGAATTTAAATATCTGGGAACGATACTGACGACCAGAAACGAAACGTCAAAGGAAATTAACAAAAGACTACATTCCGGCAACGCTAGTTGGCATGCAGCCAGTAAACTATTAAAATCCAAACTGCTATCACGTAATATAAAGCTCCGTGTCTATAGAACCATAATCATGCCGATTGCTCTATACGGATGCGAAACATGGGCTCTCACAGAACGGGAAGAGAACAAATTCCGCGTATTCGAGAATAAAGTTTTAAGGGGTATATTTGGCGGTAAATATGACGAGGAGTCAGGACAATGGAGGAAACTCCACAACCACGAATTGGAAGAGCTATACCGCAAACCTACAATAGTGAGAGTGATCAAGTCGCGAAGATTAAGATGGGCCGGACACGTAGCGCGAATGGGGAACGATAGGACCGTGCATAGAATTCTTGACGGTAAACTAACGGGGAAGAGACCGACAGGACGGCCGCGACGGAGATTGGAGGACAATGTTAGATTGGACCTCGAGGAGATCGGATCGAATGGTCAAGCGTGGAAGGAGAGCGCACAGGACAGGGAACGATGGCGGAGCCGAGTCGGTGAGGTCATGAACTTCCGGGTTCCTACAGGCCAGTAAATAATAATAATATAAACTAATAACAAAAGGCGTTTAAAAATGCGAAATTTTATTCCTTTTTAACATTTCTGTAGACCGTACATGTTTCTAATAGTACAAAATATCCACAGATAATTCTCCTGCTGTACGAGTTGCTCGAGCATTTGCTGGAGGAGTTGGTGGAGGAGATGGTGGAGGAGGTGCTGGAGGAGTTGCTGGAGGAAATGCTGGAGGAAATGCTGGAGGAGTTGCTGGAGGAGTTGCTGGAGGAAATGCTGGAGGAGTTGCTGTAGGAGGGTCTTGAGCTTCAGTAATGTAACCAAAACTCAGTAATGCATACAAAAATACCAACGACAGCTTCATCGTATTCTGTTCCGTTTATTTGTTAACTGTGGTGTCTAGTATGAATTTCTTGCCTTTTATACCTTGCGCAAATAGCAAACGTGTCAATAAATTATTCTAGAATACTGAAAGTTGGCAAGAGATGTAGGGTATAAAAAGTCTCATTTGAGTTTACAATTGTTAAAGTTAATCTTTGGACGCTAATTGGAGTCAAAACTTTATTAGTATTTTTAATTAATTCATAACAATTGTTTTCAAATATAAAACACATGTAGATGCGTATTGTTAAATACCACGAATATTTGTATTTGCTGTCGGTGAAATCGAACAGTGTTGATTCAACTGAATTGTTGATTAATATATTGACAGGTTTCGTAATTACGTAATTTCACAATTTGATGCAAATATATCCAAAGTAAATTTGAAACCATTATCATAAACATTATGTTAGAAACCCAGTAGATAGCAGAAAACAAATGACAAGTAATCTAACTCTACGTTTAAGAGGCTTAGGGTTTCCTTATTTTTAACGTGACATGCAGAGTGACCCACGCTCGTGTCATTTGACCGAATAAGTTTATTTTTTTATTCACTCTGTTACAAACCTCCACCTACAATGTTACAATCATTTACTAATTATTAATTTATTTAATTACAATATTTTAAACCACAATAATTCGTAGCCTGGCGGTTGAGGGTCAGAAGTGATTATGCCGGGTAGCAAGAACGTTTTAAATGAGTGGTGGAATAAGCTATTACCGTTAAATCGTTGTATTCACCCAGCTCACATTAGATCGGAACGTAATCTATTCGGGGAATCGTATGGTTTACCGTCAAAAATAATCTCGATTTTATCACGCACTGAAATCTTGATATAAATCCTTCCGACAAACAACAATTTTGAAATTTAAAATTTCAGCTCATTTAAACGAATGTCAGTTCAAATCTTCACAATTATTTTTATACAACTAAAACCGATGATTTGTTTTTTTATTTTTACTTTAATTCAGTTCTTCTTAAATTACAAACGTATTGTAATTGTTCGGCTATTATTTTCTTTCATGTTAATTGAATTGCAAGCACAGATGTGTTTTGTTTTTTCATTAAAAATATTTGTTAAGTCATTTTCGTTTTGTTTGTTTTTCCTTTTAGATTTTTCTAATGTATGTTTGATGATACTGTCGCACGTAAAATTTGGGTGCACACAAAAATAAAAAGGGTAAAGGTTACACACGGTTTTGCATTGTATGTTATTGTGTTATGGAATGGTGGTAATAAGTTGTGGTTGTTACTGCTGCTGTTGCTGCTGCGACTGCTACTCCAGTAAAGTTCTCCAAGCTGATTGGCACCGACAATTAGTTTTATTGAATAAATTATACTATTATTGCTGATATGATGTTATTTATACCCGACTGTCTCGCGGAAGACCGGGGTTCGATTCCCCGTCGGGGAGCCTCTGGCGCAAGACTAATGACCTCGCCCGGAAAAAGCAAATCATTATGGAAAATTTAACAAGCCTCAAGAATTGCTAAATAAGGCCAAGACGGGTTCCCAGTTGTAGTGCCGATGATGATGATGATGATGTTATTTCATTGCAATTTAGGTGGCTTTTCCAAAGTTAATATGTACCCGGTTTTAGGATTCATTAAATAAGGAGAGAATCGACACCGAAATTCAAATGAAAAACTTGTTTTTTTTTTTCCTTCTAAACGTAAACAATTTATTAGACGAATATATATATTGGTAAGACACCACCTCCGACGAAAAACATAACACGAACCGAATCTATTTAAATACAAGTGAGAACCTTTTCAAAAACCAAGAGCTCTGCATCGCATGACGATTACAAAAACACGAGAGAGCAGTAAAAAAAAAAGTCTCTGGAGGCCGATTTAAACGACAAGACAAATGTGCTCTTCATCTTGTCTCTGGATTTTTATTTATTTTTAATTTTTAATATATCAATTTTTATTTCTTCCTATTATTATAATTTACTTACTTGCTAGACAAAAATGATTAAACTCTAGCTAATGTTATCTTATTTCTTAACTTACTGGTCCCTTGCAGACTCTCTAAGTTACATGCATACGCTTAAAGCATGAAAATGTGTCTTTCGACATTATTATTTTGTTTATTTTGTTTACAAGAATTTTTAGGGAACTTAATTGGATACAAAGAAAATGAAGAAAAGTAAAAGCTTTGTTTTTGTTATTGTTTTTACCTTATATCTAACTTAAATACTAAACTATCTATATATATATATATATATATATATTTTTTTTTTTTTTTTTTTTTTTTTTTTAACTAAATCTATTCTAAACCTAACATCCAAACTAAATTTTCGAAATGCTAAATCGATGTAAGCTTTCCGTTGTTTGTCGGGTTTTTTTTTTTTTTTTTTTTTTTTAATTATTATTATTATTATTGCTTTAGTTTTATAAGGAAACAGGTTTTTAATTGCCACTCAGCCACCAAAATCTCTGGTGTTGCTTATTCGTGTCTTTTCGGTCTTTCTGTGCTACTGCCGTACTGAACTGCAGGCTCTCTTCATTAGTGTGCGCAACCTCTCGATTATAACATATTCGTTTATCTATACCCGACCGACGCACGTGATAAATCAACGGTATAGCGGATTCATTTTGTATGAGACCGTTCATGTCAAGACTAAGGAATGCTTCTGGTGGAATAAAGCCATTGCGACGTACCCCCTCATAATACATATTGTTTGAGTAATATGCACCAAAAATCAAATCTTTCTGTGAGCTCATTGATCTCGCAATATGCCCTCGGATCAGCTTGATCATAAAGTTATCCACTCTGTTTATATTGGCCCCACTGTACAACGCTTCATTGGGATAATATTTTTTGTAATCGGATTCAGGAGTGCGATGTAAGTTAAGACACGTCCTGAGGCATTGCCTCTCAAAAATCCGAATCTTTTCCATTAAGCTAGGTCCCACATTAAACCACACTGGACATCCATATATGATCATCGGTCTGATGAGAGCCATGTAGCATATAATTTTAACTCTGCTGTCAAGTTGACTACTATGAAACAGTCTTCTTGTCATAGCGTAAGCTTTCTTTGCCCTGGACAGGGCAGCTTCCACATGTTTGTTAAAATATAGATACTGATCCAACCAGATGCCTAAGTATTTGACTACAGTTTTGTTTTCCAGTGTTTGTTGGTGTGGTCCCATAATAGCTAGCTTTCGCCAGTTTTTCCTGGTGTCTCTGGTAGCTTCAGCCAGTGGTGCTCTAAAGAGGATGCTTTCACACTTCTGGATATTGATTTTGTGTTTCCAGTTGTCGCAGTGTCGCTGAACATCATTGAAATCCCCTTGTAATAATCCGTTAATGATTTCAATTTTTGGTGCTGTTCTATATATTATCAGATCGTCTGCATACGCAATAGCCTGATGAAGAGACCTTACCAGGTCGCTAGTGTAAATATTAAAAAGGATCGGAGATAACACCGCTCCCTGTTGCAGACCGTTTTCTATATTGTAGGTAATGTTGGAGGTCACATTGCCACTTTTGACGACGAATTTCCTTTCATTCAACCTGTCGTATAGTATATACAGTAGTGGTCTATGACTGCCTAGTTTCATTAGCTTGTAGTATAACCCTTCTAGCCAAACGGTGTCGAAGGCCCTCTCCAAGTCAATCAAACAGGCACCTGTGCACTGTTTCAGATTTTTATTCCACTGAATGTCTGAAACCAGTTTAGCTGCGGCATGTGTGGTTTCATGGCCAGCTTTAAAACCAAACTGGTTATTTGGAATAATATTATTGTCCTCAACCTATTTAAGTAGAGCCTTGTTTAGAACCTTTTCGAATACTTTACTGATACTCGGTAACAAACTGATCGATCGCAGATTTTTTGGGTTTGTTCTGTCTTTCCCTCTTTTTGGTAACGGTTGGATGATGGCCGTTTTCCAACGTACTGGATAGTGTGCGTTGTTCAGAGCGTTGTTAAACAAGACCGCATATATGTCCATTGCGATTGGAGGAAGATGTTTGAGTACGATATTGGGTACTCCATCGATTCCAACTGATTTTTTGTTTCTTAATGATGCAAAGACGGCATGGACGTCTTCACTAGTGATCAAAAAGCTGTTGGCGCTTTCGACAGTGATCTCGGCGTTTGCCGTATTTTCATTACTGAATTCGATAAAACTATGGTTTTCTGATGGCCACTGTGAAATGTCATTTCGAAGATGACGATAATTCAGTAGAACTTTATCCTCCAAGTCATAGTTGCGACGAATTACTTCATTTGTCTTGTACAGTTCTTGAAAGACGGCCCCTACAACATTCACTTTTGCCAAGGGATCTTCAAACACAAAAACTTCGTCATTTAGGATGGCGTTGTTTGTGTCTATGCCTATATTTGCCAGCATTCGTTGGTTTTCGTCAATTCGTGGTATTTGGAGACACTGAATCTCGTTTTCATTACTCCGTCTAAATATTTTATTAATTTGCGGCAACATACTGGGGTTGTTGGATTTTACCGCCCGAACTTTGTTGTTCCAATACTTATTTGCTGATAGCCTGTAGTTGGCTTTTATCAGATGTTGGAGATTTATTAATCTGGACCTCAGTGATATTATCTCCTGGTCGTGCCTATCAATAAATCGTCTGTACCGTAGTTTTAGTTGAGACAGAAGTCTACTTTTTTTTCTGTGGTGTGCGTTGATTGTGGCGTTTCGGTACATGTTCATGTTGTCCGTAGGTGTGGTTTTTAGTATTGTTTTGTCCATAGTTTGTTTTATGGTTTCGTCCATTTTTTGTATGTATTTGTCGATGCCATCGTTGGATATGTTTCTGTTAGTAGGAGGGTTAATATCTTTTAAGCGAATTTCTCTTGTTAAGGTTCTCGTGAAACGCGTCAATCGCATACCCCCACAGTTATAGGGTTGCGGTATCATACATTCACCGAGTTCCACAACTTCGCTTGGTGTTTTTATCACGATCGATAATGCACAATGATCGCTGTCATATTCAATTGTGCGTAGGCAGTTTATATTTTGTCTGTTAGTATGTGTATGTTTAAGTCGTGTGTCAATAAGCATAATATCGAGGAACGATCCCCCTCTGGGGAAAGAACGATATTCTGTAGCTAGCAGGTCAGCCTTATATTCAATGTGATGTTGATCTAGCCAACTAGCTAATTGATTTCCTCTCGTGTTGGATATGCTATTTCCCCAATTTGGGTGTTTAGCATTCAAATCGCCACCTACGATGTAATAGTTCCCTTCCGAGTAAAGTTGTAAGCATTGGAAAAGAGTCTCTAGCTCCACTAGAAATTGATTTTGTTGATGTGCTTCTGGTGCGTAGGCTGATATCACATACACCCCCTACCTCGTCGGAGGGGTATGCGGATAATGCACGCTTCAAGCACCTTAATCTGCGCATCTCACCACTATAAATTACCTTATGTTGAAGTTGTTTTTTAACAAAGATTGCCACCCCTCCTCCTTGTGTGGAGTTGGGTCGGTCTCTTCGTATAATGTCGTAGTTTGTGTGACATAGTTTATGCCTCTGATTCAGCTTAGTTTCGCTAGCCAGAAGCACGTCAGGACTTTCGTCTTGCAACAGTTTAAAGAGAGCGGCTCTTCTCTCGATTCTGATAAGTGAATTTACATTCACGACTAAAGCCTTAATTGAGCTTTCTGTTGGGGGGTTTATATTGACGGCTGGCTAGACAACTGCGAATAGACCCAGTCTAGTCTAGTGTCCTGGCCCTTTATTTGTTTTTGCATTTGTGTCATCTGCGTCTGTATAGCGAGCAAGGTTGTGAGCACATCTGCTAGTGTTACTGTTTCTGGAGGCATAGTATGTTGCGACGGTGCCCGTGTAGTGGGTTGTGGCGTGTTTCTCCTACTAGCTGTTACTTGAGCATACGAGAACTGGGGTGTTACATTTAGTGCTGGTCGGGCTTGAACTATCGGGCGTTCTAATTTTCGTTGCTGTGAAAACTTTTTTTCCTGTAGTTCGCGGAACTTAGGACAGCCTCGATAATTAGCGGGGTATCCCTCACTCTTACAAACTGCACACTTTAGATGAGATCTGTTGTCTACCCTTTCTTTACCTAATGTGCATTGTTCTGCGCTGTGGTCCTGTCCGCATCTTACGCATCGATACTGCATTTCGCAGTTTGGTGCTGAGTGCCCGAACCTTTGGCAGCGAAGACACTGGATTATATCTCTGCCTTTTTTCAATTTGTCCCATGTGATAATTTGATGGTTCAGGGTAGTGATTTTCCTAAGTCCACCAATTTTGCTACCGGGGCCTAGCTGCACCAGGAAGAATGGTAATTTACGATTCTCCCGTCTAGCCCTCAATATCATTACAGTTAAGCTCTCGTAGCGTTTGTAATAGAACTTCCGGTTCTGTTTCAGGGTCAACGCCTTTTAGTAGAGCCGTTATATTCTCTATTTCTTTCGGGGTGTACGTGTAGAATTCCGCGGTGGCCCTTTTTAGCACATTTTTCATTTTTTCGAAATCCTCAGCCGAATTTGTCTGTATGGCAAACCTGTTCCCTAACAGTCTTTTAATTGAAAAATCTTCCCCAATAGAAAGCTTACATAGACTTATCAGTTCGTTACAGTCCATATCTGTAATGGTGATGAGTGGCATCTTCGCTTTCCTTTTTGCTGCCTGTTGCTCTTGTTGTGGTTGTTGTTGTGTAATCTCTTGCGGTGGACATCCTTTTTGTTGGCTTGGCTTCTGTTGTGCACATTGTTGCTGATTTTTCTGCTGCTGTTGTTTCACTATTAGCTGCTCCTTTTCAGCAGAATCCTTTTTCCTGCGACGCTTCTCTGCTAATTGCCCCCCTGCTCGGGCTAGCCTTGTTTCAAGTTCGCTGATTTACTCTTCCTCGTCCTCAGTCTCGGTAGTTGCTAAACATGCAAACATGTTATTGGTGACATGGCCGTCATTATATGTAACCGGGAGGAATGTATTGTCCTCTTCCATTTTCTGCGCCTTTTCGAGCAAGTCTGCTATTGCCTAGTTTGGCTTGTTTATTTTTGTTGTCGCTCTTGTTAGTGGGGAGCTCGCCGGGCGTTTTATTAACACGGACTTCGGTTTCAAATTTTTAATTTTTTGTTTTTTGTCTGCCATTCTGCATGCTGAGGGTCGATACACCGAGCTTGTTGCATCCAAGATAACAGGCCAGTCTTTGTTTTAAACCAGTTATTAGGTTGGCTTCACTTTGTAATTTCTGTATATTTTAGTTCCTTTTGTTTCTTTTTTATTTTTATTTTTTATTTTTATTTGTTATTTCTGTTTTGTTTTTCTTTTACTTCTTTGTTTTTTTTTTTTTTTTTGCGAAACACGTGCTCACATACACTGTCACAGTTGGTTAGTATTAATCTGTGTTTGTTTTGACTGTCAAAACACGTGGCTTCGTTCTCTTTTATTTGTTTATATTTATGTATAATAACTTTGCTTTAACTGTTATTGTCACTAGAATTGATTTATTTATAAATAGTCTTGATATTTCAAATCATAAAAGTAACATTTACATTTATCTTGATCGGCGAATTAAAAACACGTCCGCACTCGGTCAGTGTGTATCGTTGTATGGTCTTGTCTCTGGCCTCTGGTCATCGTGCGACAACTAGAATCACCCACTTCCGCGAGGATGTTGGGCTCGGTCTCAAGATACTGAAACCGAAAAAAAAGGGGGAGGTATCTAAGGATAGTGTCTACAGGGTTATTTCAAAGGTCTCTACTTACTTGGATGGAGGGATGATGCCATTGAAATCATACAAGACCAGTAGATCTTGGGGAATGTTGTTGGGAAGGGTGCTGTCTTCAGTTTTGTACTGAAGAAGAAATGTGCCGGTCGATTCGAAGAGATCGAAAGAGAGAAGGGTCAAGAACGCAAGACTCCCGTACAAGTTCTCGCTGTTCTGAATGCATCCGAGGTACATGTAAGTTAATTGTAGCAGGTATTCGTCGCTAGGGCCAATGGAGCCACCTTCGTATAGGCGAGGGTTGGGGTAATGGCGACCGCCAGATCTCCTAGAGTGGTTGATGCATCTTCGGAGGAGCTCATTTTCGAAAACTCGAAGTCTCTCCATCTGGGCCGCAGACACACAGCACCGTATGGGAAAGGCCTACGATATTCCACATTGGATTAGCTGCTTATTGCAGAGAAGTTTAACTCTGATGTCAACTTTCTTGCTCCACTTCGAAATGTTGTGCAGTTGGTTAGACGGACTGAGAGCCCTTTGAAGAATGTGGGTCACTTATTTGATAAATCTCATTTTTGGGGTAAAAGTGACCCCATGACATTTCATCCTCCCCGCAGTTTAATCGTAGTATCTCCCATTTGTGGGCTCCTCGATAGTATAGTGGTTAGTATACCCGCCTGTCACCCGGGAGACCGGGGTTCGATTCCCCGTCGGGGAGCCCCTGGCGCAAGACTAATGACCTTGCCCAGACAAAATAAATCATTATGGAAAATTTAACAAGCCTCAGGACTTGCTAAATAAGGCCAAGACCGGTTCCCGGTTGTAGTGCCGATGATGATATTGATCTCCCATTTGTATTCGATTATTCTGTGAAGTAGATTGAGAGTGTTCACTACTCAGAATTACGGCTACTGGTTTGGACGGGTTCGGGCGAATTTCCCATTGACTGTAATACTGATACAGTTTGTCCAGGTGACGGTTGAGTCGATTTGTTGCGAGTTTAGGTCTTTTGGATGATGTGTACATTACATTACGGCGTCATCCGCTTAACATATCTGGTTTACTCTCCCGTCCAGAGGGCGAAGAATACAAGGCGTAGATATTAATGGGGCCTAGAATGCAGCCCTGTGGTACGCCTGCGCGTTAGAAGTTCAGGATATCGAATTTGAAAGGTTCTATTTCGAACGAACTGCTAGATGATACTACACAGCGTTCTACTAAGACCAGTGTTCAACAATTTAACGGCGACACCTTCGATCCACGTCGTGTCAAATTCCTTTTCAATGTACAAGCTCAGCGGTATGGTTTGTTCCTTATTAAAGAGGCGCATGCAGACCTGGCTTTGGAATATGTTGAGAGCCATAATGGTGCTGTGTGCTCTTCTAAATCCAAATTATAAATCAGGTATTAGGTTCTTGGCCTTAAAAAAGTTATTTAGATTCTCGTATATGAATTTTTCATAAGTCTTGATGATGCAAGTGGGAGTGAAATATGGCGAAAGCTTGAGGGGTGATACGTTGGTGTCCCAACTTTTGCTACTGGACAAACAATAGCATGCTACCAAGCTTGGGAAAAGTAGTATGGTTGAACAGAATGGAGAGATTTATAAGGGATAAGGCAGAAAGCCTCCGCAACAAGGAGTACGACATGTTGTCGATACCGAGTAACTTTTTAGGAATTCGAGATACGTGTTTCGTCGAAGTATGTACTGTTAGTTGAGTTGAAGATGACTATTGGCTCGGTAAAGTTGTCTAGTTTATTGTGAACCTCTGAACTAATTATTAGCATTGGTATCCGGGACGCTATCCTCGACAGTGAGCCTGTGATTATTTTCAAAGGTCTCTCCGATGCATTTTTCTTTATTGATGTCACTATTGACAACAATACCGCTGTAGATAATTAGGCCAGTACGAGAAGTGTTACATATCTTGTTAATGATTTTATAAACATTCTGATCCATCTAAATACCCTTCAGTTTGCCTTCCAATTGTCAGGTACGAGTGTTTTCTGATTCTCTGTTTTATCTGTGTACCAATATTGTGAATAATGGATCTCGACAATAGTTCCCTTTGCGTAAAGCGGTGACGATATCTCATTTCGCACTAGTGTGGACACAAGATGGGCATCGACTAGAGACAGCCCAAAAAGTATTAGGATTTAAGAAAACAATTAAGTCCAGACCTTGGTCTGACGATGAGTGCAGGGCTGAGATCGAAGAACGTAAACGCCCCAGAATGACCCACTTAGAAAGATATGATGAAGTCAACACAGAAAGATACGCGACAATTCGGAAAGAGACAATGAAACTTTGCAAACGCAAAAAACGCGAATGAGAGAAGCCTCGGATCGAAATAATCCTAGAAAATGCCAGAGCAAAGACCATTTTTTTAAACATTTTTTTATTTTCTTTCTATATTCTTAGTTTCTAAATTAAAGGCTAGACAAAAATGCTTAAATTCTAGCTTAATTATCTTATATAATAACTTACTGGTCCTTCGCAGACGCTCTAAGCTAAACATTACTTAATATTTGTATAATTTGCCTTTCGGCGACAGAACTTTGTGGCAATACTTATAATTATTTGAAAGACAAAGAAAAATTTGAAAAGCTTTGTCAGAGCAAAGACCATCAGAGGCATGTATGCTAGCATAAACTCAATTAGAAATGGCTACGGAGGAAGAGCGAAAATTATTCGAGACACGAACGGCTGTCTGGTCACAGAAACAAACAATATCGTAACAAGATAGAAGCAGTACTTTGAAAAATGTGCGCACCGATCAACCAAAAATAAACAGGAAAGGCAACCTACAGAGAATCCCCCTGTGCGTAGAAGAAATACTGGGAGACTACCACTGCGGATTCCGTAGGAATCGGTCAAAGAGCGACCAAATGTTCACAGTAAGGCACCTCCTGAAAAAGATGTGGGAATATGGAGAGACGGTTCACCAACTGTTCGTTGACTTCAAAAAAGCCTACGACTCAGTCGCATGGCAAAGACTACCATATTGGAGTTGAGCTAGGAGTCCCGAAAAAATATGCCAAATCAAATTTGCATGAACGAAAACAAAGGCCGAGTTAGAATAGAAAACCACCTCTCGGAAACGTTTGAAATCCGGGGCGGACTAAAACAGAGTGGTGGCCTCTCACCATGTCTTCATCAGAAAGGTACAAGACGACAACATGGCCGGAACATCCCTGAACGGAGTCACACAAATGCTCGCATATGCGAATGACATCGCCATTCTGGGCGATAATCTAGAAACTGTAAGTGAAAACAGTGAAATCATCATGCAAGTGACAGAAGAGGTGGGCCTAGAAATAAATGAAGACAAAACAGAATATATGATTACGACGAGAGCAGGTGCCCTGAGGTCCACATACATAAACGTCACAGGCAAGGTATTTGAAAAGTTAAAGATTTTAAATATATTTTAAATAAACAATGCTGACAGCCGGAAATGTCGAAATGTCGAAGGAAAATTACAAAAGACTACATTCCGGCAACACTAGATGGCACGCAGTCAGTAAACTGCTGAAATCCAAACTGCTATCACGTAATATAAAGTTCCGTGTCTATAGAGCCATAATCATGCCGATTGTTCTATACGGATCCGAAACATGAGCTCTCACAAAATGGGAAGAAAACAAATTCCGCATATTCGAGAACAAAGTTTTAAGGAGTATCTTTGGCGGTAAATATGACGAGGAGGCAAGACAACGGAGGAAACTCCACAGCGACGAATTGGAAGAGCTATACCGCAAACCTACAATAATGAGAGTAGTCAGGTGGCGAAGATTAAGATGGGCCGGACATGTGGCGCGAATGGGCAACGATAGGACCGTGCATAGAATTCTTGACGGTAGACCAACGGAAAAGAGACCGACAGGACGGTCGCGACGGCCAACTACCCATAACCTTGAACTCAAATCCACAAAGACATTACCCGATCCAACAAAATTCCTGGTAAGCGAATCAAGTATTCGTTGACATCCATATACATCAATTTCCCATAATCTCCAAACAAAAACAAACACATGGTAAGTTGAACCAGATGTTCAACTACCATATTCACACCCACAATTCCGAGAATTCGCCCAACCGAATTCTTATCTCAAAAACAACCACTTGGTTCCAGCCATTAATCTTTTTCGAGATTCTGCTCGCATTTTGATGCATTCGGGATTCAAACTCCCGATAAGATGAGAGATAAGATAACGGGATGATGAATTTAAGATTCGAGGTTTAGTCGTGATTGGCGTCCGAGGTGTAAGCACGCCAATTAACGAAGTTTAAATAAAATGTATGCAAATTAATTTAGATCAGTCTCTAGATTGGCACCCGATTGTTGAGGACCCCAATCTCTTGAAATAAATAGTAATTCAAAATAAAGCAGTCGTTTTTTGTGAGTTTAGTTGTTCCCATAAAGGCGCAGACTAGGCAACAGCAAGAATTTGCTGACATTCCGACATTGGGCCCAGTCAGACTATTCTTAACAGCAATCGATCGTCACTCTTCCCTCGGGTCTGAGGAAGTACGGTGGCGATCACAACGAGCCTTCTCAGAAGCGGTCTTGAGAGATTCCTCGTCCTGTTAAGGACAAGGAGACACGCTCCCTGAGAGTAAGGCGGAGGAGATCGGACCGGATGGTCAAGCGTCGAAGGAGAGTGCACAGGACAGGGGACGATGGCGGAGTCCAGTCGGTGAGATCACGAACTTCCGGGTTCCTACTGGCCAATAAATAGTATCATCGAAGAAGCAGTATTATTTGCGCTGAAGACCTAAATTGGCTCATTAAATTTATCTAATGTGTTATGGACCTCTGAACTAATGGTTTGATTAGAATCAGGGTCGCTGCTCGCAAGGGTGATTTTATGATTATTTTCGATGGTCTCTCCGATGACGTTATGACACTAACCTAAACACCGTTGACCTTGATTGGGCCATTGGTAGGGGTAGTGCCACATATCTTTTTAATGTTTTTATAAACTTTCTTCCAATTTTCGTATGCGACCGTTTTGGATTCGTTGCTTTTTCAGTGTACCGATCTTTTGAAATATTGGCTCACTTTGCGAGAAGCGATGACGAATGACGAACGTGCTTTTGAATGAAACGAAGGGTGAAGTCGTTGTGGGGAGTCGGATGTATCTTCAAGTTTGTACTTCAGGAAGTGTTTTTTCAAGTTTGTACTTCGCGAAGTTTCAACTAGAATCTCGTGAGGTTAGATTACAGTATTGTTTATCTCGACCGTCGTTACAGGGTATACGCCCTGAAGACCTTATTAAATTGCTGATATTTTCAGGATTAATGGTAATGAGTCATATGAAGAATAGATATTCATTCTACCATTGTTGGCTATTTGCAATCCAACCCTGGGAAGCTTTATGGACTCGAAAGAGAGAGGTCAATAGCTTCATGGCGAAATGAGCTGTATACAAGTATGCAAGTGTTGTTGCTAGCACCAACAATGGGGGTTTCGATCTGCTCGAAACACTGAATAGTTAGGGAATGCGGGACATGGATGCAACCTAGTTTCGGTTACAAGAACCATATCGACCCGGTTATCATTTATGAAGTTGGAGTCTATCAAACGTTTTAATAGCGAAACCAGGGAATTGACATTTATAAGGATAACTTTATTTCTGGCATCCATTTTAAAGCGTTTGTCTTACATATGTCGTGCAAGGCGTACATTTCCCTCAGCCTCGGTTATCGTTTTTTGGTATCGAAAGCGAATATCTTCAATCAGTCGGGAGAAACTAAACGGTTTTTCGAGCATTGAGGATTGCTCTTTGGCTCCTTTGATCGTTGGGCTATCTTTTTATATTTCGGACAGTTTCAATAATTGGCCGGATGGCCTTTTCTGCAACGGGTGCAGCAAGTTAGCAAAATTTTTTCATCCTGAACATTTGTTGTGGCATCAAATTTGGCTGGCAGCAGTTCGCACTTGCCGAGGACGGGCGATTATCCAGAACGAACTCAGTGGCGATTCATGTTGTTTCTGGAGACATGTCCTCAACGTTCGCAATTGAGGTTGTGGGGGGAGAAGTCTGTGCGCCAGCATGGGCGCTGGGTTTTACTACGACCCCACAAATTTTTCACTGTCACTCACCGATTGTTCCGCTGCAAAATGATCTCCAAGAATCCAAGAGAATAAGTAAAACGCACTGTGTTGTTTTATTACTGATGAGTTCTTGTTGAGTCCCGGTGCGTTTACCGGGAGCGAACGATGACGACATATAAATTGAACGCAATGTTTATCACGATGAAACTTTAATTCAATATAAAATTATAAAGTTAAACGACAATTCGATTGGTTTTAACGAAATTACGAACGAAACTAAACTATCTTTTATAATAGAAACGAACGAAAAGGCAATTACTTGCTTACGAAAACGAAACGAAAACTAATTTACATAACAAAAATGACAAGCAAAAATTAAACAACAAAAATGGCATTAACACACACAAACAGTGCTGCCAAACATGCAGGTATTTACAAAAACTATAAAGAATTAAGACTAAAATTAATAACAAGAATAAATATAAACTATAACAATTAATAACAAAAAATAATAATAATTAAATTGTTCAATGGCCTGAACTAAGTAGTTCAAGCACGCGACAAGTTCTTTTATTTAGTGTTCACCTAAGGTGGCCAAGTAGATCGCGGTATAATTTATTGTGTAATTTTTAATTAAGCACAAACAATTTTTGATGTCCAATGAATACAATTTAATAGTATATATTCTTTAAGTAAAGTTGAATATCGGATATAAAGCGATTCTTAATGATGTTAACGAAACACGCGTGAAAATAAAGACAACACTTATCAACACTTATTACAATTCAACATCCGGTGGTAAAACGACTCCGGTATGTATGCATCGCCGTGCGCGCTACGGGGAGCGGAAGACGATACAACCGGCACATCTAGTGGTTGTAATACGGCTCCCTGAGGGTTGAATTCCGACTTGCATTCAATCCTCAGTTCGAGATGAGATTGAAAGAAGAGAGAGAACATTTCTCTCTATGGTGTGGTAAAAAGGAAATGAATTTTCCCTTTCGTCCAGTGACCAATGGGAGACGATCTCTGGTACGTAGATCGGTGTGTGTGTGGTGATCTTAGCGATGTCCTAATGGATCACTGTTTGCTCATGCAACGAAGATCATGAGAAACGAAATCTGAAAATAGAGGTAAGGTGGACAAAGAGCATCACTAATGGCATAGATGCATGGTGCAGCTGCGTAAATAGCTGCATTGCTATTAGGAAAAGGTGCTAATGGAATTGAGATACTTCATACAATGAAAATTGTATATCTGATCTTTGTCGGTGGAAGAAACGAATTCTTTTGTCTGCATTTGTATATGCTGAAAAATTCGTTTGGTGGCCAAGCACGAAGTTGGTGATTGTTTGTGAGTTGGACAAACAGATCCATGGGTCGTGTCTATTGCAGCTGAGCAAACAAGCTGCCTGGTGTTGTTTTGTCGTTGAACAAAAGGGTCGCCAACCAATGTGCATGTAAGGACAATTGTTATGCACACGTAAGGCTGGAATTTACTTGGCAAACAAGGGTGCCGAATAGTTTTTGAATTTATGATGCCCGTATGATGTGACGAATTCTTTTCAGGGAATTTAGGAAATGCATTGGCTGCATGAATGAAAGAATTCTAGGGAATTTTAGGCAATGCGTTAAGTGCATTACATGTCCCTGAAGAAGGAAATGTTGCAGGTATGCGAGGGAGGTGGGAGTTGGGTTGCAATAATGGGGGGTTCTTCAGGTAAGATTTAAAGAACCCCCACAAGGTATTTCAGTGTTATCAAATATCTCGAAGACAACTCGTTGATGCAAGGTTGGCACGATCTTTGTCCTGCGTATAGAATCTACGTCGGCCCCTGGGGCAAGTTGAAGCTCCTATATATTCATCTTAATGTATTTTCCGATCTGGTTTTTACAAGCCGGTGCGAAGGAAAGAATTTTTTGCAATGATGACGTCATCTTTTGCCAACGAGCTTCGACGCTTTTCAAAATAATCTTTCTGGACTTTTCTTCGGTTGGTGTGAATGTGAAGTAATTCACCTCCTTGACCTTGAGGGTGTCGTTAACCTTGCGTAGATTACGTTTTTGTTGAGGAATGGACTCAAGGAAATTAAGGATTAGAATGAATTAGAGATATGGTTGAAAATAACAATTGCATTTTCGATATTGAAAATAGAGGTTTGCTTTTTTGATTGTCAAAGGCAGAGATTTTAGGGAGATTTTTAATACCGTGGCACCATTATATAGGTATATACAAAGAGTTTTCTAGAAACATGATTCGATGATAAGTACACTTTACTGAAACAGAAAGCGAAGGCCATTCCATTGCCGAAGATACCTTCAGCTTAATATACTATGAGAACTTTAATTGGATTTATTTGATTTACTTTATTAAAACAACAAGATATTCTGTCGTATGAATTTCTGGAAGAGCTGATCATGAAATGCATTTGAAGACGCGCATTTTATGACCTTGTAGCGTTAGGGAATAATGAGCGATAAATGAACATCTGGTTTATAAATTTGATATTATTGTGATTTTCTTTACTGAATAAATTTCATATGGCAAACCAGTGTATGGTTCCATCTAACGCGCATTTAGTTAATTGGAGTTTTCGTTTTAATTGGATATGGATGATGAATATCAGATGTTTAGGTGGGGGAATGGTAGGCTTTAGCGAAGTGTTGCGGCACCAGGGCCTTCAGAAATTTGCAAAAATAAGGGTGACATGACAAAATGTTTTCTGCCATAGTCATGCACGTTGGTACTGTTCTAATTAATTTATCAAATGTATATAAATTGGAAATATGATTGAGTTATTTTTAATAAATACGTTGTTTTTGTGGTTGACATACCTGCTGTAGTGGGAAAGTTGTCTTGGCTGCCTCTGGTGCTGATCAGTTTGAAAGACTGACCGGGGTCAATAGCGTTATTATAAAACCCACCAACAAACTTTATGATTGACTTTGGCGTTAGAGGGCGGCGCCCATATACACAGAAGGAGCTACGAGGGTTGCCTTTTATATTTCGGGATAAGAGAACAAAAACAAATGTTGATCATCGAAAATCACTTTATTGTTTTTCAAAATATTCCCCATGAAGATCTATACACTTTTGCATGCGTTTGAACCAATTGTCGAAGCACTTTTGCCACTCTGATTGAGGTATCCCCAACACATGCATTCTGAATGCAGCAACCGCTTCTTCAGGTGTCGAAAAACGTTGACCTCTCAGTTTGTTTTTTACGTACGGGAATAAAAAAAGTCATTCGGTGCCAAGTCAGGACTATACGGCGGATGACCCATCAAATCGATGTTTTGGGTGCTCAAAAATGCAGTTGTCGCAGCCGATGTGTGAGAGCTCGCATTGTCGTGGTGAAGAGTGATCCGTCTTCGGCGGTTGGTTTTCCTGATTTCTTGGAAGACAACTGGCAAACAAATGGTTGCGTACCACTCAGAATTGACTGTTCTGCGTTGTTCTAGTGGTACGGTTGCGACATGTCCAGTTTTTCCGAAAAACAGGCGACCATTTGCTTGGAAGTGCTTCGTGCGCGAACAACTTTTGTTGGATTTGGCTCATCTTGAAACACCCAGACAGTCGACTGCTGTTTACTTTCGGGCTCATACGCGTAAATCCACGATTCATCACCTGTCACGATGTCATAGACGTGTTTCGAAGCACCGCGACCGTATTTTTTGAGCATTTCTTTCGACCAATTGACACGAGCCTGTTTTTGGGCGATTGACAAATTGTGTGGGATCCAACGCGAACAAATTTTTTTAACAGTCAAATGTTTATGCAATATTGAATGTATGCTGGTCCCACTAACGCCTAAGGTTGTCTCAATCTCACGATAGGTCACATGACGATCTTCCAATATCAGTTCGCGCACAGCATCAATGGTTTTCGGAACAACAACTGATTTTGGACGACCTTCACGAAATTCATCTTGGAGTGAACTACGACCACGATTGAATTCACCATACCATCGATAAACACTGGTCCTTGATGGAGCTTCATCGCCGAAAATTGAATTAAGTTCATCCATGCACTGTTGCTGAGTTAATCCACGCCGAAAGTTGTAAAAAATAATCGCACGAAAATGTTGACGATTTAATTCCATTTTTGGGCCGAGATGAATCTTTTAAGTTACTGTAAACAACACAAATAGCGCTCGTATGTCAAAACGTTCTGAGTGCGTATAACCTCAAAAATGTCCAACTTTACGACAGAGCTGTCAATTGCCGGATTGCAACACTAGGGTTGCCAAATCCCGAAACATAAGAGGCAACCCTCGTAATAATATTTTAATTGTTTAATTACGTTTATATAATATCATAATAATGGATGTTCATATTACTCCTACAAGCCCTGGAAGTTCAAGAAAAAGAATCTCTAATCCTGATAAATGGGCAAAAACAAAGAAGAAAAAGTTAAGGTACGTTCCTTCGATCTTTCAAGATTTTTATTGCAGATAGTATCTAGAGAAATGCCAAAAGAATTACGCGGTGGAGCACGTCCCAATGCAAAGTTTACACAAAGAAGGGACAGTGTAAAATCATTCATTGAAAAACTGAAATGCATTGAATCCCACTACTGCAGGGGTAAGAGTACTCGACAGTACTTAAGTAGTAATCTGAACATTGCAAACATTTTAAAAATGTATAACAGCTACGTTTGTGATAATGATCTTAGAGCTAAACGTACTTTTTTTAGAAACATTTTAACCGCTGTTATAACATAGGTTTTGGAGCACCGGTAACTGATGCTTGCTCACGCTGTATTGAACTGAAAGAAAAAATCAAAACAGAAACTGATCTATCTTAAAAAAACTGAATTGATGATGCTTTTGAGAGTACATAAGTTAAAAGGCAAGTCTTTTTTCAATAAGTTGAAGGAGAATAGAGATGGGCTTTTAATATTGTCTTTTGACTGCCAAAAAAAATTAGTCAATCCGAAGGTTCCGGATCAGATCGCTTATTATAGTAGACAGTTGTACACATACAACTTCACTGTTGTTAAAGGGTGTTCAACGTCTCCAATGAATAAAGAAAACGTGTTTATATACACTTGGATGGAGCATGAATTTAAAAAGGGATCCAATGAGATTAGTTCTGTCGTGTTTGACTGTTTATCCAAAAAAATAGATTTAAGTCAGTACAACTCCATTCGTTTGTGTGCTGATGGTTGCGGTGGACAAAACCGTAATAGTATTCTGATCTTTATGCTGAGTTATTTTTTACGTACGGTTCCACCAAGGAATATAACACAAATAGAGGTGGTATTTCCCATACCAGGTCATTCTTTTCTGCCTCCTGATCGGGTTTTTGGAAGAATGGAGAAAGTATTTAGAAGAATGCCTACGATTTGCAATCCTGTGGAACATGTTGATGTTTTTCGTCAACATGGAAACGTTATTACTTTAGGAAAAGACTGTGTGGTGCGAGATTGGAAAGCCGCATCTGTTGAGTTTCAAAAGCCAACAAGTGGATGACATTTCAACTTTAATTCTGTAAGAAGATTTTTTATTCGACGACTTGGGAAAAAAAAATTAAATATTGGTGGGGCGGCGAAGAAAGTTACAATGTTGATGACTCTGTTCCCAAGTCTGTTTTTAAAAAAGGCTCATTGACCCGTGATATGCGACCTCTCATAGTAAGTCGTGGAACGGAAATAAAGCCAAGCAAATTAAAAGATATAATTAATTTGTTACAAAAACATTTTGGGTTCGGGTGGGCCGATCGTGAAGACTTGGCGTTTTTTAAAAAATTAATCGGCAATGAAGTGCCTTCATGTGCCGAAGAAAATAATATTGATAACGATGAAGATGATGAAAATGAAATATGCGAAGCCCACCACGAAGAAAATTCTGATAATTTAGTTGTATAAAATTTTAAATTTTTTAATGTACTAACTTTAAGTTTATTTTATTAAAGCTTTTATTAAATAGATCGTAAATAAAGAATTTTTTTTAAAACCCAACAAATTCTTAACTTTCCAAAACCCACTATATCCGGCTAGCGTAATTCCAAAACTAACATTATCCGAAGTGTCTCATCAAAACTGACTTTATCCGAATTAAAATGTTATTTTATTAATAAAGTATATTATATCCTGTGATAGAATTGATTTTAATCGATCCTTAAAAACTAAATGTAACTGAAAATTGCGCCAAAAAACAAATACTATTTTAAAAAAATTACAAATTCGTTTTTTTTTTAATTTACCAACATTTTCAAAAATGGAGAAAGTCAGTTTTGGAATAGGACGCCTCAGTTGTTCGTCTTCAGTTTTCAGCTTTTTTCTTCTCTTGTCCTTTTTTTTTTTTTTTTGATATTATTGTAGTTGTTAATTACTGCCAGGTAGACTTCACGCCCTATAGTTGTATTACCCTGGTCTTTGCTGCATTATTATTGTTTTTTTTTCACTTTTCTTTTTGTTTTCTTTTCATATTTCCGTCTTTTAGTTTTATTTGTTTTTTTTTTCTTTTCCTGTTAGTTTTCTGTCTTTTTTTTTCAATTTTATTTTATTTAATTTAATCACCAATGTTATAATCCAGGCACATTCATTGTTTTTAACACCGCTGCCACTAACGTTATCACACACCAACTTTTTTTTTTATAACATACCGCTGATTCGAAGCACCGCTGCCACCATTTGTACCAATCCAGACGCCGTGCCTCCCCGACACGACCGAGGGTAGAGCGTGGATGTTAATAAAAAACGCGGATAACCATTATTTAATATTTATAAGACAACAATTTATTTATTTTAATAACACAACAATATTTTTATTATATAACACAATAATCGATTTTATTTTATATGAAAACAATATTTAATTTATAACACAAAATTTCCTCCTCCGCGTCGGAAATCGGAACTCAACTCACACTATCGGAGGTCTAATTTAAACTGCCTCTATCGGAGGTCTTCTTTCAACTCCTCTTTTTAGTTGTACCAAAATACAAAAACTATTTTCCCTATGAACGAAATCAAAACGAAAATCAAGTTGCTTGTGCAAAAACTCATATGGGGGATGAAAACTGAAACTATTGCAGCTGCTTATTTATTTCGGATAACGGGAATGTATTTCATGAAGGGATTATGTGTTGTTATATGTTATTATATAAAGGATGGTTTCAAATTGATTTTGTATGTGCATATTATGTAGATATTTGAAGTTAAGGGTTTAAAATGTATTGCTAATGTAATGGATATGTGGAAATATGGATATTGATTGCATTTAATTGTTATTTATTACTGATTAAGAAATGTATTAAAATGAAAAGGGATTTACTCAATATGCAAATATATTGATACTATGGAATTGATTGATATGCAAATCAATGTATGAAATGTGATAATGGATAAATGAGTAATATATTTGAGAATAAGGGATATAATTATTATTATAACGGTATATATGTATATATTATGGAAAATGAGGATATTGTGTGTAAAAATGGATATGTTAGGATATGTTAGGATTGATGTTAGGATTAAGGGAAGACAGTAGGGTTCCGGAACACTACATTGGATTTACTGTTGCTGGACGAGCGAATGCAATTATTAGATACGGATCTAACTACTCGAAATTGTCTTCGTATAATCGAGAACGATAGCGATCATTACGGACTTGGTGCTGTAATACATGTCCCAAACGAACACTCACTACTGGAGCAGTATAAACAGATACATTCTTTTAATTTCGGAAAAGCACACTGGTCGCGCTTTGATCGGATAATAAAAAAAGAATTACGCTCCAATGGCATAGATCCACCAACTGACAGAAATCTTCATAACGACAAAATTGATGAACATTGTTACTAATACAATGCTGGCTAGTTATGTGGCACTGGGACACAGGTTCACTAAAGTGCCGGTAAGGTGTTCTGACCGAAAACCAACATCGTCTATCGATTTATTTAATTCATGAAAGTTCCAACGCTGACGGAAATCTGTTTACCAAAGTTCAGACGCAGCACTAATTAGTAAACTTAAAACGTACCAGTTCGTGGTTCAAAACAGAAAACATATAAGGTTCGCTTAATTCACTAATAATTTTGAAATAAAAAGTTACAGCTCCGTGTTCGAAAAATTATGATTACTTATTTCCACATAAATGGTTCGTTTTATCCACTAATAAATTTGAAACAAAAAGTTATAGTTCCGTGTTCGGACAATTATGATTAATTATTTACACATAAATGGTTCGTTTTATCCACTAATAAATTTGAAATAAAGAGTGATAGCTCCGTGTTCGGACAGGCGCGAACATCACAACTCGGCTCTAGTAAACACCCGTGCATCGACTGTACTCGATAGAAGACAAATCTCGACTCTGGTTATTCTTAATCATCGACACACTCGAAACGATCCCCCAGTGACGCGCACCAACCACTCAGGGTTGATTCTCACTTTCAACCACCACGACGCGATATCGTCCGCGCGGTAACCAATCAGTGAGAATGATTGATCATGACACAAACGTACGACCATTCCGTCGCCGTCATGTGTGTTGTTTCTTGTACCCGACTATAGGACGGCCTACGCCATCAGCAATTATGATACCCGCACAACGATGGTTGTGCGTCGCATCGACGCTGGTGGCCACCGTGGAACTCATGGATGCATGCCTTAATGCCACATAATTTGCCTCTCAACGTCTGGGCATACGATAGGCGGGCAAGTTTTGTCGTTTCGACCTTGGATGGTCTTGGATGCCTTGTTACGTATGAGAATACGTCGCGCACTTGCGCGACTGGGCAAATATGTTTTTGAAATTGAAACGCCAGTTGGTGTTTCTTGTGTATGTTGCACGTTGGTAATTCCTTACCAGTAATTCCAGTGATGCAACGATATAACGGATGATATTTTGCTTATAGGAAATATTGATGACGCCTTGCGGTGATGCCGTAAAAGCATGATTAAGATTTCTCTTCCAGGGAGGTTCCGAAAATGCGTTGAATGCATATTATGGGGGGAAAACCTGTAAAGGGAGAATGTCTGCAGGTGATTGCAGGTCATGAAGGGTGTTGAGGCCGTCATCGCGGAAGGAAATCAAGAGTAAAGCGCCCTAGTGATTCCGCGGGGAATTTCTGAGTAGGTTATGGTGGTACGAAGTGGCGTTCAATGGAACTGCCACATTGCTATTTTTCAGGCTTACAGTTACTTCGTAAGAAGGTTTTTGGGACAAGCGTGGTGAGGTAAGCGGTGGCGTTACGTGGAAACGTCACAAGGGTATTCTGCTCTCTAAATTAAAACTGCTCTACAGACAGTTCAGCGATCCAAATAGCCAGGAGATCAAAACAATTAATTCCCTAATTAAAAATCTTCAAAAACTGATCCGTGACAACTACAGATCAGTAATTAATGAAGACTGGAACAATAGAATTCAAGCCATTAAAGCTAGTGGACCGAATATGTTCCATCAAATAAATAAAGTCTTTCGAAGGAAATATTATAATGACAAGCCATGTCTGCGAGTTCCGCGGACTCCCGAGAATTGTCAAACTCTGCTGAACGCAGGACTTACCCTGGAACACATCAGCTCTAACGAAGAGTTCATAATAGTCGAGGATCCGCAAAAAAAAGGCGAACTCAATTGGTGCTTGTTTCGAAGCAGTGTATAGATTGAACGAATCGGGTCATTCTAACCTTGACCTGGAAAATAGGGCTCTCCAAAAACATATTTCGCTACGCAATGAACTTAACAATTGGCGTCTCTTAAGTCGAAGTTTCACTATCTTTAGTGAAAATAATAGAGCGGATTCCCCACTTAGAAATCTAAACACTAGCATATTTGTACACAAGGATAAACTGACGGACATTCTTAATCCATTAAAAACAAAAGATCTTCTGGAATAGATAATATTCCAAACATTGTTCTAAGGCATTTATCTCTTGAAGTAGTGAAGATTTACACAATTTTGTTCAATAACGCTCTAAATAATGCATATTATCCAACCCAATGGAAATCTGCAGTAATCCATCCCATCCCCAAAAAGGACAATGGCAATCCAGCCAATCTTCGCTTGATTAGATTGCAAGGTATTCGAGAAAATTATGAATAAAGCATTGACTAACTGGTGTGAGAAAAATGGTATTATCCCGAACAACTAGTTTGGTTTTCGATCACAACATGACATAGTTCATGCTGGGACAAAACTTGTTTCCGACATACAATGGCACAAGGCGAAGCTACAATGCACAGGGGGCTGTTGGGTTTGTGGTGGACGAAGTATTGTGCGCCGACGTACGGCACTGATTCACTTCTTCCTCCAAACGTCACTGTAAGTTCATCGGTTCCGCCATTAACCGATTACCCAGGATTAAGTCCAAAACGCAGAACAAAGACAGTACAGCGAATAAAACACTGATGGAAGTCACCGAAAAATAACTAAATAACGCACTGAGCACAGGTTTTCTTGTAAATTGTTTTTTTTTATTGTTTTGCAATATAGTTTTGACAGACGATTTATTTGAATAAAAACATTACTTTTAAATAAACTCGCGCTTACTCGACTCGACGAGGTATGAATTTTGACTCGACACTAAAATAACGACTCGGGGTATATTCGCGTTCCCGTGCACACCGCGGAGCGGGGGCGGTAGCGACCTGCCCGGTCGACGGGTGTAAAATGACTCAATGATTCAACCCTCGTTTGGAGTGAGTTTGGTGGTGTGGTGGTAGATATTCTCTCCAATAAGGATATGTTTTTACTTACCACCGGAGAGACGTAAAGTCTCTCTCTGTGGAACAGAAAACCAGATCTCGTAATAAAGATCATGGTGGTACACATATTAAATCGCTACGAATAGAAATTCGGCCAGTGAAACTGGCTCTCTTAATTAAGGGGTGCATTTTCCTATTCCAAGAGAGACGTAAAGTCTCTCTTTGGAGTAACCAAACCGATCTCATAGAGGAAACCGTCACGGTACACATGTATGTGTGTTCATTGGTTCTTTCATGGATCAAAGCCATGAGAACGAAACTGAAACAAAGAAACGGCATAATGTGCATCCATGAGATGTGAGTTCGGCTACGCAAACAAGCCGAATCTCATTGGAGGCTAATTGGGTTTGTGTTTGCTTATATGAGAAGGTCAGTGGTAAACGGTCCAGGAATATGTAGGACAAAGGGAAATTATGATCTGAGAGTTCAACTGAGTAAACAAGTTGCAACTCATTAGATGGCAGATGCATTTGGAATGTTTGAATGGCTTGAATTGTTTGCCGTGTCGCCAGAATGCCTGCTGAAGGAGAGCGTTCTTTTGTTTGTACATGATACATGCTAGGGAATTAGTTTCAGCGTATACTGCGCTAATAGTATGCAGCGACGTTGGACTGTTTATCGTTGGGTAAAAGGATCGCCGGCCAATGTGTATGTAGGTAAATTTATTGTACACATATTGAGGCTGGGAATAGCCAACTCAAGGTTAAGATTCCCTGATTATGCGGTTGCATTATGTGTGAACCGATGCGTTTTCTTTCAGGGAATTTATAATAAGTTTGGAGAGAATTCTTATAGGGAATTTTTAATTCGAATTAATGAATGAAGGTAAGAATTCTTTTCCAGAAGCTTTTAGCTAAATACATTTGGTCATTTGTTGCGTGAAGCATTTACAGGTGCTTAATGCGATTCAGTGCTGGATTACCCATTAGGCCGGACTAGGCCATGGCCTGGGGCCCCTGGCGAGCAAGGGCCCCCAAGAAAATTTGTCATGATTGTTTTTAATTTATTTTTAATTTTAATTAAATTTTTTTATATATTTTGGAATTTTGTAAACAAAAATTTTTTAAACACAATTCGTTTATCTTATGTAATTGATTATACAAATGTATTTTCAAACAATAATATTTAAAAATCGTAATTGGTTTATTCTTTTGATTGTTATTTTAAGCTACGATTTGAATTTCAATTCGCGCGCTAAATAACCGAAACAGCGCTTTCAGTGTTTTAAGCAAAACAAAACTATCTGTTGCTTTGTCGTTTGTCAAATTACATTTGTTCGTTGTTCTTAGAGAAAAAAAGAACGTTTTTTCAATTAGTGACGAATCTAGATGTTAATTAATGTGAAATTGTGGTATTGTGTGTAATGAACATATTGAAAACTACGCATTTGTTGAAAAATGTAGGATCTGTTTTATATTGTATCTTTTCACACAACACAAAAAACATCACCAATCAAATTGTCTTTTTTTGTTATCCAACAACAATAATGAAAGTGAGTTTGTATATTGTTTTCGTTTTAAATTTGTTTTTTAAGTTTCGTTCGGTTTTTCGAAATTTGTTTTGTTGTTCGATTTTGATTTTGTAAACTGATTTAGTTTTAGCTATTTCGATAATTTAACATTTTGGTTTTGTTTTTTTGATTTATTTTTGAGTTCGATTGTTTGATTTTAAACATTTTTGTTTAACTTCAAATGCAGAATTTGATGTTTGCATTTCCTATCAGAATGTTACGATTTAAGTATGTTTGTAGATTACATAATGCGGCGATCCTATCAGAGCGGGGCTCAAAAAAGAAAAATTGCGGATGAAAAGAAAAAACGAATTGAGACAGATTCATCGAAACTACCAAAATTGACGTCATTCTTCCAAAGTTCCACTGCACAGGCTTCTTCATCAGCTAGTGACCAAAAGATCTAATCTAATGACGATGTAAGAATCGAAATATAATTTACTGTTGATATTTATAAATTATAACTTTCTTATAAAATATAAATTAAAGTGTTTTTAGAGCAAATGTAATTCTTAAAACTTTTGAATTCAAAATTGTTTTATCAAATTTGCAGATTCAATCTGAAACAGAGCAAGTCGATCATCTCAAAACCTCTGAATCTTTGGATCAAGATGATGGATCAAACTCGCAGCGTGATGTTAGTCTGAACGAATACGAAGAGCTCAGAGCCGCGGATTTGGGTACTACAGCGAACAATGACAATTGTTCGAGCGATTCAGGCAAGTGGGGTAATTTCACTGACGATGACGCCAATTTTGGCAATTGCAGAAGGTAGAGCAACATATTGCTCAGAAAAAACGTTTTTTGGAAGAAAGGCAAATCAAGAACGGTTCAAGCGCGAATGGCTAATTTATTCTCCCACGACTGGTTGCGTGTATTGTTTTGTATGTAAAATTTTTGCTTCCAAAGACAAACAAAACAAACTGACCAGCGATGGATTTAATGATTGGAAAAATGTTTCCCAATTACATCAACATGAGAACGGATCTCTTCACAGAGAATGTATGTTGACATACATTCAAAGGCGACAGAACTGCGTCGATGTTTCTGACAACCTTCAACTTGAGTACCAGAAAGAGAAAAATTATTGGAAAGATGCAGTGCGACGATTGATTCCGGTCATCATAACGTTGGCTGAACGAGGATTACCTTTCAGAGGCACAAAGGAGCATTTCGGCGTTCCAGATAATGGAAATTACTTAGGTTTACTCGAACTAATTGCACAGTTTGACCCGTTCTTAAAAAGTCACATTGAAAATTTTGCGGACCGAGGCAAGGGAAATCCCTCGTATTTATCAAAAACAATTTGTGAGGAGTTGATCAGCATTATGGGTTCAAAAGTAAGACATCACATTATACAAGAGGTCTTAGCCGCGCGATATTTTGGTCTTTCAGTTTATTCAACTCCGGATATCGCTCACGTTGATCAACTCAGTGTAGTTGTCCGATATGTTGCTAAGAATGGAAAGCCCGTTGAAAGATTTTTGACTTTTTTAAACTTTGATTGCCATAGAGGTGTTGCGATGGCTGAAGTGGCTTTAGAATTCCTTGCGATTTGAGGCTTAGATTTTAAATACTGCAGGGGTTAATCTTATGATAATACTCCGAATATGTCGGGTATTTACTCAGGTATGCAATCGATCTTGTTAAATCTCAACGAATTTGCGATTTATTTACCATGTGCAGCGCATTCGCTTAACTTAGTTGGAGAAACTGCTGTAAAGTGCTGCTTGTTTGCAGTGAACTGTTTTTCTATTGTACAATTATTGTACACATTCTTTTCAAGCTCAACCCACCGGTGGGACGTTTTGAGGGAACGTATCGGAAACGAAAAGGTACTGAAATCGTTATCCCAAACTCGTTGGGAACCTCATGCGAACGCCACTGAGGCAATTCAAAAATCTTTCAACGAAATCGTAGTAGCATTGTATGAAATTGCTGATGATTTAACAGAAAAAAGTGACTGTAGACATGAAGCTGAATATATCGCGAATAAAATTCAAACCTTCGAATTTGTTTTCATGCTTGTTTTGTGGAGCGATATTTTGAACAATTTTCGGGCAACGAGCAAAGCATTGCAGTCAGTAGAAATTGATCTGAAAACCTGCGCGTTAATGTACTCGTCAGAAGAAAATTTGTTAGATGAGATGAGAGATAAGTTCGAAGTGTTTGAAAACAAAGCCAGATCCATTTTACCTGAGACAGATTATGCGAATGTTGCATCGCGAGTTCGACGAAGAACAAGACAGCCAAACGATGGCGATGCTCCAGAGGTTGCATTAAGTCCGCGCGACTATTTTCGTGTAAACGGTTTTTTGGTAATCATCGATACGCTCAAGATTGAAATCAATAGACGAAGCAAAGTTTACTTAGAGGTTTCGGAGAGATTTTCGTTTTTGGCTGATTTTGATTTGACCGAAAATGTGTGTTCCAAAAAGATTTCCGATTTAGTTGACTTTTACTCTGACGATTTAGAAGAATTTTACCCTGAACTCATACAGTTTCACGCTTTCATTAAATCAAAATTCCCAATGAAACTTAAGTTCGCTCACTCTGACCTCTACGAAAGTTTGATTCAAGATCATCTTGAATTCGTTTTTCCGAACGTTGAAATTGCTCTTCGCATTTTTTTAACTCTTATGATCACGAATTGTTCGACAGAGCGCTCTTTTTCAAAATTGAAACGCATCAAAAACGAGCAAAGAAGTGTTATGCGTCAAGAACGATTAGACATGCTAAGTCTGATGTCCATTGAATCGGACATTCTTCGTCAAATTGATTTTGAAGAAATCATCAATGATTTTTTTGATCAAAAATGTAGAAAAAAAGTTTGTTGAAAACGAGCGTCGCTTTCATCTTCCAAAGAGATGTCCATAGATTATTTTATAATTTAATATACTGTTAATTATTTTTAATGAAAAAATATATAATTCAACTGAAAAAAATGATTTCCTTTATTTTATTGTATTTGAAAACCTTAAAATGATATGAATTAGTTGTTTAAATTATACAAATGCATCAATAACGATTAATTTTACGATTATTAAAAAAAAGAGGGCCCCAAAATTTGAATGGCCTAGGGGCCCCGATTGGCTTAATCTGGCACTGATGCGATTGCATTAGAAGAAAGTTATGATGGTTGGGTTGCGGATATGGAGGGTTCTTTATGTGAGCTTTAAGAACCCCCACAGGTTGACTTTGAAAAGGCTTTCGACACCGTACGGTTAGAAGGGCTTGTATATAAGTTATCAAATCTAGGTGTGCCCAAATATTTATTATACATTATATACGATATGATAATGGGTAAACAATTTCTGGTGAAATTTGGAGATATAATGTCTAACAGGATTTTCCACATCAAAAACGACTTACAACAGCGAGCAGTGAATTCTCCCATTTTATTTAATATTTACACTAGTGATCGAATGGGTCCTCTCAACCATGCAATTGCGTATGCCGACGACATTGTGGTGTATGGATCTGGAGAAAAGATTGATGTCATCAACACACTTCTGCAAAATGATTTCAAAAAATTAAACGTTTTTGGGACGACTGGAAATTAAAAATAAATTTCTAAAAAACAGAGACTTTTGGCGGGTGTTGTCTGGTCTATGACGGCGAACACCGTTCACAAACAAAAGGAACAACCTGTTCACCAACAAACACGGAAAGAATACATCCACAAAATGAAACACTGTTATATTGTTTTAGGATACGTTTCTTTATTTTTTTCTAACTTTAGTTTATGACACTGTCTTGGCGAGAGTTCACATTCTTTTCACTGTTTTATTGTTTTGCCTTTTCGTTTATTCTTCTTTTCTATATTTTGCACAGTAGAAAAAAAAAGGAATGGTGGATTACAAATGGCACACGTTTGAATCACGACAGTATTACGCCGAGGGTAATTGTTTCGGTCCCCGTCTGGACTGTCCGAACTCGCCTTAATTACTTTCGATCACCGGATAAGTACAATTAACCAATATCCTCCGGTTAACTCGCGTTACTTACTTTTCTATGTTAAAACTGGTCGAACGTTACTTCGCCGTTTTATTGTGCGTCGAATATTTACGTTTTGTTTTATTATATTACGCGGCGTGACCGACCTCCTTGTAGGGTTTCTCTCTAACCTTGCTATCAACCTCCTCAGTGGGGTTATAGCTGTTGTCTCCTCGGATGCTCGATATATCTTCTCGTCGCTTTGACGATCACCATTAGACTATACTCTGCACTACCCAGAAGTATCTTGATACAGATCGTATCTGTATCTTCCCCAGAGACAATTTCCCATTCTGCCCACTAACAGAATCGTCAATATCTCTGTTAGCAGCATGCTATTTCATCCCAGGGGAAATTTCCTATATTTCTGAAAGGAGAAACTCGCTCATCATCCAACATCATTATCACCATCCGTGGTGGTGATCGAAATTCAGTTCGACGGTTGTCGATTGTGTGCCGCATTATTTACATAGAACATCTGGCGCGCAGGCCGAAGGATATCCTGCAATTTGGATGGACGTACGGTCCATACGTTTTGTTTAACTTCTTTAGTTAAAACTAACAATCCATTAGACCTTTCTAATGGGTGTGAAATTCCACAAAGGAACCGTGGGACTGGAGTATTTCCTTTATTGGCTTAACTCCTCATATACAATCTGATATCTCGTTGAGATATTATTGATTGCGAGGGATTTGACAGCGGATAAGCGGTATACATTATTGTACTAGGTTGCCGCTACCTTGTTTGCTTGACGGATTTGGGTGGTCTTTATGGTAGACTACCCGCACGTGCATCCGTCGGTCCGCTAATTTACCGACGATAGCAATTCCTTGTAACATCGTGTAGGTGTTCAGGATTTCAGATTGTGCAGTGCTGGAGTGCGGCGCATTTCAGTCTTTGGGAATAAGATGAGTGGATGTCTTTACCTTTGTTTCAGGTATGCTACAATTGACTTGTTGAGCTTGATATTGAAAGCTTTGGGACGTTTAGTTCCTTGCTTTTTAGTGTCGGGCTCAACCTTGGCTAACAATTGCAGGCCCTATGGTGGGACTTTGAGACAGGCGTCTGTGGGCGCGTGCAACGTTCTCAGGTAAGTAAGTTCCTTGAAGGGTAGGAACCTTACCTGCGCGGAATTGTGCGTTCGTAGAATGCTACAGACTATCCTTTTCAGAACGCCCTTGTCGAGTCCATCAAGGGATACAAAACGGAATTGGAAAACATTTTCTATTGCAGGAAGTAATAATCTTCCACTACAAGATATCTTGGTATCTGACTTCATTAGTATCTTAACTTTGATAAGTATAAAGCAGCTGCTCTTACAGTAGCTAAAAACGCATATGCAATGACACGAAGTCTCTACCGTAGTAGTCTTCTGGACCCCAAGGTGAAAATAATTTCATACTCAACATTCATCCGACCAATATTGGTGTATGACTGCCCGGTATGGTACAATATATAGCAATTTTACAAGGAGAAGTTTCGGGTGTTCGAGAGGCAGTGTTTGCGTTCCTGCCTTGGAATGTATAGAACCCCTGAGTCGCCATATCAAAAATACTATCCCAAAAAAATCTTGTATGACAAATCAGGACTAAACAGAATAGATAACTTCCTTATCAAGATTATTCGTGGTCACACAACAAGGGCAATGCGCAGTGAAAAAGATCTCATTTTGAGAGCATTCTATCCCAATGATATGCATTTGGAGAGTACTATCCAGAATGGGTTCATTCCCCAGGGGCGTTCCCTTTCTTGGATAAAAAAGGACTTATCCAAGACACGCATGGAGTCCCTATTATTTACCACGCTTTCCATGGTGCCAGGGATAAACGATTTCTCCATGATAACGATACCTCCAATACTCCAGATCGCCTGCGTTTTAGTATGGTCATCGGTGAAAGAGATAAATCAATAGAAGGTCGACCTCATCCCAATTGGTGGTGGATCAGTGATGAAGAAAGGACTATACGTCCTCAAACATAGTATGCCACTCAGGCGCACCGCTTTCCTTCCCCCTATCCCCAATTCCTAATTATTTTTTATTTGTATTCCTTGTTTCTGTTTGTACGTTTTGTATATATATATATATATATATATATATATATATATATATATATATATATATATAAGAGGAAATCTAATGATATTTGTAAAATAGAATTTAACATTTAGTCTTAAGTAAAATCTGTAATTGAACTGTTAATAAATGTGGATATAAAACAAAAAAGCCGACTCCTCCGACCCTGGTGCCGTACGCAGCCAGAACGGACGTACACACACCAGGCAAGGTGATAATACAATACAAATAAGAAATAATAACATTACAGTTCGGTAGATTGTATTGCTATTTTTCTTTGTTGCCATCAGCTTTTGATGAATTCTTTTATTGTTAATGACTTCACGAATGCGATTTTTCTAGTTTTTCCATGATTTATATGGACACTCATAACTGACGAAAGGTTTTGTCGAACCATGTAGATCACAGGAAAAAGGTAAAATTTGCAATCCATCGGCTACGTTATTCGTTGTCATCACCTTCCTAGAGCCTATTTGACGTCTTTAAACACAGTATTCCGTGTCCCCTTTAAATGCGATCAATCGTATCCACCACGTTACAAAATGGGAGGATGGCATTGGTTGCGACTCAAAATTCACTGGGTTTTCAAAGTTGGCTGACTTCGATTCCAAATGAGGACCTGTGGCGACTCTAACAGATACACACAATTCACAAGCAAAAACAGTGAAGAACACGAACGAAAAATCAAATAAGAAAAATACATCAGAACCGTATACCAAGCGATAACAAAAATAATTCACATCCGTTGAGTATAGTCGAGTTTGGAAATCAAATTCAAAAGACGGTCAGTAGCCTGATGAGTAACGCTTAGGTAAAAATTTTTTCGTGATTCGAGCTGTCATAGCCTCAGTTCGAATCACACGATCTTCTTCACTATTATTTCAAACGCTATAGACCTATGGGATATCTGAAGAGAACTCTGGAGCACAGCGAACGCTGGAACACGGTCATAGATTCAGATGATTGAGTGATGAAGAAACAATAACTTTCTAATTATAATGAATGATAGAAGTTAGGGATTAAACGGAATTTAAATCTATACAAACATTTTTAAACGGGGTATTGGGAGGTATGGTCACAATAATTCACAGGACGTTCTCGAAAAGTTCTAATTTACCCTGAATCGAGGATAAATAAAAAAATAAAAAATAAAACATTTTAAAACAAAACGGACAGCCTTTAATCTTAACACGTCCAAAAATGAGATGTAGGTTCCGCGATTTATTTTTTGATATAACTAATTATCGCCCAACTAGCATAGCACTAAATAACAGTGAGTTGAACTTCCGTACGCCAGAACATCACAACGTCCATACCAGTTTAGCTAATCAAGCGGGTTGTATTCTGGTAAAAATATTTGTAAAACAAAAATTAATAACTATAGCCCTTTAAGAATACAAAATTTTATTCCCTTCTGATATTCGTGAAAGTATTTACCGATTTTTAACCGAAGAAAATGGGATTGCGCTGAATTCTTCTTCTTTGAGTGTACCTAATATTAAAGTGGTATCTCGTTCGCCTTGGTATCCCTGGTGGAGCTGGTGGTGGGGGCGTTGGTGGAGTTACTGGTGGGGGCGTTGGTGGAGTTACTGGTGGGGGCGTTGGTGGAGTTACTGGTGGGGGCGTTGGTGGAGTCACTGGTGGGGACGTTGGTGGAGTTACTGGTGGAGTTACTGGTGGAGTTGGTCCCGGGGGCGTTGGTGGAGGTTGACCTTCACTGATACCCACCATGTACCCAAAACCAAGTACTGCGCACAAAAATACTAACAGCTTCATCTTGCTCTATTCCGTTAATTTGTTAACTGTGGCATCTAGTATTATTTTCCTGCCTTTTATAGTTTGCGAATTGACGAACCTAAATACGATAATTAGAGTTCATACCTTTGTGATAGAATTGAAGAAAGACGTGAAGTTCTTTATTTAATTATGAACAATGGGTTGCAAATATGAAACACATGCGGATGATCATATGGGTTTTTTTCAGATAACACGAATATTGATATTTTAATTATATTTCGATATATTGCCAGATCTTGTACTCAGATATTTACACAATTTCATGCATTCAAATTCGAGACCATTATCGTACCATTATCATTTTGCTAGAATCCGAAAACTAATTTTGCGGTAAGGCCAAATGAAAACATTGGGAATCGAAAATTTCAGTGTTTATTTGCCTTCAATGACTGAAGGTTAAAATCGCGCGAAAACATGATCCTCCAGGGCGAACTACGCTCGTGTCATTCGACTGAAGAACAAGTTCATTCATTTAATTCAGTTTAATACAAATCTCAAAGTATTGAAGTATAATATTTTAACATTTTAACTTATAATATTTCTTGGATAGGGGTGTCAGCAATGGTTGAGTGGGGTAGAAGAAATGAGTTTTTTAAGCGGCGCGAATCGAATATTCCCGTTACGCAATTTGTGATAGATCAGTTCATTGCGACCGTAGTTAAATCCGGGAAACATACTATTTGTCGGCAAGGCAAATTTGATTTCCAATTGTATTTTGTCAACAGTTGAAATCTCAAAAAATTTTGTATAGACAAACAGAAATGTCGACGTTTTAAAATTTCAACTCAAAAAAACGTGAATATATCAAGTTTTCAATTTTTTTTTTATTTTCGCAAGAATACAGTTTATCTTAATCTACTTGTTATAGACATTACTGGCAATCCCAAGTGTGTTTTGATAATTTATGGGAAATGACGATCAAGGGACAACAAATGAACCAACATTGTTAACAAAATGCATCAAGAAGAAAAAAAGGAACTTGAATAAGATCTGCGGAAAATTTAAGAACAATTCCAAGCTGAGGTTTCACATTAGCGGTGAACAGAAGCGATCCTTTAAAAGGAAATCGCACCCAAAGTGCATCAATGACAATGTGGTCCATATCTTTATTTAGGTCGTTATTGATGTACTTAACACGCATGAGGTGGTTTCTAATCTAATTATTTTTGAGGACAGCGTTCTCAGCCTTGGGAGCCTCGAGGAGGCACCATACCCCGATCGAGCAGATGGCTCACGCCATAAGAAGAGCGGGTGTCCATTTGCAAAGAATAGGCGATAGAGCACGTCAAGAGGGAGACAAGAACAAAAACGAGAGAGAAGTTAATTTTGATTTTAAATACACTAAATTCGGGAGCTCGATTTGGGGAATTAAAATAATTAAAATAAGAGATTAAGGGTTAGAACAATTAAGTAAAGAATAAAATAATAAGTAAATAATCAAATAAATATAATAGTAACTAAATATCTAAATAAGAAAAGAAAATATAAAAAGATAAAAAGCAAGCCCTACAATACAGTGGTAATATTGGAAAACACTGCGAAACACATCGAAACACTTTTTCAATCACTTCGCATTCACCGATGCAATAACCATGTATAAATAAAATTTCTCCGTACAAGTCTTCACTGTTTGAAAGAACACTCTTGACTGACTAATCTTGAATCAAAAAAAAAAAAAATAAATAAAATGGGTGGCGAGAGGCCGACTTTGGCGAGACAAAGGCAGATGTGTCCTTCATCTTGTCTCGGGCTTCTAGTCATCTTGGGATAACCAGAATCACCCACATCCGGGAGGATGTTGGGCTCGGTCTCGAGATATCTGAAAAATAAAAAAAAAAGGGGGGGGGGGGTTATCTAACGATAGTGTGGACAGGTTTAGTTCAGGTGTTCTCTAACTACTTGGATGGAGGGGTGGTGGGAAAGGAATCGTACAAGACCGGTAGGTCTTGAGTGCGGTAGTGAACGCAGATCACGTCTTTGGCGCCTGATAATCTGCGCTTTGATCAGTGTGTGTGTGTGTGTGTGGCATGAATCGTCAACTCCTCAACTGCCGCCGTTTATATTCTCTCTTGTATCCCTGTTCCGCCATTCGCATGTTTGTCACAGTTTGCTCCCGTCTATGCTCCGGTATAAATAGCCGATCCTCAGTCCGCTAGCACAATTTTTTTTTTTTCGCTAGCAGTTGTGTGCTGTTCCGTCTCCAACACATTTAGTCCTACGTAGGGCAAAATGTATAATTCAATTGTGTATAATTTGATTGTGACCTAAAATAAAAAAAAAAATTAAATTAGACATCATCTAGGTCTTGAGTGCGGTAGTGAACGCAGATCACGTCTTTGGCGTCTGATGATCTGCGCTTTGGTCGGTGTGTGTGTATGTTTATGCTGTCTTGTACTGTGCGTGCGTGTGTGTGTGTGCAGTATGTTAGCAGTATACCCTATAGGATGGGTCCAGGAATCCTCTATTATAGAGGGGCATGTTGATGGGAAGGGTGCTTTCTTCAATTTTGTACTGAAGAAGAAATTGTGGTGGTCTGATCCGAAGAGATCGGGAGAGAGAAGGGTCAAGAACGCAAGACTCCCGTACAAGTGCGTTCTCGCTGTTCTGAATGCTTTCGAGGTACTTGTATGCTAAAAGGCACCTTCGTATAGGTGAGAGTTCGGGTAATGGCGACCGTCAGGCCTTCTAAAGTGCATCCTCTGAGGTGGTTTCTTTCGAAAACTCGAAGTCTTTCCATTTGAGCCGAAGATATGAAGGACCATATGGGAAAGGCGTACGATGTTCCAGATCGGATTAGCTGCTTATAGCAAAGAAGCTTAACTTTGGTGTCAACTTTGTTACTCTTTGGCGGATTTTTGTGAAGTCACTGCTGGAGTGTTCCGCCGAACACTGTTCACGACAACACAGAACAACACCTGAGCGGATTCAATTACAACACCGAGAAATTGCCACAAATGAAACACAGAGTTATGGTTGTTTATTTTGATCTTTTCATTGTTCCTGTTTTTTTTTTTTTTTGTTGAAAGACGTGCACTTAATTTGCTATCGCGTTACAAGTTTCGCTGGTTTTCTTTTAATTATTTTTCTGCACACCACGTAATTAACCCGATAAATACAATCCCGACGTCCTTCGTGAGGATCACAGGTCTGCGCGCGTTGAATTGCGGTACGTTGAACGTCGAATGTCTACGTTTATTTCGTACTGTACTCTATCGACCTCCTCGGTGGGGTTCTCTCTGTGCGACTTAGGTTGCTAATTGCTATTAGCTACATGAGGAGATTATTCTGTTTGTTTTCAGAAAAATGCGTTCAATGGATGAATCGAATGGATGCATTGAATTCAATATTAGGGAATTTTGAACGTTAAGTTCGATTGGTTTTTACTATTGAATTCAATGTTGGGGTATTTGGATGCTACCTTTGTTTCAGGCGAAAGGAAGGACTTTAAGGAACGTGTCTGTGGGCACGTGTAATGGATATAGGTGAGTATGTTCCTTTGGTGGAACGACGATATCTCAACCAATAGTGGCTTGTGTGGTTCGTAGAACCGCCACAACTCCACTTCAAGATGTTGTGCAGTTGCTCAGACCGACCGAGGCCCCTTTGAAGAATGTGGGTCACATGTTTGGTGAAATTCATTTTTGGGGTATAGATGACAACAAGATATTTCATCCTGTCCTGTGGCCTAATTCTAGTACCTCCTATTTGTATTCGAATATTCTGTGGATATCGAGAAGTAGGTTGGGCTGATCTTGAATCCAAAATGCGCCGCCCTTTTATACTCTGCATCTAAAGAGATTTGTTAATAATTGTACATAAAAATTCCAAGAAGCACAAACAAGATTTTGAGTGTGCTTCAATTGGAATGGGGTTCCAGGAAGGATATGAGAATTGGTTTGAACAAATTCCCGGAAGGTAAATTCATGAAATTCATTTGTAATTAGGCATTTCATGACATTGGAGTTAATGGTAATTAGTAGTGAGTTTTGGTATGTTCTGAGACAATGACGCCACGATAGATCGTTTGTGGCACGAGAGGCGGGGGGGTGGTGTCCCGCCGCGGTTGGTGCCTCGGCTACGGGTTGGCGTCTCAGCCGCGGGCTGGTGTGTCGGCTACGAGTTGGTGGCTCGGCTGTGGGTTGGTGCCCGGGCTACGGGAACACATTATAACAGTTTTGGGCGAAAGCTCCCTTGGGCATGTCTCGGATATCTGGGGGATGTATGGGGTGGTTAAGGGAACTTTGGATTATAACCGTTTTGGATGGTGTCTCGACTATTGGGCTTTTGTATTATGTATAATTGTTTGATCAATATCCCAATAGAGGTGCTTTATGAAATTAAAAAAATACTGCTGAAAAAGGGTTGTAAATGATTGTATCGAGTTATCAGAGGCTTTTGTTATATTTTTTGTCGTTTACGTGTATAAATGTTATATTAATTGGGGGATATATTATTAAGTGCATATGCTAGGGTTTTAGTTATACTGTTTTAGTATCATACTGTTATATTGATGATATGCTTTATTTTTAGAGTTGGATATATACTTTTAGGGGCTTACACTTTAGTGATTACAAAACTTTGAAAGATAAAAAAATTAAAAAATTAAATAATTAAAAAAATAAAAAAAAATAAAAAAAATTAAAAAATTAAAAAATAAGAAAAAAATATATGAATTTCATCATATTGCATAATTGTGGCGTCAGCAGAAAAACAATTCAATTGTTTGTGTTTTAATGAGTCATCGAATGATTATATGAATTTCATCATATTGCATAATTGTGGCGTCAGCAGAAAAACAACATAATTGTTAGTGTTTTGATGAGTCATCGAGTGATTGTGTGAATGAGTGAGGTTGTGTGAATGAGTGAGATAGCTTGTTTAGCTGTGGTGATATATAAGCGAGTTGTGCTCAGAACACAGCATCATTTTTCAATTAGCATATAAGCTTCAATTAGCATATAAGTACCTCGAAAACATTCAGAACAGCAAGAAGCTACTTGTACGGGACTCTTGCGTTCTTGACCCTTCTCTCTCTCGATCTCTTCGGATCAAACCTCCACAATTTCTTCTTCAGTACAAAACTGAAGAAAGCACCCGTCCCAACAACATTCCCCTCTATAATAGAGGATTCCTGGACCCATCCCATAGGGTCTACTATTAACAAACCGCACACACGAACGCACAGTACAAGACGGCACAAACACAAACATACACACCGACCAAAGCGCAGATTATCAGACGCCAAAGACGTGATCTGCGTTCACTACCGCACCCAAGACCTACCGGTCTAGTACGATTTCTTTCCCACCATCCCTCTATAAAAGTAGTTAGAGAACACCCGGACTAACACTGTCCACACTATCCTTGGATACCCTCCCTTTTTCTCTTTTCTTTTCAGAGATCGCGAGACCAAGCCCAACATCCTCACGGATGTGGGTGATTCTGGTTATCGCAAGATGACCAGAAGTCAGAGACAAGATGAAGGACACATATGTCCTTGTCTCGCTAAATTCGGCCTTCTCGCCACCATTTTTTTTTTTTTTTTTTACACTTCATCATTTAACAGGCAAACTTCAAAACGGTAAGTTCTTATACATATTTTTTCATTTATTCCAATTTAATATTGTCACATAATTTAGATATTTTCACGACAACAACAACAACACAACAATGGATCCTGAAGCAGAGCTATATCAACTTGAGGCAACAATTTTTAGAAACACAATTAAATTTACAAATTTGACCCTGGGCACGCCATACGATATCCAAGAAGTAAAAATTTGCAAAACTGTATATGGAAATGCCATTCTTTGTGATCTGGGCGACTTTCAAGTAAGTAATCCATTAAAAATAAGAAAAGGATATATATTAATAATTGTTTTTTCTTGCAGCCTCCCCAGGTTTTCCTTCCCTCACGATATGCTAAAATGTCAGAGGCAACAATGCAAGCAATCAACGAGAAAGGATTTACATTGACATACCATGGACCCCTAAATAAAACTGTTCATCTGGAAATATCAATGAAAAAAATTTTTGTAGATAATCAATAAAGAGAAAAAATGTTTATATAATTTGAAAAGACGTTTTTTTTATTCACATTCTATTAGTTTGTTTACAGGGACAACATGTCTTATCAACATTGAATTTTCTAAGGCGCAGATTCCGCGTTGTTGTTGTTGATGAAGATAATGTTGATGATGATGATAACAGCTTGGATATTGGGGATTGTCTCGCCGAAGATAGCTAAAGCTGTTACTGCATCCATAATCTTCAATATTGTAGACTTGTGGGGGACGGGTTGTTTGCGCCAGCACGGACGCGGTTTCACGAGGCCCCCAACACGCCACTGCGTAAGTAACACTGAGAATGTTCGCCGACGGTGGAGAGAGAAGAGAAATGAAACGCTTCTGTCCGGTTTTGATATTAATGTTCTCCTTCGTATTTATTCTCCAATCACACATGAGGCTTATATAACACATTAACGATTATAAAACAATTTGACATTATTTAGTGTTTTCTTAGAAAAGTTTTTAATTGCCTCTTAACTAACTGCAAATTTAGTTTCACACGTATAAAGGCGTTTTAAGGCACTTAAATTATGCTTCCCCTGAAGACAACCCGTTCACAATATTCGAGTTTATGTAGGCTCTGTCATTTGGGTACGCATACAAACAGCAATTCGGCTCCGCTGGCTAGTTCTTCACATATCATTTGACCCACTAGTTGATCCTACTAATTACACCCGGGCGTAATTTGTCGTTGCCCGTGGTTTGTTTACCGCGTTTGAAACCGGTTGCGGATGCGTATTGAAAGAAATAGGGGTATTGAAGCGCGGACAATGGTTCTTAACAACTTTTACGTTTGACACAACGGACGACTCATATAAGCGGCCGACACGACTAAGCGTTTCAACTGGGCGACTCGGACTGGAGGGGGAAGGTGGTGCTGCGCACGTGGCGGCGGTTAGATGTCGACTCGTTCATGAATGAAAATAATTCATTCACTGCGTCGTGGCGGTGCGTCATAGCAGAGTTAGGCTCACTGCCAATTACGAGGAATTGTGGACGAGTTGCTATGCTCGCATAAGGATTGAGTTCCAACGAATTCTGGCCGTACAGGCTGGGTTGACTTCGTTGGTTGGGTGTACCGGGAATTGGTTTGGCGACGCGAGCGAGTATGGGCATGCATTTTCGGAGGAAATTGGAATGGCTTGGGTGCAAGCAAGGGATATCGTTTAGATAGGAATGTTAACCGAAATAATTTCGGGGAAATGTGCGCGGTTTATTTGGTTGGTAATGTTCCGTTGAGGATTGGGTATACGCTTTGTTAAGGCATATGAACTTCGGAGAAATGTGTGCGGCTGGGTATGCTTGCTGATGTTCCGTTGAGGATTGAATATGCGTTTGCTATGGCATACGAGTTTCGGGGAAATGTGGATTGTTTGGTTGCGTTGAGGAAATATGGGTAATTGAGTAACGCAATTTTGGGAAAATGCATGTGGTGGTGATTAGAATATATTCGGTTGAATTATATTCTCTTGGAGGTTTGGGGAATATTTTATTGCATATTTGGGAATATATGCTATTGCAGATTCGATTTTTGCATGTTTGCAGGTTAGGGTTGTGGGTTGGTTCTCCGTGTGATGTAGGGGAACCCCCACAGTACTCCCCGCCCAGTGACGTAGTCACGAAATAAGGGTAGGGCGAAAGGAGTAGGTTGGTGTGTGGCGGGAGGGGTGTTAGGTAGCTAGGGGTCCGGTGGGTTTGGTTTGTCCAGGGGGGCGCGCTTGGCTACGGGTACGTGGTGGTTGGGGCGGCTGGTGGTTGCTGGTGGGATCGGGTATTGGTGCGGGTTGAGGGTCTGGGGCTGAAGCCTCCAGGAAACAAGGTTTGAGTCTCTCGACACTGACCGTGGATCGTTTGCCTCGGATGTCGATCTCGAAGACACGGTCGCTCATGCGGTTGGAGACACTGAAGGGGCCGTCGTATGGGGGGTCCAAGGGTTTTTTGACCTTATCCACCGTGACAAAGACGTGCGTGCAGCTGTGCAGTTCAGGGTGAACGAACAGTTTTTTAGAACCATGCCTGGTCACGGGCGATGCTCTAACCTTACGAAGAAGGTCGCGGAGGTGGCCCACACCCTGCAACTGGTTGTGTGGCGTATCACCATCCACGAACAGTTCGCCTGGTAGTAGGAGGTTGGTGCCATAGGTGAGTTCCGCAGCGGACGCACCTAGGTCCTCCTTAAAACTAGTCCTCAGACCGAGGAGTACGGTAGGTAGAGCGTCAAACCATTTGGTGTCGTTATGACACATGAGGGAGGCCTTGAGAGACCTGTGCCAGCGTTCGATCATGCCGTTGGATTGGGGATGGTAGGCCGTCGTACGGCTTCGTTGGCAGCCGAGGAGGTCTGTCAGCTGTCTGAAGATTGTTGCTTCGAATTGCGGTCCTCGGTCGGAGGTAATGGTAGCGGGCACGCCAAAACGTGTGACCCAGGTTGAGTAGAAGGCTTTGGCGACAGATTCGGCGGTAACTGCTCTGAGGGGGGGTCGCCTCTGGCCATCGCGTGAAGCGGTCCATCATGGTGAGGATGTAGGAAAATCCTCTTGATGGAGTAAGCGGTCCCACTATGTCAATATGGACATGGGCGAAGCGTGCCGTGGGTAGCTTTAATTGTGCAGGTTCTAATACATTATGCCGCGCTACTTTGCAGCGCTGGCATTGGAGGCAAGCGCGGGCCCAGGTGGTGAGGTCTTTGCTCATTCGGGGCCAAATGAATTTCTTACGGACGGCGGCAGCGGTTGCGCGGCCGCTGGGGTGGGCTGGATCATGGTAGACCTGGAACACGCCCCTACGAAGCTTCTCGGGGATATAGGGCCTGGCGGTTCCGGTTGAAACATCGCACCAGATTTCGCCCAAAGGATCGCGGAGGGTGATTTTGCGTAGCTCGAGTGCTGTATCAGCAGTTAGAAGAGATTCGAGCTGGCTGTCCTCCTGTTGGGCCAGGGCTAGGTCGACGTTGTTCAGAGTGGCGCGCAAATGAATCGTATCGATTCGAGAAAAGGCGTCCGCCGAGATGTTCTGTGGACCGGGGATATGTTTAATTTCGGTAGTGTATTGGCCGATGAGGTCGAGTTGACGTTCTTGTCGGGGGGAAGCGTTTCCCGACTTTTTCCGGAACGCGAAGACCAGAGGTTTGTGGTCTGTATACACGGAGAGCGGCCGACCCTCTACCATATGACGGAAATATTTAATGGCGCTATAGATCGCCAGTAATTCCCGGTCATAGGCGCTGTATCGCCGCTCTGTGGGACTCAGTTTCCTGGAAAAGAAACCGAGCGGTTCCGGTTGGCCTTCAAAATCTTGTTGGAGGACTGCTCCGATTGCGGAATCCGATGCATCGCATTGGATAGACAAAGCCGCTCCCTCTAAGGGATATCGGAGTAGTGTGGCGTTAGCCAGTTGCTCCTTGGACCGTTGGAACGCACGGTCCGAAGCTTCTGTCCATGGAATTGGGCGCTTGTCGTTGCGCTTTGCTCCTTTTAGAAATTCAGTCAGAGGGGCCTGGGTTTGGGCGGCGTCTTTAAGGGTGGGTCTGTAAAAGTTGAGCATGCCGAGGAAACGTCGGAGCTCGCTTATGTTGGTTGGACGTGGGTATTGGGTGAGGGCCTCTACACGGTCTGGAAGTGGGCGAATGCCCCGATCGTCAACAATGTAGCCCAGATATGTGATTTGCTCTTTGGCATATTGGCACTTATCTGGGTTGATGACGAGGCCGAATTCGCGGAGGCGCTCGAGGACCTCTCGTAGATGGCGCTTGTGTTCCGCGTGGTCTCGTGAGGCGATGAGAATGTCATCGAGATAAGCATGACAGCAATTGAGACCACGTAAAGCCGAGTCGATGTATCTCTGAAATGTCTGCGCGGCATTTCTGAGACCGAAAGTCATTACTTTGAACTCGAAGAGTCCGAAAGGAGTAATGACTGCCGTTTTTGGGATGTCTTCAGGTGCCACCGGGATTTGGTGGTAAGCCCTGGTGAGATCCAGGGTGGTGAAGACTTTGCACCCTCGTAATTTATATGAATAATCATATAGGTGTGCAATGGGGTATCTGTCGGGGACTGTTGCTGCATTCAGCAGTCTGTAGTCCCCGCATGGGCGCCACTCCCCGGAACGTTTCTTAACTAAATGGAGTGGGCTTGCCCAAGGACTGTCTGATGGTTGGCAGATACCTTGTGCTATCATTTCATCAAACTCGGCGCGTGCCGCGCGTAGTTTTTCTGGAGCCAGGCGACGTGCGCGTTGGCTTACTGGAGGGCCCCGTGTCTCGATGTGATGAAACACATTTGCCTTATGTCGTCGCTGGTTAGGTAGAGGAATTGTCGTATTGACAAATTCCTGTACCATAGCTTGGATAGGGTCTGTACACGGTGTGGCCCTGGGTATTACCGCTGGAGATGCTGACAAGGGCGAGGAAGGTGCGGTGTGGGCTACTAGCCTGTTGTGTGTCGAATCGACCAACAGATTGTGTTTTCCTAATAGGTCGGAACCTATTAGGGGTTCGTTAACATCAGCTATCACAAACTGGTGTGTGATTGGATGTCGGAGACCCAGGTGGAGTGTCAGCTTTTTCCTTCCGTACGTGCGTATCGGAGAATTGTTTGCTGCTGACAATTGTAAGGCGGTGGGCACGCGGTTGGGTGGGGCGAACGAGCGCGGAAGGACCGAGATATCAGCGCCGGTGTCGATGGTAAAATTGATATTTAGTTTCGGGTCCCTGATTGTGAGGCGTCTTATGGATGCGGTGCCGGCCGGTTGCGCGGGGGTGTCGGTCGGCAGAATTAGTTTAAAGGCTGGGGCGGGTTGTTGGGTGGTCGAGTCCACCCGCAGGGTGCCCTACAATTAATTGTACGATCCCCGTATCGTTGGTGGTTGGCGCACCAAGCGCGTGTGACGGTATTGTTGGGCGGATTTTGCGTGTTGGCGGGTTCGTCACGAGGGGGCCGTGGAGGTGGGCGACGAAAAGAAGTCCGCTGGGATGTATTTTGTGGAGGTTGCCGCCGGTTCGTTGGGCGGTTCTGAACGCTTCGTTGTGTGTTTTGGAACCTCGCGCAAACTTGATCCAGTTCGCGGCGGAATGAGGCCTGAAGCGCGAGTAGGTCGGCCGTAGTGACCTGAGTAGGGGGGTTGTCTGGCTGGGGGTCGCCGATAATATGGTCGAGGGTTTGTTGGGTTGAATTCGTGTTAAGGCCAGTGTGCCTTCTAGAGGATGAGGGGGGTAGCTGAGTCGACGCTACCAGAGCGGTTCGAGGTGCAGTTTGAGACGGCTGAGGGTGCCGTGTAGGCAGTGCGGCGTGTTGACTAACCGCCGCGACTTGATATGGTGGTAGCTCAGACTGTGGGTCCAAGGTTTCCATAATCGAATCAGCCACCTTTGATAAATAGGCCAAACTTTGATTAGGTTGGGCCAATAGTGCCGAGCGGGCATGTTGAGGTAAATTCCTCAGAAAATGTGGCCTAATTAGATCATCCGAGATCCTGGTCCCCGCTATCGAGCGTAAATGGGTCAGGAAAAGGGATGGTCTAATACCCGAGAAATTGGTCTCATTCGCCAGTCGTTGCTGTTTGATGCTGATGGGTTGGTCCAGGGCGTTGAGGAGCGTCTCCCGCATGTTGCTGTATGGGTTGGGGCCTGGTGACCTGATTGCGTGCGCGATATGCGTCCGCTGTGTCCCATCCAGCACCCGCAGCAATTCTATAGCACGATGTTCTTCATCGTGGATGTTGGCGAACCGGAAAAAACGTTCGGCTGTAGCGAACCAAAGCTCTGGATCCTCCTCGTCGAACGGGGGGAGCTTTATATTTTGGGTAAGGGGTGAGAATTCGACGCCGGAAGCGTCCTGAAACGCGGGGGAGTTGGATCGCGGTTGTTCCTGCTGGGTAGTACCGGCTCGTGTGGTGGGCATAGTGGTGCCGGAGTCGGGAAGGGTAGCCGGGATTGAGGAGGGACGGGGTGTGTCTGTGGATGAAGCCAAGGGGCGTGGAGCCTACGCGTGAGTCGAGGGGAGTCAAACGAGAGTCGCGTAAGGTCCAGTGGAGTCGTGGATATTGTCGCGGTTTTTACTTTAGTTGCTTCTATGTTTAGTGTGCGTGGATTGTACCCAGAAGGGGTGCACGACAGTTTATAATTTGATAAGGTTCTTGGGCCTAGTTTAGTTTGATATTTTTGGTTTTTTTTTGCTTGTTATGATTATGACACGGTGGTTTTGAAGTATGGTTCAATCGTGATCTTGTTTTTGGTTCGGACCCGGAAGGGGACTTACAATAGTTTGTAATTTTGATGGAATTGTTTCGCCTAATTTGGTTTTAATATTTTCGGGTTTGCCGATTGTTATTTTAATTTTTGATCGATAAATTTATAATTTTTATTGTTAAAAGGGAAATGCTTATGTTTTGTTTGGTCGGTTTTATGTTTGCGAAAAAGAAAAAAAAAAAATTTTTAATTGTTCTTTCGCTTTTTTCTTTTTGATCTTTAATGTTGTGTAGTACGCTTTTTATTAGTACTTTGGATGTTTGATACGATAGTGAGTGTGTTTGGTTATATATATCCTATTTTTCTATTGTAACGAATTATGTTTGTATGTTTGTTTTAATATTTTGCTGTTTTTGTTTAAAAGGTTTTAGGTATTCTTAGTAAGGCTTAATGATTGGTAAAATTGGTGTTTGGCGACTCGTTTCTCTTTACTGTGCGTGTGTACGGAAAGATATCAATTTTGTAATTATTTAGCTTTAATTATTTAGTCATGAGTCTGTGTCGTTTAAATTAATTGTGTTCTTTTGTAATTATTTAATTATGCTTCTTTAAATATTAGTAACAATGTTCTTGAATAGATGTGTGATTACTTGGGCACTGAGGTCATTGTAAATTAAAAACGGAATATAAGAAATATGTGCCAGAAAGGTAGGGGACTGGGAATAATTTGGTTTCTTACTGCTGTCTTTAGCATAAAACTTTAGTTTGCGTTTCTATTGACAATTTTAACTTATTTTTAAATTTTAGTTTAAAGTTCACAATTTCGTTAAATTTTGGAATATTATTTAAAAAATTATTTTTGGTGGCTCAGAAGGAGCTCGTCGCAAGGAGAAATGACACTTGGTATAATAAAAGAAAGGCAGACCTGATTATCCGGGGCTGTTGTGTCGATGCCGGTGCTGCGGCTTCAGATCCCTTGATGAGGTGTTGTGGCTTCGCTGTGGTGTTACAGGTGGGGGTAAGCTGCCGGGTGAAGGCTGCACTCCTTTCGTAAATTTGTGTCGATCAGTGCTGGATGAGGGACCTGATGATTCTACGGGTTCGGGTACTTCGTCTTTAATTGGTGTAACGGTGATTGTGTTGTTCGTTTGGTTGAGATACTTTTCTTTGTGCCAAGGTTTTGCCTCGAGTTTCACCCAAACATGGAGATGGACTCACTGCGAAATTAATATAAAATGTTCATAAAATCCTAACACTTTTCTATTGTAAGGCAATCTTCACTATTAGGCTGCAACTTTTTGTGAAATATTATTGATCCAAGTGGTAATGTCCCGTATAACTATAGAATTGAATGTATAGTACAACATGGAAGCATGTGAATTCAATGGTTGTATTTCTAAAAGGTCAACAGGGACATGTTCGGCGTTTAGATGACGAAGTTGGAATGATTTCACGGGATGTTGCTGTTGTTAGTTTATAGAACGATCTGATGGTTACACACAATTATTTTCCCCGAGACGGCATGTACAAAATGTAAACTTATTAATTTACTGTAATAGTCTATATAATTTACTATAATACTATAAATGAAGGCTTTTTAATTTTATTAGAAAATATGGCAAACTTTTTGTTTCTTCCTTTGCTTGTTGATTCACTGGAATTGGTCTGTTTTTATTTTTCACTGAATGTTAATTGTTTTTTTGAGGGACTTGGTTGCTAGCACTGTCACTGTTCTAGTTTTTTTGGTTTGGTAAAGGGTAAGTCGGTGTTTAATGGTGCGTGTTTGCTCTCCGGTCGCTAATGTTCGAGGGTTGCGCGTTTTTACGGGGTCACCAGTGTGGGGGACGGGTTGTTTGCGCCAGCACGGACGCGGTTTCACGAGGCCCCCAACACGCCACTGCGTAAGTAACACTGAGAATGTTCGCCGACGGTGGAGAGAGAAGAGAAATGAAACGCTTCTGTCCGGTTTTGATATTAATGTTCTCCTTCGTATTTATTCTCCATTCACACATGAGGCTTATATAACACATTAACGATTATAAAACAATTTGACATTATTTAGTGTTTTCTTAGAAAAGTTTTTAATTGCCTCTTAACTAACTGCAAATTTAGTTTCACACGTATAAAGGCGTTTTAAGGCACTTAAATTATGCTTCCCCTGAAGACAACACGTTCACAATATTCGAGTTTATGTAGGCTCTGTCATTTGGGTACGCATACAAACAGCAATTCGGCTCCGCTGGCTAGTTCTTCACATATCATTTGACCCACTAGTTGATCCTACTAATTACACCCGGGCGTAATTTGTCGTTGCCCGTGGTTTGTTTACCGCGTTTGAAACCGGTTGCGGATGCGTATTGAAAGAAATAGGGGTATTGAAGCGCGGACAATGGTTCTTAACAACTTTTACGTTTGACACAACGGACGACTCATATAAGCGGCCGACACGACTAAGCGTTTCAACTGGGCGACTCGGACTGGAGGGGGAAGGTGGTGCTGCGCACGTGGCGGCGGTTAGATGTCGACTCGTTCATGAATGAAAATAATTCATTCACTGCGTCGTGGCGGTGCGTCATAGCAGAGTTAGGCTCACTGCCAATTACGAGGAATTGTGGACGAGTTGCTATGCTCGCATAAGGATTGAGTTCCAACGAATTCTGGCCGTACAGGCTGGGTTGACTTCGTTGGTTGGGTGTACCGGGAATTGGTTTGGCGACGCGAGCGAGTATGGGCATGCATTTTCGGAGGAAATTGGAATGGCTTGGGTGCAAGCAAGGGATATCGTTTAGATAGGAATGTTAACCGAAATAATTTCGGGGAAATGTGCGCGGTTTATTTGGTTGGTAATGTTCCGTTGAGGATTGGGTATACGCTTTGTTAAGGCATATGAACTTCGGAGAAATGTGTGCGGCTGGGTATGCTTGCTGATGTTCCGTTGAGGATTGAATATGCGTTTGCTATGGCATACGAGTTTCGGGGAAATGTGGATTGTTTGGTTGCGTTGAGGAAATATGGGTAATTGAGTAACGCAATTTTGGGAAAATGCATGTGGTGGTGATTAGAATATATTCGGTTGAATTATATTCTCTTGGAGGTTTGGGGAATATTTTATTGCATATTTGGGAATATATGCTATTGCAGATTCGATTTTTGCATGTTTGCAGGTTAGGGTTGTGGGTTGGTTCTCCGTGTGATGTAGGGGAACCCCCACAGACTTGTTGATTTGTAACTTTGTCAATGATATCAGCGATCCATTTCGTTTTTTCAATTCCTTTTGTGAATATTCTATCGTCAGATTTTATGCTCTGCCTAAGAAAATTTTGCGTGTTCTTGCAGGTTACATTGCCGAGATTACATTGTTTTATTATAACGATTTTTTTGCTTAGCCAATTCACTTGTCTCTGATATTTAGATGATCATTTATTAAAGGCATAGCACGATTTAACTCTATGAAAACATGACGTCATCAGGTTTGTGATGATATTCGATGATCTTCATTAAGGAGATTTAGTAGTTTTGTTGACTTTTTAGATGGGTTTCAAGGGACGGCGTTTTGCTTTTTCTTTTGAAAGCACATTGTTTTTGAAATTATATCAATCGTATATGAACTTGCAGCGGGCGGCTTTTGCTCATTAATTACCAATATTAAATGCGCATTGTGGCTATATTATTAATTGCATATATGACTGAATGTTTGGGAGGTCTTGGTTCGTTGGGTTGGTCACTGAAATATGGGGGCATCAGGGTTGGCTGTTTTACTATGACGATTTTCATTGAAGTGATTAATAGTTTTTGTAGGCTTTTTAGAATGTTTTCAAGGGACGGAGTGTGTTTTTCTTTTGAAAGCACATTGATTGCGGCTATATTAATCAACTAGTTAGGAATAATGTAGTATAGATAGTTAGATGATTATGAAGTATAGATAGTTAGGAATTTGGGAGCATAGATATTTAGCAATTGGGCAGCATAGGTAGGCATAATGGAGTATAGATAGATAAGAATTATAGAGTAAATATAGATAACTAAGAATTATGTTGAATAGCGAGATAGAAATTATCGATTACACCGTTTTCTCTTTAGGATACTTTTTGATAGCAAATAATTGTGCTTATATTAAGTATGATATATTAAGCCCATGCGCACATAGCGAGGCTTTCGATCATTAAAATGTATACAAATGAATTTTTACATCCCATTATGAAATATGTTGAATAAACAAAATAACCCGCTAACAAAATAATATAGAAAGAATTCTTGTATCCCACAATGAAATATGGCGAATAAACAAAAATACCACGCTTCAATTTGTTATTTCTATTATTACGATATGTAGCTGTAGATGTAGAGCGTTGTTTAGCATGAGACATCATTAGGTTTGTATGTTTTTGTTTCTTTTTACATTATCAATTTTCATTAAAGCGTTTTAATAGTTTGTTGACTTTTTTCTACAATGTTTCTTCAATATAGATAGTTAGGCGACTATGTATTATAGATGGGGATTATGGGATATGTGAACTTGCGGCGGGGGCGTTTGATTATTAATTGCTAATATTAATTGCGTATTGCGGATATGTTATTGATTGCATATATGAATGAATGAGGATTCTTAGAGTTTACATATAGAATAATAATTACGATTCAATTCAATTCAATTTTTATTCGGTAGATAATTACATTTATGGTATATTTTACAACTAGTACTTAAGAGATTTAGGATAGCAATTCCTTTACAACTATAATCTTAAATCTATATAACGACAATAGCACAATTTTAATGAATAACAAATAATAAATTAAGGGAAAACTACAAGAAAAAACCCTTATTTGAATCTTAAGACTAATATTGCACGAGCTTCCGGTTATTTTATATATTAATGACCTCGATATAATTTTCATAGACAGAGTACATATGTAGTGATTTAGGATAACGCAAGACGGGAAACGAGAACATTGTCAGAAAAAGAACAATTGACGAAGAAGTTTTGATTGATTTTGTCAATAAGGAACTCTACCGGTTTAACGTTGGCGTTTTCATGTAGTTCATGTGTCGAATAATGCCATGGCAAATTCAGCAACATTTTCAATATTTTATTTTGACACCTTTGCAGTTTTATTTTGTGTGTGCGAGCACAATTACACCATACAGGGGCCCCGTACAGGAGTATAGCTTGAAAAATGGTTTTAAATATTATAATTTTATTTTCGATGCTAAGCTTTGACTTTCTACACACTAATGGATACATAACTCTTACGACTTTGTTTATTTTGTCAATTGTGGTAGTGACGTGTTTTTGAAAGATAAGTTTTTTATCTAGAATAATACCTAGATATCTACAGTCTTCGGACCAATCAATATCAACTGCACACATACTGAGTTTAGTGCCATTTGGTAGGTAGCAGTGTTTCCTACATCTCGAAAACCAGACAGCTTGTGTTTTATTACCATTTATTTTTATTTTCCATTTGCTGTAATATACTGCTAGCTTGTCAAGAGCTGCTTGCAAAGAGTTGTAGACATTAGTGAATAAGGCACCCGAAGAGAAAATGGCTGTATCATCGGCAAACATAGCTACCTGAATGTTTTCACCTAGACATGGTAAATCTGCGACAAACAATGTAAATAATATGGGACCAAGGACCGAGCCTTGGGGTACACCATGGTGGATTTGGTGAGTAGAGGATATGTCGGTTCCTATACTCACAACATATTTTCTTGAACGAAGAAAGCTCTGGATAATTTTGATAAGCGGTACCAATACTTAAGTTTTAGTAGCTTATAAATCAAGGCATCGTGCCATACCGTATCAAAAGCTTTTTCGATATCTAGAAGAACCAGTCCCGTTGACTCCTTGTCGATGAATTTACCAGCTATGTGGTTTTTAATGCGCAAGACTTGGTGGATTGTGCTGTGACCACTACGGAAACCGAACTGAAAGTTTGGCAAGATGTTATTGTCTTCCACAAAACGATCAATCCTTTCCTTAATGATTTTTTCTAAGAGCTTACTTAGACAGCTAAGTAGACTAATAGGTCTGTAGCTTTCGGGGCTGTTCTTCGGTTTGCCGGGTTTCGGGATAGGTATTACTTTTGCTGTTTTCCAACAGTCCGGAAAATAACAATTCTTAAGACAAGCGTTGAAAATGAACGTTAAATAGTTACTTGCAGCAGGTGGAAGTGCTTTGATTAATTTGTTGTTAATATTATCGAGACCCGCAGCCTTTTTTGATTTCGATTTTTTTATCAATTCTTTAACTTTGCTGATATTAGTTGCGTAAGTACTTTCAGCTGGTGTTTGAGAAAGTACATGGATAGTGTTAGCAACTTCAGCTTCAGTATACGCGTCGCTTAGATGCATAGATATGGAGTGGTTCTTACTAAACGTGTTAGCAAGTAGGTTCGATTTCTCCACTGAAGAAATAAACAACTTGTCGTGAACTTTAAACGGAGGAATACTTGACCCTCTCTTTTTCATAATTTTTGATATTTTCCAGAACGGTTTGCTTGCTTTGTCAAGAGAGGAAAGGTGTTTATTCCAACACTTGTTCCTATATGTTGAGATTTCGTTTTTAATGATATTATTTAAGACTTTAACATTAACCAGAAAACAATCGATTCTATAACGCAGCCATTTTCTTCTTTCAGAGTTTCGTAGCCTAATCAGATGTAAGATATTTTCAGGAAGCGGTGCCTTATCAACTGGAGCAGTGGAACATTTAGGTATCGCAAGATCGACCGCTCTATTGATAACAGAAACAAAATTGTTACATAGGATATCAATATGCTCGCTGCAGGTTATAGAATTTAGGCTGGGATCACCTAGAACCAAGTTCGTGTTTATATATGATTTATAACAATTCCAGTTGGCGGCGGAATAGTTGTGGTATAAACTGGTACGATTTACAACTTCTGTATGGTTCACTGTGAGGCTGATCGGAAGGTGGTCTGAACTTAACGCATTTAGAGTTAATGGCACTGTGCAGTAATTTGGAATATTAGTGATATATAGATCAAGAGTTGAGGGGTTCTTGTTAGCACTCGCTGGGATATAGGTGGGGAGAAGTGGATAAAGTATGGAAAAACTTGGGCTGGATTCAGTAACATCTAGTAAAATGTTACCCCAGCAGTTTGCCCTAAGACAATTCCACGACTGATGTCTGCAGTTTAGATCACCACCAATAATTACCTTGTTTCGAGTGTTGACTCTATACAATTTTTGCAGATCCCGCTTAAAGTAAGTAGATTTCTCTAGGTTTCTATTTCCTCCAGGGAAATAGACCGAAAAAAGACTCACCTTGGAGTTGTCACTTAATGTTACATCTATACTAATTTCCTCAATTAACTTGAGGCGCAATGAAGGACGCAAGGAATGTTCTATACATTTTTTCACAACAATGGCGACACCTCCACCACTAGCATGTACCCTGTCTAGGCGATAACATGTATAATTTTGATGTGAGAAAGAAATGTCTTGTTTGAGCCAGGTTTCTGAAACAAGTGAATAATTACGATGTTTTATCTGATACATAAGTGGTGGGGGCGTATAGATAGGCGAAGAGATGGGGGGTAATGGAGTATAAATAGCATAATTTAGATGGGGATACCTTTTATTTCGATTATTATGGTGTGTAGGGGTAGGAGTAGGATAATACCAACATCTGATATTGAAAAATTATAGAGGTGGATATAGAATAATACAGACGTCTGATATTGAAAAATTATAGAGTTTGATGCGGAATAATACCGATGACAGATATTGAAAAATTATGGAGATAGATGTAGAATAATACCGATGATTGATATTAAAAAATTATAGAGGTAGTTGGAGAATAATTACGGCATTTGATATAGAATAATGATAGAGTTTACGTATGACATAATTATGATGTTTAGCAGATACATAAGGGGTAGGGCGTATAGGCGGGCGGAGGGATAATGGAGTGTAGCTAGTTATGAATTAAGGAGAATACATAGTTAAGAGTTGCGGAGCATAGCTATTTAGGAATTATGGAGTATAGCTATTTAGGAATTATAGAGTATAGGAAGTTACAGATTATCGACTATGAGTAGTTGGGAAATATCGATTATAACTTTTCTTTTGAGGCTACTTTTCGAACGCAAATAATTGTATATGAATGAATGATTGCGGGAATTTCGTCATATTACATGGAAAATCTGATTTTTTTCTCCAGGAGAGCTTTGGAATGGTAATCGTTGTCGTTGATGCTTTACTTTATCAATTATATCGGTATTGGTAGCAGCAGTATTAGCACTTTTAACATTTTTTTCACGAGGCGCTTCCAAACACGGTGGTTTTCAAACAGAGCGGTTTTATTCAAACAGGGCGGGTTTTTTTTGAAACAGGACGGTTTTATTCAAACAGGAGGCTATTCTGATGTTATCATATAAACAGGAGTATAAGTAGTTAGGGACTATGGAGCACGGATAGATAGGGAATTGTGGAGTTTAGCTAGTTAGGAATTAGGGTATATAGATAGTTATGCGATTATGCATTATAGTTATTATGCATTATAGGCATGGATTATGGGGTATATAGATAGTTGGGGACTGTGAAGTATAAATAGTTAGGAATTATGGAGCATACGTATTAGAAATTATCGACTATAGACACTTAGGAAATATGGAGCATAGATAGATAGGGAATTAGAAGTTTAGGTAGGTAACAATTATGGAGTTTAGATAGATAGGGACTATGGAGTATAGGTAGGTAGACATTAGGATGTATAGGTAGATAGGAATTATGAAGTATAGATACTTAGGAATTTGGGAGTATGCATAGTTAGGAATCGTATATAAATATATATATTAATTGTATATGAATCAATGATTGTGAGAATTTCAATGAATTTCATCATATTATGTAGCATCGATAGGGCGCTTGAAAACAGAGGGCTGTTGTGATTTTATCATATAAAACAGTAGTATAAGTAGTTAGGAGTTATGGAGTATACATAGTTAGGAATTATGGAGTATAAGCAGGTAGGGATTATCGAACATGGATAGTTAGGAATACCCCTTAATTATAAATCAACATCGAATAAAATGTCTTTGAGCAGGTTTATCAACAATACTTCAACAAAAAAGGAAAAACTGGTTTTCTTTTATAATTTATTATTTTCTTTATTTTCACATAGATACAACAAAAGATTTATTTTATTATTCTTTCATACCCTAACATCAGTTTCTTAATTCTAATCATTTTATATTCATTTATAATGCAAACACAAGTGGCTGCTTCATTTTTACAAAGATTTTCCCGAAAATGACATGTGTCACAGGATAAGTTCCTTAAAAATGATATGTAATCTAGTATTTCGCCGTAGTCTTCGTCAAGTAGAATGGGTTGAATCGCGGCAGCATTTATATTGGACATGATTTAAACTAAATTTCTAATGCTTACTAGCACAACAATTCCTAAATTAGAGGATGCTTCTTTGTTTTATGATTATATTCTGCGGTGTGCTCTCCGAGTTTCTCATCTTTGCTCTCTTTAAAATCTCTCAAGTATATCGATGTTAATATATAATATTTGCTTCATGAAGCTCTTCAATGATGGATATAATTTCATTGTTATGGTTTGTGTGACCAGCTGATTGTGATGAAACCAAAACTGTTAATCTATCAACTAATTCATTAGGATCATCCCAATAGTTATAATCAACAGAATTATTAGAGGATGAAATATAGTTGCATATTTTTGATATAAATAATTTTGTATCTAATAGGATAGATATAAGTGATATTGTTTGCCATAAATATTATAATTTTGCAGCTAATAGATTAGTTATAAGTGATATTTGTTCTAAAATAAGTAATAAATGGCATTGTTTTGAAAAAAGGAATTATTGTTTTCTCTCTCCCTCTCCCCCTCTCTATCCCCCTCTCGCCCTCTCTCTCTCTCCCTCTCTCTCTCTCTATATATATATATATATATATATATATATATATATATATATCTATCCCTCTATCCCTCTCTCTCTTCACATACACAAAATTTATTTACTTTAGCTCTTTCAATTGCATTCATCTAATATAAATTCATTATTTATATTTGATGATGCTTGAGGATCTCATACAAACTAAAAAAGCTCTGAAAAGAAAAATATAGATGGCGTTATCCCTGAATCTTTCTTTTGTTTGTTTTCGGTTGGTGTTTTGGATAAAAAAAGCTCTGAAAAGAAAATATAGATGGCGTTATCTCTGAATCTTTCTTGTGATGGTCTTCGGTGCGGGTTTTTTTGGATATCTGGTAAAATGGAAGCAAAGTATACAAACTTGAGAATTTTGAATTTTCATATAATTGTTAAATTACTACAGCTTCTGAAGCAAAACGAAATTCTCTATTTATATTTGACGATGTCACATGTGATAAACAAAAACAACATTCGAGAATATTTCTATATGGGGCGACATAATGATGTGGATAGTTTCTAGTTGTGTCAATCGTATACGCATATACCAAAAACATTTGATTCGAGACAATGCAAACTATATATAGTTATATTTAAATCTTCAGCCGCCTAGAGAGATTATCAAATACTTAGATGGGAAAAAAACATTTAATATAATTATAATCAATATCAAAACTTTACCTCTTTCAATTGCATTCATCTATGCCTGAAATTTCTGTATAACTTAAATGACCAAAATAATACCTAATTTTTAAAATAAATAAAACTGTTTATTATTATTAAAACATGTACATTTTTGATTTTTTTCTTTTAAACTTTTTATGAAAGGTATTCGTCATTGTTGTTGTTGTTGATGTTGCTGTTGACGATGATTTTGCTTCTGATTTCAACGGATTTTTTATACGTCCATACAACAACATTAATTTCTTTGTGCGTCTTATCATGCTTTCCATCATATAACATGCGCAAGTATTCAGTTTATCCTGGCTGATGTCTAAACACGTTCGGCACGCGCTACGTTGTTGTTGTTCCTTTTCGAGTGTTGCTATGGTGGTGGTGGTGGTGGTATATATTTCACTGAATTGGATTATTTTGGAATAACATCTTGTTATCTCCTCTAAATGTTCGCCCAATAAATTTTCCTTGTATTCTATTGGAAATTTTTTGATTTGTTATAAAAACTCTGAGCAATCTATTTTTTCCATCTCTTATATCGTTTTCTTTTCTATTCGAATCGCTGATTATTCAATCAATGGTGGCAAGACGCTGATTTCTATCTACCGAACCTTCATATTCCCTATCTAGCGCAAACACATCCATTAAAATTTTGTGTATGTGAAGACAGAGAGGGATAGAGGGATAGATATATATATATATATATATATATATATATAGGTAGATAGAGAGAGAGAGAGAGAGAGAGAGGGGGAGAGAGAGGGAGAGAGAGAGAGAGAGCGAGAGAGGGATAGAGAGGGGGAGAGGGAGAGAGAAAACAATAATTCCTTTTTTCAAAACAATGCCATTTATTACTTATTTTAGAACAAATATCACTTATAACTAATCTATTAGCTGCAAAATTATAATATTTATGGCAAACAATATCACTTATATCTATCCTATTAGATACAAAATTATTTATATCAAAAATATGCAACTATATTTCATCCTCTAATAATTCTGTTGATTATAACTATTGGGATGATCCTAATGAATTAGTTGATAGATTAACAGTTTTGGTTTCATCACAATCAGCTGGTCACACAAACCATAACAATGAAATTATATCCATCATTGAAGAGCTTCATGAAGCAAATATTATATATTAACATCGATATACTTGAGAGATTTTAAAGAGAGCAAAGATGAGAAACTCGGAGAGCACACCGCAGAATATAATCATAAAACAAAGAAGCATCCTCTAATTTAGGAATTGTTGTGCTAGTAAGCATTAGAAATTTAGTTTAAATCATGTCCAATATAAATGCTGCCGCGATTCAACCCATTCTACTTGACGAAGACTACGGCGAAATACTAGATTACATATCATTTTTAAGGAACTTATCCTGTGACACATGTCATTTTCGGGAAAATCTTTGTAAAAATGAAGCAGCCACTTGTGTTTGCATTATAAATGAATATAAAATGATTAGAATTAAGAAACTGATGTTAGGGTATGAAAGAATAATAAAATAAATCTTTTGTTGTATCTATGTGAAAATAAAGAAAATAATAAATTATAAAAGAAAACCAGTTTTTCCTTTTTTGTTGAAGTATTGTTGATAAACCTGCTCAAAGACATTTTATTCGATGTTGATTTATAATTAAGGGGTATTCCTAACTATCCATGTTCGATAATCCCTACCTGCTTATACTCCATAATTCCTAACTATGTATACTCCATAACTCCTAACTACTTATACTACTGTTTTATATGATAAAATCACAACAGCCCTCTGTTTTCAAGCGCCCTATCGATGCTACATAATATGATGAAATTCATTGAAATTCTCACAATCATTGATTCATATACAATTAATATATATATTTATATACGATTCCTAACTATGCATACTCCCAAATTCCTAAGTATCTATACTTCATAATTCCTATCTACCTATACATCCTAATGTCTACCTACCTATACTCCATAGTCCCTATCTATCTAAACTCCATAATTGTTACCTACCTAAACTTCTAATTCCCTATCTATCTATGCTCCATATTTCCTAAGTGTCTATAGTCGATAATTTCTAATACGTATGCTCCATAATTCCTAACTATTTATACTTCACAGTCCCCAACTATCTATATACCCCATAATCCATGCCTATAATGCATAATAACTATAATGCATAATCGCATAACTATCTATATACCCTAATTCCTAACTAGCTAAACTCCACAATTCCCTATCTATCCGTGCTCCATAGTCCCTAACTACTTATACTCCTGTTTATATGATAACATCAGAATAGCCTCCTGTTTGAATAAAACCGTCCTGTTTCAAAAAAAACCCGCCCTGTTTGAATAAAACCGCTCTGTTTGAAAACCGCCGTGTGTGGAAGCGCCTCGTGAAAAAAATGTTAAAAGTGCTAATACTGCTGCTACCAATACCGATATAATTGATAAAGTAAAGCATCAACGACAACGATTACCATTCCAAAGCTCTCCTGGAGAAAAAAATCAGATTTTCCATGTAATATGACGAAATTCCCGCAATCATTCATTCATATACAATTATTTGCGTTCGAAAAGTAGCCTCAAAAGAAAAGTTATAATCGATATTTCCCAACTACTCATAGTCGATAATCTGTAACTTCCTATACTCTATAATTCCTAAATAGCTATACTCCATAATTCCTAAATAGCTATGCTCCGCAACTCTTAACTATGTATTCTCCTTAATTCATAACTAGCTACACTCCATTATCCCTCCGCCCGCCTATACGCCCTACCCCTTATGTATCTGCTAAACATCATAATTATGTCATACGTAAACTCTATCATTATTCTATATCAAATGCCGTAATTATTCTCCAACTACCTCTATAATTTTTTAATATCAATCATCGGTATTATTCTACATCTATCTCCATAATTTTTCAATATCTGTCATCGGTATTATTCCGCATCAAACTCTATAATTTTTCAATATCAGACGTCTGTATTATTCTATATCCACCTCTATAATTTTTCAATATCAGATGTTGGTATTATCCTACTCCTACCCCTACACACCATAATAATCGAAATAAAAGGTATCCCCATCTAAATTATGCTATTTATACTCCATTACCCCCCATCTCTTCGCCTATCTATACGCCCCCACCACTTATGTATCAGATAAAACATCGTAATTATTCACTTGTTTCAGAAACCTGGCTCAAACAAGACATTTCTTTCTCACATCAAAATTATACATGTTATCGCCTAGACAGGGTACATGCTAGTGGTGGAGGTGTCGCCATTGTTGTGAAAAAATGTATAGAACATTCCTTGCGTCCTTCATTGCGCCTCAAGTTAATTGAGGAAATTAGTATAGATGTAACATTAAGTGACAACTCCAAGGTGAGTCTTTTTTCGGTCTATTTCCCTGGAGGAAATAGAAACCTAGAGAAATCTACTTACTTTAAGCGGGATCTGCAAAAATTGTATAGAGTCAACACTCGAAACAAGGTAATTATTGGTGGTGATCTAAACTGCAGACATCAGTCGTGGAATTGTCTTAGGGCAAACTGCTGGGGTAACATTTTACTAGATGTTACTGAATCCAGCCCAAGTTTTTCCATACTTTATCCACTTCTCCCCACCTATATCCCAGCGAGTGCTAACAAGAACCCCTCAACTCTTGATCTATATATCACTAATATTCCAAATTACTGCACAGTGCCATTAACTCTAAATGCGTTAAGTTCAGACCACCTTCCGATCAGCCTCACAGTGAACCATACAGAAGTTGTAAATCGTACCAGTTTATACCACAACTATTCCGCCGCCAACTGGAATTGTTATAAATCATATATAAACACGAACTTGGTTCTAGGTGATCCCAGCCTAAATTCTATAACCTGCAGCGAGCACATTGATATCCTATGTAACAATTTTGTTTCTGTTATCAATAGAACGGTCGATCTTGCGATACCTAAATGTTCCACTGCTCCAGTTGATAAGGCACCGCTTCCTGAAAATATCTTACATTTGATTAGGCTACGAAACTCTGAAAGAAGAAAATGGCTGCGTTATAGAATCGATTGTTTTCTGGTTAATGTTAAAGTCTTAAATAATATCATTAAAAACGAAATCTCAACATATAGGAACAAGTGTTGGAATAAACACCTTTCCTCTCTTGACAAAGCAAGCAAACCGTTCTGGAAAATATCAAAAATTATGAAAAAGAGAGGGTCAAGTATTCCTCCGTTTAAAGTTCACGACAAGTTGTTTATTTCTTCAGTGGAGAAATCGAACCTACTTGCTAACACGTTTAGTAAGAACCACTCCATATCTATGCATCTAAGCGACGCGTATACTGAAGCTGAAGTTGCTAACACTATCCATGTACTTTCTCAAACACCAGCTGAAAGTACTTACGCAACTAATATCAGCAAAGTTAAAGAATTGATAAAAAAATCGAAATCAAAAAAGGCTGCGGGTCTCGATAATATTAACAACAAATTAATCAAAGCACTTCCACCTGCTGCAAGTAACTATTTAACGTTCATTTTCAACGCTTGTCTTAAGAATTGTTATTTTCCGGACTGTTGGAAAACAGCAAAAGTAATACCTATCCCGAAACCCGGCAAACCGAAGAACAGCCCCGAAAGCTACAGACCTATTAGTCTACTTAGCTGTCTAAGTAAGCTCTTAGAAAAAATCATTAAGGAAAGGATTGATCGTTTTGTGGAAGACAATAACATCTTGCCAAACTTTCAGTTCGGTTTCCGTAGTGGTCACAGCACAATCCACCAAGTCTTGCGCATTAAAAACCACATAGCTGGTAAATTCATCGACAAGGAGTCAACGGGACTGGTTCTTCTAGATATCGAAAAAGCTTTTGATACGGTATGGCACGATGCCTTGATTTATAAGCTACTAAAACTTAAGTATTGGTACCGCTTATCAAAATTATCCAGAGCTTTCTTCGTTCAAGAAAATATGTTGTGAGTATAGGAACCGACATATCCTCTACTCACCAAATCCACCATGGTGTACCCCAAGGCTCGGTCCTTGGTCCCATATTATTTACATTGTTTGTCGCAGATTTACCATGTCTAGGTGAAAACATTCAGGTAGCTATGTTTGCCGATGATACAGCCATTTTCTCTTCGGGTGCCTTATTCACTAATGTCTACAACTCTTTGCAAGCAGCTCTTGACAAGCTAGCAGTATATTACAGCAAATGGAAAATAAAAATAAATGGTAATAAAACACAAGCTGTCTGGTTTTCGAGATGTAGGAAACACTGCTACCTACCAAATGGCACTAAACTCAGTATGTGTGCAGTTGATATTGATTGGTCCGAAGACTGTAGATATCTAGGTATTATTCTAGATAAAAAACTTATCTTTCAAAAACACGTCACTACCACAATTGACAAAATAAACAAAGTCGTAAGAGTTATGTATCCATTAGTGTGTAGAAAGTCAAAGCTTAGCATCGAAAATAAAATTATAATATTTAAAACCATTTTTCAAGCTATACTCCTGTACGGGGCCCCTGTATGGTGTAATTGTGCTCGCACACACAAAATAAAACTGCAAAGGTGTCAAAATAAAATATTGAAAATGTTGCTGAATTTGCCATGGCATTATTCGACACATGAACTACATGAAAACGCCAACGTTAAACCGGTAGAGTTCCTTATTGACAAAATCAATCAAAACTTCTTCGTCAATTGTTCTTTTTCTGACAATGTTCTCGTTTCCCGTCTTGCGTTATCCTAAATCACTACATATGTACTCTGTCTATGAAAATTATATCGAGGTCATTAATATATAAAATAACCGGAAGCTCGTGCAATATTAGTCTTAAGATTCAAATAAGGGTTTTTTCTTGTAGTTTTCCCTTAATTTATTATTTGTTATTCATTAAAATTGTGCTATTGTCGTTATATAGATTTAAGATTATAGTTGTAAAGGAATTGCTATCCTAAATCTCTTAAGTACTAGTTGTAAAATATACCATAAATGTAATTATCTACCGAATAAAAATTGAATTGAATTGAATCGTAATTATTATTCTATATGTAAACTCTAAGAATCCTCATTCATTCATATATGCAATCAATAACATATCCGCAATACGCAATTAATATTAGCAATTAATAATCAAACGCCCCCGCCGCAAGTTCACATATCCCATAATCCCCATCTATAATACATAGTCGCCTAACTATCTATATTGAAGAAACATTGTAGAAAAAAGTCAACAAACTATTAAAACGCTTTAATGAAAATTGATAATGTAAAAAGAAACAAAAACATACAAACCTAATGATGTCTCATGCTAAACAACGCTCTACATCTACAGCTACATATCGTAATAATAGAAATAACAAATTGAAGCGTGGTATTTTTGTTTATTCGCCATATTTCATTGTGGGATACAAGAATTCTTTCTATATTATTTTGTTAGCGGGTTATTTTGTTTATTCAACATATTTCATAATGGGATGTAAAAATTCATTTGTATACATTTTAATGATCGAAAGCCTCGCTATGTGCGCATGGGCTTAATATATCATACTTAATATAAGCACAATTATTTGCTATCAAAAAGTATCCTAAAGAGAAAACGGTGTAATCGATAATTTCTATCTCGCTATTCAACATAATTCTTAGTTATCTATATTTACTCTATAATTCTTATCTATCTATACTCCATTATGCCTACCTATGCTGCCCAATTGCTAAATATCTATGCTCCCAAATTCCTAACTATCTATACTTCATAATCATCTAACTATCTATACTACATTATTCCTAACTAGTTGATTAATATAGCCGCAATCAATGTGCTTTCAAAAGAAAAACACACTCCGTCCCTTGAAAACATTCTAAAAAGCCTACAAAAACTATTAATCACTTCAATGAAAATCGTCATAGTAAAACAGCCAACCCTGATGCCCCCATATTTCAGTGACCAACCCAACGAACCAAGACCTCCCAAACATTCAGTCATATATGCAATTAATAATATAGCCACAATGCGCATTTAATATTGGTAATTAATGAGCAAAAGCCGCCCGCTGCAAGTTCATATACGATTGATATAATTTCAAAAACAATGTGCTTTCAAAAGAAAAAGCAAAACGCCGTCCCTTGAAACCCATCTAAAAAGTCAACAAAACTACTAAATCTCCTTAATGAAGATCATCGAATATCATCACAAACCTGATGACGTCATGTTTTCATAGAGTTAAATCGTGCTATGCCTTTAATAAATGATCATCTAAATATCAGAGACAAGTGAATTGGCTAAGCAAAAAAATCGTTATAATAAAACAATGTAATCTCGGCAATGTAACCTGCAAGAACACGCAAAATTTTCTTAGGCAGAGCATAAAATCTGACGATAGAATATTCACAAAAGGAATTGAAAAAACGAAATGGATCGCTGATATCATTGACAAAGTTACAAATCAACAAGTCTACAATATTGAAGATTATGGATGCAGTAACAGCTTTAGCTATCTTCGGCGAGACAATCCCCAATATCCAAGCTGTTATCATCATCATCAACATTATCTTCATCAACAACAACAACGCGGAATCTGCGCCTTAGAAAATTCAATGTTGATAAGACATGTTGTCCCTGTAAACAAACTAATAGAATGTGAATAAAAAAACGTCTTTTCAAATTATATAAACATTTTTTCTCTTTATTGATTATCTACAAAAATTTTTTTCATTGATATTTCCAGATGAACAGTTTTATTTAGGGGTCCATGGTATGTCAATGTAAATCCTTTCTCGTTGATTGCTTGCATTGTTGCCTCTGACATTTTAGCATATCGTGAGGGAAGGAAAACCTGGGGAGGCTGCAAGAAAAAACAATTATTAATATATATCCTTTTCTTATTTTTAATGGATTACTTACTTGAAAGTCGCCCAGATCACAAAGAATGGCATTTCCATATACAGTTTTGCAAATTTTTACTTCTTGGATATCGTATGGCGTGCCCAGGGTCAAATTTGTAAATTTAATTGTGTTTCTAAAAATTGTTGCCTCAAGTTGATATAGCTCTGCTTCAGGATCCATTGTTGTGTTGTTGTTGTTGTCGTGAAAATATCTAAATTATGTGACAATATTAAATTGGAATAAATGAAAAAATATGTATAAGAACTTACCGTTTTGAAGTTTGCCTGTTAAATGATGAAGTGTAAAAAAAAAAAAAAAAATGGTGGCGAGAAGGCCGAATTTAGCGAGACAAGGACATATGTGTCCTTCATCTTGTCTCTGACTTCTGGTCATCTTGCGATAACCAGAATCACCCACATCCGTGAGGATGTTGGGCTTGGTCTCGCGATCTCTGAAAAGAAAAGAGAAAAAGGGAGGGTATCCAAGGATAGTGTGGACAGTGTTAGTCCGGGTGTTCTCTAACTACTTTTATAGAGGGATGGTGGGAAAGAAATCGTACTAGACCGGTAGGTCTTGGGTGCGGTAGTGAACGCAGATCACGTCTTTGGCGTCTGATAATCTGCGCTTTGGTCGGTGTGTATGTTTGTGTTTGTGCCGTCTTGTACTGTGCGTTCGTGTGTGCGGTTTGTTAATAGTAGACCCTATGGGATGGGTCCAGGAATCCTCTATTATAGAGGGGAATGTTGTTGGGAAGGGTGCTTTCTTCAGTTTTGTACTGAAGAAGAAATTGTGGAGGTTTGATCCGAAGAGATCGAGAGAGAGAAGGGTCAAGAACGCAAGAGTCCCGTACAAGTAGCTTCTTGCTGTTCTGAATGTTTTCGAGGTACTTATATGCTAATTGAAGCTTATATGCTAATTGAAAAATGATGATGTGTTCTGAGCACAACTCGCTTATATATCACCACAGCTAAACAAGCTATCTCACTCATTCACACAACCTCACTCATTCACACAATCACTCGATGACTCATTAAAACACTAACAATTATGTTGTTTTTCTGCTGACGCCACAATTATGCAATATGATGAAATTCATATAATCATTCGATGACTCATTAAAACACAAACAATTGAATTGTTTTTCTGCTGACGCCACAATTATGCAATATGATGAAATTCATATATTTTTTTCTTATTTTTTAATTTTTTAATTTTTTTTATTTTTTTTTATTTTTTTAATTATTTAATTTTTTAATTTTTTTATCTTTCAAAGTTTTGTAATCACTAAAGTGTAAGCCCCTAAAAGTATATATCCAACTCTAAAAGTAAAGCATATCATCAATATAACAGTATGATACTAAAACAGTATAACTAAAACCCTAGCATATGCACTTAATAATATATCCCCCAATTAATATAACATTTATACACGTAAACGACAAAAAATATAACAAAAGCCTCTGATAACTCGATACAATCATTTACAACCCTTTTTCAGCAGTATTTTTTTAATTTCATAAAGCACCTCTATTGGGATATTGATCAAACAATTATACATAATACAAAAGCCCAATAGTCGAGACACCACCCAAAACGGTTATAATCCAAAGTTCTCTTAACCACCCCATACATCCCCCCGATATCCGAGACATGCCCAAGGGAGCTTTCACACCAATAGTCGAGACATCGCCCAAAACGGTTATAATGTGTTCCCGTAGCCCGGGCACCAACCCACAGCCGAGCCACCGACCCGTAGCCGGGACACCGGCCCGCGGCCGAGACACCAACCCGCGACGAGACGCCAACCCGCAGCCGAGACACCAACCACGGCGTGCCCAGACCCCCCCCCCCCCCCTACCAAGAAACGATCTATCGTGGCGTCATTGTCCCAGAACATACCAAAACCCACTACTAATTACCATTAACTCTAATGTCATGAAATGCCTAATTACAAATGAATTTCATGAATTTACCTTCCGGGAATTTGTTCAAACCAATTCTCATATCCTTCCTGGAACCCCATTCCAATTGAAGTACACTCAAAATCTTGTTTGTGCTTCTTGGAATTTGTATGCACAATTATTAACAAATCTCTTTAGATGCAGAGTATAAAAGGGCGGCGGGGCACCACCCCCCCCCCCCCCCGGCCCAGACACCACCCCCCCCCCTGCCCACAAACGATCTATCGTGACGTCATTGTCCCAGAACATACCAAAACCCACTACTGTAATTGAATCAATCTGTGACAAATGGGTTTTTGGTTTAATTTGTCTCACATATGATTCACTTGGGAACATGATTGGGATTATAGATAAATGGTGGGGTACTTGGGTATGTTTATAAATTTATGATGAAATAATGGGGGATTGGATGAGGGTAGTAATCTAGGATCGCTGCATTATGATATCGAGATTTTTTATTCCGAAGAATTGATTAATTTGATTTTAGTTTATAGACACCGAAGAAGAAGAAGTTTGATGCACAGTGTTCACTGCGAACAACTCGTTTGTTGAAAATGAAAAAAATCCGACGAACCGAACCTGTAGACGGACTTACTGCGCATCTACTATTGTCTTATCCAAAACATCAGTTGCACGATGGCCTTGATTGTTCTCGGCCGCTGACCTGAACTTCCTTCAAGATTACCGCCCTCACATATCTCTGTTGTTGACCTCAATTCGAGTCGATTTTTCTATTGTCTGCTTGCTTGTGGAAGCCATGTAAACGTGTGGATCGTAATTTCCTCAATTTGCGTCTTTTGGCCTCCCACACGTCCTTTTGGCCTCCGCCTCATTCGCCATTAAAAGTATTTGGCAATGAGGTTGGTCGAAGGCGTGTCATATGGTCTTTTGCATAAGGGCTTCCTTGATCGAATATTTTATTTGAAAAAGGAATTTTTGGAGTCATTCATTTTATGTTTTAGGTGTATCATATTGCGTTTTGCAACATTGAGTTTGACATGGATTTTCGTCCAGTAAAACTTGACTTGGACGTGGAGTGTCCTCAAGACTAAAATTTCCTTCACGAAATCGTACAAATCACTTTTTTACTGTTGAATGACTCACAGAATCTTCACCCTAAGTGGAATTAAACAATTCTATAGCTTGAACAACATTCTTTTTTTCTTTTGAAAACAAGATAGAATGCAATGGGGTAAATGTTGCTTACCGACATACATCTCTTATAGAACTGATCGACACAGAATGACAGCTTGTAAATGACTAAAACTCTGTCATAAAAACAGCAATGACTAAGCTACATATCTCAAAAATGGGAGCGGTCAAGTACAATATGTTTTTAATGCAACCAACTTCAGAACCGAGTTTTTTTTTTTTTTAATTTTTAGTTTAGTTTAGTGAGAGCAGAACCCTCGTTTATTTCACTTAGTACAAGCGTAAAAAAATTTAAAAGTAAAAACATACGAACTAACTTAAAAACTAGGGATTACGAAAATTAATTTAGAAAAAGTATGAAGGTGATATGGTAGGAAGGTGGCGGTGTACCTGATGGGGTGGGGAAGACCGGGAAGTAGGATAAAGGAGCGGGATGATTGGAATGTGTACTTGCACACCTATTATTAATTCATTTTTATGGATTTTATTCACACGAGTGGGCAGTAACAAAAATCTGCAAGACTTACGCAATATAAATCCGCCCCGTGCTTTCCAAGATACAATTCAAACATTGACAAGTATTTAGTCAAAATCAGTGCTGTAAGCAACAGCAGAAATTAAAAGTAACGGTGTCACACCCTTTTTTTCCATGGAAATCGACTATATTTGAATGTGTTTGAAATATCCAATGGCGACGTGTGTCTTTTATTGTGCCTAGCTCTGTTGATATGAACAAGGCACGTGCATTTCGAATAACTCTAAATAAAGAAGCAAACGTGCCGAAGTGAAATTAAAGAAATATTAACGTCTGAGAGGAAATCAAGTTTAAGAAGGACATGTGCGTATGCACGTTACCCTACGAATAGATTGATTCAGAGACTGGCAGTAACCTAAAGTTAATTGGTTATGATTGTCTTCGTGTCATATGCACTATTAATATCAATGGGAAAATATTCGAAACATCAAATATTGTTCATAAGCAGACACCTCACGAAGTCTGGAAATTCCAAAGTGAAATCTTTACCCCATTCTCATTTTCGATTCAGCAAATTAAATGCATTCCAACCAGTTGAAGTTTCAAAATCGTCGGTTACTCCAGTCGTAATGATTCGGTTTCAGTTTACACGTTCTAAGTGGCACGTGGTTTGTGTAATTCAAAGTTCACTTTCGTATGCCTTTTAAGGGAAGAAAAGGCATACAGTACGAAGGGAACATTCATATGGTATAAGTGTGCTGTCTGATTTCTTAGTTTTGAAAAGTAGACTATACTCGTGTGTGTATGGTTTTAGCGTCCAAGTATAGGGACAACTTCATACAATTGGTCCAAGTTTCTTGCTTCCCTAACTTTCTATAGTTTTGCAGAATTAAGTTATTCAATATAAAATTATCCAACCTCCCCATATTTTTCTCCTGCTTCTTGCTAAAATATGTACGAAGAACTCATTATTTTGTTTGTTGAAGGTACTATTGTATTCATGCCTTCCCTTTCATCTTTCTGGTATTAGGTGCACATCGTATTACTCACGCTCAAAAACAAATATTAAAAGGCATCCCCAGAATTTCAAGTAAAAATCAACGAATCTTATAGAGTTTAAATCAATGCGCGTGTTTTGACCTCAATCGAATATAATCCGTCAGAATGGCATGAGTTATGGCAGCGCTCGTCATCAAAGTAAGCAAATAAACCAAGTATCCTGTCAATTGTGTCAAACATTAATTTAAGTTGAGCAAGAAAGGGGTGTGGTGTAGCATTGTTAATCTATAAATTTGCCAACTATGGTACCTTGATATCTAGGGATCATAAATCAAATGCAATCTGAACAAACGAAAAGAAAAGCGGTAGCACTGCTCCAATCTTGGCTCTATAGTTCCTTATTTATAAACAATTAAGTATTATTTATTTATAAATATAATTTTTCCCCCAAAAGCCTGGAAACTATTGTTAAACAAGTTATCAGAGATATTACTAAAATAATTTTTTATCGAATCAAAGAAATTTAAATATTCAACATGAATTATGCCATGGCGTCACTCGTGAAAAACGGTTGTGTCTCTTTGTATTGTGCTTCGTAAGTCTAACATATAGAGGGTGCGATGTACATGCAGTTCGAACATCCTATCTCAACTTACAGTTCACTTCCCTACTTATCCATTTCTGCCATCAGATGTGAGAGATCATTACATCTAGGTACCTTGAGAATGTTAGGGAGGTACATTGTTTCCTTGACAGTACCCTCGACCGACATATTAATATATATATTCCGCTTCGTTCCCCCGCTTAGTAGACACCTTGACGAGCTGCGGAGGCTTAAACTACAATGAATCACTCAGGTTATGCTGATGGAAGCATATACCTGCAGTAGAGTCGGTCATGTCAGACAGGCTAGCGAGGAGTAACACACGTACCCTGTGAGTAGGGCGTTAGAGTATACTTACAGCTAGGCCGGCTTGTCGTAAGAGGCGACTAAAGGCCGAGTGGTAGCCGGCGTTAGGCTCCGTGAAATGGTCGGGAGAAATCCCTGGCCATCTTTCGGAGCTTGGCTGATGGACCGGTTCGAGAAAAGGTTGGTTAGGTGGTAGTCGGTCCCAAGGTGAGATACCACCCTGTCAGCTGTACATTCCGCGATATCGCCGAGAGAAATCCTCGACGGTGTTTCGGATGTGTGGCTGATGGCCCGGACTGACACGGAGATAAGTCATGATGGTACCTTCTGATATAAAGAATTCCGGAGGTAAACTAGTCTCCGATTCTGATCTCCGGGGGGGACCATGCCAGGGGGAACATCATGCAGATATCGTGATAAATAACGGAACTTTAAGAGTTTCGTCATCGCATAATCGGGCTCGCTCTCGAGGCTCTGCCCGCGCCCGACTGGTGACAGCATTTTTGTAACACCAGGGGCATCGGTTTCACCAATACGAATGTAAACGCCGTCCACCAATATTTGCAAACAACGAAACCTGATATCCTTGCCCTAACTGAGACCCAGGTCGATTCGTCAACTGATTCGACATATCTTCGTTGCTCAGGATACGACTTACATTCGAGATTCCGTCTTAAGGGCGGAGTCTGCGTCTTCGCGCGTTCCGATCTGGCTTGCCAGAGGATGGAGGCGTTGGATCCCAATAATATGGACATCATATGGTTGAGGGTGGTGCTGAGGAATTCCGTTAAATTTCTTTGTTGTCTTTACCGCTCCCCGAATGACGATCGACTAGCGACACTTTTCGAACATCTTTCACATACCGTCGGCTGGCTACAGATCAACCACCCAGATTCTGCAATTGTTGTCCTTGACGATTTTAATGTGCACAATTCCGACTGGTTGTTACATTCTAACAGAACCGACGAGGCTGGGAGGCTGGCGAAGATGTTTGCCACAACTTGACGAAACTCGCGGAGGAGCAGGATGGAGATGTATATTCCACATTCCATCAAACGAAGTTCGTCTGATAAACCTTGGTTTGATAAACAATGAGAGCAGACTACAGCACCAAAAGATAGAGCTTTTAACCAATGGCGCTCAAATCCCACCGATGTTAACAGAACGAATTTTGTTAGAATCAGAAACGTGTGCAACCAGGCGATTGATACTGCGAAGAAAGCTCACAACGACAGGGTGATCAATAAGCTCCTTCGGTGCCCAACTGGTTCGCGCTCCTTCTGGTCAATGGCAAAAGCTGTCAGCGGTAACTTCGCATCCTCTTACTTCCCTCCGTTGGTGACAGACAGTGGGACGTTAGTTACGAATTCAAAGGATAAAGCTAATGTGTTCGCGAATTTATTATCCGCGATTTGAAACCTCGATCCCGGCCTTTTGGAGCCAACTGTGATCTCGCCGGTACAGTCTTCTATGTGGGATGTGAGATTTCGTCCGCGCACTATTCAACGCATTCTACGTGAACTGGATTGTAGGAAGGCAACCGGCCCGGACGGAATACCAGCAATAGTCCTTAAGAACTGTGCTCCAGAACTATTGCCGGTTCTTGGCAGACTCTTCCGCTTATCTTATACAAGGAGGACCTTCCCTGCCTGCTGAAAAATCGCTCGAGTTCAGCCCATCCCAAAGACGGGAAAAAAGTGTCTCCCACAAAATTACCGTCCGATAGCATTACTGTCTATTTTATCTAAGGTGATGGAAAAAGTCGTCAATACAGAGTTGGTTAAGTATTTGGAGTGCAACGGACTTCTCAATTACCGTCAATGCGGATTCCGTGGCAGGCGGTCCACGGGAAACCTTTTGACACTTATAACCTATATATAAGCATCTGCAATTGAGCGGCATGGTGAGTCAAAGGCGGTCGCATTGGATATCTCCAAGGCTTTTGACCGCGTCTGGCACGGGGCATTGCTTAGCAAACTCCGTTCATATGGACTTTCCCAACAACTTTGCGACTGGATGAATAGCTTCCTTTAGAATCGATCGATCCGGGTTGGTGTGGACGGCGAGTGTTCGGATCTGTAACCTGTTAATTCGGGGGTGCCCCAAGGTTCTATTTTGGCTCCAACCTTGTTTTTGCTTCACATAAATGATTTATTGGAGTCAACGGATGACAGGATGTTCAGTTTTGCGGATGACAGTACGCTTGTTTCCTCCTTTTCGAGTGATCGGCCGATTGGTGCTTCTGCTTCGCATCAGCTGAGATGTAGACAGATTGACTCTCTGAATCAGAATCTAGATAGGGTCCTGCAGTGGGTGATGAATGGCCAGGCCCTAGAATCTGGTGAAAGCTTGAAATTGATCGACATCACGGTCTGTGGGAGTGTGTCATGGCATAAACACGTGTCGAGCATCGCCAGGTCAGCCTCAGGAAAACTGAGCTATCTTTTTAGAGCCAAGAAATATTTTACTCCGGCCCAACTTCTTTTCCTATATAAATCCCAAATTAGACCCGCGCTCGAATATTGCTCTCATGTTTGGAGCTCGGTTCCTGTTCTTCGGAGATTCGTGGTATTGTTCCACACAATTCGGTTCATGTGCGCTCCACAAGACAATCCGATGGATCTCACCTGTTTGTGGTTCATCTACCGACGCCGCGAACTTCCCTGCATCAGAACCCGTTCCGTTACAGAGCGGGGAAGCTGTGGAACTCCCTTCCCACGTGAGTGTTCCCGGAGCGTTACAACCTGTAACTGTTCAAAAAAAGTGGAAACGTTATTTGGTGGCATCTCGGGGCTCCCACTCGGCGCTATAGGTTCGCCTCTCCCGAGGGAAGTTTAATAAAAAAAAAAAACACACAAAGATCTACCACCCCCAACCCCGAGTGTTACGCGTCACCGTGCCCGTTGGGTGGGATATACTAGCTGTATTATAGCGGCGCCTGTCTGACACCGGGTCGAATCAGAGCAGTAAGCAGACCTTTCCATATCAAAGCGGGACTCTGATATGGTGGGGTATTTGAAACCCTAAGACTCGTGGGAACAAAAATGAATAACAAATATACACAAAATAATCCCACAAAACACGGCAGGCGTAGGTGTGATGACCCGACACTACAATAAGGGAACAAATAATCAAGAAAACAACGACTCGACAAAAAGAAGACGTAGGGAAAAACGGAAAAAGCGGGATATACGCGTTGGGACGCGGAATGTTCGAACGTTATATAAACCAGGCGGATACAGGCGGTCGTAGAAAACGCGAAACAATATAAAATGGACATCGTCGCGCTTCAGGAGATCCGACTCCCACACTAAGTAATCAAAACCAACGGGTTTATACTGGCGTGTGGAGGTACCGATACACATAACCTCGGGACTGGCTTCGTCATAAGCAAGAAGTTTACGCCCCATGTAAAAGATGTGTATACCGAATATCTGTGCTAAAAATACAGGGCGCATGGTGCAATTATGTACTTATAAACGTACACGCCCCAACAGCATCTAGGGAAGATGAAACGAAGGACATTCTACTAGACCCTAGAGGAAGTATGTGATGGGATTTCATCATTCGATGTAAAAATCTTCCTCGGGGACCTCAATGCGAGAATTGGAAAGGAAGATATCTTCTACCCAACTATAGGTAAAGAAAGCTTAGACGACTTTTCAAATGATAATGGAATTTGAATTATCACGTTCGCAGTGTCAAAAGATCTGGTAGTGAAAAACACGATGTTCAAGCACAAGCAAATTCATAAAGCCACATGGATATCACCCGATGGCGTAACGCGTAACCAAATAGACTACTTCCTCATAGACAAAAGTCTTCACTCGAACATCCTTGACGTAAAATCACATAGAGGAGTAGATTGCGACTCCGATCATTGTCTAGTAATGGCCAAAATTACGAGTCGGCTCGCAACAAACCCACACGAGCAGTCATAAGAGACGAGGAAAAAGTTGGACATTGATAATCTAAAAGACCTCCACAAAAGGGCAGAATATCAAGACGAACTACCGAATAGATTTAGAATCCTAGAGAGTAGGAGCAGTGAGGAAGAAGAAACCGATAATGCGGACACTAAATGGACAGCGATCAGAGAGACAATCAAACAAACAGCCCAAAAGGTATTAGGATTTAAGAAAACAATTAAGTCCAAACATTGGGTTGACGATGAGTGCAAGGCGAAGATCGAACAATGTAAACGCCTCAGAGTGATCCACTTAGAAAGATATGATGAACTCAACGCAGAAAGATAAGCAACAATTCGGAAAGACAGAATGGAACTTCCCAAACGCAAGCAACGCGAATGGGAGAAGACTCAGATCGAAAAAATACTAGAAAATTCTAGAGCAAAGAACATTTATTTCATTTTTGCTACATTTTTTATTATATTTTTATATTCTTAGTTTCTAAATTACATGCTAGACAAAAAATGCCTAAATTCTAGCTTAATTATCTTATATTATAACTTACTGGTCCTACGCAGACAAATATTATCAAATTATCAAGGCATTTAAGGAAATTATCAAAGCATTTTAACTGTATTGATCAGATTTCCCTAGCCAAGTCAGCGTCCTTTACATTTTCTCCAGACACTTCATTCGCTGGGGATCAATGCTCTCTTTTCGCAGGTGAATAGCACCAGCTTAATTTTAATTTCCTTCGCAGTTCTGTCTTCGTACAGATCAATGTACTCTGAGTTCACCATATTCACCGAATTAGGTCAATGGGTTATCCTCAAAGTACATTGATTCATGCACACACAACCAAATCCATCCCGAGATCATCATACGTCGTGTTTCTGTTCTCTCATTCTCCCATGTTTGTCAATTATCAATTAACCGATTATCCACCACACATCGACGGACGTGGCAATGAGAGAGCAGAAGTATGTTCTCTTTTGGTTGTCAAGTGCGAAAATTAAATTACCCAACTTAATCCCTTTTCCATCCAGTCGATTGATAGCCATCCAACAGATCGGTTGCGATTCAACAACCGCAGCGCGTGCACGCTATTGCACACGCTACGAGCACCACAAGCACAAGGAAAGACGTGTCTGTCGGCAATTTGAGTACTAACAACCACCCCCATTAAAGAGTTAAAACGAGTTTGATTTTAAATTACATCCATTCCAATTCCATTCGGTCAGCAAGTTTTTATTGTTCGGTTTTTATAATGCATACAGTTTTAACTCGCGGAAATGCCACCGTGGCGTACTCTCTTAGTGTGTTGACGTGCCTTACATTCTGCTGCTCATGTTTCCACCCATCGGGATTTCTATAAACTTATAAGTGCATACGAATCAATAAACTTAGTATAAAATAAAAGTCAAATCAATCAAAATCAGTGCATTTCATTTCTTCATTATTGGTGCTGAAATTTTCTATGAATATTCGTCGAGCAACATCGTGGGGAAGAAAGTGAACTAGTTCCCGTGATCGGCACAATACTTCTTCACCCCCACACATCTAGATGACCTGAAGAATATTTGCTCCCAAGCAATCCAGAGCATTAAATGCTGGCTAGATATGGCCGGACTGAAACCAGTCGGACACAAGACGGAGGTAGTTTTCATAAGAAGCCGCAAGAAAGTTGAACACCTTGTAGTGATCCCAAATCACTACTCCCATCCAATCCCCATTATTTCCTATAACCTTAACCTTATCCCAAAATGAACCATTGAGCGACGAATTAAACCAAAAGTTAATTTGTTGTACATTGATCCAATTCCTAATTACCTCACCCTTACCTATAATCCAAATTATATTTTCTCAACTGAATCATATGCACGACAAAATTAACCAAAAGTCCGTTTGTCATACATTGATTCAATTCCTGATAACCCGACATCATGAAATGCTTAACTCTAAATGCGTTTCATGATTTCTCCTTTCGGGAATTTATTCAAATAAATTCCTATTCACTTCCCAGAACCCTATTCCAATTCAAGCACACGAAACCTTGTTTGTGCTTCTTGGAATGTTTACAATAAAAATTTTGACAAATCTCAATGATCAAAAGTATAAAAGCGCGGCACATTTCTATTTCGCGATCAGTAAAGTTCCAGAGGCCTATGGCCAAAGCAGGAGTTCGAATCTGGAAGACTACCACAAGTTAAATGCCACAAATAAACAATAGTTAAATCTCATTAATTAATAAAGTAAATAAACAAATACAAAACGCGTCTTCATTCAGAGGCCGAACCTATGGCCGAAGCAGAAATTCGAATCCAGAAGACGGCCACAAGCCAAATACAACAAATACATAATAAGTAAGTTTCGTCGATCAGTCACTTTCCAGAGACCAGACCTGCGGCAGCCTATCCTAGGACAATCAGTTGACTACGCTTATGGACTTGCCAAAATCTGCGGAACAGATCGTAATAAACAATAAAAGGGAACCGTATTTTATTATTTAACGTTCCACCACCATTGACATCCATCACCTGCCGGGGGCTAACGCCTGGAACAACGAGCCACTGACGGAAGTGCCCGTTATTTGGTCAGGGAGGCTCCCGATAAAGAGGTTAAATGCACGCTTTACACTGCCCCCGCACCCCCAGCTGGGACGGGCACCCACAACAGCGCCGGTCCCGCTGTCAGGCACCAGCGAAGCGCAGCGACACCGTCTCCCCCACTCCGGGCAAGGAATTAACTTAAATATCCAAAAAAAAAAAAAAATAACCTTTATAACCTTGATTTGAAAAAAGAAGTACAAACAATCAGATCCAGTCCCTATATTAAATATCTTGGTGTTTTACTCGACAACGGGTTGACCTTCAAGGATCACCTGGGGAAAACAAGTGAAAAGCGGCAAGAGTATGCAAAGTTTTGGCAAAGTATGCTCACATATGGACATTAGCCGTACAGCCTGAACTCAGCACATAGGCTGGCTTCATTAAGAATATGCTGCGCATTCCGGACGGTATCCGAAGATACCATAAATGTCTTGGCCGGGAGAAAACCGCTTGATATTGCAACTGAAAAAAACGCTGGGTTGCATGAGGTCTCACAGGAGAATCGTCCACAAATGCGGTTACAATTAGAACTATTAAGCCTAAGAGCATGGTAACGAAGGTGGGATTCTTCCACCAAAGGAAGATGGACCCCCCACACCATGATACCTGATGTAGAAACGGGGGTGAAAGGAAATTATGGCGAGCTGGACTAACATTTCACTCAGCTGATATCAGGACATGGATGCTTTCGGCAATACTTGCACAAGTATAACCCATACTGCTTGTACTGCGAGAAAATGCGGAACACGTACTCACAGAGTGCGTGAGATTCGAGACCGCACAAACGATTTTGGAGAAACATATAAGACGTAAAGTTTCTCCGACAGGAATATATGCTAAGTTTCAAACAAGCATGGTCCGTGGCAAATGATATTCTATGTTACATGATGGTAAACTTCGTCTTATTGATGATACTTTTTTTTTTCCAACCCAAAAAACAAAATACCAAAGAAGTGGTCCGTTTTCAGGTCTCTACAGTGGCATAATCCCTTAAGTAAACACTTTCTTGACCGTGCCACTACAATCTCAAAAACTAGAACAATTCAACCGCTAATCTCTCCAGAGATTATTGAGTCGACTCTACGGAGCGACGGCTTGAACTGAACCTTGAACCTACTTAACCTAGTAGTTCTCAATCGTTTCTGCTGTCCGGAGGTTTTCGCAGCAGACAGGTATGTTAAATTTTGTTGTGGGAGTTTTTTAATAACGCAAATCACACGCGGCCGTTAGTGTGATGCTTCAATGCCATGCTTCTCAGTCATTTCTCAGTGCATTCAAATCACGTTCTTCACTATCCTTGCTAAACTCTATATAACCATTCAAGGAATATGGCGTCGAAGGCTAGCGCCGAGTTCAACAGACATATGACGGTAGCGAAAAACATAGCACTAAAAGATAATTGAAAAAAATCGCCGAGTATTAATGTAGCAACCACAGCTAAAGTAGCGAGTCGAGTTACCTTGACGTACATGCAGCCGTGGTCTGATGCATCGGTGCTATGGTTCTAACCTTTTTGTAGCATGGGTTTAAATAACGGTTTCATTACTTCGCAAAATGTTATAGGCTGTTTCCAAATCAATAACACACACTATTCACTTTCTCTTGTATTTTGCGTTAAAGATCAAGTCAGATGAGTGGTGGACGGTTTTATGAGCCAACTTAAAGGCAAACTGGTTATTGGGAATAATGTTATTGTCTTCAAATCTTTTGAGCAGGGCTTTGCTGACGATCTTGTCGAATAGTTAACTGATGTTCGGTAGTAAGCTTATAAATCGCAGATTCATTAGTTTGGTATATTTCCCCTTTTTAGGATACACTGCTCTTTTTCAAAGCTTTGTTAAACAAGTGTTGAGTTATTTAAAACCACCTCATCGAATGATCATTAGAACACATTATAAATATATTTCACAAAATCCAATAAAAAAAAAAAAACTCGTTCGGGTGGGAAAATTATTTTTTTCTTAATTTCTTTTTTTTCATATTTAAGCATTTAGAAAAAGTAAGCGATGTACTTAGAAATATTTTATACATCTAAACGGGCAATTTCACACACAACAACAATTTTGCGTATTTGGCTGATTAATGGCTATTGTCACTAAGACCGAGGTACAATCGATTTAAGGTAGAACACTTTCCGCCACTTGTTATTAAAAATAAACGTTGGAATCACATAACTTGTTGTCTTTTCCCTCATATCATTTACAATAGCGCCGATAGAAAATTCCAAAACAACATAAACATATTTTAATTGCAATGACTTGTGTCGTATGTTAATTACTTATGGTAATTTTATTGTGTGTTTATAGTGTGGATTAAGTCGAAATACAATGCTGGAAGCGTGGCTTCGTCTGTATGATAATTAAATCGGAATTTATTGGAAATTAAGTTCGTATCGATTTGTTTTTTTTCCCTTCATTATTGTTAATTTCTAAAATAAAATTTTCATTATTGGATTAATATTTTTAAGACTATGTATTTTTAAAACTACGGTGGTTTCCGAGTAATGTTTCATTTGAGGAATAGTGACAAACTTAAATAGGCACAGAATACTTTACATATTGTAATATTTTCGCATAGTATTATATTCTTGCTAAATGAAAAACCGGATCCCGGTTGTAGTGCCGATGATGATGATGATTATATTCGACACTACTCTAGGATGATTTAATTTTGTTTTTACTTTAATATACTTTAATATAGTTTTGAATAATTCTGGATACTGTATAAATCTACGGCAAATCTATTTGCATACAAAAACAAAAAGTAGACTAATCTCAACTGTGATGTATGGTATTTATAGTATATCTTTGGATATTCTTATTCAGTCAGGTATGGATTAAAAAGACAACTCATATGTTACCGGCACTGTATTGTATATAAATTTGTTTCTAGTTAATAATTTAAGGTATTTAATAACAATTTCGAAGCAGTGAAACTTATTGGGGACCCAGCCGTAAGTCGATCAATTCCGTCGTTAGAACACAGGCGCAACGTATCATGCCTATCTGTTTTCTATGGGTATTACCACGGTCCCTGCTCAACTGAAGTTGCTGAATGTGTTCCGCCCCTTCAGACATTTTTCCGCGAAACCCGTCAATCTGTGAATGCGCATCAGTTCCCGTTGAGAGTGAACTTCAGGCGCAGAAATAAACATACAGAGTCACTATTTAGCCGAACCAAACGAATGTGGAATGTTCTGCTGAACCATGTCTTTCCTGGTCGTTGTGATGTCCAGACATTCAAGACCAATATACACCGACACCTCCTTTCCTTATCCACTTCCTCTCCACCCGCTCGCACTGTGCTCTGACATTTAAGGGTACTTCAAAATCCCCTTTTGTGCGCGTGTTAGTGTAAAAAAAAGGCGACATGGTTTCCCAATGGCCGATCAACTGCAACCAACTTTGTTGAGTTCACTTTCTTTACACTCTCAGCACTAGAGTACGGTAACGAGGACGACATGGTCTCAAACGACCTCAGTAAAGCATTCGACAAAATCTCCCATAATCTAATCCTCTTTAAATTATCAGCCCTCGGCTTCGAAACTGGTTTGCTGAAATGGATTTCTTCCTGTCTAAAGGATCGACTATAGTTGGTTCGGTTCAGGTCCATGACATCCAACCCCTCTCTTGCCACCTCTGGGGTCCCCTAAGGTAGCCACCTGGTTCCTCCCCTATTTATACTTGCCACTAATGACATTGATAAGATCATTAAAAATTCCAGCTTGTCCCTATACGCTGATGACACCAAGATATACATGATCATCGAGTCACCACTTGATTCTATGCTGCTGCAATCAGAGCTTGACAACATCTCGACTTGGTGTGACAAAAATTGCTCTGTACTTATCATCGCCAAATGACAACATGACATATGTCAATCTATAACCTTTTCCCGTATTCACTCATCCTCGCGTCCCTATTCCCCTCATAACCAACACTTAACTATTGTCCAATCTGTTCAAGACCTCGGGATCCTTTGCGACAGGGAGCTTAACTTCCCTTCTCTCATTGATGAGGTGATTTGGAAAGCGAACTCTGTGTAGTAGCCTTTCTTACAGGGGCATGTCTCCTTGTCCCTACAAGGGCGAGGGCCTCTTTGACAGACCGCTCCTGAGAAGGCTCGTTGCGCTCGCCACCTTGCTTCCGGGGCGTCTGGAAAAAGTGACGACCGATTGTTAAATGGGGCCTGGGAATCAGCCAGGCGCAATTAAACACAATAACTTTATATTTTTCGTAATCTATTTTTTAGTTTAATATAAAAACTGACCTGTTACTACTTAAATTTAATAAGTCACGGGGACGGGGGCCTGCCTCCTCTTCAACCTGGCGTTGGAGAAAGCAATCCGTGACTCTGGCGTCACAACTAGAGGGACTATTGTCACCAAGTCCAACCAAATACTTCCCTACGCAGATGACATCGACATCATCAGTAGATCCAATTCACCTGTAAAGGACTCCCTCTGTTGTATTCCAGAATACTACCCTTATTCGCTTTAACACTAATCTCATGTCCTTTCTAACACAACCTTTAAAACTACATCCTCACATATCTTACATTCTCATTTAATACAATTCATAAATAAACAGACACAATATTCTATATCCAGTCACTTACAGCACATTTAAAAACATGCTCCTTTTCATAACAAGCACATTTTTCATTTCAAAACATAGGCACTTTGATTTTCGTTCAAAGTTTCTCACCCAAATCGAAAAGGCGGCACAAAAACTGATACTGCACATTAATGAGAGGAAAACTAAGTACATGGTGGCAACTTCTGGGAAGAGAACACCTAACGTTGGTCAACCTGTCAAGGTAGTGGAGCACGAATATAAAGTAGGACAACCCTTTAATTACCTTGGGTCAATAGTATCAGCCGATAACAATATGGAAGAAGAAATACACGAACGGCTAATCAAATCCAAGAAAGCCTACTATTGTTGATATCTTTTTGGCTACACCTTTTATTTACCACACCCACTTTAAATAAAACACTCAACAATGCTCTTAATAACTTTCAGGTTTTTTCATTTATTGCTCTACTCAGTCCAGTGTATAAATTGGGTCAACGTAAACTTCAATCTATTATTTTATGTATTTCAGCTGCTACTTATGATATACTCAACAATTCTCATTTAATATTTCCAGTTTATGTATTTCAAACTGTTACTTATGATACACTCAACAATCTCATTTAATATTTTTATTTTTATGTATTTCAGACTCCATTTACGGTCCACTCACTTAATATTGTATTATATTAATTACAAACTATCCGTTCATTTAATGTTTTATTTTATTAATTACAAACGAAATTAGGGTCCGCTCACAAATACACACTTAACGCTTTTCACGATTAAACAGAACTCAACATTTCCTTTTTTTAAAACTAACCGGCTCGGTCATTAACTATAACTCTACTCGAGTCAGACCGTCTCGATCAGCAATTCAATATCAACCCCCAAAAAGACTCCTTGTGTCCGTCCTGAACAACTCTCAAAACTCAACTCTACTCTCGTCTCATTCTTTTCTTTAGCATCGAAATCTGGTTTCCTTCGGCAGATAAAAGGATATCTCATTTTCCTGGCCTGATTCTTTTTTCGGTAAAGAAAAAAGTCAATAGTGCTTTTATTGCGCCTGTTGTTTTCTTTAACCGAATGGGCAAAGATCTTTTCCGTGGGAAACCGATTGAAAGAAAAGATCAATAGCGTCCAGGCAAACGTGCATTTTGTTTTATTGCCTGTTGTTTGTTTTAACTTAGTTTTGTTTGGGGTTATGATGTCAGCGTAATCCTTAGACTCGAGGGAAAGAGTCAACGGATGGTTAATCTGATGACGTTGATAGAAATTTTTGATTTCACATAAGACTTAGGTTTCAATACGTCCTTGGGGAAAACTCTAACGAAGTTAAATGAAGAGCACAGGGGATTTCGAAACACCTGCGATACAAATGTCTGCCAAGGTTAAAATCACATGATCTTTGTATATGTCTTAGGTTTCAAAACACCACCTGGAAAAACTCATAACAAAGTTAACTCAGATGGAGTTAGATTTCAAAACACCTCATAGGAAAAGATCTACTAACTTTAATTCATATAAGCCTTATGTTTTCCAACACCCTAGCGGAAAACTCTATAAAAGTTAAATCATATGACCTTAGATTTGCAAACATTTCATGGGAAAAGGTCTACCGACGTTAAATCGCATAATTTTGACAACAGCCAGTCTTAGGTTTCCCCAAGCTCGTGGGAACAAAAATGAATGAAAAATATAAACACATCAAACATACAAAAAACCCGGTAGGCGTAGTGTGATAATCCGACACTACCATACGGTAAGAATCCATAAAGAAAACACCGAGTCAGTGAGGTCATGAACTATCGGGTTCACATAGGCCCATAAATAGCAATAATAGTAATAACAATTTAGAAAAAAGGTATTTATTTGAATATGAAATTCGTCTAAAGTAATTTCGCTGCTTTTCTATAATTATTATAAATAAGAAAAATGTGTTTAATAATTTGGTAATAATTAATAGAACTAAAACTAATGCAAAAATATGGATAATTTTGCTCTGTATATTAGGTAGGATTGATTCCATTTGTTCACATAGCAAAAGTGTGTAAATCTTTCGCTCGATTAACACAAAAGTGAGACCAAAAATATTAGACTCTCCCATAGGTACTAAACATAATCCATTCTTTCGCTTACGGTTGATTACCAAGTAACGCAATAATGAAGGCATATGTATTTAGTGCACATTTCATAGTTACCTCAATGCAATATCACGTCAGCAGTGCCTTAATTTGAGTACAAGCAGTACACCATGAACCCGATTTTCGTTTTCGAAGTCGTACTGTTGCCAAAGCACTGAAACAGCTAATCATTAACAAATTCGCAGTGCGGATGGCACTATACTATACCTTTTAACAGATATTGTTCTTCCCTTGCTAAACCGCTGCATATTTTTTCCTTCTGTCCTATAACACTCGTTAAATAGATGAAGGACAGATCGAATAGAAGAACGTATAACTTCGTATATAAACGTCACTTACAGCGAAATGCTCAGCGTTTCACAAGAGGTGCTAGTAATACGAGGGTTGCCTCTTATGTTTCGGGATTTGGCAACCCTAGTGTTGCAATTCGGCAATTGACAGCTCTGTCGTAAAGTTGGACATTTTTGAGGTTATACGCACTCAGAACGTTTTGACATACGAGCGCTATTTGTGTTGTTTACAGTAACTTAAAAGATTCATCTCGGCCCAAAAATGAAATTAAATCGTCAACATTTTCGTGCGATTATTTTTTACAACTTTTGGCGTGGATTAACTCAGCAACAGTGCATGGATGAACTTAATTCAATTTTTGGCGATGAAGCTCCATCAAGGACCAGTGTTTATCGATGGTATGGTGAATTCAATCGTGGTCGTAGTTCGTCCAAAATCAGTTGTTGTTCCGAAAACCATTGATGCTGTGCGCGAACTGATATTGGAAGATCGTCATGTGACCTATCGTGAGATTGAGACAACCTTAGGCGTTAGTGGGACCAGCATACATTCAATATTGCATAAACATTTGACTGTCAAAAAAATGCGTTCGCGTTGGATCCCACACAGTTTGTCAATCGCCCAAAAAAAGGCTCGTGTCAAATGGTCGAAAGAAATGCTCAAAAAATACGGTCGCGGTGCTTCGAAATACGTCTATGACATCGTGACAGGTGATGAATCGTAGATTTACGCGTATGAGCCCGAAAGTAAACAGCAGTCGACTGTCTGGGTGTTTCAAGATGAGCCAAATCCAACAAAAGTTGTTCGCACACGAAGCACTTTCAAGCAAATGGTCGCCTGTTTTTTCGGAAAAACAGGACATGTCGCAACCGTACCACTAGAACAACACAGAACAGTCAATTCTGAGTGGTACACAACCATTTGTTTGCCAGTTGTCTTCCAAGAAATCAGGAAAACCAACCGCCAAAGACGGATCACTCTTCACCACGACAATGCGAGCTCTCACACATCGGCTGCGACAACTGCATTTTTGAGCACCCAAACCATCGATTTGATGGGTCATCCGCCGTATAGTCCTGACTTGGCACCGAATGACTTCTTTTTATTCCCGTACGTAAAAAACAAACTGAGAGGTCAACGTTTTTCGACACCTGAAGAAGCGGTTGCTGCATTCAGAATGCATGTGTTGGAGATACCTCAATCAGAGTGGCAAAAGTGCTTCGACAATTGGTGCAAACGCATGCAAAAGTGTATAGATCTTCATGGGGAATATTTTGAAAAACAATAAAGTGATTTTCGATGATCAATATTTGTTTTTGTTCTCTAATCCCGAAATATAAAAGGCAACTCTCGTATATCACTCCAACCACATTTTGTAAGATGCATATTCGTCCGAAATGCAATTCAATTTATATATTTGGTCAGACGCTTCATAATCTTTATATGCAACTTCATGTACAAAAACGAACTTAATTGGGGAGTCAGGCGCAAGATGTTCGTCTTTAAAATCGTGTTTCAGAACTCTACCCTGTTATCAAACATCTGACTAAGTTCAAGGTATTGAATTTGGATCTCAATAACGATACTAATGGGGATTATCTAACCGAGCACAACTAAATACCTAAACTCTTATTGTCGACATGCGATTTTTGTGTCACCCAACCCAACATTGTTGGTATTAAAATTAATTTGATTCTAAATCTATACGATCACATTCTCTATTTAAAACTAGGAGAAGTGTTGCTCTCAAGAGCTGCAAGTATATAATCATCCAACCTGACGACAATTTGAAAAACATATATTCGCCCTAAATTGAAGTTTAATTCCGAAAATAGCGCTGCACGGGCTCGATAAGATTGAGGAGTACATTCTATCCAATTTTAACTGTGACTAAGAGATTCAAATGGTCGTGTTCATAGTTTCTTTAAAAAATGTCTTTTACCATATCGGTGTAACTGCTACTTATATTGACGTTGAGTCTGAGGGCTATCTATCAACTAATCCGTTCTCAGTAGCCAAAGATATTAGTATACCTCAAGTGTCGTTGACAATTTTTACTGTAAAAAAAAAGTATAATATCGGGTTTTCCAATAGGGACTTGACCATATGGTTAAGTACATGAATGAAAAACGTCTGCAAATTATAAAAATTTACTACCGAAAAAAAATTGTCAAGTCGCTTTTGGAAAATCCTAGAGTTATACAATAGGGACTTGACAACTTTGAATTTAATTTATGAACGCACCCTTTCACTAATAATCGAACTGTCACTGTCAATTTATTCTGCAAACTCAACATTTTTATCATGGTTGAGTACATGAACGAACAACGTCTGCAAATTATAAAATCCTACCCAAAAAAATGTTGTTAAATCCCTATTGGAAAACCCTATATATTGAGCAGAGTTCGTTTGAAATTATGTTACGAACGTATTTTCATGTACGAACATATTGGAAAAAGGCTGTAAATAAAAAGTATGAAGTTTTTTTTTTTTTTTTTTTTTTTTTATTAGACTTCTCTCGGGAGAGGCGAATCCATAGCGCCGAGTGGGCCCCCGAGATGAACAGTTGCAGGTTGTAACGCTCCGGGAACACTCGCGTGGGAAGGGAGTTCCACAGCTTCCCCGCTCTGTAACGGAACGAGTTTTGATACTGGGATGTTCGCGTCGTCGGGAGATAAACCACAAACGGGTGCGATCCGTCGGATTGTCTTGTGGAGCGCATATAGACCGAATTGCGTGGAACAATTCCAAGAATCTCCGAAGAACAGCACCCGTGATAATATCTGTAAAACTGACAGAGGTCGGCTACGCGCCTTCGATATGATAGCGACTGTAGTCCCGACGTCAGCGCCGAGTCCCCGATCAGGCGGATCGCTCGTCTCTGTACGCTCTCAAGTAGGTCGAGGGTATGTTTAGGAGCCGAGCTCCAAACATGAGAGCAATAGTCGAGCGCGGGTCTAATTTGAGATTTATATAGGAGAAGAAGTTGGGCCGGAGTAAAGTATTTCTTGGCTCTAAAAAGATAACTCAGTTTTCCTGAGGCTGATCGGGCGATACCCGATACGTGTTTATGCCATGACACACTCCCGCAGACCGTAATGTCGATCAAGTTCAAGCTTTCACCAGATTCTAGGGCCTGGCCATTCATCATCAGCTGTGGAACCGATGATCCACTTTTCTTTGTGAATGTTGTATAATGTGTCTTCGCTGCATTGAAGTCGACGAGATTGACCCTTCCCCACTGCAGGACCCTATCTAGATTCTGATTCAGAGTCAATCTGTCTACATCTCAGCTGATGCGAAGCAGAAGCACCAATCGGCCGATCACTCGAAAAGGAGGAAACAAGCGTACTATCATCCGGGAAACTGAACATCCTGTCATCCGTTGACTCCAATAAATCATTTATGTGAAGCAAAAACAAGGTTGGAGCCAAAATAGAACCCTGGGGCACCCCCGAATTAACAGGATACAGATCCGAACACTCGCCGTCCACAACAACCCGGATCGATCGATTCTCGAGGAAGCTCCTCGTCCAGTCGCAAAGCTGTTGGGAAAGTCCATATGAACGAAGTTTGCTCAGCAATGCCCCGTGCCAGACGCGGTCAAAAGCCTTGGAGATATCCAGTGCGACCGCCCTTAGCTCACCATGCCGTTCAATGGCAGATGTCCATATATCGGTTATAAGTGTCAAAAGGTCTCCTGTGGACCGCCTGCCACGGAATCCGTATTGACGATCATTCAGAAGACCGTTGCACTCCAAATACTTAACCAACTCTGTATTGATGACTTTTTCCATTACCTTAGATAAAATAGACAGTAATGCTATCGGACGGTAATTTTGTGGGAGACACTTTTTTCCCGTCTTTGGGATTGGCTGAACTCGAGCGATTTTCCAGCAGGCAGGAAAGGTCCTCCGTGTATAAGATAAGCGGAAGAATCTGCCAAGAACCGGCGATAGTTCTGGAGCACAGTTCTTAAGGACTATTGCTGGTATTCCGTCGGGCCGGTTGCCTTCCTACAATCCAGTTCACGTAGAATGCGTTGAACAGTGCGCGGACGAAATCTCACATCCCGCATGGAAGACTGTACCGGCGAGATCACAGGTGATTCCAAAAGGCCGGGATCGAGGTTTCAATTCGCGGATAATAAATTCGCGAACACATTAGCTTTATCCTTTGGATTCGTGACTAACGTCCCGCTGTCTGTCACCAACGGAGGCAAAGAGGAGGAAGCAAAGTTACTGCTGACAGCCTTTGCCATTGACCAGAAGGAGCGCGAACCAGTTGGGCACCGAAGGAGCTTATTGATCACCCTGTCGTTGTGAGCCTTCTTCGCGGTATCAATCGCCTGGTTGCACGCCTTTCTGATTCTAACAAAATTGGTTCTGTTATCATCGGTGGGATTGGAGCGCCATTGCTTAAAAGCTCTATTTTTTGCCGCTGTAATCAGCTCGCAGTTTTTGCCAAACCAAGGTTTATCAGACGAACTTCGTTTGATGGAATGTGGAATATACATCTCCATCCCCAGGAGAATAATCTCTGATACCGACTCCGCGCAAGAGTTAACATCGGAGTTTCCGAAGCACACCTCCGACCATGGAAAGGATGCGCAGAAATCTCGCATATCGTCCCAGTTCGCAGCCCCATACTTCCATACATGGCGAGGCTGCCTAGGCCGATTATTCGCTTGGTATGCAAGTGCTTGCGCGACAGATACCAAGCAGTGATCTGAGTTTCCCAGTGGCGCAGAAACCTCTACGGTATAAATACTCGGTTCGGATGTCAAAAACAGATCTAGGGTATTCGCATAATCACCTCGAGCATCCGGCACTCGCGTTGGCTCCCCCACGAGTTGAGTCAAGTTGTGGCTTACAGCAAACATCTCCGCCAGCCTCCCAGCCTCGTCGGCTCTGTTAGAATGTAACAACCAGTCGGAATTGTGCACATTAAAATCGCCAAGGACAACAATTGCAGAAGCTGGGTGGTTGATCTGTAGCCAGTCGACGGTATGTGAAAGATGTTCGAAAAGTGTCGCTAGTCGATCGTCATTCGGGGAGCGGTAAAGACAACAAAGAAATTTAACGGAATTCCTCAGCACCACCCTCAACCATACGATGTCCATATTATTGGGCTCCAACGCCTCCATCCTCTGGCAAGCCAGATCGGACCGCGCGAAAACGCAGACTCCGCCCTTAAAACGGAATCTCGAATGTAAGTCGTATCCTGAGCAACGAAGATATGTCGAATCAGTTGACGAGTCGACCTGGGTCTCAGTTAGGGCAAGGGTATCAGGTTTCGTTGTTTGCAAATATTGGTGGACGGCGTTTACATTGGTATTGGTGAAACCGATGCCCCTGGTGTTACAAAATACCGTCACCAGTCGAGCGTGGGCCGAGCCTCGAGAGCGAGACCGGTTATGCGATGACGAACCTCTCAAAGTTTCATTATTTATCATGATATCTGCATGATGTTCCCCCTGACATAGTCCCCCCCGGAGATCCGAATGGGAGACTAGTTTACCTCCAGAATTCTTTATATCAGAAGACACTGAGTATGAGACGCATCGCAGTACCGTTAGTTCTGAATGAGCTGAATTTTCTTCACACGGAGCATCATAAAAGAGCGACTTTTTGCCAAAAAATTTACCAATATGATCGAGCAAGAACTCCAGGGTGAAGCAAGATACTATGAAAAGTCCACAGGCGGAAGTAACTGACTATGAAGATTCCGCAGGATGAAGTAACTGACTGTGAAAGGTCCAGAGGATGAAGTAACTGACTATGAAAAGTCCACAGGATGAAGAAATTGACTATGAAATGTCCACAGGATGAAGCAACTGCCTATGAAGAGTCCACAGGATGAAGTAACTGACAATGAAGAATCTACAGGATGAAGTAACCGACAATGAAGAATCTACAGGATGAAGTAACCGACGAAGAAGAATATTTTCCCAGAAAAAAACGCTGGTGAGCAAGGTCCAAGAGGAAGAATCGAGAGAGCCAACGTCCGTGAAGTTGATTTGAAAATAAACGTTTAACCCATTTTTTCCTGTCACCGACGCGTTGTCACTTGATGGGTGACAGCGGGGGATGACAGATGCGAACGTACTAGAATTCTCTAGTACATTTAATTGTGAATCTGTAACATTCCGCCCACCTTCGCCAATAATTAGCTGTTGCGGATTCGCAACTAAATTTAGAGGAAGAATTTAGTACGTTCACCATCTGTCTGCGACATGGCAACTGTCACCCAGCTGACAACGCGTCATCGACAGAAGGGACGTCACCAAATTTGAATAAGCGCAATGGCCGCTTCATTCAGTCTGTAACTAACCACCAATGCGGGCGCACTGCGGGGGCCGCGCCGATCAAATCAACGTTCTGTGGTTACCTCCATTATCATTAATAGTGCTTGTGCTATCCTTCACTTTTAATCATTGAGTTTTGGTTGGCTTCTATATTTGTAATCATATATTATACACATTTATATTGATAAAGTCAAGTCACCAACAGTTTGCTGGTGTTTAATTATTGTACAATAAATGCGTTATTCAACAACAACAACCTTTTTCGTTCTCATCTACAAAACAACTCCCTTTGCAGCAATTAGGAATCTATACTCACGATAATATACGGTAACAACATGAATGGCTATGTGTCATACGGTTACAATGGATCCCAAACAAGGGAACGGCGATCACAATTAAGAACATTAACGAATCCCCCTTTATTTATTTATTTTTACACTAACGCGCGCACAAAAGGGGATTTTGAAGTACCCTTAAATGTCAGAGCACAGTGCGAGCGGATGGAGAGGAAGTAGATAAGGAAAGAAGGTGTCGGTGTATATTGGTCTTGAACGTCTGGACATCACAACGGCCAGAAAACACATGATCAGGCAGAACATTCCACATTCGTGTGGTTCGGCTAAAGAATGACTCTCTATGTTTATTTCTGCGCCTGAAGTTCACTCTCAACGGGAAAATGTCTGGAGGGACGGAACACATTCAGCAAGTTCAGTTAAGCAACGGAGTAGTACCTATAGAAATGAGATGGGCATGATACGTTGCGCCTGTGTTCTAACGACGGAATTGATCGACTTTCGGCTGAGTCCCCAATAAGTTTCACTGCTCGTTTTTGCATCCTGTCGACCACGTGTAGTGCAGTTTTGAGAGTTGGACTCCATTTTCGAACGAATATACGCCTTGTAAATAGCTCCTTGATAGTATAGTGGTTATTATACCCGCCTGTCACGCGGGAGACCGGGGTTCGATTCCCCGTCGGGGAGCCTCTGTCCCAAGACTAATGACCTTCCCCGAAAAAAAAAAAACAAATCATTATGGAAAATTTAACAAGCCTCAGGACTTGCTAAATAAAGGCCAAGACCGGCTCCCGGTTGTAGTGCGGATGATGATGATGATGATGATGATGAAATAGTGGACAGGTTGGATGGAGTAAATTATCTCTTGCATCTCTTAAGGAACCCCATACATTTGGCTGTACTTTTTGCAGCTTTAAACATGTGGTCATTCCAGTTAAGAGACGAATTAATTCGAGTGCCGAGGATTGATACGTCCTTGGCCTCGGCGATGCAAGTGCCGTTCATCGACAGTAGATTAACTTTGGGGCTAGCCTTTGACCACAAGAGCCAGCACTGAGCTTTTAAGGGATTGAACTCTACTCGGTTACATAATCCCCATTGATATATCTTGTTGAGGTCCGAATTCAATGAATCAAGCATAAGTTGCTGGTTGGTAGTGACGTTCGAAGAGTTTGGACGGGAGTATTCGTATGAGTATGAGAAACTCAATGTGCTATCATCAGCAAACGAGTGAATTGAGTTCTGAGTAATTGACAAGAGATAATTTATAAAGACGAGGCAGAGAGTGGGTGACAGTACTAAACCTTGGGGAACACCTGCATTAATTTGATGGGTGGCAGATTTGACACCATCAAGAACCAGTAGGATTGAACGGCCAAAGAGTTAGTCTCTTATCCATTGAATCAGGGAATTGTCCACTCCATAGGAATACAATTTGGACAAAAAGGCTGGACGTGAAACTCTGTCGAAGGCTTTTGAAATATCCAATGCGACTACCTAGCTTTCACCGAGGTAGTGGATGGAATGGCTCCACTTTTCGGTAAAGTACATCATCAGATCTCCTGTGGACCTGTTGCTACGAAAGGGGTCATTTGATTCCAGATATTTCGAAAGTTGACGGTTGATAAGTGATTCCATTACCTTGGAGGAAATAGAAGTTAGTGCTAAGGGTCGATAAAAACAAAGCGGTGATTTGTCACCCATTTCGGGAATTGGTTGAATGTTCGCTGACTTCCATCTATTTAGAATAAGACAACTGGAAGAGTTTCCGCAGTGGTTTAGCGAGTTAAGAGGAACATCTCTTCAAGAGGATTGGGGGAATGCCATCTGGACCAGCGGATTTGTGTGCGTTTAGCCCTTTGAGTCCGCGGGCAACAGTACGCCTTCTGTGTGCTGCTTATGCTCAAGTTGAGGTGGAACTGATGTGGTATCAGGCAGCGTTGAGTTGGCTGCAAAATGTGCAGCAAGTAGATTCGCTTTCTCCATTGCAGTGGGGACTGGTTTGTCATCGATAATAAGCGAAGGAATGGATGAAGAGACTGGGTTTTTAATGTTTTTCACGAATTTTTTGTCTCACTTTCTGGTCATGCAAGACCTTGGCGCGTTGAATATACGCATTACAGTCATTTCTAGCTCTATTAAATCTTTTCCGGTTTTCTTCAGTATTGTTTGATTTATACAACCGGAAGCTCAACTCTTTAGCCTTAATGGCTTCTCTGCATCCGGAATTGTGCCACATATTTCTCTTCGGTTTGATACTTTATTCTGTGTGGAATTAAGGTCCGCATGCCAAGTAGAATCGTGTCTGTCAATGTGTCCGCGATTGAATCAACATCATTGTTGAGGAAAAATAACGACCAATTTAACTTCCCAAAAAAGTCGTTCAGACCTTCCCTGTTGGCTTTCTCATAGAACCATACTGTTCTTTTGGGAGCTTTCTCATTAACGTTACTGTTGGTTAGAGGAAATTTAGCTGACACGATACAGTGGTCTGAAGTGCCCAAGGGCGAAGAAACTTCAATTGTGTATTTGTTTGGTTGGGTGGTGAAAAACAGGTGCAGTGTGTTCGCGAAATGACCATATATGTCTGGAACCCGTGTTGGCTCATTGGCAAGTTGAGTTGAACTATTTGAATTAGCAAAAAGCTGAACATATCGACCTTCAGGTGTTGTGTGTCCGGAGTGACGAAGTCACTGAAAGTTTTGCACGTTGAAATCACACGCAATAACGATTCGTGTGCGGATATAGGGTCAAGATCTTATCGATAGAATCAGATAGATCATCAAATTTGTTAAAGGATGCGTTTCAATCCAAGTTTGGGCTTCTGTAAAGAAAGCAGTAATGTATGATATGCTTACGAACGTGAAGTTTTAGCCACGAGAAATTAAATTCTGGATTGAAACAGAGCCCATATTTTAGCAGAAGCTGATAAGCAATATCATTTCGTATGTATGAGGCTATACCACGATGTGGAAAGCATGTAGACCACCAATTCTACTCATCATCATCATCATCATTGGCACTACAACCGGGGACCGGTCTTGGCCTTATTTAGCAGGTCCTGAGGCTTGTTAAATTTTCCATAATGATTTGTTTTTTCCGGGCAAGGCCATTATTCTTGCGCCAGATGCTCTCCGACGGGGAATCGAACGCCGGTCTCCCGCGTGACAGGCGGGTATACTAACCATTATATTATCGAGGAGCCAATTCTACTGCTGGGTGTTAATTGAACGAAAGAGAAGGGTAGCTTGCGGTTTTCCCTTCTTGCCCGGGTTGTGGTCAACGGTTTTACCGCGGTAAACTCGAGATCTTCGTGCTTCAACTTTTCAAGCATTTCGACCAGAGCCTCCGATTCCATTTCAGGGTCGACGCACTTTAATAGAACTGTTACGCTCTTCGTTTGTTTCGGCGTGAACGAGTAAAATTCCGCGGTGTCTCTTTTTAAAACCTCTTTTATGTTATCGTGGTCTGCCACTGGATAGATTTGAATGGCGTGCCTGTTACCCGCCAGTCTTTTAACTACAAAAGTGTTTCCTATAGCTAGCTTACAGAGACTTACCAATTCCTTACACTCAATATCTATGCTGTTGATTGGTGGCATCTTTATTTTTGTGTTGTTGTTGTTGCTTTGCTGTGGCCGTGCTGCTTGCTGTTTCGGCGGTCGATTTTGTGTTGGTAGTTGTTGTTGATGTTGCTGTTTATTTGGATGTTGATGTGGATGCTGATGCTGATGTTGAGGTTACTGTTGCTGTTGATACTGTTGCTGTTGGCCGACTTTTGGCTTCGGCTTTTGTTATTGTTGAGTGGTTTTATCCTGTTCGAGCGCCGCTATTTTTTTCTTCCGGCGTCTCTCTTCTAGTCCTGCTCTTGCCATCGCAAGTTTCGCCTCCAATTCACTTATCTCCTCTACTTCATCCCCAGACGCTGACGATGCAAGAGAAGCGAATGAGTTCTGGTCCCATACATGTTAAAGTTCGAGGGGAAAGGGAGCCCACTGTCCTCCCCTGTTTGCTGTTCTCTTTTCTCCATTGTTCATTTCGCGGTTTAAGTTCGCGTCACAATGGAATTTTTTGGAGCACCTTTTCTTTTGTTTGTTGTTGTGTGAATTTCTTCTTCTGTGTTTATGCTGGTACTCGCCGGTTTATTTTCAATTTAAAAAAAGCAAAGCTATACGAACCACGACGCAAGTCGATTTCTCCCGTAACCTGACTCGCCTATCGTCGGCTAAGAGTCAGTCACCTAACACTCGCCTTAAATGATAATTCAATTCTGAAACGTTCGTCGTATTGTCAAACGACTGCTCTCTTTAGAGTATCGTTGTCGACAGATTTTCCCACCATTTCCAAAGTTCTCACACTATTCAATCCGTTTCAATGCAAAAATTAATCCAGAGTCGTTGCTGCACAACAATTTAAAATTTGTAAATAACCGAAAAGACACAGAGAGAGATGTGGTCGAGGCGGCGTATGTTTTACAAAAATCGAATTATTATGCTGAACTCTGGAGGAATGTCAACGGACAGGTGTGCCAACTTAACAAAACAAATAACTAACAGAGTTCATGCGGCTGAGAGCGATGTACAATGGTAGTCCGGGAAAATGTTTGGTCAAAGCGTTAAGTCTAATTTGTAAACTCCACTCTAACGTTGTTTTGGACTAAGTCTCCCATGTTGTCTAAGCCGTACATTTCAGTATCTTGTATAACTTACTTGAGCTGTCTTCAAACTTTTTTTGAGCTCACTAGTAGAACCACACATGTGTTATTGAGGTTTACCACCAAGCCAGTTCTTCTTCTTGTTGGGAAAGAGAAAATAGTCCGAGGCTGCTGAGGAAGCAATTCGTATTTCAAATCATTGATTTTGGCCACTGGAATAACGGATGCGTGAATTTTTTCCATGCTAACATATTCAATGAGAGCGTGAATTGATGGCTGTCAAACAATTAATAAACAACGTAGCGTCTTCAAACTTGAAACTTAATTTTTCTAAGGTTGTGTCTACCTACCATAGTCATTATATTTTAATAGGTTTCGCCATCCATGTGTCAGGCCGATTAATTTTGGGACAGCCCTCGTATATTACGTATATATCTCCTCATTCCTTCAGTATATTAACGAAGTAGAAGTAATTTGTTGTCAATTCGAAATTGCAGTAACAAGTACCCATTCAACTCAGCTCTAATTTTTAAGGCATTTAAGGTTCATATTTTGTTTCACAAAACCATGCTTTGAATAAGTTTTCTGACTTCACTTTTAAACAATAATTAGGGCGTTATAGCGACCAATAATGCAATATACACTTTCAGATAAAATTGACTTTTAGATAAAAGTAACTAACTTAAGTTGCTTTATAGCTATAATAGATCTGTGAAACAATTAATGTCCTATAAACTGAAAACCTAAGTTCTCACTGCCATCAGTCATATTTACTACATGTAATTTAGTACTTGTAGTAAATAAATGATTAGAAATAAATAGTACTTAATCCTCTTGTACTGCTTAGCATGCATATCCACTCGTCAAGGTCATCAACTTCAACAGCGACTATTAAATAATCCTAAGCATCTCCATTAAAACTTCGACACTCATTCAACAAAATGATGATTTCATTATTTTGCGGGCGCCGTCTGGGCTCTATAACATCAAAGCAATTCCGTTGACGGGCTTTGAATTTGTGTATTTAATTAAACTAAACTGTTTACTCACTAAATGACAAACTGGTGACTGAGTTAGTTAAATTATAGACACTGTTTGTTGAAGCAGAGGTAAGGAATTAGTCTTCTAATTAACATTCGACGCACGGCCGTTAATCTCGCCTGTGAGTGTCGTATTTAAGTCATCACCTTTAACCTGAGAACGTGTGTCGTCGATCTCTCATAGGTGGCAAATAAGAACTTCCAGGCACAACATCTACACCACTCGGTACGAACGGTGGATGTCTGGCGGAGTACAACGAGTCTTCGTCGTCCTCGTTACTGCTGTCTTTCGTTGGATAGTTTTGATTGCTGCTAGCGTAGCTAGACTCAACGGTTTTATCCACATTTAACGCACTCGTGTCAACGTTTTGACCATCGTACTGGGATGTGATCATCTCTACGGTGCGCTTGTAATCCTCCGGGGTCCTGTACTTTACGAATTTTACTTCTGGTTTCGACAGAATCTTCTCTACAGAATGTAGGTCGTCTTCCAATATCTGATGATTGGGTTCCTTGCTGAGAATGTATATTATGGTTTTAGTTGGCGAACCTCGATTGGCAGCGATGCGCAGGGCCGCTTGTTGGTCCACATTGTATTCCGGAGCTTTTATGAATATGATTTGGTGATGATTGTGTATCTTTGGTGGAGGCCCCCTGTAGATTGACGGTGGTTGAGAGGGAGTGATGTCTTCAGGAGGAGCGAAGAAGTACAAGGATTTTGATACTTCCTCGTTAAGAACTGGCCTAGTAGATTGATAGGATCGCAAGAATTCTCCTTCTCGATGGGTTGGGGGAATATATCGATATCCCAGGTACGTAGCTTTCGTCACCGTGAGTGTGAAAACTAGAATTAGCTGGAATATACATACACACTGTTGTCAAGTATTGCACAGAACATGTTCGATTACTTACTGCGAATCGCTCCATGATGAGGTCTGACTACGACGACTACCAGGTCCGAAATGACGAAAAGTCTGGTTGCGAAAACAAGAAAAATATTTTTCAAGTTCATGGACACTTGGTAATTATGTTAAGAAACACTACAAAACAGTTTGTGATAGTCTGCCCCATGATGTACGCTGTCTCCGGCAGGTGCGCACACTCAACTGAATGGACACATCGCAGAATTAAACGTATTTCGGTAGCTGGTATAATATTTCGGGAATCTGATCAGACAGGTACCAGTGCCGAATGGAATGATCCGCTAATAGTCAGCCTCAACCGAGGGTTATCATTTAGCGACCCTTATATGTTGACAGATTATGGAAGACAATGCAATTTCTGGGGACACGTAGTACTCGGAGCTATGCACTGGAATAACTAGTTAATAAACGAGAATCGAGGGTGTGGTTACGACGGAAACATTCGTTGCCTTGTTTTGTGCCGACTCGCAAAATTTTACTGTTGTCATTCAAACGATTGTCTTTACGGATAGTTTTATGTTGTTTACTTGATTTCAGATTGCAGCTTAAGTCGTGGTGGAATATTCAGCGACATCGTTCGTTAGATGAACGAAAATCATAAAATATAGGATAATGTACAATATATTCAACAGGTCTGCCGTTTTTAGTCAGATAGATAAAAATAATCGCGAGATAATCACATTTAATGTTGGCGACTGGTTTTAATGTTGTTGATGAATTTATCTAAATATTTTAATCTATGTGGAGAGATTTAACGCACGACCTTGCAGTTCCATAAGTTTGGGTAGTCAAATACAAGGTTTAAATTCAGAGTTTAAGATCATACATCATTGATTTTTTTCATTTTCCAAGCCGCAGTAACGTATAGTTAGTTCTGAATTTTACGACCACTCCTTTAATTTGGCACCAAGAAGTAGTTTAAGTGTACTGTATATCAAAATCCTATTTGTGTATTTTTTCTCATGCACTTCAACGACTATAAGGCGGTTGCGACATGTGTGCGATGGTGCTTGTACAGGTTCAACTGACGATTCAGTGCTTTTAAGCGATAACCTTATTAAGTATTCCTGTAAACTGGTGGCAAGGTAGAGAATTTGAAATCGCAGTACACTTTAGTTCGACAAGGACACCAACGAAACGAGTTGCTTAGTTTGGATTCAATTTCGTACCTAGCAAGAATACATCATCATCGAGGGAAGCAATTCACTTTATCTGAAGATTTACGATATTCCACGTGGCTTTTGTATTTTATTAAATTTGTTTACATTTACTTTCCCCGGTATACAAATATTTTCTGCGGCTAGAAATTATGATTGGCGTTTTTTTATTGTGATCACCACATATCTCATAACAAGCTATAGTATTTATTTTAATTTTAATAACATTTAAACATAAATATTTCACATGGATTCACAGTTAAATTGAATTTTTTTATTTATTATAATTTCGCTGATCAGCTGAAGAATCAGTTTCATGTTCACGAGAATGAACCAAATACACTATACGTAAATGCCAACCATAAAATCGATGCCATCGAATTTTCCAGTGAGTTTTAAATGGTTGTTATGCCTTTGTTGTTGGTTTGTATGTTTTTATAATTCTCTCAGTTTATGGGTGTTTGTTCGAGAACTGACCAGAGATACAAGTAGAGTAGAGCGATATCTGTAATTTTCATTTTTTTTTTAAATTATATTCTATAACATTGTATTATTTAAAGGCGGTGTAATGTAAGGGCCCCCCTGACCCACCCTTTCTTGTACAAGTCAAAAGAGGTAACTTATTTTGGTAGAGAGCACAACCTGGATCGCGAGTTCAGGAATGGCCATGCAGGTTTGTGACATGTGGAGAAAATACAAGGGATCTGGAGTGGTACGTTGAAACATTCGAGTTTTGCCCCTTGCATAATTTACGCCGAAACTAAACTTGCCTGTGTTCGGGTGGTCTTTTACCTGTGGAATCAGGTCATGTTGTGGTCGGGAGTAACAATCAGTCAAGTAGTTTTAAAAAAAAATACAATCTCGCGTACTTGCTTCGATGTGTTGAGGCGTTGCTCCCTTTGCTGCGATTCCAACCGTTTCATAGTTTGCTTTCTTGAGTATCTGGCTGACTTTCAAACAGACAACTTGTCTCACGGTTGCGTTAGGACCCCGGTATTGGAGGCCAAACTCCTCCAGATAAACTTACAAAAGTGAATAATAAAGTGCTAGATAAATCCAATATGTGTTCAAACATTAACTTTTTCCAACCACTTCAAAGTCTAATGGTGGACTCACCTGAAATGGATTCGACCAACGTCGATCAGTGCGCAGAAGTTACTAAAGAAACCGTTCCGCCAATTGTGGTGTTAAAATCAACCAGTGCTAAAGTGCGAAATATTTTGAATAACCTTAAAATAGACAACTACTTAATTAAAAACATATCACATATCAAAAAATATGTTCCCCAACCATGGACATATACAACAAAATTAGAACCGAACTCTTGTGGCTAAAATGTGAGCTTTTTACCCACTCGCGAAAGGAAAATCGCCCACTAAAGGTAGTGCTATCCGGTTTAGATCTAATTAGCAATGACAATAAAAAATGAACTAGTTACACTCGGTATTAAATGCCTAGATGTTAAAACCATGACATTAAATTCAACAACAAAAGCCCTGTACAAGCACTACTTGTACATCGTCTACATTCAACGCGGTACAATTAAATTAAATGAAATCAAACGTAATTTCTCTACTTTGTTCAAAACTATCGGTCGCTGGGACTTCAAAAAACATGATCCAGGTAAGGTCACGCAATGCCATAATTGCCAGCTTTACGGCTACGGCTCGATGCATTGTCACATTAATAGCTTCTGTGCAATCTGTTCTGGAAACCACAAAACATCCGACTGCAAAACGAATGAGGTCATCAAATGTGCAAATTGCAGTGGGCCTCATAAATCCACCGATCCTGAATGCATTAGCCGAAAGCAGTACATAGACATTCGCCGCAAATCATCCTCACGTGGACGTGGTACAGGAAATATTGTACAACATTCCTACAGCATCCGAGTGATAAACATCAGCCACTACCCGACCGATTATCCATTGATAATTTTCCTCCACTGCCGCGATCTGTGCGTCAACCTTCACGTCCTTCATCCACCTGGGCTTCTGGCCTCCATCAAACCTAGCAACCTTCCAACAGTGATACGACACACACTAAGAAAAATCCAACTCAAACTCTAAATAATAATGATCATGATAACTTGTTCTCTTTTAGCGAGATAAACTCTCTTCTTAATGAAGTTGTAACCAAGCTTAGTGCTTGTCATACAAAATCTGACCAATTTAATGTCATTACCTCATTAGCTATTAGGTATCTATATTCGGAAAAAACATGTTAAGAAACTCTCTTAACATGATAACTTGGAATGGGAGAAGCATCAAAAACAAACAGCATGCATTTTTTAATTTCTTGATAAATTTTAATATTGATATTGCACTTGTTTCAGAAACCTAGCTCAAACAAGACATTTCTTTCTCTTGTAGCAATCCTAAATCGCTACCCCTATCTAAATCCCCAATAACATCAAAAACCCTATCCACAATCCCATAACAAAAAACCCAAATTTCATATCAAATCAATGAGCGATAAATTAAACAAAAATTAATTATCGCACATTGATTCAAATTCCATTGCTTCATATCCAAATTCCATATTGAGTCACATGTACAACAAATTTAACCAAAAGTTAATTCATCATACATTGACTCAATTCCTAAAAATCCTAACATCATGAAATGCTAAACTCAAAACGCATTTCATGATTCCCTTCCCAGAATCTATTCAACAAAACCTTTAAAAAATTCCCGGAACAAAATTCCAATCGCAGCCAAGCCTTGCGTACGCTTCTTGGAATTTTGACACTAAAATAGTTAACAAAAGTCAACTCGAAAAATTATAAAAGGGGAGTGTTTTTCAATTTCGCTATCAGTAAATCACCAGAGGCCGAACCTCTGGCCAACCAAGTAATAATACGAATCAGTAGATCACCAGAGGCCGAACCTCTGGCCAAATGTCCGGTCAACAATATCGTAAACTTAAATAAAATCAATCTTTTTATATTTACAAAACGCTTCTCGGCCTTTTATTTTTACACACGTAACCCTCCGCGCTCTTCTCTCGGGTCTACCGTCAAAGCACGGTGCGGAGTGTAACACTCTCATCTAAATTACAGATGTTATCGCCTAGACGGGGTACATGCTAGTGGTGGAGGTGTCGCCATTGTTGTAAAAATGTATAGAACATACTTTACGTCCTTCATTGCATCTTAAATTAATTGAAGAAATCAGAATTGATGTAACATTAAGTGATTACTCCAAGGTCTTTAAAGTCTTAAATAATATCATTAAAAACGAAATCTCAACATATAGGAACAAGTGTTGGAATAAACACCTTTCCTCTCTTGACAAAGCAAGCAAACCGTTCTGGAAAATATCAAAAATTATGAAAAAGAGAGGGTCAAGTATTCCTCCGTTTAAAGTTCACGACAAGTTGCTTATTTCTTCAGTGGAGAAATCGAACCTACTTGCTAACACGTTTAGTAAGAACCACTCCATATCTATGCATCTAAGCGACGCGTATACTGAAGCTGAAGTTGCTAACACTATCCATGTACTTTCTCAAACACCAGCTGAAAGTACTTACGCAACTAATATCAGCAAAGTTAAAGAATTGATAAAAAAATCGAAATCAAAAAAGGCTGCGGGTCTCGATAATATTAACAACAAATTATTCGAAGATCTTCCACCTGCTGCAAGTAACTATTTAACGTTCATTTTCAACGCTTGTCTTAAGAATTGTTATTTTCCGGACTGTTGGAAAACAGCAAAAGTAATACCTATCCCGAAACCCGGCAAACCGAAGAACAGCCCCGAAAGCTACAGACCTATTAGTCTACTTTGCTGTCTAAGTAAGCTCTTAGAAAAAATCATTAAGGAAAGGATTGATCGTTTTGTGGAACACAATAACATCTTACCAAACTTTCAGTTCGGTTTCCATAGTGGTCACAGCACAATCCACCAAGTCTTGCGCATTGAAAACCACATAGCTGGTAAATTCATCGACAAGGAGTCAACGGGACTGGTTCTTCTAGACATTGAAAAAGCCTTTGATACGGTATGGCACGATGCCTTGATTTATAAGCTACTAAAACTTAAGTATTGGTACCGCTTATCAAAATTATCCAGAGCTTTCTTCGTTCAAGAAAATATGTTGTGAGTATAGGAACCGACATATCCTCTACTCACAAAATCCACTATGGTGTACCCCAAGGCTCGGTCCTTGGTCCCATATTATTCACATTGTTTGTCGCAGATTTACCATGTCTAGCTGAAAACATTCAGGTGACTATGTTTGCCGATCATACGGCCATTTTCTCTTCGGGTGCTTTATTCACTAACGTCTACAACTCTGCAAGCAGCTTTTGACAAACTAGCAGTATAACATACGATACTTCAGATACCTCAATCAGAGTGGCAAAACTGCTTCGACAATTGGTTCAAACGCATGCAAAAGTGTATAGATCTTCATGGGGAATATTTTGAAAAACAATAAAGTGATTTTCGATGATCAATATTTGTTTTTGTGCTCTAATCCCGAAATATAAAAGGCAACCCTCGTATTACAGAAAATGGAAAATAAAAATAAATGGTAATAAAACACAAGTTGTCTGGTTTTCGAGATGTAGGAAACTCTGCTACCTACCAAACGGCACTAAACTCAGTATGTGTGCAGTTGATATTGATTGGTCCGAAGACCGTAGATATCTAGGTATTATTCTAGATAAAAAACTTATCTTCCAAAAACCGATCACTACCACAATTGACAAAATAAACAAAGTCGTAAGAGTTCTGTATTCATTAGTGTGTAGAAAGTCAAAGCTTAGCCTTGAAAATAAAATAAATATTTTTAAAGCCATTTTCAAGCTACACTCCTGTACGGTGCCCCTGTATGGTGTAATTGTGCTCGCACACACAAAATAAAATTGCAAAGGTGTCAAAATAAAATACTGAAAATGTTGCTGAATTTTCCATGGCATTATTCGACATATGAACTACATGAAAACGCCAACTTTAAACTGGTAGAATTCCTTATTGACAAAATCAATCGAAACTTCTTCGTCAATTGTTCTTTTTCTGACAATGTTCTCGTTTCCCGTCTTGTGTTATCCTAAATCACTACATATGTACCATGTCTATGAAAATTATATCGAGTTCATTATTACATAAAATAACCGGAAACCTGTGCAATATTAGTCTTAAGATTCAAATAAGGGTTTTTTTCTTGTAGTTTTCCCTTAATTTATTATTTATTATTCATTAAATGTGTGCTATTGTCATTATATAGATTTAAGATTATAGTTGTAAAGGAATTGGTGTCCTAAAACTCTTAAACACTAGTTGTAAAATATACCATAAATGTAATTATCTACCTAATAAAAATTGAATTGAATTGTTTGCTTTCTTTCATTCATTCGTTTATTTTTCTCGTCAACGCAAAATGTTATACAGCCATCTATCGAAACAATAATGGTTTTCTTTTTTCCCATGCTAATATATTCTAATTGATGTTGCTTGCCAATTTCTGTCCTAAGATTCTCTCGTTCGAAGGTGAAATTTAACTTTTTTGTTAAATCTGCGCATTTCTATGCAGTCATTAGTGTTTCTTATATGGACGCGATAAATTGTATAGAAATACCTGTTTTTGCATATCAGAGAGTGGGAAGACCCTCTGATAAAGTAGCATCTACTTAGCCCTGCTTACTGAAATTATACTTACTAGTAGCGTCCACTTTGTCTCGGTTTGACGAATGATCTATCTTCTCTGAGCAGAGCTTACGTTTTTATCGATGGTCTTGGCATTAATTTGCGACCATGATTAAAATTTTATATGAGGCGAATCTGCAATCAGAACAGAAGAAAACCTCCGAATGTCCTGATAATCCAAAATAATTTTTGACGAAAGCTTACGAAATCACGTGAGATGTTTAATGAACAACTTTTCCGTTTCATATAATATTTTGAAGCCGGATTTGGCTTTAGCTATAGAACTCGGTTAAATTTAAGCTCAGACAAAACATCAAGGACGAACTGCATCAGGATTAGTGTTGGGGCTTTTAGAGATAAGAAACGCATCTCCAAGCGTATCCTTTTACGTTGAGTACACTTAACTTGACTGCATATTTTACAGGAGCTATGAGGAATAGATTCGAACCTACAGTAATTAATAAACCATGTGGACTTGTTATTAGTTAGCTCGTCTTTCCACCACTGTTTTCTATAGAGCTTTAGCTTCTGTGAGTATATGTATATTCTACCCTCAGAAAGCGTAGGATTTCCTAAGTGGTATGAACGTGTTGACTTTCGATATTTACAATATAAGTAAGTATTTTCAGTGTATTGAGTAAGGAACTTGATGAGGGTCCAAAAGCATTTTTAAAAAAGAAGCTTTTACTGTTGTTTCCGAAGTTTGAAATCGAAGGGTTGGCGCTTACTCCATAAATTTCAAACAGCTGGTTGTATTGCGCTAACCATTATTAATAGTTGATTTTACAATCTTCTTGATTCTGAAAACCACTTCTCGGGCTGCGGGTTTAATCGGCTTAGCTCCTTAACCGACATGTGTTTTCAAAGTTGGAATTTCTAGTGTGTGCTAGGCAATCTAGCTTTTGTCTTTTCATAAATTACCTACTCTTTCTGTTATACATGTTTGTGCTGTAGTGTAGTTATAAAATTGATGTTCTGTAGTAATGTATTCCAGTAGCCATGGTGGATAATGTAGTAACCGTATATATATCCAGGTGAATATGATTTGTTAGAGGTGACTTTTATTATTCTGTTCCCTGCTTTTGTCATATAAATGCTGCACAATAAACATTTCAAAGACTTCATCATCGTCATCGTCATCGACACTATAACCGAGATCCAGTGTTGGCTTTATATAACAAATCTCTCCAGCAGTCCCGATTTTAAGCCGATGTCATCCAGTATGGCACTCCCAGGCTCTGGGCGTCCTGGTCTACGCCATCCCTCCATCGCAGACAAGGTCTGTTGCGCTGTCTTCTTCCATACATCCTGCCACAAAGGCCTTTCTGGGTAGGCTCCCCTTTGCTCATTTGAGCTAGGTGTCCCGCCCACTGGAGTCTACCGAGCTTGATTTTTCTTACAACATTATCTTCAAGGTAGATTGCGTACAACTCATGATTGTAGCGTCTCCGGAATCGTCCTCCTTCACATACGGGGCCAACAATTCTCCTTGAAACCTTCCTCTCGAACGCGGCTAAGAGTTCAGGGTGCCGTTTATTGAGCACCCAGGTCTTGGATCCATATGTGAGTACTGGTAAGACCATGATCTTGTACAGTAGTAGGTTGGATGTTCTGGATAAATTTCGGGATTTGAAGAGCCTTGATAGACCATAGTGGGCTTTGTTCGATTTGATCAGCCGTTCGCGTATTTCTTCTTCCATATTGTTATCGGCTGATACTATTGACCCAAGGTAGGTAAAGGATTTCACTAATTAAAATTCGTGCTCCAGTACCCTGATAGTTTGAGCAACGTTAAGTCTTCTCTTCGCAGAATTTGCCACCATGTACTTAGTTTTCACCTCGTTAATATGCAGTCCCAGTTTTTGTGCCGTACCTGCTCGATCTGGGTGAAGGAGTTCTGTACAGCCGATTCGGTTCTACCGATGATATCGATGTCATCTGTGTAGGCAAGAATCTGGCTGGAGTTGGTGATAATAGTCCCTCTAGTTGTGACGCCAGAGTCACGGATTGCTTTCTCCAACGCCGGGTTGAAGAGGAGGCAGGCCAGACCGTCCCCTTGTCGGAGTCCATTAAAGATGTTTATTGGTTTGGACAGCAATCCCGCTATTTTTACTTGACTAGTTACGTTGGTATTGCTCGATCTAGGAAGTCATATCAATTTGTTTGGAATGCCGAACTCTCTTATGGCATTATATAGTTCTACTATGGCTATGCTGTCGTAGGCGGCCTTAAAGTCTATAAACAGATGATATAATTGAATCTTAAATTCCGGATATTTTTCCATCGCCTGCCTATGGGTGAATATCTGATCAATCGCTGATTTGCCTGGGATGAAGCCACACTGATATTGACCAATGATGGCTTTAGCGTATGGGGCTATCCGATCTTGTAGGATAGTGGAGAGTATCTTATAGGTGGTACTCAGCAATGTTATACCCCTATAGTTGCTGCACAGTGTGATATCTCCATTCTTATGTATGGGGCAAATTATACCACAACGCCAATCTTCCGGCATCTCCTCTTGCTCCCATACGTGCACCACGAGCTCATGAAATGTGTCATGTAAGGCTGTCCCCCCTTGTTTGATCAGCTCAGCTAATATGCCATCAGATTCAGGGTCTTTATTTGATTTGAGCTGTCTTATGGCTTTTAATGTTTCCTCAATGCTTGGTGGCGGCAGCATTTGGTCTTGGTCTTGCATTGGTGGAGCCTCCAATTCTTCTGTGAGCTGACCATTTAGCAATTCATTGAAGTGCACTTCCCATCGCTCCAGAATGCCTTCAAGATCGCTGATCAGATTACCCTTTTTATACTGGCAGTAAGTGCAGCGTGGTGTGTACCGCGTCATACTGCGGATTACTTGGTAGGAATTCCGCGCCTGGTGCGGACCTCGCTCTCTACTTTTCTCTATTTCACAGACGAGGTTTTGTCCCAGACACTTTTCTTTTGTCTGTGAAGTCTTTTTTCAGATCTTCTGAGCTCTTTGTATTTCTCCTCGCGTACCCGCGTCCTATGACACTGCTGCATTGACCGGTATGCAACATTCCTACGTTCAGTCGCTAGTTTGCACTCATCATCAAACTAGTCGCTCCGATTTCGATGACCACTGCCTAAGATGGAGTTGGCAGTACTAATGACAGTATTCTTAAGGCGTGTCCATTTCTTTTCTACGCCCGGCATTCTGGCCCGAGGACTTCCTTTCCCTCCGTCGAGTTCTTCGAGGGCCGGTCTTAGCGCATGACCAAAGGTGTTACTGGTATTCTCATTGCGTAAGGCAGCCGTGTTGATTCGAATCTGGTCCGCGGATGCAATCCGCACTCGGAAAACCGTCCCAACAAGATGGTGATCCGAGTCGACGATGACGCCGCCGTACGTTCGTAGCGTCATCAGGCTCGAGAAGTGGCGGCGATCTATCAACACGTGGTCAATTTGGTTACGAGTGGTGCCATCAGGTGATACCCAGGTGGCTTTGTGAATTTCTTTACGCGGAAACCTGGAACTTGCAACGACCAAGTTTTTTGATGCTGCCAGTTCGATGATTCGTAGTCCATTGTCATTAGTGTTCTCACGAAAACTATGGGAACCTGCGTAGTGCCTGAAAACCGGCCCCGACCTATTTTCACATTAAAATCACCAAGAACGATTTTCACATCGTATCTTGGGCAGGCATTGAGAGCCCGTTCGACGTTCTCGTAGTATTCTTCCTTTTCGTCGTCAGGGGACTCCTCTGTAGATCTGTGAACGTTTATGAGGGTTATGTTCTTAAACTTGCCTCGCACGCGAAGAGTGCATAGCCTTTCGTTTATTGTATTAAAGCCGATGATGGCAGGCTTCAGTTTTTGGCTGACTAGAAAGCCTACCCCGAGCATATGGTGTTTTGCAAGACAGCTGTAATAAATGTCATACTCGTTTCTATGAATAACACCACTCCCCGTCCATCTTATTTCTTGCAATGCTGTTATGTCAGCTTTATATTCGGACAGGGCATCGGCTAGCTGCTGTGCAGCTCGAGCTCTGTATAGTGAGCGGACGTTCCATGAAAAAATTCTTAAATCGCTTAGCCATTTTCGTTTTCGTGGTCGTCGTCGTGTATCCGGTCCATATCCGAGGCTTGTTAAATTTGCCATAATAATTTGTTTTTACGGGCAAGGTCATTAGCCCTGCGCCAACATTTCTCAGGATGTCGCTGCATGCATTGCTTCACTACTTGGCGGGTGCCAAAATAGCTATCCAGGTGTGTCTCGTAGAGATTGAACAGGGACAAGGATCGTCCTGGCCTTCGCCGGGTTGAAAACAATTAGAGACATTGCCCTGTATGTTCGCTCCCATCCCCCCTTTCAAAAACTTCATCGATCGAGGGTTGCGTTCAGATATATCTGCTCGCGATTTAACAGTATTTCCCTTAATTTTTTAATACACGATCATCATCATCATCATCATCATCGGCACTACAACCGGGAGCCGGTCTTGGCCTTATTTAGCAAGTCCCGAGACTTGTTAAATTTTCCATAATGATTTGTTTTTTTCCGGGCAAGGTCATTAGTCTTGCGTCAAAGGCTCCGCGACGGGGAATCGAATCCCGGTCTCTCGCGTGACAGGCGGGTATACTAACCACTATACTATCGAAGAGCCCGATGGTTTTTAATAAATGGAAATGAATGAGCTTTTCTGTAAAAAACCTTCCTCCTTATGTTGTCACTTAATGTTTCTATTGCTATTTTTATATTAGCCAATCCTGAGATTATCTGTTCCTACTGGTATGACGCCTTTTTGGAGGATTTGGATAGACGCCCTATGTGGATGCCACAAAGGACCGTCATTAAAAACAACTCTTTTTTTTTTGCTCTCGAAGAAGGTAAAGATATTAGAAAAAAGCATGGTGTACCTTACCTAATAAAAGTACAAGCGCCAACGAGGCTGCATATTCTCTCCTGCTTTCAAATCGGGGTTCTTTTGTACAATCCGCCGCACGTAATTGTAGTCTATACAAAATATTTATTTATTTTTTATTTCTGTCGGTTTCCCACAACAATTCTTCGAACTTCTGTTGTATCAAGCATCAATACTCTCGAACGGCGTAATATTCACACAATAAATAATTACTATCCACAATAATTAATATTTGACTTGATTATTTAATAAGTGACTACTCCGTGCTAAATCCGATTCAGCTCTCGAATCAATGAGCAAATTCGGAGTTAATATCAACAAGGGTCGTTTATTGTCGGAGATCGCTTCTCTGGCGAAAATCAGATCTGATATTTCTTTATTAAGTTTTGACATTAATTATTTTAGTTAATTCATTCGTCTCTCTTCTTCGTCGTATTTGATTTCACCGTTTATATCTTTTGTAGCTATGAGTCTGTATTCTTGACCGAAGTATTTACTTTTTTTTTTACATTAACGCCCACACAAAACGGGCTTTTGAAGTACTCTTAAATGTCAGAGAATAACGCGAGCGGAGGAAGAGGCTTCTATATCGCTACACTCCACGGGATCATTTTAGTTTAATGTCCATTTTTTTTTTTTGCTACCTGGAGATGTCAATCTTTCGAAGATACGGACAGGCCGAGTTCACTTGCAAGCCCGATTCACTCTGTTTTCACTTATCCGACAGTGCCTATGGTCTAAACCCAACCACGCAAGCGCATTCCTTTTTATTCTTCCAGAAATCGTCTCTCGGCATTTCTTCTGTGGATGGGCTTGAGCTATTCCGTTTTCTACATAATGTGCCATACGCTGATGAATTTCCAGCCGTTGTTTGAGCTCAATGTACCTTATGTTGAAAAGAGCGTGTGATTCGAACCGACCCTATCAGTGAAAATGCGTAACGAAAAATGAATAATCCTTACCCATATAACCTCACGGTGGAGGAAAAATATTTTGATAATTCGAGCGGGTCTTAAAAATATATAAAATATCATTCTATTTAAAAAAAAAAAATTTCTCCAGGTGACAAAAAGGTCTAACGCTCGGCTGGGGGAAACTGAAGCTCCATTCGTAGACGACAAAATAAATTTTCCGTGTACCAGACCAGAACTATTGAGCGGAACAGTAGATGAGACTGTGGCGCTTCTAGCAGACACATACGACCAATAGTGAAGAACAACACCACCAAAAGCACATCCATTAAAGCCGTATACCATAGCAATAATATAATATAGCATTTCCACAGCAGTCGAATGTACCTGAGTTTAGAAATCGAATTCCTACACGCGGCAGTGGCCTGATGCGTTGAGATTTGGGTTTATATTTTAGTAATTCTAACCGTGATAGCGTCAGTTCGAATCACACGCTCTTCACTAACATCGCAAACGCTATAAATACCTACATCTCAAACACTTGACTCGTCTCTAAATTTAAATACGAACGTTTCTATTGGTATAAAGCAAAGACAGCTGATGCACAAACCTGCCGAGTCTTTTGACCGAGAATCTTCACCGAGGCAGTGGAGTTAGAATGACAAAGAGATAACGGAGGAGGAGATGCCGATGACAGAGACAGTTTTGGTCTCTGATAAGCTTTTGAATGACGGTTTTGTCTTTTGCTGTTCGTGTTGCCGGGGCTGAACGGAGAAAGGAGAAGAAGTCGACTCCGTTGGGTGTATCGGATGCTTTTTTTTTTTTTTGACTTTTTGGTCGTGAAAAAATTGAGAGGATAAAAAGAAACGTCTGAAGTGTTATTTTTTTTTTAAAAACGTAAAAAGAAAAGAAAGTCTTTCAATGTCCATTTAAGGTTATTTGTGTTTTTGTTGGGTTAAATAAATAATCGCAAGTGTTTTATAAGAATTTATCGGTGTCTTATTTTTTAACTGAGTGTGTGGTAGCGGTGAGGCTGAAGTCGGAGCTCGGAACCAGGGAGAGGAGCAGAGAATCGAATATCGATTGCTCGAATGCCAACAACGACGTGTTTCCTTTTGGTTTGCCTTTCTACAGCACAAATACCAGGGATTCTGAAACGAACGACTGCAGCCTCTCGAAGGATGACGCAAACGCTAGTGAGTGATCCTGCAAAATTGCGGAGAATTCCAGGGCATCTGGAGGAGCAACCACCCAGGTACCTGGGGGATCAGCGGCCCCGACAAGGCAGACTGGTGGTAAGAGATCACCCTAGCCGCGAGTACCACATTCTGCACTTTTATATTGAAATAAAAAGCATTATTGCACTTTTATGGTTGTAACTATATGAATTGCCCGTTTACATAATAACCCCAAAAGATTACATAACACAAATTGGCGCAGTCAAAAGTTATAGCTCCTGGCAAATAAATAAATGCGCGATGTGAGTTTCCGCCCGCGTACTATTCAAGGAATCTCACGTGGGGCGGAGTCTAAGAGGGCCCCGGACCGGACGGAATACCGACAGTAGTCCTTAAGAGATGTCCTCTAGAACTGTCGCCGGTTCGTGCCGGGCTCTTCCGCTTGTCTTATACACTGAGGACATATCCTACCTTCTGGAAGGTGGCTTGAGTTCAGGGAATCCCAAAGCAGCGAAAAAAGTGTCTACCACAAAATTACTGGCCGATAGCATTACTGTCTATGTTGTCTAAGATGACGGAAAAGGTCATCAACGCCGAGTTAATTAAGTATATGGAGTGCAAGGGACTTCAGAATGATCGTCAATACGGATTCCGTGGCAAGGGGTCCACGGAAGACGTTTTGACCTTTATAACCGATATATGGACATCTGCGATCGAGGGGCATGGTGGGCCAAGAGCGGTCGCATGGGATATCTCCAGCACTTTTGGCCGCATCTGGCACGGAGTATTGTTGATCAAACATCGTTTGTATGGACTTTCCCAGCAACTTTGTGTTGTTGTGGACGGCGAGTGCTCGGATCTGTATCCTGTTGATTCGGGGGTGCCCCAAGGTTTTATTTTGGCTCCAGCCTTGTTTTTTCTTCACATAAATGATTTGTTGGAGACAACGGATAACAAGGTGTACAGTTTTGGGGATGATAGTACGCTTGTTTCCTCCTTTTCGAGTGGCCGATTCGTGCATCTACGTCGCATCAGCTGAGATGTAGACAGATTGACTCTGAATCAGGATCTAGATAAGGTCCTGCAGTGGGGAAGGGCCAAGCTCGTCGACTTCAATGCAGCGAAGACTCAATATACAACATTCACAAAGAAAAGTGGATCATCGGTTGCACAGTTGATAATGAATGGCCGGGCCCTCGAAGCTGGGGAACGTTTGAAACTGCTTGGCATCACGGTCTATCGAAATGTATCATTGCATAAACACGTGTCGAGCATCGCCAGGTCAGCCACAGGCTATCTTTTTAGAGCCAAGAAATATTTTACTCCGACCCAACTTCTTCTCCTATATGAATCCCAAATTAGACCGCGTTCGAGTATTGCTCTCATGTTTGGAGCTCGGCTCCTAAACATACCCTCGACCTACTTGAGAGCATACAGAGACGAGCGATCCGCCTGATCGGGGACTTGGCGCTGACGTCGGGACTACAGCCGCTAGCACATCGAAGGCGCGTAGACGACCTCTGTCTGTTTTACAGATATTATCACGGGTACTGTTCTTCGGAGATTCGTGGTATTGTTCCACACAATTCGGCTTATATGCGCTTCACAAGACAATTCGACGGATCGCACCAGTTTGCGGTTCATCTCCCGACGGCGCAAACATCCCTGCATCAGAACTCGTTCCATTACAGAGCGGGGAAGCTGTGGAACTCCCTTCCCACGCGAGTGTTCCAGGAGCATTACAACCTGCACTGTTCAAAAAGAACTGCAACAGTTATTTAATGGCATCTCGGGGCGCCCTCTCGGCGCGATAGGTTCGCCTCTCCCGAGAGAAGTGTAATAAGAAAAAAAAAAAGAAAAAAAAAAAAAAAAAAGACAAACTAGTGACGGGTGCGCCTCACTAAATGAGTTATGTCCATATTCTAATGGCACCACCTAATAAAAAAATCCCGGGACTTTTAAACCCATGTAGTACAAGAGGTGGATGTCGATAAGCAACAGTTGCCCTATTGCGTTCTATTCTGTTTTCAAATGAAATAAAAAAGGCTGCTCAAGTTGAGGAATCGATTAATTCGGTTTTCGGTGGACATTTTGTGGGTAATTCAACAGTAAAAAAAAGGTGGTTTGCAAGGAAATTTTAGTCTTGAGGACACTCCACGTCCAGGTCCAGGAAAAAAAATTTGACAGCGAAGAACTTCAAGTTTTACTGGATGAAAATCCATGTCAAACTCTAGCAGAGCTCGCAGAAGAGTTAGGAGGATTCGTCCTAAAACGGAATTTAATTTACATATTTCGTCAGCATCTGAAATAGCGCTGCATGTGTTCAATAGGATGTAAAAATGTGGAGTGAAACTTATTGGACTAATAACTCTTTCAATACTGTTAGATCTTAAGTGCAACAATTAAATTGGGGAAAGCCTCTTCAAACATTTTCCAGCGTTACCCACCAGTCAGAGAGTTCGCAACAGTTCACGTCAAACATAACTCCTCATGTATAAATAATCATACAGGATCTTTTTTTTTTCCAATAAGCGTTTTTTGGCCTTCCAGATAGACGCACGCTTTTTCGGAAACCTGAAGCGAATTCCGCTACGTTATGTTTTTCTCGTGTTGGAGAAAAAAAACAATAGCGATCGTGAATGATATATACCACGACGTTATGCTTTTCTCGTGTTGGATAAAAAAAACAATAGTAATCGTGAATGATATATCATCATCATCATCATCATCGGCACTACAACCGGGGACCGGTCTTGGCCTTATTTAGCAAGTCCTAAGGCTTGTTAAATATTCCATAATGATTTATTTTTTCAGGGCAAGGTCATTAGTCTTGCGCCAGAGGCTCCCCGACGGGGAATCGAACCCCGGTCTCCCGGGTGACAGGCGGGTATACTAACCACTATACTATCGAGGAGCGATATATACTATGACAAATATTTCAGCTAATGCATAAAGGAATTGAAATTCTAGATGCCCAACTTTTCAATTTTTAGACAAGACACTCCTCTTGATTAGAGTATCATAACATATACACAATATTTAGCCCTAATATATTCTTACGGCCTTGAATCAACGGGAAGATCAATTGTTACCTAGTGGTCTCTGTCAACATAAATAAAGATATAATTAACTGTCAAGAGTAGTCCTTGCTGAAATTCAAATTAAAGTTGCTTGTGGATATTTGATGCGCATATTCACACCTGTCAATCATGAGAAACTGGAATTAGTATTAAATTGGACAGAGAAATTTTACTGAGGAATAGTTTGGATTAGCATTTAAGAAGATTAGACAGAATCCCCTAACTTTGAATGGCTACGACTGCATTTCGATAAATCATCGTAAAAATACAATGGCAGGTTATACGAATCTTCGGGTTAAGTAACAGCATAGTACGTGAAAAGATATTTCAAGTCAATCAAACGTAGCTTACATTTATTAAAATTTGAAAAACAGCCAAAACCGGTTACTTTGACTCAGACTCACAGTCAATAACAATCCGCCTCCAACAATAATTTTGATGTAGATGTGGTGTTCAAATTAGTTGTTGTATTGAGACAACAATTCTGCGGAATGACAGTTCGCAAATTATATCACGGAAAGTTCGGGGATTATATTACGAAACCCAAGTTATCTGGGAATATCACACGTTTCCTTGGTAGTTTTAATTTACATTCAGGGGCAAAAACCGGAAGCCCAAGTACTTTGTGGAAAAGCTACTTTAGCTTTGGGCATTGGAGGATAGATTCCTTTATTAAAACTAGTTTATATACTTTCATGGGAGATTTTTGGTAAAGTTTATTCTGGGAAGAAGACGAGAGAATAGAGAACTTCGAAAATATACACAAATTATTTAGTTCAATTCGTATAACATATGTCATACCACATTCATTGCGTTCACTTTTTATTCATTTCCACCCTTCATGTATTCACATCCACCATTCAGTTGTACTCAGTTCCAGCATTCATTTCCACCCTTCATGGGTACAATCGCTTATTTATCTTCGACTGTTCATGAGTCCAAGGGATGAATTTCCACGGTGCTGAAACTTACCGCCCACAGGGTTGAAGATGATATAATTTTATTCAAATTCTATCACCGTAAGCATTTGATAGAAAAGTTCCATACAAAAAGAAAGTTTCATGCTTAACGTCGTGTTCTTGCCGAGGCTAGGATATCCTGGATCCAGGCAGGAATACGGGGATGTTTGTGCAGGCGAGTACGTAGAAGAGGTTAGCGAGAAAGTGGTCATTTAATACCGGTACCAGAGCAGGAATGCAGAGAACCATGTCTATCTGTGCAGTAGTAGGACAGTAAGGCTAGATTACTCTTTAAATTAATTTTATGGTAAAACAACTTATTAATGCAAAGAGAATGCCTCTGTTTTATAAATGATTTTAACTGTTTTAACTGACAAAGTGGTCCACTTAAACCGGAGATTTCTGTCCAACTATCAAATTTGTATGTGCTAACTAATTTATAATGTTAATGAAAGCAAGTATCTATTGATGCATAGCAACGTTGTTCTTGATTTTGTAAAACAATTAGGAGTTGCTTGGGCCACGTTGATTCTCGCAGTTTTGGAGAAGTTCGGAAGGCAATCTTATGGGGGGATATACAATTAGACAGGTTAAAAAAACACACTTTACTTTTTTTTCATATTGTGACGCATATGACAATCAGTACTAGAATATTCTAGAAAGTACTGGAAAACTAGAGACTATGAACAGTAGAAAATTCGAGACAATGGAACAGACGGAACCGAAACACCGAATCAGAATGAGGAAACGGTATAAATACGTCACACACAGATCAGAAGAAGTAAGAAGTAAGCAGTAAAAGACGCGAGTCAAGAAATCGTTATGTGTACGGTAAAAGTAACGGTTGTTATTAACGGACTAATAAAGTGCTACATTAATTCAAAATTGATTTAACAGCTGTTATTTATTAAAAATAATTAATCCAACGAACCCTAAGCTCACTACAATATAGACAATTTGATTCAATTGTAATGAAAATGTGTAAGCTTCTTAATATGAGTATAAAGCACTAAAAAATTTTTGTTGTTGTAGTTTTTAAAAACAAAATGGCGGCCGTGCAGTGGCGTCAAGCTGACCCATAAAAGAAACTAGGACCACTCTTGAGGCGGTAAATTTCATCTGAAGAATACCAAGAAATAATATTTATATTAAAAATACTCACATTTTGTCGCTATACCTCGAAAAAGTGGAAAAAAAATTAACGATTGGCAAAAGTTTTCGACAAAATTGATTATTTTTTGGAAGCTTTTGCAATAATATTGCAACATAAAATTCAAAAACATTTAGCTTTACTTAATAATATAAAGAAGATATCCTCAAAGTTTCTGTCAAATCGGTCGAGTAGTTTTTGAGTAATCGTGGTCGTAAATTTGTAAAATGTTGTTTCGAGAAAAACGCGTTTAAAGTTTGGAATATCGAAAAATGTCACTTACACCTTAATCGGCGATCTCAGGGCCGTACAAAAGACCATCAACTTGTTCGTAGAGTTCAGTGTTGTGTTTTTTGGTCCCTTACCTCTTTGTCCGACTCGAATCTTTCAATCGCGCGAAATCGAAGCTCTCCCGGCCGACGATGATGTCCATGCCATTCATTACTCTAAAAATGAATAAGAATCCTCCATTGAATACTCCAGCTGCGATGAGCGCCGAAATCGCAACGATTTTAACACCGCACTGCGGGTGTTTTGGAACCAAGCACCAAATCGTATTGTTAAGGCTCTCTCATCCGCATTTTGCATGTGTACACTTCAGTCTCCATAAATTGGTAATATATGCGATATAATTTCATTGGTTTCGTCACTTCTGCCTTTTTTCCAAACTGTTCTCCCCCTCCGGGCAGGAAGAATACGTAGGATATTCGTCGGTCGAGCACATGTAGCGATTCCAAGCCTAATCCTTTGCGGACCCAATAGATAAACTCGTTGTGGTGGGTCGCTCTCATTTCCGTCATTTATCCCTACCTTTTGAAATAAAACAACACCGAACAAGCAGTTTCTAGTAACATCAAATGCTTCTTCGACTTGATAAGGAGTTTTTGTGAACAAGATTGAATAGTATAATCTGGAAGTTATGTAATTTCAGTAGGACGATGCCACTTGCCACACAGCGAATGAAACGATGAGCAATCTCTTTCGTGGTTATGATTTGACCGTGTTCGACTGCTTTTGTTGAGGTATATGTGTATGTTCAAACAAGCGTTGAACACACCTTCCACTAACAACGGGTTCTTGTTTTGTTGTGGGCTGAGTGCTGGCGTCAGGAACACGATGGTGTCTCCTAGCGTATTGCGATGGTTCTGAAATACTGATAAAGTTAATGAGTGAAAATAGCAAAGAATACCTAGTGGGCTGGTATCAGTCCAAAATGTATTTCTCCTCCAGGCGGGAATGGATGTATTTGATGAACTTGCTTGTCCCTCTGTATGCAGTGACGATCACCTTGATTTTTGGTTGATGGGTTGTATTAAAAACGAATTAAACCAGGATAACAAATAGCACGTTCCTTGTTCTCACTTCTATGCAACTCGAAATCACCCGCAATTGAACAAAATAAATCAAACGCAAACTATTGCACATTTAAAGATTCAAACTTGAGTCACAATCTTTAATTTATTTAACACGATTGCTGGTATTTTTGTGATTAATATTATTGCGATCCGTGGTCGCCAATGAGTTTACGAAGAAGGAATCAAAAATCGTTGTCGTTTGACAACCATTATTATTATTATTTATTGGCCTGTAGGAACCCGGAAGTTCATGACCTCACCGACTCGGCTTCGCCATCCTTCCCTGTCCTGGGCGCTCTCCTTCCACGCTTCACCATTCGATCCGATCTCCTCAAGGTCAAACGTTTGACAACCAACAAAATTTAATTTACATATGTCAGCTGACTGTTGACATTGGTTAGGGTGGTGCCGCGGGTAGCATTCAATTGCGAATTCGCCGGTTGTGTCCAGGGCGAATCCGCAACAATATGAAATGAAAGTGTACCTGCGTGAGCTTAACGCCATTCAAGAGCTAAAGATTGCCATTATTGCATGGAAGACCACCATCGATGAGAAATTTTACCATCGGGGCATCGGAAATGTAGACAAGTGGAGCGAAGTCCGCCTACGGTGTCGTGGAGAATTTTAATCCACGTTTATTTGTTATTGATAAATATTAATAAAACTATTTAAAAAATTACTATTGAAAATGGATAAAACTCGCTGATTTATTCAATGTTTCCATCAGCTATGTCATAAGAGAATATCGTTTATTAACCATTTGGGTATTGTGCCATGCAGTTTCTTCAAAATTTTAATCCGGAAAGAAGATTTGTTTATTTTGTTGGATGTTCAGCTATCTCAATTTACACATGAAGTTTCAATTCACTTTTGAGTCTGGCTTGTACCACTGGCAGTTTCCTATTAGATGGGTGTGTTGGTATTTAAAGCATTTTCGTGGACTTTGATGCTCAAATAACTGATGCTTGGAGCACTAAATTGGGCCACTTTTTTAAAAGGCACCAATTTCATTCAATATTACAAACGGCTATAATTTTTTTTAAACTGTTATTATTAATATTTTTCATCAAAATTATGTGTACACCACCAAAGAGTCGTCCTTCTCGACTCTTCTAAAGATGCGAACGATTGGCACGGGCCTCTCACACGAGAAGTCCATTGGGAGGTTTGTGAAGTGTCTAGTAGATACATAGTGTGGCGTTTCTGACAGATACATACACAGTGTAAAAGCAAATAGTGAAGAACATCACCGAAAGAAAATGGATTAAGCAATAGCATCAAGGCCGTATACCATAGCAATAACATAGCCATTCCACATTAGTTAGTAGTGTACTTGAGAATAACGCCCGATTTCGCACACAGTGTTCTGATGAGCTTAGCACTGGTTCTATGTTTTAATGATTGTAACCGTCATAGTCGGTTCGATTCACATGTTCTTCACTATCGTCGTAAACGCCATATGTTCTTTAATATAGTACTTTGTTTTCATATCTAATTGAAGTATTTAACAAAATAAATTGTTAAAATGATTCATAAATAACGTGTGCTTGTCGACATCCTTTGCAATATAATTTAAAAATATTGATATTTAGTTAAATCTAACCGAAATTAACCTATCACTAAAATTAAGTTTAATAAAATACAATAAAGTCTTTGATCTTGCCAGTTGGTGTCGATAGGATGGCGCTATTGGTCCTTTTCCAGTTTGCCTTCGATCCATGATATTGACCCCATGTTTGCTTCGCTATGTCCCTATCCAATTTGTTGGTATTGTAATGATCTTTATTTCCACCCTTTGTACACCACACACCGCACACACTTTGGATACCCCTTGAAAATCAAACACATAGTTTTCTTTAGTCATTTTATCCAATTATATTTATTTGGGCACTTATCTTAAATTAACTTCAATTGAAAGTCTATTAATATTTTTCAAAATCGGCTCACACGAACACTCTACACTGCCTTATGTATTAATGTCTGAATTAATTTATTTTACACTGTATTATTACTTGGTAAAATTATCCAACACCGGCACATTGCACCACTTTATTGATTACTCTTCTAAAATAGGCTATTCACTTTTTCTAATTCCACAAGAGAACACACTGTACCGCGCCTATGTAGTGCTCCAAAAAGCCCTACCACCTTTTTCCCCCATTCCTAATCCAAATCCCAGCAATAATACGCTAAAACGTATAATCTTATCACAACCCACAATAACCCAAACATGATCCAAAATTCGCAATAAACGAATCAAACATTCGTTTATGGCATAACATTTGCCACCACGGCATAATTAAATCCAAAATCTTGAATTAAAATCAAATTCGCAATAAACGAATCTTATATTCGTTTATTGTTCTACATTTGCTCCACAGCATCACCCAAATCCAAAATTCAGAGATCATTATCTGTATCTGAAAATTTTCCATTCAGGAAAACAAACAAACAGCAAAAGCAGATGTTAATTCCACAAGAGAACACACTGTACCGCGCTTAATCGAACAATCTCTAAACACAACTCTTATGACCGTCTCGACCAAGTCTTCTAAACCAACTCCACTCTCGTCTCTTTGTCTCGGTCAAAAAATTAGTTCCACCTTCGTTAGTGGTTTTCTCATTTTTCTTTTCTCTTTTCGAAATCTGATTCCTTTCGCCAGATCAAAGGATATTTCCTTTTTCCCGACTGAACCTTTTTTCGGCATTAAACACAAAGAAAAATCAATAGTGTGTTTATTGCGCCTGTTGTTATATTTAACCGAATGGGCAAAGATTTTTTCCGTGGGAATCGAATGAACGAAAGATCAATAACACAGAGGCGGACATGCATTGTGGTTTATTGCCGTTTGTTTGTTTTAACTTAATTTGGTTAACATGAAAACTGGCGCTGGTTGTTTTAATGGTTTTAGGTAACAATTTTTCTAAGGACTCATAATATTGCTGGGGCGCATTTTTATGATTCTCATCGATTTTGTTTGGACGACGGCATCTGGCCTGCACATTTGGCTCTTAGTGGTTTTTGTGGTGAATCCTTGGTTCAATGATTATATTGCGGTTTTTATGTGAGGAAATTGGACGTTCAGTTCAATTTACTTGGGATTTAATTGATTAGCGCAAATCGAACGTTTAGTTTGATTTGCTTGCCATCAATTTATGTAGGACCATTTGTTGTATGGGCTAATGTTTTTTATTTAGATAATGTCACGTCCTTTAAGTGGATGTTCTTGACGTGTATCGCCGTTAGTGGTGGAGGCTGGCTCCACAGAGGTAAGTTTTATGGGATGGGTGGTTGTGGCCGTAACAGTATTTATCGTCTAGGATTTGAAACTGGTTCTTTGAGGTTGACTGCAATGTTGTTGATTTTCCATACATTTGTGATGGCTTGATCTGCCCTTCATTAATAAACGACTTCTGCGAATGTTGCCGCGTCGTTATTGAGGAGAAATTTTATATTTCCGGCTTCCAATTATATACCACCTGTTGAACAATTTCTCCAGGTATCGATGATCATTGTCCAGGTATCGATTATCATTGTCTTGTGGTTGTGGTCATTTTAACAAACACACACATCCACACATAACCAGTGAAGAACACAGCACCAAAAGAGAATTAAAAAGTAATCAGTGGAGCCGTCAACACCAATCAGCAGGTTTTGCTTAATACACTGAATTCCGACCCCAACAAGATTTATCAACGGGGATTATCTAATCGAGTAGAATTCAATCCCTTAAAAACTCAGTGCTCCCTCCTGTCATCAAAAGCGAACCCCAAAGTAAATACGTTGTCGAAGAACGGCACTTGCATTGGCGAAGCCAAAGAACTATCAATCCTCGGCACTCGAACTAATTCGATTCTTAATTGGAGCGATCACATTTTTGAAGCTGCGGAAAGTGCGGCCAAATGCATAGGGTTTCTTAACGGATGCAATAAATACTTTATTCCATTCAACCTCGCCACTATTTACAAGGCGTATATTCGTCCCAAAATGCAGTTCAACTCCCACATTTGGTCATGCGCATCCGAAACTGCACTACACATGCTCGATACGATGTAAAAACGAGCAGTGAAACTTATTGGCGACCCAGCTATGAGTCGATCAATTCCGTCGTTAGAACATAGGCGCAATGTATCATGCCTATCTCTTTTCTATAGGTATTATCACGGTCTTTGCTCAACTAAACTTGCTGAATGTGTTCCCCCCCTCCAGACATTTTGCCGCGATACCCGTCTATCTGTGAATCCGCATCAGTTCACGTTGTAAGTGGACTTCAGGCGCACAAATAAACATAGAGAGTCATTCTTTAGCCGAACCACATGAATGTGGAATACTCTACCTGATCATGTGTTTTCTGGTCGTTGTAATGTCCAGGCATTTAAGACCAATGTACATCGATACCTCATTTCCTTAACCACTTCCTCTCCATCCGCTCGAGCTGTACTCTGTCATTTAAGGGTACTCCAAAGTTCCCCTTTGTGCGCGCGTTTGTGTAAAAAATAAAAAAAAAATAGCCAATCCAATCCCCAGTAGAAAGCTAAAGCATTCTCGCGGTTTTTAGTGCATATATATAGTCTTGTTCATCTGTTTGGATTATTGCGATACTTCTTTTAATGCTTGTTGCACTGGCGACGTTCTCAGGTGACTCAGGCTTGTCATCATCATCATCATCGGCACTACCGGGAACCGGTCTTGGCCTTATTTAGCAAGTCCTGGCCTGGTCTTGGCCGTATTTAGCAAGTCCTGAGGCTTGTTAAATTTTCCATAATGATTTGTTTTTTCCGGGCAAGGTCATTAGTCTTGCGCCACTCAGGCTTGTCACTTCCACTTTATTCTTATATGTATTTTGTGTCATTTAAATACTTTTTATATTTAAGGTTTTGTAAGCTGTATAGTTTTGCCCACATACCGAGATTTGATAATACCCCCAGCCGTACTCGTCTTCCGTTCCTGACACACATACATAGAAAAAGGCTTTATTGTAATTTCACATATTTTCTAGCGATTTCAGTAAGCCAGTATTTTTTCTCTGGATGAAGGCCACTATCCCCAAACATGTAAATACAATTTAGGTTAAGTTCCTCTTCCTACATATTGTCAGTACCAAACACACCTCGCCACCACCTTCCAGCTAGCTTTAACAGGCGTCGCCTTGGTTCACTGCTTTGTACAAGACAATTGCAATTAACTGTTGGATAATAGGTCCTTGCGTTGCTCACAATATCCCGTTAGTTCTACTCTAACGTCTCAATTTTGTCAGTTTAAAGTGATTGACACTGTTTAATTGTAATAAGAGTCGCCACCCAGATTGCCTTACTGAAAGGGAGATCGCATGGCAACCTTGGAGGACACAACATCAGGTATCCATTCATGGTGTGCGAAAGCCTTAAATAGGACAAGACAAAATTAAAATAAGTCCCCGTATAGCATGCACTTAAAAGGAAAACAAAATGGACAATTAGTCCTTATTTTTCCGACCATCAGAGAAGATGGTGCAGAGTGAACACATAAATCAATCCACTGAAAACACATTTGTTTTTCGTTGTGTTCGCTTTTTTGCCTCCATCTTTCAATGAGTTTATTTTCATTCCAGAGTCATTTCGCCAGATTTCTGTTGACTTTTTGTCAGATAATCCTCTTCTTTAATTGTTACTGGAATATTCATACAAAAATATCAACAGATCTCCTGGGTCCTGAATATGTTGTTACGCTTCCATAACATTTTAAAACTTTCCACTGATTATCCTTTTGTTCACTTTTTCCACTAGCTTTCCTTTACTGTCATTGCTCTTAGTTCAATTGCCATCATATTCTCGTAAATACACGTTCATACTCATGATGACTGACTCGATGTTGAAGGACACGCTCGTCTTTATTGCTAATACCGAAATACTGCTACTAGGAACGAGCATCGCTGTAATGTACAAAGATTTAATTCGTAAGAGAGTTTTGAATCTTAGGCGCCAGCAGAATCGATTTATTACTTTAAGAATCATTTGCCTTTGTTTAAAGAACACTGATTAGCTGTCCTATTACATGCAAAATAGATTTCGATTTTTATTCTAAACCAGACGTCCTGGATTTAGTTTTATATCATAGGCGGGGGAGCTGATGCGGTACTTTACTACCGTAGGATCGACCCATTGGAATAAGACTCCGACGCAATTTTTTTCAATCGATATGGGTGTAAGCTTTTTGCAGTTGCTAGGTAGCGCCTGGAACCTGTAAGGTAGAACGGGCATCACTGTTGCACATAATAATCCCTTCTGTAAGCCTATTAGCCAACCATTCAAGCAAGAGCGATTTGCTTTTGAGAAGCGATGTTTTCCAGGCCTGTTATAATTTCTTTCAATATATTCTAGGAGAAAACGATTTTTTTTCCGGAATGTTATTTGGAAAATTACAAACAAATTGTTCTTTGTTAAATATTTTTTCAGCCTTTGGCTTTGTAGGGTAAAAATTACAAGAATAATAATAATAAAAACTGTAACAACCTTTTTTTTTAACAACTCGATACATCAAATCATCAACACCACCAATTACAGTTTTATAGGTTTTAAATACGTAACGCCTAATCAGTGACAATGGCAGTTACAGTCAAAGCCATCCTGACAGCTATACAGGGAGTCACGGTGACAGTTACTGGTATACGGTCGTCAATGAGTTGTAGTCAAAGTCACGGAGGCAGTCACAGAGACAGTTACTGTCCCACCGTGACAGTATTCAGCTAACCTTCAGACGGTTCGGATCGTCCTGTTTTTCGTTTGTCTGGCACTCTAATTGTCTTCCCGCATTGCGCGACCTAGCAGGAATGCACAATACCTGAACAATACAATACATTTTGATTCACGCGCCGTGTTTTGTTTTGTGAAAAGTGACAATAGCAGTGAATATACAAAGACCAGACAACAATAATTGTGTTGTGCGAATATTCGATGGAGTGTCTAAGAAAGGAAATTGCGCGTACTAAGTGATATAAGAACGGCAGCGTTTGCTCTTGTTGTGTTAACGAGTGTGTACTGTTTGGTTCGACATGAACAATGAAGAAGAAATCAAAACAATTTAGAATATTAAAAGGCAAAATTAGTCTACTAAAACGCTCTTCGTGCACCAAACCGAAATTAAAATCAGCACAAAAAAATCAAGGAGAGCGAAAAAATTAACATAACAATGACTCGCAACAAAGCTGTAGAACTTATGTTAGAACAACAACAAATGGAAAGCGATTCCCCTTCACCCCCAACTACAGCGGGAATTTTTCAACAACACATTCGCCTGCCTGGCTTTTTCTGAATCTACGAAGAAGCAAAAATAAATAAGTTAGAGGTGAAACAGTGTTCACTTGACGTTCAAACGGCAAAGACGTTTTATATCGCCCTCCGCGCCACACATTGAATACACACACGAAAAAAATAAACTGATAGCAGATAAACGCGTACGCGGTTTCTCTATCAATAGTGCTAAGTGAATAGTGTAAACCACAACAGAAAACGTGTAAAATAATTCATAGTAATAATAATGGACACTACATCATTCAACCAACAAAATATCCAGCTAGGTAATACGAATAACCGCAACATTATGACGTATGAACAGGTAGCAGCAGCATACCAACTACAAGCAGCTATGTGCCAACATCAACAAGCCATAATAAATGAAATGCTTCACAAAATCAACACAATGGAAAACCAAATGCAATCGCAGGTATGTGCCACTATCCCATTGCCAACAGAATACCATACAGACGAAGAAGAGTTGGAAAGGGAAACCTCTGCAGTTGACTCCATAGCGGACACAATGGCAGACACGTTTCTTGATATGCGAACCTTTTTTAAACACAGAGTAAAGAGTATCAAACCAAGAGAAATATATTGTTCGATTACGGGTGCAGAGAAGCCATTAGGGCTAAAGAGTTAAGTTTCCGATTGTATAAATCAAACAGGACAGAGGAAAACCGGGAAAGATTCAAGAGAGCTAGAAATGACTGCAATGCGTGTATTCAATGCGCCAAAGTTCTTGCATGACCAGAAATAGGACGAGAAATCATCCCGCTCTTCTTATCGAACTATGGCACTAACTCCTGTTCTCTCGAAGGTGTGACAGTTTCTCTGCCACATAAAATTGGGTAGGTACATACAAAAATTGAATGGGTTACCTGTTCCAGTTAATTGTTATGGAGGCCGACGTTAAATTAAATTGTACTGCACACAGATGCGCCAATGGTTGCCAAAAACCCCACCAATGGTTGCATATGTGGGTTGCTGCGATATCATCTATTGCTGCGATATCCGCTATTGTTGCAATATTAATATTATTGTATCATTATTGATGTGGGAGTTTCTCGGTCTGTCTTATGTTATTCTTCTCATCGCTTTTTCCAGTTCACAGCCGCAGAATACTTCAAAGGTTTTCGTTCTCCCTGCTATATACCACCAGCATGATCATCCAAAATGAACAAAAGTCAGTCCTCTTTCTCGTCGAGCAAAATTTGCAACTTTTATTTTATTAACTTTAAACAAATCACTCGATTACAAAACAATACAATTACTTCTGACAAAATTTATACATTCGTTAACTTTACAATTACTTCTGACAAAATTTAATCATTCTTTTACTTTTAGATTATCACAACGTATGCTTTTCTTTTCGAGGTCAGTGCTTCTCTCTTTTTTTTTTCTTGCTTCCACCTTGAACGGAATCCAAACAACCGTATCGTACCAAAAACAAAACGTTTCCTCTCTTCCTTTTCCTGCTTTTTCCGTTGACAAACGTCAACAACGGAATTCCGAACCGTATTTTTTAAACAACGCTAATCTCCATCTCTCTCGCTCTCCACTCACGTCCACTTCGAAAAACAAATTCGAACTCGAAGAACTGCACGATCCACACCCGAATCAGGGTGGGTTCAGAAACTCACTTCAGGATCGTGCGATTCTTCCACCACCTTACCATCATACTATGTTAAAACAAAATTGTATTGAATTCAATTATTATTATAATTATTAAATGCAAATTATTAAATGATGGTGGTGGCCGACGTACGTAACACACCCCCCCCCCCCCCCCCCCCACAAGACTGCGTGGCATTCTTAGGAGAGGAATGTCACGCCGGAGAGTGGACGGCGAAGAGCAAACAAACAAACAATTAACAAACCAACCAATAAATAAATAGATAAATAAATAAACATGCCTAGGTGTTAAGGTTAGTAAGGATTTTCTATATATTTAGTACTACTTATACATTAGGGTTAGTGGAACAAAATAAATAATGCTTAAGTGCTAATGTTAGTACGTTTTAGGCTACCTATATACTAGGGTTAGTAAAAATAAATAAATAAATAACACTGATGTATTAACCTAAGATCTCACCTAAATATTAATGTTAGTGTGTACTTTCTACTGCTTACATATTAGGGTTAATAAAAAATAAATGAATAAATAACACTTATGTATTAACCTAAGAGGGGGAACAACAGACAAGCACTCCACAAAACCAAGGACAACCCAAACGTCCGCGGCGGGCCCGACACTCAATCCGATGGTCCGGCCAAAAGCTCGACCGCCCACACGATCCGGTTAGGACTCCCCCGCCAAGGCGAGGTGATCCCCTCTCGTTCAACCACTCCAAAATGTCACCCGGCCGGCGAAAACGTCCCGCTCTTATATATTTGATTTAGTCCTCCTCTTTTGGACTCGGTACTTGCCCCGGTCCATGGGTTGGTAGATCGGGGGGTTTGTCCCGTTTCGGCGGCAAAACCTACCATCACCCGACATTATAGTGCGCTTTCGCACTTTCATATTTGCGATCCAACCCCCAGCACTGGGGTTTGCCTCTGCAGTCTGCGCTGGGACTGCGCCTGCAGCATTAGGCCTGGCCTTAAAGACTTTTCGTCAGACTCTCAAGTTGGTCTCCCTCGACGAAGGTCCTTTACGAGGACGAAGATTCCGGAGGGTAACCAGAGTCTGGCCAGCTAGGATCAGGGGCTCCAAGTTATAGGAAGGCTTATCCTTCCCTTATTTGTTCTTTTATTAAAGGTGTTGTCTAATAACTATATTACCAACGTCCGCTGTTCGGGGTTCATCCGGATGACCTCGTGGGTAGCACGTGGTTACACAGCTTTTCGCAGCCCTCCCCTGTATGGGTAGGGTCTCCGGGCGAGTACCTGCCGCAGTATCGACCTTAACAGGTCCCTTTGGCACGTCTCCCCGTTTGGCTGCCACATGTTCAACCCTCCCCGTCCCATAGTTGACAAATTGAATGGAGAATGGCACGGGATTTACGGTCGTTCGGGGAAAAACCAAACAACCACCCGGCCCGTCTACCTTACAATTCCGAGACAGGAAGTCGTACCCCAACAATCCGTCTTCCTCCAAACCCGGCAAGGAGTCTACTATTTGGAAACTGCAGGGAATCTCATGGTGCAACTTGAAATTCCCAGTGCAGCATCCCCTCGACTTGCCTTTGACAAACAGCGCTTGGAGCGTTGTAGATTTATCCACATCCATGCCATATCTAGGATGGAGTGCCTTCAGCTTCAACAGGCTGATCTCAGCGCCGGTGTCCACGATTAGGCGCGTAGGGTTCCTACGGCCAATGTCTAGAGGGAGAGCGACAATCGGGACTCGAGTCGGCGAAAACTGAGAACAGCTGGAGCTGGGTTTCGTTTTTAGTACGGTCGGGTAGGATCTTGCCGACCCGACCTTGGGGAGTTTCCCGAACTCTCCCATTTCGCCTCATGTCGACACTCTGCCGCCTTGTGAGTGTGTCGACCGCAAAACTCGCACCATGTTCCGCTCCCCCGTTCAGGAATATTCCGCTCGGGAGTCCCACTGGACACCGAACTAGCGGAACTGGAGCTATTCTTTCTGCCCACTTTGGGCCCAATGCGCCGGGGCTGCCATTCCCGGCTACCCGCGCTGCCTGATGCGGCGTCATGTCTCGCATCCGCTTTTGAGGATTTCGAATCTATGGAGTCAGGTCGCTTACCGCCACCGCTCGACACGGACAATCGTCGCCCATCATCTCCACCTGCTTTCCGAGAATCCCTACTTTCCGCGCTATCATTGCCGGCGCTTCGATTTCGCCGACGCCGCCTCCGACGCCCTCTGCGCCTATTTCTCGCGCTTGCCCCAGTCTCCACACGGGTGTCTTGCTCTCGGCTCGCAACAGGTGCTGTTCCGGCGTGCCGCTTATGGGGAGAACCCTGGGAATGTTGTTGTTTTTCCCACCTTTGCCTGTATTCGCACCCGTGCAAGCTATGACCTTGTCGGCCACAAAACTCGCAACAGCACCGGACGCTGAATACTCTGGGGCCTGATGTCGCTGGCCCGCCGCCCGTAGACGGGGACTGCGGCTCTGGTAGGGCTCTCCGCTGATACTGTGGTCGCTGATTAGGCGGTTCCTGTCGTGCGAATCCGCCCTGCTGACCTCTACCCCTGTATGTGGTCTGGGGACCGCGCGTCCTCGTCGGACGATCCGGGCAGTCCACTATATCGTGGCCATACCGCCAACACTCGCGACAGAAGGGAGTGTTCCGTCTTTGTAGACACTCGTCGTACACGTGACCCCTCAGATGGCAAAAATTGCATATTGTCTGGGATTCCAGGGGGTGCGCCGATCGACCAACCGGATCCCTGAACGGATTGTCCCGACCCGATCGATCCTGTGGCACATACATCCCCTGAGCCAAGCTCTGCGACTCTCCACTCTGGCTCGGCATGGTATTTGACCACGCTCCCTCGCCAGAGGAGGCCGGAGCATAGGCACCATCATCCCGTCGATAATTGAGAGGTCCGCACGACTGCTCCCGAACGAAACCATCCTTCCCCCGTCGACGACTATCAGGCTCTTCGGCCGGCAACACGAATCACACCGCCCGGGGATTTAAGTTCGATAAAACCGGCGCCGGCGCCGCGGTACAATCCCTAAAAGTGGAGGATGAATTTTCCAAAAGGGTCGAGCAACTTCCCGGTCCTAACTCCAGTGTCTCCGACGCTCGCTCGGCGATCCCGTGCCGCGCATCTACAAACAAGTCGTCCTGCCTCAACATTTCCTTTCGAGCTCGCTCAAATCCGGTCAGGTGGTCCACCAGGCTACGAAAAGGGACATTACCCAACGTGAGGAGGAAGTGCTTTAGTCCTTCCTCCCTCAGACCCCTTACCAACACCGGTTTGGCCATGCCCTTAAGCTGGCTGGCGAAGACGGACCTACCCTGGCGACCATAAAAGCGCTCAGCTGCCTCCTCGCACCGTACCACGGCCCGCTTCACTCGGGAAACAAAGCCTGTGGCATCCTCGGAAGGAAGTTGTCGCATTTTGGAAAGTTGTGCACACAACTCCTCATACGACACCCGGGGCTCGTAGGCCTCTCTAAGACGCCGTTCCGCTTCAAGGAATGTCGTGGGTGGTCTCTCCTCGAACATCCGATAGGCCTCGCCGCTCAGCCTAGAGGGCAGCCACCGGAGGAAGGTATGTTCCTCCTCCACCGCCAGCCCATCCAAGGTCCTTCTACAGCCCTTGAGAAACGAAGAGAGTCTCTCGGCCGTATCCGGGCCTTCCTGTCCCGAAAACATGGGGACCGCCTTCGACACAAGGTCGAAAACCCTATCTGTGCCCAGCATGGTCCGTACAGGACATGCTTGTGGGCCCAGTTTGAAATACGAGGGCATCGGCGTGTCCTCCATGCTCCCGACAGGCTGTTTACCGACGGTGGGAGGGGGGCGTGTTGGCGATCGGTCGTCCACAAATTCGTCCCTCGAATCATGGAACGCCTCCGGATCCACCTCGTCAACCGGCGGCTCGGGAAATGCCTCGGGTCGTGCCCGGGCAGGGGTGCCCTCTCGGACATCTCTTTGACGCTGCCTTGTTTGCATCTGCCGGCCGTCTAACTAAACCTAAAATCTCACGATACTAAGAACCGAACTCGTAACCTCGACAAGCCCTGTGGCCAACAGTAAACCCGGGAAAAACAACGGCCCAACAAAAACACAACAACAAACACAACTCGTCCAACGAGAGAACCAACCCGAACGCGACAGAACCAATCCGCACACGAGCCGGCCGTATAGCGGATACAAGCCCACAACGTCCGAGCAGATCAGTGCTTCACCCCGAAATCTCCGATCGTTAAAGGTCACACACGGAACGAGGGGGCGCGAAAAACGACAATGGACACAACCCCCACAACAGACAAACAACCACTCCTAAAGGGGACAATCACTCCTCTCGCAGCCACAAAACTACAGACCGCGCAAAGAACCTCACAACACAAACAGCAACCACACTCACCGAGAAGAGAGAGAGAGAAAGGGGGAAGGAAATAAAATTTAGGCACAAGAAGAGAAGACAAAAAAATCAAACGTGTCTCTTGTCGCGTATAAGAACAAAATCTAAACGCGCAGTCCAAAAAGAAGGAAGAAAAGCTTAATCACCATTTCAAAAAAAAAAAAAAAAAAATATACCAGATTAAGCCAGTGCTACAAATAAATGGTTATCACATACATAAATAAATAAATAAATAAATAAATAAATAAATAAATAATAGCACCAATCAATTTTCAAAAATAAAGAAAAGAGAGAAAAAAAAAATTAAATACATATATATACATATATGTTTCTGCTCTGCCTGCAACTCCGCAAGTTCACTCCAATTGATACGTTGGCTGTCTCTTCCGTTTCAAAAATGAACAAAACCATAACCTTTGGAGGCGCACTCTTCATCTACAGCGACCTCGCAGCTCAATATTTTCCCAATGCGATGGGGCACCTGTATCGACTATTCTGTGCAGACAAAATAACTCCGATCGCCTCACTGAGCCGCAAAGCCAAATCAGCAACCCTGCCGCGGTCCGTCCGGAAGGTCTGTCCAGTCTTTAACATTAACTCCAGTTTGTGACGTGTTTTGCGACTTGAGATGCACAGGTCTCTCCTGGATTCGGGCTTTTCAAGCACTTACGAGTTTGACTCAGGCTTCCCCAAATCCTGTCCGCAGCGCCAGTTTCTCAGTCACATAAAATTGGGTAGGTACATACAAAAATTGAATGGGTTACCTGTTCCAGTTAATTGTTATGGAGGCCGACGTTAAATTAAATTGTACTGCACACAGATGCGCCAATGGTTGCCAAAAACCCCGCCAATGGTTGCATATGTGGGTTGCTGCGATATAATCTATTGCTGCGATATCCGCTATTGTTGCAATGTTAATATTATTGTATCATTATTGATGTGGGAGTTTCTCGGTCTGTCTTATGTTATTCTTCTCATTGCTTTTTCCAGTTCACAGCCGCAGAATACTTCAAAGGTTTTCGTTCTCCCTGCTATATACCACCAGCATGATCATCCAAAATGAACAAAAGTCAGTCCTCTTTCTCGTCGAGCAAAATTTGCAACTTTTATTTTATTAACTTTAAACAAATCACTCGATTACAAAACAATACAATTACTTCTGACAAAATTTATACATTCGTTAACTTTACAATTACTTCTGACAAAATTTAATCATTCTTTTACTTTTAGATTATCACAACGTATGCTTTTCTTTTCGAGGTCAGTGCTTCTCTCTTTTTTTTTTCTTGCTTCCACCTTGAACGGAATCCAAACAACCGTATCGTACCAAAAACAAAACGTTTCCTCTCTTCCTTTTCCTGCTTTTTCCGTTGACAAACGTCAACAACGGAATTCCGAACCGTATTTTTTAAACAACGCTAATCTCCATCTCTCTCGCTCTCCACTCACGTCCACTTCGAAAAACAAATTCGAACTCGAAGAACTGCACGATCCACACCCGAATCAGGGTGGGTTCAGAAACTCACTTCAGGATCGTGCGATTCTTCCACCACCTTACCATCATACTATGTTAAAACAAAATTGTATTGAATTCAATTATTATTATAATTATTAAATGCAAATTATTAAATGATGGTGGTGGCCGACGTACGTAACAAAGGTAATGGAATTACTGATTAACCGTCAACTTTCGAAATATCTGGAATCAAATAAACTCCTCAATGACCGCCGATATGGCTTTCTTAGCAACAGGTCAACAGTCGATTTGATGATCTTGTAGCGTTCTACGAACGCACAATTCAGCGCAGATAAGGTTCCTACCTTCAAAGAGCTAACTTACCTGAGAACGTTGCACGCGCCCACAGACGCGTGTCCCAAAGTCCCACCATAGGGCCTGCAACTCGCAGCCAACGTTGAGACTGACAACAAAAAGCAAGGAACTGAACGTCCCCAAAGCTTTTAAGGTCAAGCTCAACAATTATAATTCATCATGCCTGAAACAAAGGTATAAACACCCATGAGTTCTATTCCTAAAAAAACAATTCCCAAAATGCCATACATGCTGCCTGCGCCCAGGAACATCTCATCGAACCGGCAATTCCGAAATTCGATACAAAAGAATTGCTATCATCAAAGAATGAGCCGATCAACGGATGCACGTGCGGGTAATTTAATGCAAGGACCACCCAAATCCGTTGAACAACAGAAGGCAGCCACGACCTATCGCAATCAAAAATATCTCAACGAGATATGCGATGATTTATGAGGAGTTAAGCCAACAAAGGCAATACTTCGGTCCCACGGCCACGCTAGAATTTCACACCATTATAAAGATCTAATAGATTTCGATTCCGGGTACAAAGTTCAAATAAGACCCACGGACTGTACGTCAAAACAATCGCCGAATATCTCTGGTCTGGGCGCCAGATGTTCTGTGCAAACAGAAGGCCGTGGAAATGAAATTCTATCACCAATGATAATGATGTATGCAGGGAATGACTTTCTCCTTTCAGGAAAATAGGAAATTACCCCTGGGATGAAATAGCATGCTGCTAACAGAGATTTCCGGAATTCTGTTAGCAGATCGAATAGAAAATTTTTTCCGTACAGATACAGATACCAGTTTGGAATCTGGATATCTGTGTGTGCAGACAGGCAGTCTGATTTTGATCGTCACCGAGACGAGTTTTCGTAAAGGAGCAGCGGTAAGGGCAGAGAGAAAGATACGCAAGCTTGAAGAAGGCAGTAAAGAAACGTTTCGAGTGTGTCGGAAGTTTAGTGTTTTCGTAGATTCGATTAGAACAGTCTGTTTCGATGAATTACGCGTCATTTATGTCATAACAAAATATAATTGTGCAACAAAAGGACGAATTCCAACAGTAAAATAAAAACCACTGAATAAGAACAAGGAATACAAGTGTTTTAATCGTCGCTATCATTTGCTCCGGGTTCGTGTTGTTTTCCTGCGAACAGTGTTCGGCGGAAAACTGCATCATCGATTATAGACCAACGAACCGCTAAAATCTTACTGAAAAGTGAAGCCATGCCATCCACTACTTTGTGCGAAAGCAAGGTTATCTATCACCTTGGATATTTCAAAAGCGTTCAACAGAGTGTGGCACCCAGCCGTTTTGTCGAAATTACATTCATATAAACTGGATAATTCACTCTTGCGACGAATAAAAGACTACCTTTTTGGCCAATTCAAGTGATTCGCGATAGCGTTAAATTTGCCCCATCAAATTAATGCAGGTGTTCCCCAAGGATCTGTACTCTAATCCACCCTCTTCGTCACTTTTATCAATGATCTCTTGTCCATTACTCACAACCCAATTCACTTGTTTGCTGATGATACTGTGGTGATGAGTTACTCGTACACCTTCACGGGCGTGGGTTCAGCAACACCCCCACAATTTGTTGAGAGAAAAACAAAACGAATAGAGCACACAGGTTTCTTTATTTAAAATGTCTTTTCTTTATTTAAAATGTGATAGTAATCGCGACACTCTATAATACATTTGTAACAGATTCCGAATATAACTCGCGATATAGTTTTTTTTATTTAACACCACTTCAAAGGTTATTAAACGTCACCACTCCATGACACATTTCGTTATAGATTTCAAAGAAAGACGACCAGTAACGCAGTTTCTTTTATACACAACTCCAGTTCAATGACTTAATCTGAAACACACACGAACTCTTTAATGATATCAAAGGCGCGACCGTACTTCCATGTGTGTTCGTCTGAGAACGAACTCAACTCCTTGAGGTGTTAAATTTGACTCCTTGAAAAGGCGTGTGTACGCCTGCGAAGTTAGAATCTGACTCGAGGCAATTCACATCCATCAGTTCGAAGGCCGCGAATTGCATCGATAAGGGAGGATTGTATATGTGTCCGTATAGGACAAGTACATTGCCCCTTAGCCTGCATATCGGCAACGACAAAAAATGCACCTGAATAAATATGGGCTGGTGTAATGAAAGTAGGTATTATAAAGATACGCGATAGCGAAGATCGCCGAAGGAAGAAATAGGTTTCTGTGTCCTAAATAAACAGAAACGATGTTTCAAGATTCTAACGATGTGATGCACATTATTTGTGATTTAGGCGATGCTATATGGGAACATCGGCTGCTTACATAATCGTCCCAGACTTATGCCATTGCAAGCAGTAGATTTTTTTCGTGGCGATAAGCAAACCGAAGGTTGCTCGCCTATGGCCAAGGCTATGGTGGCTTTTGTTTGCTCTAATTAAGTGGAACATGGGTATGATGGTGAGGAATGTGACTTGCAGACCTGAGGAAACATGGACAGCGGTTGGTAAGTAGCATAAACACAGTGATGCTACGGTGTTTGTTTGTTTTACAGGCCGGAGCATCGTTAGGCATGATTTAGGGTGTGATTGTCTAACGTCAATCATATTCGTACCCAAATCCGTAGGTAACCGATAGAGGAAATTGGTCGCAACTGTAGCGAACCTTGGGATTGGGTCAATATTCACTCATGAACCGTAGCAAGAATACCGGCTACAGCTATGTCGACAATTACCCTGGCCAGCGAGTATTTATCTTTTATAATTGCTGACAAGCCGAGCCGATTGTCTGGCACGGTCCATGTATGAATGAAAGAAATAATTTGTTTGATGTGCATGCTTGACAAGGTTTGACTTTCAGGTGTGATGCTGCAGGGGAGCTTACGCTGCCCCTAATTGTACGTAAGTACTATGGGTTTGGAAGGTGGTAAATTTAAGAGGATGGGCGGTTCTTTGGGAATGTATTAAAGAACCGCCACAATACCACGTTGAGTTTCATACGAACATTCCCCAAAACTCTTCGAACGTCATTACCAATCGGCAGGTTATGATTCATTTATTGTACTCCGACTTCAACAAGATATACCATGGAGATTATCTAACCGAGTAGAAACTTAGCCTTGCCTTTTGTCGTCAAAGGGGAACTCCAGAGTAAATGCACTGTCGATGAACGGCACTTGCATCGACGAAGCCAACGAACTATCAATCCTTGAGACTCGAATTAATTCGATTCTTTATTGGAATGAACACATTTTTCAAATTGCGAAAAGTGCGGCCAAATGCATGGGGTTCCTTAAGAGATACAAAAAATAGTTAACTCCATCTAACCTGGTCACTATTTACAAGGCGTATATTCGTTCCAAAATGGAGTTAAACTCTCACATTTGATCAAGCGCATCCAAAACTGCACTACACGTGCTCGAGCTGTGAGTCGGCTAATTCCGTCATTAGAACATAAGCGCAACGTATCATGACTATTTTGTTTCTATAGGTAATATCAAGGTCGTTGCTCAACTGAACTTGCTCAATGTCATCCGCCTCCCCAGACATTTTCCCGCGATACCCATCAATCTGTGAATGCGTATCAGTTCACGTTGAAAGTCAACTTCAGACGCACAATAAATAGAGAGAGTCATTCTTTAGCCGAGCCACACGAATGTGAAATGCTCTACCTGATTATGTGTATCCTCGTCGTTGTAATGTCCAGGCATTCAAGACCAATATACATCGATATCTCCCTTTCTTATCCACTTCTTCTCTTTCTGCTCGCGCTGTGCTCTGGCATTTAAGGGTACTCCAAAATCCCCTCTTGTGCGCGGGTTATGTCAACCATACCCACCACCCAAGTGTCCGCTAATTGAGCCACACGATAAGATCAAAAGCCTAACCGCAAAACAAGGAGAAAATAAAAATACAAATAATTTCCTGCCAATCTATTTATCTTAACTCCCCAGATATGGAAACATTATTTGAAATCTTATTTACATTGCATTCACAGATTTTAAGCAATATTTCAATTCTATTCCTTATCTTATGTTATCTCGAATATGTAATCAATACTCAAATTCAATTCCTTCATCCTATGTTATCTTGAATATGCAAACAAAACTTAAACCCAATTCCTTGCATCCTACGTTATTCCGATTATGTAACAATACCCAAACTCGCTTTATCAAATGTTATCTCGATATGTAAACACTAGTTGTTGTTTCAAGTTGAAATAGTTTTTAAGCAAAAATGAAGATGCAGTCGTTCAGTGACCCCCGGTCGGAGATAGTTTGAAATGATGTAAAATTAGTTTTAAGTACATTAAGTTGTTTAAAAATAAAATATTGTTAAGAATAACTAAAAGTTGTGTTTTCGTGGAATAATTTAATAAAACCCACATTCATCTCGCGCGTTTGTGGAAAAAAAAAGCAGACGCACCGTCAGCGAGTATGGGAAATTGAACAGGCCGAAGAAAGTATAAAAGCAGAACACGTTTTGATAGTGGGGAGAACATGCGGATGACGTCAGTAGTAGGGTTATGAGGTTTCTGCCCCAGTGATTTGTATGAAAAATGGCGTGGCATTGCCAGATGCGAATTTCCCCCCAGTAAAAATGTTGGTGTGTATAGCAGTTGGTCGGGTGATCGGTTTGTGTGTATAACAGTTTGCAGTTGGTTGGTGGCTCGGTTTGTGTTTATAACAGTTTGTTATTTTGAGATGGGTGGGATATTTTTGTTGATTCTTTGGTTTGGTGGATGTTTGAATATGTTATTATTAGTCGTTGAGTTGGATTAATATATATATGGGATTTTTTGTGGTTGTTGTTGCCAGATGCGAGGGATATTTTTGTTGGTTCTTTGGTTTGGTGGGTGTTTGAATATGTTATTATTAGTCGTTGAGTTGGGGTAATATATATATATGGGATTTTTTGTGGTTGTTGTTGTCAGATGCGAATTCCCAGAAGCAAAAAAAAAAAGTGTGTGGATGTTTGAGTCATTGAGTCGAGTAGTAATAAATGGGAATTTTGTCATGATGTTGCCAGATGTGGTTGATATGATAGTTGATATTTGTGAAGTGGGTTTGAGTCATTGAGTCGAGTAGTAATAAATGGGAATTTTGTCATGATGTTGCCAGATGTGGTTGATATGATAGTTGATATTTGTGAAGTGGGTTTGAGTCATTGAGTCGAGTAGTAATAAATGGGAATTTTGTCATGATGTTGCCAGATGTGGTTGATATGATAGTTGATATTTGTGAAGTGGGTTTGAGTCATTGAGTCGAGTAGTAATAAATGGGAATTTTGTCATGATGTTGCCAGATGTGGTTGATATGACAGTTGATATTTGTGAAGTGGGTTTGAGTCATTGAGTCGAGTAGTAATAAATGGGAATTTTGTCATGATGTTGCCAGATGTGGTTGATATGACAGTTGATATTTGTGAAGTGGGTTTGAGTCATTGAGTAGAGTAGTAATAAATGAGAATTTTGCCATGATGTTGCCAGATGCGGTTGATGTTCCAGTTTGTGTGTATGATAGTTGATATTTGTGAAGTGGAATGGATGTCAGACCTTTGGGGGTGTTGTTATCAGTTGTAGTAATCTTCTGGTGGATGTTTTTGCTGAGGCTTTTTTTAACTGGGGATGTGAAATGGATATATGTTTTTGCTGATTCGTAGAACATGTCATTTGTCAATGAAAAAATGGATGGGGGTTTTTTTGTTGGAGATTAAAACTGACTTCAACTAAGACGCAGACCTAAGCCTGTACCCAGCAGATGCGATAACGGGGCGGGGCTTTTTGCTCTATGATGAAATGGTTTGTGCTTTTGGCTTTTATCTCGGTTGTTGAGGACTTTTTATGAATATACCACTTGGGAGTAAATCTAAGATGATTCTTAATACATGGACATTTTTTGATGATTCTATATGCTTTTAGACTATCGGGCTTTTTGCTATATATATTGAATATGGGCTATTTTTAGCGCTACAATTTTGAGTTTTTATAGGGATATATTGTTAATTGCATACTTTAGGGGATACGCATTATTCATATGATATATTAAATTCTTTGTGCTTTTGGCTTTTGTCTCGGTTAAAATTTGGAGTAGGTTAATTGAGGGACAAAAATATAGTAATAGTGTTGTTATCAGTTGTTTTAATTTTGTTCAGATGTGGTTCATGGTTGTTTGGCTTGTTGTGTTCTTATCAGTTGAGCAAATCTTTAGTGGTTCCTGGATTTGTTATCTCAGTAAGTGAATTATGTATTAGGGTTGGGTGATTAGCGTTCAAGGTTAAAGTTTGGGGTAGGGTAATTGTGTAACAAAAATATAGTAGTAGTGTTGTTATCAGTTATTTTAATTTTGTTCAGATGTGATTCATGGTTGTTTGGCTTGTTGCGTATTTGTTATCAGTTGAGCAAATCTTTAGTAGTTCGTGGATTTGTTATCTCGGTAAGTGAATTAAGTATTAGGTTTGGGTGATTAGCGTTCAAGGGTAATTGTATGATATGATCAGTTGGTATTTTTGAATTGTGTGTGAATATGCGATAGATGATTCATGATTGTTTGGCAGTGAATATATTATTATTATTTAATCATTGGGTTTGAGTAATATATATGGGAATTTTTAGAGTGATTCTATCTTGAAATGGGCGTATGTTTTAGCTGGTTCTTAATATATGGGAATTTTTTGGTGATTCTATCTTGAAATGGATGTATGTTTTAGCTGATTCTATTTTGAAATGGGTGGATGTTTTTTCTTAGAACAGTTCATTTGCCCATGAAAAAAATTCTCTAAGACGCAACCTAAGCCAGTACCCAGCAACTGCGTTAACAAGGTGAGGCTCGGGCTTTTTGCTCTATACTGAAATGCTACTACTTGATAGTAAATCTATGTTGAAATTGACTTTTTTGCTATATTGAATATATGCTTTTTTTTGGGGATTGTCTGGGGTGCTAAAGGCTTTTTTATGAATATATTCACTTGGCAGTAAATCTATGCTGAAATATATATATAAATACGGGCTTTAAATTTGAAAAAAAAGAAGAAAAAATCATCATCAAATCCAATATTCGACGTGGGATTAGCTAGGAAATAAAAAAATCAACATCATCAACTGGTGAGTTACCTTATTTATATATTAATTGTTATTCCTTTTTTGACGCGGTGCTAGTATTTATTTTTGTGTATTGTATCGTGAGTCTAGCAATAATAATAATAATAATCCCGATGTTTTTTCTATTGCTGCATAATGTATGGAAATGATTCATCATCGTAATCGTTTGGGTTGTTGTTGTTGTTCTGTTACTAGTTGCGACCATCTTCAGTGGGTTGGGGATTTGTACTTATTATCAGTATTTTTTTCAATTTGAGGTGTGTGATGCATAGTTGTTTTGGCTTGTTGTACTGTTATCATTTGTAGTAAAATAGAGGCGTGTTATCAGTAGTTGTTCGTGGATTTATATGGAAGTGATTCATTGTCGGTTAGGATTCTTTCTTATCTCAGTATGTGAATTAAGTCTTAGGTTTGGATGATCAGCGTACAGGGTTAAAGTTTGGAGTAGGTTAATTGTATGACATGGTTGGTTGTCGATTTGTCTGGAAGTTGAGGGTTTTTTATATATTATTATTAGTCATTGAGCTGAGTAATATATAGGAATTTTTGTTGTTCGAGGGATATGGTATGGAAGTGATGATAAAAGATTTCGATTTGGATGATCACAGCGTTCAAGGTTAAAGTTTGAGGATAGGTTAATTGTATGGAAGTCATTCGTAGTCGTTTGACGTCGTGGTTTTTGGGATTCTTTCTTATCTCAGCATGTGAATTAAGTCTTAGGTTTGGATGATCAGCGTTATTTTCTAATCTGTATTTATTGGTATATTGTTCGAATGTTTTTATTATTATCTAGTGTGGTTATATTAGGCTGTTGTAGTTGCTGTATTTAGTTTATTGTTATAATGATGTTATGTTTTATTGTTCAAAGTTTTGAGATCTTTTGAAAGTTCTTTGTTTGCTTATAATCATATGGGGTATTTTTGAAAAGCACAGGCAGTTTTTATATGGATATATTAGTATGGGTAGACTTTTTTTTAGCGCTACAATGTTGTTAATAGCGAATATATTATTATTAGTCATTGAGCTGAGTATTATATGGGAATTTTTTTGTAGCTTGTTGTTATATTAATTATGTGTGTATGTGTGTGTGTGTGTGTGTGTGTGTGTGTGTATTGATGGACAAATATCTGAATTTCACCTGTTGAGCTGTTGTCAGTTGTACACATCTTCGATTGTAGTGGCAGTGGTGTTATCAGTAGTTGTTCTCGGATTTGTATGGAAGTGATGAATTAAGTCTTAGGTTTGGGTGATCAGCGTTCAAGTTAAAGTTTGGGGTAGGTTAATTGTGTGACATAGATGTTCGTGGATTTGTATGGAAGTGATTCATTATCGTTTGGCGTAGTGGTTTGGAATTCTTTCTTATCTCAGTATGTGAATTAAGTCTTAGGTTTCAATGATCAGCGTTCAAGGTTATAGTTTATAATTATGTGTATGTATCGGCGTCAGGAGAGAAAGAGAGAAAAAGAGAGAAAGAGAGAGCAAGAGAGAGAAAGAGAGTCTATTTGTGGACGAATGAGATGTGTGTATGCGTAATAATGAATGAATTTCGGTATATATAAGACCATCTTGACTAGTTAGAAATCATTGCGTCACTAAACCATTAAAGAAAAACACAAAAAGTTTCCATTGTGGTATATATTTGGCTGAGCAGGAAAATTGTTGCGAAAGATTTAAAACAAAAAAACAACAACAAAAAACGGTAAGTTATCTTATATTATTATTAATCATTTTTAGAATGTTCAATTTATTTGTTCAAATGTTATGTGTTATATTCGGGGGATTTTTATCATCGAGACAGCTGTTTTTTTTTTTTTTTTTTTTTGAAAGCGTAACAAAGCAAAAGAATTAACAGGAAATTTTTCATTACTTTTTTAGCGAAAATATGTCTGCTATCGAGAGCAACACCAGCAACAACTACAATATTAACAATAATAATGTCAGAAAAAGACTGAGGCAAGTTTTGGAGGAACGCCAACAACAACAACAACAACAACAACCTGCAAAGAAGTTAAAACAACCGACCTATAAAAAATGCTTGTTTTGTGATGTGGATGTTATGGAACAGCTTTGGTTTCAACATCAAAGAAAAAATACACACAAAGCAAAAGCCCAACAAGCCCTTAATGAAAACGTCTCCTTAATAGCAAGCGCATTCCAAAATCGTATCAAAATATTTGCCATTACCAACAAAGATGAGAGTATGGTAAATGTGAATACGTTATTTGAAAAAAATATTCCATTGATTAACGAGTTACTACAAGATGAATTGAAAGTTTTGAAAGCTTTTAAATTTAGTATGGAGCTTTTTGCTAACTTTGCGAAACTATCCAAAGAATGTAAAGAGATAATGCAAATAGATATAAAAAGCATGCAAACTAAAATGTACACGATTGAGAAAGAGAAAGACGAAATTTGAGAAAATTTGAGCACGGCAATTGAAAATATCAAGGCAAAATTGGAAGAGTTCCAAGAAAAAGATAGCGGATGGGCGTTGCTAACATTTCAGAGAATCGAAATTAACATCAACAAATACGAACCATTTCGAGCTTCTTCGCATTTTAGTCTGCCTAAACAGATATCGAACAAAAAAGGTTGCATCAATGTGAAAAACAACGATGATTACTGCTTTAAATGGGCCATTTTATCGGCTTTCAGTAATGACACACATCATGCTCACAGACCATCGCACTATAGAATTGACAACATTGCAAGCGAAACAATAGTATACAACGATCAAATACTTTGTTTCAAGAATATGCGATTTCCACTGGCAGTCAAAGACACAAGCATTTTCGAAGCCAATAATCCAACCATCAGCATAAATGTTTTTGGTTATGAGATTGACGATAGAGGATAATATCATATAATTGGACCCTGCTATCATACTCGTGAGGAAAAAGCAAAGCATATTAACTTGCTTTATTGTGAAAGTCCCGATGAGAATAAAACGCATTATGTGTACATTAAAAACATCTCGCGTTTGTTGAGAAGCCAGTTAGCTAAATATACCACTCGAATGCATCTATGTAACGGCTGCTTACAACAGTTCACCACTGAATCCGGACTGCAAAAACACAAGAGTGAATGCCGCAAATTAATTACGACCATGTCCGAGGGAAAAAGTCAAATGGAGAAATCGAACACATAACAAAATATAATACGGTTTACAAATCAAATTACGAATTGTTAGATATGAGGAAAGCGAAACAAACATATCACATGATTATATCTTAGGAAGCATATATATAAATAAATAATACGAATATTACTATTGAAATAACTGTGTGTTTCATTTATTCAATATTAATCAAGTCGATGTATCCATTCTTTTCATTTATAATTTTACATTTAATCACTTCATTAACAAATGGTCTATATATTCTTCTTTTGTGGTTAGTCCATTTCAATAGTCCTTCTTTATTGTTGTTGTTGTTAGGCAAGCGAACAAGATCTCCTACACCTCGTATTTGTTTATGTTAATTTCAAGTCATCATCACTCTTATCTTATTTTCCATCCGGTCCCACGAACTAATGTTGATTTCTATATAGTAAGTTGTTGGTTATTCGAATATTGGTCATTCATTTTCCCCCCATGAGTCTTAGAGTATCAAATATAGCCCCACCATAACATCATATGACAAGACCTGTTTACTACCTTGATTCGACGCGGTATCAGAGAGGGGTGGTACATAATACAGCCTGGTTGAAGAAACCGCCTGTTTGGAATCGCCCTGTTTAAAGAACCCGCCTGTTTGGAATCGCCCTGTTTGGAATCGCCCGGTTTGAAGAAACCGCTTGTTTGGAATCGCCCTGTTTAAAGAACCCGCCTGTTTGGAATCGCCCTGTTTAAAGAAACCGCCTGTTTGGAACCGCCTGTTTATAATACATCCGGTACATAGAGAACTGTTTACTGATTTGATTCGATGAGGCATCAGAGAGGGGCGGTTATAATACAGTCGGTATGCCTTTGATTGCAAACCATCTAATGGGTACGATGACGCATATTTCCTTGGATTAGGTGTGATAGAACTTTATGTGTTACTAATCGTTCGCCGGCTTAAACAAGTTCGGTATTCCTTTTGATATTACAGAGGAAATTTAGTCATTCGACTATCTAGATCATTTTAGCAAAGGTCGTTCTATGAGTCCCGCCAGGTCTGGGTCTTAAGGTCATTGGATTGGACAACAACGCCCGTTTTTTATATCAACACTTTTTTTGACCAATATGGACTTGAATAATCATTCGTTGACTCGTGGTATATTCATAAAAAAGCCAAAAGCACAAAGAATTTAATATATTATATGGACAATGCGTAGCCCTAAAGTATGCAATTAACAATATATCCATATAAAAACTCAAAATTGTGGCGCTAAAAATAGGCTATAGTCAATATATATAGCAAAAAGCTCGCTAGTCTAGAGATCAAAAGCATTAAACCATTTCAACATAGAGTTACTGCCAAGTGGTATATATATTCATAAAATTAGATTTATTGTCAAGTGGTATATTCATAAAAAGGAAAAACACCCCCAACAACTGAGACAACCCACCCGAAAGTCTAGCGATCAAAGACACAAACCATTATCAAAAGCACAAACCAAAGGCAAAAGCAGATAGAATCAACAAAAAATTTCCCATATATTAAGAACCAACTTACAGCCGAAAATTCACATATATTGGTGGGGATATATTTGATACTCTAAGACTCATGGGGGAAAAATGAATGACCAATATTCGAATAATTTTCTCACAAAATTAGCCAAAGGGAAAAAACATCAATTAATTTTAATACATAAATACATTTTATTTATTCTTGTTTGATGCAGCTACAAGTTCTTTAAAAGATTTATTATATCGGCCCTTATCTATCAAGCTCGAAATGGCTCGTATTTGTTGATGTTAATTTCGATCCTCTGAAATGCTGCCAACGCCCATCCGCTATCTTTTTCTTGGAACTCTTCCAATTTTGCCTTGATAATTTCAATTGCCGTGCTCAAATTTTCTCTTATGTCTTCCTCTTTCTCAATCGTGTACATTTTAGTTTGCATGCTTTTTATATCTATTTGCATTATCTCATCACATTCTTTGGATAGTTTCGCAAAGTTAGCAAAAAGCTCCATACTAAATTTCAAAGCTTTCAAAACTTTCAATTCATCTTGTAGTAACTCGTTAATCAATGGAATATTTTTTTCAAATAACGTATTCACATTTACCATACTCTCATCTTTATTGGTAATGGCAAATATTTTGATACGATTTTGGAATGCGCTTGCTATTAAGGAGACGTTTTCATTAAGGGCTTGTTGGGCTTTTGCTTTGTGTGTATTTTTTCTTTGATGTTGAAACCAAAGCTGTTCCATAACATCCATATCACAAAACAAGCATTTTTTATAGGTCGGTTGTTTTAACTTCTTTGCAGGTTGTTGTTGTTGTTGTTGTTGTTGGCGTTCCTCCAAAACTTGCCTCAGTCTTTTTCTGACATTATTATTGTTAATATTGTAGTTGTGGTGCTGGTGTTGCTCTCGTTAGCAGACATATTTTCGCTAAAAAAGTAATGAAAAATTTCCTGTTAATTCTTTTGCTTTGTTACGCTTTCAAAAAAAAAAAAAAAAAAAAACAGCTGTCTCGATGATAAAAATCCCCCGAATATAACACATAACATTTGAACAAATAAATTAAACATTCTAAAAATGATTAATAATAATATAAGATAACTTACCGTTTTTTGTTGTTGTTTTTTTGTTTTAAATCTTTCGCAACAATTTTCCTGCTCAGCCAAATATATACCACAATGGAAACTTTTTGTGTTTTTCTTTAATGGTTTAGTGACGCAATGATTTCTAACTAGTCAAGATGGTCTTATATATACCGAAATTCATTCATTATTACGCATACACACATCTCATTCGTCCACAAATAGACTCTCTTTCTCTCCTTTTCTCTCTTTCTCTCCTGACGCCGATACATACACATAATTATAAACTATAACCTTGAACGCTGATCATTGAAACCTAAGACTTAATTCACATACTGAGATAAGAAAGAATTCCAAACCACTACGCCAAACGATAATGAATCACTTCCATACAAATCCACGAACATCTATGTCACACAATTAACCTACCCCAAACTTTAACTTGAACGCTGATCACCCAAACCTAAGACTTAATTCATCACTTCCATACAAATCCGAGAACAACTACTGATAACACCACTGCCACTACAATCGAAGATGTGTACAACTGACAACAGCTCAACAGGTGAAATTCAGATATTTGTCCATCAATACACACACACACACACACACACACACACACACACACACATACATACACACATAATTAATATAACAACAAGCTACAAAAAAATTCCCATATAATACTCAGCTCAATGACTAATAATAATATATTCGCTATTAACAACATTGTAGCGCTAAAAAAAAGTCTACCCATACTAATATATCCATATAAAAACTGCCTGTGCTTTTCAAAAATACCCCATATGATTATAAGCAAACAAAGAACTTTCAAAAGATCTCAAAACTTTGAACAATAAAACATAACATCATTATAACAATAAACTAAATACAGCAACTACAACAGCCTAATATAACCACACTAGATAATAATAAAAACATTCGAACAATATACCAATAAATACAGATTAGAAAATAACGCTGATCATCCAAACCTAAGACTTAATTCACATGCTGAGATAAGAAAGAATCCCAAAAACCACGACGTCAAACGACTACGAATGACTTCCATACAATTAACCTATCCTCAAACTTTAACCTTGAACGCTGTGATCATCCAAATCGAAATCTTTTATCATCACTTCCATACCATATCCCTCGAACAACAAAAATTCCTATATATTACTCAGCTCAATGACTAATAATAATATATAAAAAACCCTCAACTTCCAGACAAATCGACAACCAACCATGTCATACAATTAACCTACTCCAAACTTTAACCCTGTACGCTGATCATCCAAACCTAAGACTTAATTCACATACTGAGATAAGAAAGAATCCTAACCGACAATGAATCACTTCCATATAAATCCACGAACAACTACTGATAACACGCCTCTATTTTACTACAAATGATAACAGTACAACAAGCCAAAACAACTATGCATCACACACCTCAAATTGAAAAAAATACTGATAATAAGTACAAATCCCCAACCCACTGAAGATGGTCGCAACTAGTAACAGAACAACAACAACAACCCAAACGATTACGATGATGAATCATTTCCATACATTATGCAGCAATAGAAAAAACATCGGGATTATTATTATTATTATTGCTAGACTCACGATACAATACACAAAAATAAATACTAGCACCGCGTCAAAAAAGGAATAACAATTAATATATAAATAAGGTAACTCACCAGTTGATGATGTTGATTTTTTTATTTCCTAGCTAATCCCACGTCGAATATTGGATTTGATGATGATTTTTTCTTCTTTTTTTTCAAATTTAAAGCCCGTATTTATATATATATTTCAGCATAGATTTACTGCCAAGTGAATATATTCATAAAAAAGCCTTTAGCACCCCAGACAATCCCCAAAAAAAAGCATATATTCAATATAGCAAAAAAGTCAATTTCAACATAGATTTACTATCAAGTAGTAGCATTTCAGTATAGAGCAAAAAGCCCGAGCCTCACCTTGTTAACGCAGTTGCTGGGTACTGGCTTAGGTTGCGTCTTAGAGAATTTTTTTCATGGGCAAATGAACTGTTCTAAGAAAAAACATCCACCCATTTCAAAATAGAATCAGCTAAAACATACATCCATTTCAAGATAGAATCACCAAAAAATTCCCATATATTAAGAACCAGCTAAAACATACGCCCATTTCAAGATAGAATCACTCTAAAAATTCCCATATATATTACTCAAACCCAATGATTAAATAATAATAATATATTCACTGCCAAACAATCATGAATCATCTATCACATATTCACACACAATTCAAAAATACCAACTGATCATATCATACAATTACCCTTGAACGCTAATCACCCAAACCTAATACTTAATTCACTTACCGAGATAACAAATCCACGAACTACTAAAGATTTGCTCAACTGATAACAAATACGCAACAAGCCAAACAACCATGAATCACATCTGAACAAAATTAAAATAACTGATAACAACACTACTACTATATTTTTGTTACACAATTACCTTACCCCAAACTTTAACCTTGAACGCTAATCACCCAACCCTAATACATAATTCACTTACTGAGGTAACAAATCCAGGAACCACTAAAGATTTGCTCAACTGATAAGAACACAACAAGCCAAACAACCATGAACCACATCTGAACAAAATTAAAACAACTGATAACAACACTATTACTATATTTTTGTCCCTCAATTAACCTACTCCAAACTTTAACCGAGACAAAAGCCAAAAGCACAAAGAATTTAATATATCATATGAATAATGCGTATCCCCTAAAGTATGCAATTAACAATATATCCCTATAAAAACTCAAAATTGTAGCGCTAAAAATAGCCCATATTCAATATATATAGCAAAAAGCCCGATAGTCTAAAAGCATATAGAATCATCAAAAAATGTCCACGTATTAAGAATCATCTTAGATTTACTCCCAAGTGGTATATTCATAAAAAGTCCTCAACAACCGAGATAAAAGCCAAAAGCACAAACCATTTCATCATAGAGCAAAAAGCCCCGCCCCGTTATCGCATCTGCTGGGTACAGGCTTAGGTCTGCGTCTTAGTTGAAGTCAGTTTTAATCTCCAACAAAAAAACCCCCATCCATTTTTTCATTGACAAATGACATGTTCTAAGAATCAGCAAAAACATATATCCATTTCACATCCCCAGTTAAAAAAAGCCTCAGCAAAAACATCCACCAGAAGATTACTACAACTGATAACAACACCCCCAAAGGTCTGACATCCATTCCACTTCACAAATATCAACTATCATACACACAAACTGGAACATCAACCGCATCTGGCAACATCATGGCAAAATTCTCATTTATTACTACTCTACTCAATGACTCAAACCCACTTCACAAATATCAACTGTCATATCAACCACATCTGGCAACATCATGACAAAATTCCCATTTATTACTACTCGACTCAATGACTCAAACCCACTTCACAAATATCAACTATCATATCAACCACATCTGGCAACATCATGACAAAATTCCCATTTATTACTACTCGACTCAATGACTCAAACCCACTTCACAAATATCAACCATCATATCAACCACATCTGGCAACATCATGACAAAATTCCCATTTATTACTACTCGACTCAATGACTCAAACCCACTTCACAAATATCAACTATCATATCAACCACATCTGGCAACATCATGACAAAATTCCCATTTATTACTACTCGACTCAATGACTCAAACATCCACACACTTTTTTTTTTGCTTCTGGGAATTCGCATCTGACAACAACAACCACAAAAAATCCCATATATATATATTACCCCAACTCAACGACTAATAATAACATATTCAAACACCCACCAAACCAAAGAACCAACAAAAATATCCCTCGCATCTGGCAACAACAACCACAAAAAATCCCATATATATATTAATCCAACTCAACGACTAATAATAACATATTCAAACATCCACCAAACCAAAGAATCAACAAAAATATCCCACCCATCTCAAAATAACAAACTGTTATACACACAAACCGAGCCCCCAACCAACTGCAAACTGTTATACACACAAACCGATCACCCGACCAACTGCTATACACACCAACATTTTTACTGGGGGGAAATTCGCATCTGGCAATGCCACGCCATTTTTCATACAAATCACTGGGGCAGAAACCTCATAACCCTACTACTGACGTCCTAGTGTACACGTCATCCAAAAGCCCTAAACTCGCAACAAATCGACTCAACCGTCAGTTGGACGAACTGTATCAATATTATAGTCGATGGAAAATTCGACTCAACCCATCTAAAGCAGTAGCTATAATTCTGAGTAGTAAACACTTCCAACCTACTTCTCGATATTCACAGAATATTCGAATAAAAATGGGAGATACTACGATTAGACCACAGGACAGGATGAAATATCTTGGGGTCACTTATACCCCAAAAATCAATTTCATCAAACATGTGACCCACATTCTCCAAAGGGGCCTCGGTCGGTCTAAGCAACTGCACAACATCTTGAAGTGGAGCAACAAAGTTGACACCAAAGTTAAGCTTCTCTGCTATAAGCAGCTAATCCGATCTGGAATATCGTGCGATTTCCCCATATGGTCCTGCATATTTTCGGCTCAAATGCAAAGACTACGAGTTTTCGAAAGAAAACTCCTCAGAAGATGCACCAATCATTCTAGAAGGCCTGACGGTCGTCATTATCCCAACTCTCACCTATACGCAGGCGCCTCCATTACCCCTATCGACGAGTACTTGCTACAATTAGCATACAAGTACCTCGAAAGCATTCAGAACAGCGAGCACCTACTCCTACGGGAGTCTTGCGTTCTTGACCCTTCTCTCTCTCGATCTCTTCGGATTAGACCACCACAATTTCTTCTTCAATACAAAACGGAAGAAAGCACCCTTCCCAACAACATTCCCCTCTACAATAGAGGATTCCTGGATCCATCCCATAGGGTCTACTGTCAACAAACCGCACACACACGGACGCACAGTACAAGACGGCACAAACATACACACACCGACCAAAGCGCAGTCATCAGACGCCAAAGACATGATCTGCCTTTACTACCGCACTTAAGACCTCACGGATGTGGGTAATTCTGGTTATCGCAAGATGACCAGAAGCCAGAAACAAGATGAAGGACACATCTGTCCTTATCTCGCTAAAGTCGGCCCTCTTGCTAACCCCTTTTTTTTTTTTATAGTGGGGAAAGTGCAGACGTTGTCTCCAATCCTGAGTTAAAAGTTAAAAGTCAAAGTGATTGATAAAGTGGTGAACAATTACTCGGAAGTAGAAGTTGTTAATTAGAAGTTAAACTCATGAACAATTAATTGAAAGTTAAAGTCATAAATGATCAATAAAATTGAGAAAGTAAAACTGTAAAATCATGTTAAACATATAATATATATAGTAAAGTAATAGACGTGTAAAGTTTAGCTTAGAGCGTCTGCGTACCAGCAGTAAGTTATAATATAGTATAATTAATCTAGAATTTGAGCATTTTTTGTCTAGCCTATAATATAAAATCTAAGACAAAACAGGAAATAAAAAATGTTAGAAAAATGGAAAAAATTTCTCACAGTGGTCATGCAGTCATAGTCGAAGTAACAGGGATTTTGACAGTCGTAGTCCCAGTCGCTACCATGGTCACAATCATATAGTTGTAGACAAAATCGCAGTCAGTCACACCCCGATTCAAAATCATTGATACAGTCACGCTTGTAGTCGCAATGACATTCGCATTAATATCCACGATGATATCTAAAGTGACAATGAAACTGACTGTAGTGGATTTGAACATATACGAGGGCTGTATTATAAATACCTAATCTAGGCTAGAGATGGGTATATGTAAAAGTAGTGATACTAAGTAGAACGGTTGATAGTATGTCGAGCCAAGGTTTATGTGACCATATGATCGCTGTTTTAAGTGTTCGGTACACGCATTTGACAACGGCGTTCGATTGAGTATAATGTGCTTTTGTGCGAACTTTTGTTTTTGCCTACGAATTCAAGTAGACCTCGAAAGAGGGCATATTCGAATTGCGCATCTTGATGAGAGGTTATCGTAATCGGTGACGCGAACCATGCTATCCAATGGTCGAATAAAGTTCTTGCGATTGTATCGATAGTTGTGTTCTGGGAACTGCTTTGGACCATTTAACGAATCAATCGATCATGGCGTGACAGTGTTGATAACAACGCAAATAATAACGACGTAATAATGTCGATGTGTACGTGGTTGAATGTTGAATTAGGAACCGCGATTATATATGGTTGAAGTGTGGTATGGCAGTTTACTTTGGATGCCTGGCATGCTGTGCACTCACGAGGCCTTTGGGGTTGCATCTTTGTTAATTCCGGGCTAGACAAACTTTTCTCTGAGGAGCGTTTATGTTGTTCTGCCGCATGAAAGATGTCGGACCAAGAATTACGTTGAATGCTGTTTTCCTCAGAGCGATTGGCATGTAGGATTTGACTGTACCTGCGGTGATATACGAATGTCTGGTGCGATTTTCAACTCTTGAAGCTGGAGAAATTTAGAACCATATAGGTGATTCTTTAGGTCTGTGGCTCTTGCTTGTTCCGTGTAAATGTTGTTGACACTGAGTTCCGAGGGCATGTTGAGGGTGTGAAGGCAACGTTGTTTTCACTTCTCACAGTCTGTGGAGAATTGTGAGATATAGTTTCACTGTTTCAGTGGATTGACGTTCTGAAGCATTTTAGAGTTTTTGTTTAAACGCGTAGCTAAGCGGCTTGTGATCTGTTTTAATGGTGAAGTTTTGGCAATCTAAGAGCTAATGCACAAAATTAAGCGAACACAGCAAGTATTTCGCCATTGTAAGTACTGCAGCGCTGTTCTATAGGACTGACAACACGTCGTTGACTATTTGCTGAAATTGTATTCTAGTTGCGGTGGATGAGGTGGCGACGTGCATCTGGGGATGGATAAGCCAGAAGGGTTGTTTACATCTTTTAATCGTTTTATTTTAGATTTTTGCTTTTTCGATTTTAAGTAACTGAATAAATAAATAGTTCAAAACGAAAACTAAATAAAAAATTTATTTTCCTTGTTAAAAAAATTAAATAAATAAATAAATAAATATTAAATAACTAAATAAATAAATAATTGGATCAAAAAGAAAACTAAAAAAAAAATTAAAAATTTAAGATAAAATAGAAAACCCATATGTATATTGCCTTAGCGCAATTGTAAAAGAATTCATTGTAAACAAAATTACAAAAGTCATTGTACACCGAAAGGCATAAACAAAAAACTAGATATTATATAATTTAGAGTGCTTGCAAAGAACCGGTAAGTTAACATAACAAAATAGTTAAAAGAGGTCATGCGTTTTGTAAACTCGTTTAATTGAACAGAGTTTTTTTTTTTTAACATACTGTATTTATTTGACCGATAATCATTAAGTACTACAGCTAACTTTTATAATTCTAGTGATACAATTGTTTACATGCATACATCAAATATTTTTCAAACATAACTGAATGTGTGAATAACTGTTTGCGTATTATAGATTTTATTATTGACAGTTTTCCTGGAAATGGTCAGAAAACCAGGATTTTTATTTTTTAAATTAATCTAATCTAATACTTAACTTAACTCTAACTTAATCTAGCTTAACCTAATTGATATTATAATAAGTTAAATATGTAATGTGAGTTGGGGAATATAAGGATTGATGGTTAAGGAGATAGGTTCGCGTGGGATATGGTCAGTTTGTGGTCTCGGGTGGGTAACACTTTCCGATTGTTCGTTAAAACGTAGACTGTAGGATAATGATTGTCTGTTACAGTATTTGAACTGATTGGGTGCCAGCTCGGTGTTATGATACACTGCCTCGTTGGAGTCATTAACCAATCTTCCAGAGGTGAGGAGAGTTCTGGTGTGGGGACAATTCAGGTAGTGAGCCATGTTATCTAGAGGAGTTGGTAATGGTGAAGTTATTATGGGGTTGGGATTATTTGGGATGTTTTCAATAAATTTGATAGACAGCTCTAGGAAGCGTCTATCGAGACGATCAATATTGGAGGCATTGTATAGCAAGCTGTTATTGTAATACTTGTAAGAGTGGGGTTTTTGGTTGAGGTCAGTGACCAGCCTGAAGCATTTCCTTTCGAAAGTGCGTAGCTTCTCCATTTGGGCTGGTGTTATATGATATCACAGTGGACACGCATATGTGGGTGCGGGTCTGATTATTTGATTATAGATCAGCCGTTTGACTTTGTGGGAGAGACCGTTGGGTTTCCACATCACTTTTTTTATAGAGATTCAGTTGTATTGTGGCTTTACGTAAAGTATTTGTAATGTGGGTGGAGAATGAAAGGTCATTGGAAAAGGTTATTCCCAGATATTTTAAAGTTTTAGAAGGTTTTATCTGGATGTTATTTAGTTTGAATCTAATTTTGTTGTGGGTGCGGCTTGTGTTGTTTGTGCAGTACTCATTTTTACCCTTAAACTCTATAAGTTGGGTTTTATCAGGATTTAGACGGATTTTCCATTTACTGAAGTATGTTGATAGATTTGGGAGGACGTTATTAATGCGGTTTCTTGCCTCTTTTACAAACTTGCCGATGGAGTAGACTATGGTGTCATCAGCGTAATTCAACATTACGGTATTGGGTAATTGAGGCTGCGGTATGTCTGAAGTATAGAGGAGGTATAATAGTGGTCGAAGAATTCAAGCCTGCGGAACCCCTGCGGTTATATTATACGATTGGAAGAGAGAAGAATTTATTTTGACCATGAATTTTCTACCAGAGAAGTAGGAAGTGAGAAGTTTGGTGGTGTGGGTGGTTAATCCAAACATGTAGTGCAGCTTGTAAAGCAGTCCTGAGATCCAAACACAGTCATATGCTTTAGATATGTCGAGAGAGAGATACAGACCGTCGGGCTTTGGTTTTGAAGATTAGTTGTGTTGTGGTGATATACAATATGTCTAGGTATTTATTCACTATTGCGACTGATATTCTTCTGTGGTGATATATTAAATACTTGCCAATTGTTTCACACTTCTTTATTTAATAATCCATAATAAAAAAAACGTAAATAGCTAGCTACACAACTTCACAAAATCCTTGGTCGTCATCAACTAAGGTGACCTCAATTGTACAACTGACTCACTTTGCTTACTACCGTTCTAAGTTAATATTTACACTCATTTAAGTGATGGTCAGTTGCAATTGATACGTCTTAACTATCTAAATTAATAAAATGCGGTAGGTGTAAAGCTTACAGTAAGATTGGCGGAATAAAATATAAGACTTCACAAACGGTTATTGTCAATTGTAGTTATGGTGAGTAAGATTAACAGAATATAATATAAACTTCACACTAAGTATTGTCACTTGTAAGCAGTAAGTAAGATTAACAAAATATAATATGACTTCACAATAAGTATTGTCACTTGTAATGAGTAGCAAGTAAGGTTAACAAAATATGATATAACTTCACAATAAGTATTATCCCTTATAATTAGTAGCAAGTAAGATTAACGAATGGCGCAAGACTAATGACCTTGCCCGGAAAAAACAAATCATTATGGAAAATTTAACAAGCCTCAGGACTTGCTAAATAAGGCCAAGACCGGTTCCAGGTTGTAGTGCCGATGATGATGATGATGAAGATTAACGAAACATGATATAACTTCACAATAAGTATTCTCATCATTCTCTCTGCGATCGTCGAAGTGTGTAGACGCGTCCTACTACTGATTTTGAAAAATAAAAGTGAAAAGAAAAATTAAAAGAAAACACGTGTGCGCGTGCAGACATAAATGTGTGACCGTCATTAGGAACGGTCTGTGGCCGAACAATAGTGTATCGTGTATAGTGGTATAAGTATAAGTGGAAAATTTTGGGAAATTTCTGCGCGACATTTTAAAAATTTAAGTAAAATTGGTAAACCAAAACATAAAATCAGCGACCGCATCCGGAGTTTGCGTTCGCAGTTGCTGGTCAGCGGCCCCAGTACTGCCGAGCTACCTAAAAAACGAAAAAAAAAAACTACTCACAGTCCTCTGAATGCACCGAAGAAAGTAGCTACAATGGCTACTCAACTAACAACGGAATACCACAAAAAATACGATGACGCGATGGAAACAATAAGGATACTAACAGCCCAAATGGAACAACTACAAGAAAAAATTCGCTCTCTTCAAGCGCAAACCAAAACCAATGTCGACGTCCCCATGAAGGAAGTTCCTCCCCAACCCAACTCATTAACATTCAACAATAACCCATCATCATCGAATACCTCGCCATCGCCCCAAGATAGCCACAAACCAGAAGACCACTGGCAAAAAGAAATCTGCAAATAAGGTGAGACCACCCCCAATCTATATTAAAAATCATAATAGTACCAAAGAAGTCATCAAGACGCTTGAGAATGCCCTTGGACACAGAAATTTTACCACGGACTCAAAAGGATCTTCGATCTCTATCAAGACGATGACTCTAACGGATCACGACATGGCAATAAGAAAACTCTCAGAGAACAAACACGAGTTCTTCACATTCCAACATGCCCAGATGAAACCAAAAACATTCATCATAAGGCACATTGATCCAGCATGGACTACCGAGGAACTTACACTCGAAATCTTGAGGATATGCCCGTCAATGAAAATCCACAGATTGGACTACTTTCAAACCCCACACATGAGGGAGAATAATATTAGGAGCTTGCGAATCATACAGATCCCACCGAATGGTGATGTCACCCAACTTAAACAAATAAAATATTTGTTCACACACAAAATCACGATCGAAGAGCCACATAAACAGAGCATTCTCCATTGCAAAAGGTGTCAAGGATCAGGACACCTAGCAGTTGCGTGCCACCTAAGTGCACGATGCGGAAAATGTGCCGAACAGCATATACCAGGAGAGTGCAGAGTGAACCCGCCTGGCACAGAACCATCAATAATTCAGCAAACAAACGTCGATGGATCAACATCCACGAAAAAAATTACCATAACTTGCTGTAACTGCGGAGGCCCACATCCAGCTAGTTTTTCACAATGCCCCGAAAAGCTACGGATTCTGGAGAGACGTTCGTTACATACGGTAACTAATACGGCCAAACCAGATGCAACGAAACCCTTATCACCACAACCATCCCATCTCAGGGGGTCAGGAACATCATATGCAGAAATTACGAAAAGTTCCCGTAGCTGCCCGAAATCTCAACAACCCAACCCCAACGTTCTCAATCTGGATATCTTGGGATACATCAGGAGCCTGGAGACACTACTACCAACCTTAAAACACAGTTCCGAATTGGAAAAAAAAGGTCAGATCTTAAATTTAATAACTTCCCACATCCTTTCCCTTAACGTATAACTTAACCCTTATCTCCCTCAACTCAGAGTCCATTTATTCCCACACCCGTAGACAACACCTCCGACTGTTTGTTGAAAAGTTCTCCCCAGATATTCTTCTGCTTTCAGAAACTTGGCTGAAATCCACTTCTCGAGTCTACATACCTAATTACACATTTGTGTCCAACCCACGAACCTCTGGCCCTCATGGAGGTACGGGAATCCTAATACATAAAAAATTCCAATTTACTGAGATTAGATTTGCTAATATAACTACTGTCGAATACACGGCTGTTAAACTTTTCTGTCGAAATAATAAAGTACTGGTCTTGTCCTCCATATACATTCACCCTTCTCGTGAACCAAACTTCCCTAGTGCAGACACCTCACAAATAATCCAACAGTCTCTGCCAGCACCTTTCATAATAGGAGGAGACTGGAACGCACGACATACTGCATTTAATGATATCAAATGCAACAAATACGGCTGCCAACTCCTTGATCTCCTCCGACTTCATCCATATGTCTACGCAGACTGCCCGTTGCAACCTACTCGAATTTGCAGCTCAACCAAGTCAACAATCGATTTCTTCCTAAAGTCTACAGATAGCTATTCATCTAAACCTCCCACAGTGTCCTTCACATTCCCTTCGGATCATGGCTCTGTCCACACCTCGGTTCAAATCCCCTCGCTTGAACCACTCTACACTCTGAATCCTATTCCAAATTTCACCAAAACAAACTGGAAAAAAGTCAATAAGGATATTGCTGCTAGCTTTTCAAAATTTTCTTTACCGGAATCTTCTAACCTGCCCCCTACACAAATTGACCAAGCAGCGGCCCAAATAGAGCAAATACTGGGAAATGCTCTCTTCAGCCATACTCCCACTATCGTTCCTCATAATCACTTAGGAAAACCCCTACCCAATCTACTCACAAAATTATTACGTATAAAAAAACAACTCCGACGAAAATTGCACACTAGCTACTCACCTTTTATTAAACAACAGATCCAGCTATTGACCTCCCTGATAAATGGACAACTAAAAGTTTTCACTAATCAGACCTACACATCCACCCTAAACAGTATCAAACCAAATCGCGATCTATTTAAAAACATAAACAGACTAACGGGTCGCAAACTCAAGCCTCGAACAGATTATCTTATTCACCCAACTAATAATAATATCGTCCAGTCGGACACTGATATAGCAAACTGTCTCGCTGAACATTTCTGCAAAGTCCATAAGCAAAACGATACCCTCCCAGTAACAAATTTCCACGATACCGTGAACGATTACATTCCACGCTCACTGGAGCCATCCCTCACACCATTTATTACTGAATTCACCGAAAGCAATAAAGCATCACACCCCGTAGGAATCGACACATTCCTAAGCCTTGAAGAACTATCCGAAGTCATTACTTCACGTAACAATAAAAAATCGACTGGCCTAGATTGAATCCCTAACCTCCTATTCAAAAGACTCCACCCAGGCAACTTGCTCCCGATTCTCGTTCTTCTCAACCACATAATAAACGCTTCACATTTCCCTAAAAGTTGGAAAACAGCGGTGATCGTCCCTATTAGCAAATCTGGGCCCTCCAAGTACCCGGATAATTTCCGTCCGATATCGCAGCTAAACTCGCTTAGCAAGATTCTTGAATGTAAAATCTACAAAAATCTTCTCTCATTTGCCAGGGATAACTCCCTCATTCCGAACTCTCAATTTGGCTTCCGCTCACAACACTCCACTTGTCATGCTCTCTTAAAACTGACACATGATGTGACGACCCACCTCCAAAACCAATCCCCAACGGTATGTGTCTCCCTAGACATAGCTAAAGCATTCGACTGTGTCTGGATCGCAGGACTGTTATACAAACTTCATTCAATGTATGGATTAAACATCCACTCCACAAAACTTCTCGCTTCTTACCTCTCTGATAGAAAGTTCATGGTGAAAATAAACTCAACTCTATCGACACCTTATAGCATAACCGCAGGAGTTCCTCAAGGATCCATCCTCGGCCCACTACTATACCTTCTTTATACATCAGACGCACCGCAGCCACTGTTACCCAATACAACAATGCTCAACTATGCCGACGACACCTTAATTTATTCAAGCAACAAGCTTGTCAAGGAGGCAAGAAACTGTATTAACAGATATCTCCCAATCCTGTCAGCCTACTTTACCAAGTGGAGAATTCAACTAAATCCAACCAAAACTCAGCTCATAGTTTTTAAAGGCAGAAACGCGAGTTGTACAAACAACACTATTCGCTGCCATAATAAAATCAGAATTAAAATAAATAACAATATAATTAAACCCTCCAAAACCTTAAAGTATCTAGGTATAACCTTTACCAACAATCTGTCATTCTCCGCCCACATTAAAAATACGATTCGTAAAGCCACAATCCAACTGAACCTCTGCAGAAAAGTCATGTACAAACCGAATGGTCTCTCTCCCAAAGTTAAATCACTTATCTACAAACAGATAATCAGACCCACTCTCACATATGAATGCCCGATATGGTACCATATTACACCCGCCCAAATGGAGAAGCTACGCGTTTTCGAAAGGAAATGCTTCAGACTTATCACTGGCCTCAACCGACATCCTAACTCCCACAAATATTACAACAGTAGTTCGCTCTACTATGCCGCCAATATTGAACGTATAGATCGACGCTTCCTCGAGCTGTCCATCAAATTTATCGAAAATCTTCCCAATAATCCCAATCCGATAATAAATACGCTCACATCGACTCCGTCAGACAACCGAACTGCCTACCCGAACTGTCTCCACACCAGAACCCTCTTCACCTTTGGCAGGTTGGTCAACAACTCCAATGAGATTGTATACCACAATACTGAACTCTCACCTCACCAGTTTAAATATTGTAATATACAACCCTTCCCTAATATCTTGCGTTTCAACGACCAATCGGAAAGTGTTCCCCCAACCGATATCCCCGACTGATAGTACCCACCCTAACCCAAATCCTACCCATCGACCACTATACCTCCCGCCCCACCCTACTCTAACTTATTGTAATAATAATAGATTTAATAATTAGATAAGCTAGGCTAAGCTGAGTTAAGTTAAGTTAAGCAAATTAGTTATAGGTTAAGTAAATAATTATATCCTGGTTTTCCGACCTTTTCCAGGAAGCCCCACCTACTCCTATCTTGTCCACCCATGAAATATGTAACTTTATAATAATGTTTGAAAAATGTACTAGCAAGTATGTGTAAACGATTAAAGCTAAGCTAATTATAAGTTATCTGTATTACTTATTGTAACAAATCATTTATGGTCAATAAATACAGAAATGTAAAAAAAAAAAAAAAAAGTATTCTCACTTGTAATGAATAGCAAGTAAGGTTAACAAAATCTTGCCGACTGTATCACTAGGACTCCGATTTACTTGTAGTTAGGAAAAGAAAGCACCTTGCGACTCCTGACTTGACGGTGGATGTTAACTGACTGATTTCCGTCCAACCAGAACTCACGATCCGTAAGATAAACTAAAAGAACATAGATGTTCCGCGCGCACTCCCCGTTCCAAGCAACCCAGAGGTACAATCCCCGACGACCGCCTTACACTGCGCATTGCATAGTCACATCCTCATTTACCCCGGTCAACCACGCTGAGCATTCCTCAGGCTGCGAACCGCTGAATCATCGCCACCCCATGTCTAAGTCGAAGATATGTTACGCTCGCTGCTTACGCAAGCCATAGAACACACAGGTGTTCAAATGTAGTCGCTAAGTATGATACTCACTGGGTTTTTGCGACCAGCCAACGCGCATGCACACAAGTGTAAAACAAACACAGAGGATGATCAACGTGAGGCTGTTGTTGTGCAATCGTTGTATCAAGGGGGACGTCGGATGTTTATGCCATCGGCTACTGTGTACAGCGTTTCCGATGATCGTATATCCTTCGTTGGCAATACTTGGTGTTGCCCCCTTGCTTTGTATTCTTGTGCCGCCTGGTGTGTTTTCCCAAGTTGCCTGTCGCTCGGTTAAGCGACCGAGATGTTTGGAACTACAAAGAAAAGAAGAAGTATCTCCTGGATTGTGTGCGGCGGCACTCGACGAGAGATATGCGCGCCGAATTGATTTGGGCATGTATCGGTTGGTTGGTGACGCGCCCGAATTTCTTTCTTCAGGAGTATAATATGTTTTATGAAACCGTGCCTTTAGGGAAGTATCTGTTGGGTGCTGATGGATTTTACATCGGCAAAAATTATGCGTTAAGATACTTTAGGCGAGGTTTGCGCAAACAATGTACAGGTAAGTACTTGCTTTCAGGTTTATGCCTGCCCTAGTGGGGGTTTTATATGGGGTAATGGAAGGATGATAGGTGGCGTTCAAGGGAACCGTCACAGTGTCATCGTGCGTTAGTTTTAACAGAGCATGACAGGCAGGATGTTGTGAACGAAAGTCAAACAGGGAATTTGCGATAATAGTGTTGTCATTAGCAAATGAAAGGAGATTTCGATATATCTTGCATTCCAGTATCTTGCTTAATGTGTTTAATAACGATGTCGGACGATAGTTGTTGGGGTTGTTGGAAGGACTGGACTTATTCATAGGGACTATAACTGTGGTTTTCCAGTTATCTGGGAAATGTGATGCGTTAATTATGTGGTTGAGAAGAACGAGAATAGGGACTAGATTTGACGGGAGATTCTTTTGTAAAGAAGGTTTGGAATTCCATCTAAACCTGCCTACTTTTTGTTGTTGCGTGATGTTATAAATTCAGATAATCCGTTTGCTGTTAGGAATGACGCATTATCCTGAGGATGTGACGCTTAGTTTGTTCCGTTGAATTCCGCGATGAAAGGGGTGAAGGACGGGATCATTGTGCGTTAGATGTGGTCATGTACGGTAACTTGAAAATTGGAGACTGAGAGGGAGTCGTTTTGTTGATGGATTTTATAAAAGCTAGACAGTTTGCTATGTCAAGATCTGATTGGACTGCGTGATTGTTAGTAGGGTTCATAATATAATCGATTCGGGGTTTGTTTTTTCGACTCGTTAGTCTGTTGATATTTTTTGAATAAATTATATTTTTAAGATAGACGTGTAAGCCTGGTCGGCAAATTGTTTTAGTTGCCCATTTATCAGGGTAGTCAAGAGTTGGATTTGATTTTTAATAAAAGGTGAGTAACTGCTATGTACTTTTCATCTAATCGGTTTTTTTACGCGTAACAGTTTTGTAAGGATGTTGGGTAAAGGTTTTCCTAGGTGATTATGAGGGATAGATGTAGGTGTGTGGCTGAAGAGGGCATTTTTTAGTATTTGCTCTATCCTTAAGGCTGCTTGATCGATTTCAGCAGGGAGTGGGTTTGAAAACTCTGGCAAAGTATAGTCTGTAAAATTGCCAGCATTGTCCCTATTGACTCTTCTCCAGTTTGTTCTGGACAAATTCGGGATCGGATTGAATCAGTAGCTTGGTTCGAAGGTAGGGATTTGGACAGTGGTGTGGACGGACCCATGATGGGATGGAAATTCGAAGGATACTGTAGGAGGTTAGGTACGGATTGTAGGAAAAAATCGATTGTTGATTTAGTAGAATTGGAGATACGTGTTGGCTGTAATGGACAGTCCGCGTAAATATATGGGTGGAGTGGAAGGAATACTAGAAGTTGGCAACCGCATTTATTGCACTTAGTGTCGTTAAATGAAGTATGCCGAGCATTCCAGTCTCCTCCTATTATGAAAGGTGCAGGTAGAGACTGTTGGATTATCTCTGTGATGTCGGAACTAGGGAAGATTGGTTTCCGAGAAGGGTGAATGTATACGGACGACAGTACAAGCACTTTGTTGCTTTTGCAAAAGATTTTAATTGCCGTGTACTCAATATTATTTATATTGGTGAACCTAATTTCGGAAAATTGGAATTTCTTGTGTATTAGTATTCCAGTATTCCCACGGGGTCGAGTGGTTCGTGGATTAGAAACAAGTGAAGAATTAGGGATAGATACTTGGGAGTTTGGTTGAAGCCCCGTTTCCGAGAGGAGGAGGATATCTGGAGAAAACTTGTCAACGAACATCATCATCATCATCTACGGCACCACAACCGGGAGCCGGTCTTGGCCTTATTTAGAAAGTCCTGAGGCTTGTTAAATTTTCTATAATGATTTGTTTTTTCCGGGCAAGGTCATTAGTCTTGCGCCAGAGGCTCCCCGACGGGGAATCGAACCCCGGTCTCCCGCGTGACAGGCGGGTATACTAACCACTATACTATCGAGGAACTGTCAACGAACAATCGGAGGTATTGTTTGCGAATATTGGAATATATAGACTCTGCATTGAGGGAAATTATGGTTAAATTAGCCATTAAGGGACAGGATATGTGAAGTTATAAGAGATAAAATCTGACTTTTTTTTCTGTTTCTGAGCTGTGCTTCAGCGTGGGCAGCATCTTCTGTAAGCTACTTATGTATCCTGTGATATCCAGATTAAGATCGTTACAGTTGAATTTGTGATTTTTTGTCATGTTATGGGAATCCTTGACAACCTTAGCGTATGACATTCCTGGACTTGTAGGATATGTTGATTGAGGTGATGTTGTTTTGGTTGGTATTGGTTTGCTCGTGGCCATGTGTGTTGTTCGTCTTTGGAGAATTCTCCGCTTATGAGGGCATTGCGAGAAGTTGGCAGGGTGGGGCCCTCCACAGTTACAGCATGTCACTGTGATTTTCTTCGTTGTAATCGATCCATCGGGGTTTGTTGTTTGGATTGTTCTTGGTTCCATCCCAGGCGGGCTGACTTTACATTCTCCAGGTTGGTGTTGCTCTTCACACTTTACGCTTAGATGAGATGCGGCCGCCAAGTGTTCTGAGCCTTGGCATCTTTTGCAATGAAGGACGTTCTGTTTATGTGGTTCCTCAATCACAATTTTATGCTTGAATAGATATTTTATTTGTTTGAGCGGGGTGGGATCAGTTAGAGGAATTTGTATAATATGTAGGTGCAGAGTCTTGTTAGTCCGCATGTATGGCGTTTGGAAGTAGTCTAACCTCTTTATTTTCAGTTCCGGACAGATCCTGAATATTTTTGCTGCAAGTTCCTCATTGGTTCACGCTGGATCAATATGTCTTATTGTAGTGCTCTGAAAGGCCCTACCATCTCCTCCCCCTCACATACATCCAAATCCCAAAATCCTCAACACAAATTCAAAACACATTCATCTCAATTGAAAATTCGCGATAAACGAATCAAATGTTCGTTTATCGCCCTAGCACCCTACTCCCCATAATCATCCAACTAATCCAGAAATACGTTATCCCAATCGAGCAAAATTCCTGGTAAACGAATCAAATATTCGTTTATCATCCATATACATCAATTTCCCCAGATCCTCAAACAAAAGCAAACATGGTAAATTGAACCAGATGTTTAATTTTATACTCACGCTGATGTGTCCGAGAATTCGCCTAACCGAATTCTTATCTCAAAAAACAAAAATTAGTCCCCAGCCAAGTATCTTTTTCGAGATTCTACTCGCGGGGTCGGCTTTCTAGTCAGCCAAAAACTGAAGCCTGCCATCATCGGCTTTAATGCAATAAATGAAAGGCTATGCACTCTTCGCGTGCGAGGCAAATTTAAGAACATAACCCTCCTAAACGTTCACGGACCTACAGAGGAGTCCCCTGACGACGAAAAAGAAGAATACTATGAAAACGTCGAACGGGCTCTCAATGCCTGCCCAAGATACGATGTGAAAATCGTTCTTGGGGATTTGAATGCGAAAATACGTCGGGAGCCGGTTTTCAGGCACTACGCAGGTTCCCATAGTTTGCATGAGAACACTAATGACAATGGACTACGAGTCATCGAACTGGCAGCATCGAAAAACTTGGTCGTTGCGAGTACCAGGTTTCCGGGTAAAGATATCCACAAAGCCACCTGGGTATCACCTGATGGAGCCACTCGCAACCAAATTGACCACGTGTTGATAGATCGCCGCCACTCTTCGAGCCTGATGACGGTACGAACGTACCGAGGTGCCAACACAGTTGTACGAGGTGGTACAGTTTTCCGAGCGCGGATTGCCTTACGGAGATGTATTGCATCCACGGATCAGGTTCGAATCAACATGGCTGCCTTACGCAATGAGAACACCAGCAACACCTTTGGTCATGCGTTAAGACTCGCCCTCGAAGAGCTCGACGGAGGGAGGGTAAGTCCTGGGGCCAGAATGCCGGGCGTAGAAGAGAAATGGACACGCCTTAAGAATACTGTCATTAGTACTGCCAACTCCATCTTAGGCAGTAGTCGTAGAGATCGGAACGACTGGTTTGATGATGAGTGCAAACTAGCGACTGAACGTAAGAATGCTGCATACCGGGCAATGCAGCAGTCTCATAGGACGCGGGTACGCGAGGAGAAATACAAAGAGCTCAGAAGAACTGAAAAAAGACTTCATAGACAAAAGAAAAGTGCCTGGGAAAAAAATCTTGTCTGTGAAACAGAGAAAAGTAGAGAGCGAGGTCCGCACCAGGCGCGGAAGTTCTACCAAATAATCCGCAGTATGACGCGGTACACACCACGCTGCACTTACTGCAAGGATAAAGAGGGTAATCTTATCAGCGATCCTGAAGGCATTCTTTAATGAATTGCTAAATGGTCAGCTCACAGAAGAATTGGAGGCTCCACCAATGCAAGACCAAGACCAAATGCTGCCGCCACCAAGCATTGAGCAAACATTAAAACCCATTAGACAGCTCAAATCAAATTAAGCCCCTGGAGCTGATGGCATACCAGCTGAGCTGATCAAACAAGGAGGGACAGCGTTACATCACGCAATTCACGAGATCGTGGTGCACGTATGGGAGCAAGAGGAGATGCCGGAAGATTGGCGTCGTGGTATAATTTGCCCCATACATAAGAAGGGAGATATCACAATGTGCAGCAACTATAGGGGTATAACATTGCTGAGTACCGCCTGTAAGATACTCTCCACTATCCTACAAGACCGGATATCCCCATACGCTAAAGCCATCATTGGTCAATATCAGTGTGGCTTCATCCCAGGCAAATCAGCAATTGATCAGATATTCATCCTTAGGCAGGCGATGGAAAAATGTCTGGAATTTAAGATTCCACTATATCATCTGTTTATAGACTTCAAGGCCGCCTACGACAGCACAGCCAGGGTAGAACTATATAATGCCATGAGAGAATTCGGCATTCCAAATAAATTAATACGACTTTGTAGGTTGACCATGACCAACATAACTAGTCAAGTAAAAGTAGCGGGATTGCTGTCCAAACCAATAAACATCTATAATGGACTCCGACAAGGGGACGGTCTGGCCTGCCTCCTCTTCAACCTGGCGTTGGAGAACGCAATTCGTGACTCTGGCGTTACAACAAGATTGTCACCAAGTCCAGCCAGATACTTGCCTACGCAGATGACATCGACATCATCGGTAGAACCGAATCGGCGGTACAGGAATCCTTCACCCAGATCGAGCAGGCGGCACAAAAATTGGGACTGCGCATTAATGAGGAAAAACCAAGTACATGGTGGCAACTTCTGCGAAGAGAAGACTTAACGTTGGTCAAACTATCAGGGTTGTGGAGCACGAATTTGAAGTAGTGCAATCCTTTAACTACCTTGGGTTAATAGTATCAGCCGATAACAATATGGAAGAAGAAATACGCGAACGGCTGATTAAATCCAAGAAAGCCTACTATGGTCTATCAAGGCTCTTTAAATCCCGAAATTTATCCAGAACATCCAAGCTACTACTGTACAAGACCATGGTCTTACCAGTACTCATGTATGGATCCGAGACCTGGGTGCTTAATAAAAGGCACTCTGAACTCTTGGCCGCGTTCGAGAGAAAGGTCTTAAGGAGAATTGTTGGCCGCGTATGTGAGGGAGGACGATTCCGGAGACGCTACAACCATGAGTTGTACTCAATCTACCTTGAAGCTCATATTGTAAAAAAAATCAAGCTCGGTAGACTCCGGTGGGCGGGACACCTAGCTCGAATGAGCGAAGAGGACCCTGCCCGGAAAGTCCTTTGTGGCAGGATGTATGGAAGGAGAAAGCGCGGCAGACCTTGTCTGCGATGGAGGGATGGCGTAGACCAGGACGCCCAGAGCCTGGGAGTGCTAAACTGGATGACATCGGCTCGAAATCGGGACCGGTGGAGAGATTTGTTAAATAAGGCCAAGACCGGATCCCGGTTGTAGTGCCGATGATGATGATGACTCGCATTTTGATGCATTCGGATACAAGAACCCGATAAGATTTTGTATAAAAAGGTGATGAATTTTGTATTCAAAGATCAGTCTCAATTGGCGTCCGGTTGGAAAGGACGCCAAAAAATCTGATAAATTTAAAATACTAATTTAAAATAAAAAAGCAGTCATTAATAAAGGTAAACGTTTTCTTCTTGCACTAAATTCAACAATCGGTTGTCACACTTCCCGGAGGCCCCGGAAGCACTGTGACGACCGTAACGGGCCCCCACAGGAGCGGTCTAAAGAGCTCCCTCATCCTTTTCAGGACAAGGTGACACACTCCCTTAGAGAAGGACCATAACACTATGATGAAAGTCGCTGGTTTCAACTGTGTATGCTGGAAAGTGAAAAATTCAAGCTTATGTTGCGCAAGTTTTTCTACCGCTTTGTTCTGATCCGTTAAAGTGGTTGTTGTGATGGAAGTTGAAGCTCCTCTTGTGTTTGTGGTGAAATTGCAGTGGCCTAAGGTACTTTCGACCGTCCCGATTAGCTCCTTGATGTTTGTTATATTTTTAATGTAGTTGGGTGGTGGTCTTATATTTTTGGCTTCTGTGTTAAGCATTTGATTCCCGGCTGTCTTCTTTTCTTGAACAGCTGTGAATTACTGATTTACTTGGTTTATTTCTGACTTTCTGAATATTGGTGGACCAACTCCTTTCCAATCTGTTAAGATCTCTTTATTGGATGAGCAGCGTTTGACTGCTAAACGTGTACTCGCTCTGTTATTATTTGATCGATGTACTTCCAGAACCGAACTCTGCTCTGGACGAAGGGCGTTGTTGTCTTGCCCGGTACGATCGTTGTACTATCGTCAACTACCGTTTTTTTCATCTCATCTTGGTCATCTTGTGATAACCAGAATCACCCACATCCGTGAAGATGTTGGACTCGGTCTCGCGATATCTGAAAAGAAAAGACAAACAGGGGGGGTATCCAAGGATAGTGTGGACAGTGTTAGTCTAGGTGTTCTCTAACTACTTTTATAGCGGGATGGTGGGAAAGAAAGCATACAAGACCGGTAGGTCTTGGGTGCAGTAGTAAACGCAGATCACATCTTTGGCATCTAATGATCTGCGCTTTGGTCGGTATGTGCGTGTTTGTGCCGTCTTGTACTGTGCGTCCGTGTGTGTGTGGTTTGTTGACAGTAGACCCTATGGGATGGATCCAGGAATCCTCTATTATTGAGGGCAATGTTGTTGGGAAGGGTGCTTTCTTCAGTTTTGTACTGAAGAAGAAATTGTGGTGGTTTGATCCGAAGAGATCGAGAGAGGGAAGGGTCAAGAACGCAAGAGTCCCGTACACGTAGGTTCTCGCTATTCTGAATGTTTTCGAGGTACTTGTATGCTAATTGAAGCAAGTACTCGTCGATAGGGGTAATGGAGGCGCCTTCGTACAGGTGAGAGTTGGGGTAATGACGACCGTCAGGCCTTCTAGAATGATTGGTGCATCTTCTGAGGAGTTTCCTTTCGAAAACTCGAAGTCTTTCCATTTGAGCCGAAAATATGCAGGACCATATGGAAAAGGTGTACGATATTCCAGATCGGATTAGCTGCTTATAGCAGAGAAGCTTAACTTTGGTGTCAACTTTGTTGCTCCACTTCAAGATGTTGTGCAGTTGCTTAGACCGACCGAGGCCCCTTTGAAGAATGTGGGTCACATGTTTGATGAAATTCATTTTTGGGGTATAAGTGACACCAAGATATTTCATCCTGTCCTGTGGTCTAATCGTAGTATCTCCCATTTTTATTCGAATATTCTGTGAATATCGAGAAGTAGGTTGGAAGTGTTTACTACTCAGAATTATAGCTAATTTTCCATAGAGTGTAATACTGATACAGTTCGTCCAGATGACGGTTGAGTCGGTTTGTTGCGAGTTTAGGGCTTTTGGATGACGTGTAAGCTAGGACATCATCCGCATAGCAAATCTGGTTTACTCTACCATCCACAGGGCGAGGAATATCTGAGGTGTAGATATTAAATTAGATGGGGCCTAGAATGGAGCCCTGTGGTACGCCTGCAGCGGCGTGAAAAGTTCGGGAAAGCTTTCCATTCACTCTAACTTGGAAGGTTCTGTTTCGAACGAACTGGTAGATGATACTACATAGCGTTCTACTGGGGCCAGTATTCAATAATTTAAAAGCGAGACCTTCGATCCAAGTCGTGTCAAAAGCTTTTTCAATGTCCAGGCCCACCACAATGGTGGGTTCCTATTAAAGAGCCGCACGCAGACGTGGTTTTGAAATATGTTGAGAGCCATAGTGGTGCTGTGCGCTCTTCGAAATCCAAATTGGAAATCAGGTATTAGGTGTCTGGCACTGACAAAGTTATTTAGTTTCTCGTATATGAATTTTTCAGATATTTTGCTGATGCAAGTGGGAAGCGAGATAGGGCGAAAACTTGAGGGGTGATACGTTTGTTTCCTAACTTTTGCTATTGGACAAATAATAGCGTGCCTCCAAGCTTGGGGAAAGTACCCCATGTTGTAAGCATGCTTGAACAGAATGGAGAGCTTTATAAAGAATAAGGCAGAAACCCTTCGCAACGAGTGGTATGACATGTTGTCAATACCGGGTGACTTTTTAGGGTTTCGAGATTTAACCAGGCTCTGTCGGGTATTTGGTGCGATGAAACCGTGACCATTATCACGTGTGTCATTGATGTATGCACTGTTAGTTGGGTTAAAGACAACAATTCGCTCATTGAAGTCGTCCAACTTACTGTGGACCTCTGAACTAATGATCGCATTAGTATCCGGGTCGCCATCTTGGAGAGTAAGTTTGTGATTGTTTTCGAAGGTCTCTCCAATGATATTTGCTTTATTGGTGTCGTTATTAACAACAACACCATTGCGTATAATTGGCCCAGTGATAAGGGAAGTGCCAAATATCTTTTTAACATTTTTATAAACGTTCTGGTCCATCTGAATACCCTTCAGCTTGTTTTCCAATTGTCGGGTACGATTGTTTTGAATTCTCTGTTTTATCAGTGTACCAATATTGTGAATAATGGATCGCAATAATGGCTCCCTTTGCGTAAAGCGGTGATGATATCCCATTCTGCAGAGCTTTTTACGCTCCCGGATGAGACGAAGAGTGATGTCGTCATGGGGAATCTGATAGGTCTTTTCAAGTTTGTACTTCGGGACATGAGTCTCCGAAGTTTCAACTAGAATCTCGTGAAGTCGTTTTGCAGCGTTGTTTATCTCAACCGTCGTTAGGTTCCTGTTAGTGGGAAGAGAGAATTGGTGGAGTTTATCGTTCAATGTAATATTGAAGTTGTCCCAATTTGTCCACCCATAATCGGGTATGTATCTGATATGAGCCCGGGATGCTCGATAGCCACGAATGAATGTGGTCACAGCATTGTGGTCAAATACACCCGCTGAAACTTGAGGTGGAGTGATTTGTGGAAGTAAGTCTTTGGACACAAAAAATATGTCCAGGATTGAGTAACCTCGAGTACCAACCGTAGGCGCGACTATTTCGAAGTTGAGGTCATAGGTGGTTTCGGTGTACCATCGGTACAGTTTTATGCCATTTGGGCAAGAAACAGAGTTGTTCCAGTGGGGATGTCTAGAATTAAAATCACCGCCTATGATGAAGGGTGTATGCCCCGAGGTCCTTATTAATTTGCCGATACCTTCGGGATTAATGGGGCCATTATTGGTTTTATGCGAGTGGTATACGGAATATATATTCACTCTACCATTATTAGTCAGATGCAGTTCAACCCCAGACACCTCTATTGACTCAAAGTGTGGGAGGTCAATAGCTTCATGGCGAAGTCCGCTATTAACCAGTATACAAGTGCCACCTCCGTTGATGGTGGGACCGCCAGTGAGGGTTCGATCTCTTCGAATCATGGAGAAGTTCGGGAATACGGGACGGTGACATGGATGCAACCTAGTTTCGGTTACAAGTACCACGTCCTCCCGGTTTTCCTTTATGAAGTCAGAGACTATCATACGCTTGGAATGTGAAACAAGGGAGTTGACATTTATGAGGATAACTTTAACTTTGGAATCCATTGTGGAGCGTATGTCTTGCATATGCAGTGAAAAGGGGTGCCTCCCTCTCAGCCTCGGTTGATAGTTTCTCATATCGGGGTCGAATATCTTCAATCAAGCGGGAGAAACTAAGTAGTATTGAAGATTGCCCCCTCGGAGGCTTTTGCACCACCGCTTGAATTTGAGGCGTCGTGTTGGCCTTTACCAGGGCCCGCTTAGGGACTTGAATATGTTTTTGAGGGGGAGGAGTTGGAAGAGTTTTTATATTCTTTGCCTGCTGTCCCCTAAGCATGTCGGCAAATGTGAATTCATTTTGGATAAGGTTTTGTTTGGCCTGTTTTCCGAAGTCTGACTTGGCTGTTTGCTTAGCTCGAGTCTCCTTCGATCTTCGTATAATTTCCTTATATTTAGGACAATTTCTGTAACTAGCCGGATGCCCTTTGTTGCCGCAGTTGCACCAAGTTGGCAGTGTTATTTCATCCTGCACATTTGTTGTGGGATCGTATTTGGCTAGCGGTAGTTCGCACTTGACAATAACGTGGGGTTTTCCGCAACGAACGCAACGGCGACTCATGTTGCAGTTTCGGGAGACATGCCCGAAACGTTGGCTACGTCTGCATTGAGGTATTTCTCTGTTATGGAATACCTCGAAGACAACTGGCTGATGCAAGATTGGAAGCGACTTTGGCCGTATTATGGAATCTATGTCGGTTCCTGGGGCAAGGTGAAGCTGCCACATGTTCAGCTTGCTGTATTTTTGCGGTCTGATGTTCACAAACCGCTGTGGGGGAGAGAATTTTTTGACGTCAATGAATTTGACGTTTGGAAATGTTGCCTCAAGAGCAGTCACGATGTCGTCCTTTTCCCAAGAGGCAGCGACTCGTTTTAAGAGGATTGTCCTCGACTTTTCGTCGGCCGGAGTGAAGGTGTAATAATTCACCTCCTTGGCCTCAAGGTTGTCGTTAACCTTGCGATAGGTTTCCCTATCGTAGGCTATGATTTTGTTTAGGGATGGGCTTAAGGTCTTTGCCTTGAAGTTAGAAATCCCTAGCCGGTTCATGTCACCGACGTAATTTTTTAAATTCAGCTCTCGTGCAAAGACCCCGGGTTGCTGTTTCTTCTCAGAAACAGGTGGACTGTCCCTGACCTCTGGCTGAACAGTGTTGGGAACACAAGCAGCCTTTGGTTTTGGGTTAATTACCGGAGTTGGCCTCGGTGGGCAAGGCTCCCGCGGAGGTACGACTTTCACATGAGTTGGAGTTATCGCAGGGTTCGACAACTGTTTGGGGATAGCTGATGATGATGATACGGGGTGGTGTTGGCGGGCAGCCGGTGGCCATACGCTTATTGGAGGGTCCTCCTTCGTAGCTTATTATTGGAAGTGGTGTTTTCTGCTTTGGGACCCTCCATGAGTTTGGGGTCGGGGTACGTGAGTCACCGTCGTCCATTGAGCCGTCAGAACTCTCGGTGACACTCTCCAACTCGGGCTCGAGCTCCGATTCCGAATCAGAAGCCCCCGAACTGGCACTGGACGGGAATGCGGGTGGTGCGGCTTCCAGCCGCGACAATTTATCCTTCAAGACGGCGTTCTCAGCCTTGAGAGCCTCGAGGTCTTCCCTTAATGTTTTTATGAGAGCCATCATGCCCTGATCGGGCTGATGGCCCACACCACGAGAAGAGCAGGCGTCCATCTATTGCGAGTACGTAAACATCGAGCACGAAAAAGAAATAGAAACGCATGGGGCGCAAGGAAAAGAAAAGAGGAACAAACAAAAACCAAGAAGGGAAAACAGACTTAATTAACCTATATTGGGGAATTAAAAGAGTTAATTAATTAATAATGAATAAAATTAAAATAAATAACAAAATATAAATTAAATTATATAAATGTGCAAACCAGTCTCCACGTCCTGTTCCTTCACCCACTCGCAAAGTTCAGAATCGCTTTCACAACCATTTTTTTTTTTTTTTTTTTTTTTTTTTGAATAAATTTAAATTAATTAACACGTCTGTATTGTATAAAATCGCGACTGTTGTTATGATTGATTTTGTCTACATCTGTTTTTTATATACATTTCTTGTCTGCTATGCAGATGTTCTTATCTTGTGTGTGACTCATATCTGTAAGATGTGAGTCATAGGCTAGGTTTCTGTTGCTGTGTACATTTTCTTTATGTTACCTATAGTTTTGTATTGTCTATGAATCATGGTTACTTTCTACGTTATCTTATATTGGTAATAGGGTATGTTATCTATAGGTTTTGTGTGTTGTAAGGGTCATGGGCTGGGATTGTGTTAAATCGCGCTAGGTAAATTAACATCAGAGTCGGGTGGATTACCAGCGGTTAGTGGGGATGTCGCGCTTGCTGCATGTAATGCAGTTGTTTTTATAGGTATTGTTGCTTTATCTGTAAGCTACTCATGTCTTGTTGGAAGGCTTTTAAAGATATTTGAATTTAGTGAAGAGATTTCGAGTTGTACGTTGGTATTTGCTTGCATTGTGTCTCGGTTACGAACAGCGTATATAGTGCTGTTCGGAGATTTTAGTACGAAGCGGTCCGCCAGGTCAGCCAAATTTTCAAGGTTAAGGTTGGGTGACATGAAATGGAAATATTGTTGTATCAGCTGTGGAAGGTGCTCTTTTCACGATCATGCAGGTCTTCGTCTGTGATTCCTTCTCTGGCCAATCTGCGCATTTCTTGGAGAAGTTTCTGAGGTCTCTTGTCATCGCGGTTCATCTCTTTCATTAGATTGCGTATCTGGACCTGTCGGGTATGATAGAAGCGATTTAGTACGACCATTTTCATGTTTGATACTTGTCCTGAGTAGGTGATCTGTTGATGATGTCCAAAGGTGCTGGGGTACTGCGATGATAAGTGACTTGAGGATCTGATGGTATTTTTGGTTGCTACTGGTGATGCGATTTGCTGTGAAATCTGCTTCCGCAAAGGCGAACTACCTCTCAGGCGCATCAGATGCGAACTGAGTTACAATAGGTTGAGACTGATAGCATAGAAATAACCTGCTTGAAGGTTATTACCTGCTATTAATGTGTGATTTCCTTCTAAATTTGCCGTTGTGTGGGCTTAAGGAATCTGTTATAGGCTGCCGACTTGTGGTGCCGTCATATTTCACCTTTGAAAACCAGCCATTCTGTGATCAACCCGTTGAGATCCTGGCACGTCGATGAGGGTTTTTTTGGAGCTGGAAGTTGTTGAAAGATGGGCTGCCGTGCGGGAGAGATATGTTCCGGATGTTTGGGAGTCTCGTCCCGGCCGTGGAGAACTCTTTATTATTATTATTATTTTTTTTTTTTTGGTTTAAAATACACATTTATTATACAATAAATTTACAGATTTTACTTAAATTTATAGATTTTAGATAGGTCCTATTCACATTTATTCTTCTTATATTAACCTACTAGCTCTTCGCAGGTACTCTAAATTGTATAATATGCCTCTTTTGTTTTGTTTTGATTTTCGGCGTACAATAACTTCGTTTTAATTAACATAGCGTGGAAAAGTCTTATTGTGATCTATGATTTATTTATTTATTTACTTGTGAGAAGTCCGCTGAATGTCCCCGTGCCTTTCTGGCTAACGACTTAAAGGGCCTTTTTATGACGCGTTTATGCCACGATACATTCCCACAGACCGTGACGCCGAGCAATTTCAAGATTTCCCCAGATTCAAGGGCCTGGCCATTCATCATCACCCGTGGAACCGATGATCCACTTTTCTTTGTGAATGTTATACACTGCGTCTGCGCTGCATTGAACTCGACGGCATTGGCTTTTCCACACTGCAGGACTTTATCCAGATCCTGATTCAGAGAGTCAATCTGTCTACATCTCAGCTGGTGCGACGTTGATGAAAAGGAGGAAACAAACATACTATCATCCACAAAACAGGAAACTTTGTTATCCGTTGTCTCCAACAAATGACTTATGTGAAGCAAAACCAAGATTGGAGCCAAAATAGAACCTTCAGGCACTCCAGAATTAACAGGATACAGATCCGATCCACAATAACCCAGATCGATCATTTTTAAGGAAGCTCTTCGTCCAGTCGCAAAGCTGCTGCGAAAGTTCAAACTCTGTTTTAGTTCATAAAATTATTAAAGAGCCGTTATATATACCTAAATAAAAGCTAACGTTGGTCAAACTATCAGGGTAGCGGAGCACGAATTTGAAGTAGTGCACTCCTTTAATTACCCTGGGTCAATAGTGTCAGCCGGTTACAATATGGAAGAAGAAATACGCGAACGGCTGATCAAATCGAACAAAGCCCACTATGGTCTATCAAGGCTCTTTAAATCCCAAAATGTATCCAGAACATCCAAGCTATAACTGTACAAGGCCATGGTCTTACCAGTACTCATATATAGATCCGAGATCTGGGTGGTCAAAAAAAGGTAGTCTGAGCTCTCAGCCACGTTCGAGAGTGAGGTCTTAAGGAGATTTGTTGGCTCCGTATGTGGGGGAGGACGATTGCGGAGACGCTACAGCCATGAGTTGTACGCGGTCTACCGTGAAGTTGATGTTGTAAGAAAAATCAAGCTCGGTAGACTCCGGTGTGCGGGATACCTAGCTTGAATGGCGTTTGTGGCAGGATGTATGGAAGGAGACTGTGCGGCAGACTTTGTCTGCGATAGAGGGATGGCGTAGACCAACACACCCACAGCCTGGGAGTGCGAAGCTGGATGATATCGGTTCGAAATCGGGACCGGTGGAGAGACTTGTTAAATAAGGCCAAGACCAGATCCCGGTTGTAGTGTCGATGATGCAGACGTCATATACGCCAATATATTTTGTTCTGTTAGCTTTTCGAAAAATGTAACCAAAGGTTACTAAAAATATCAGAGTTGATAAATTAAACTATTTTGATCATCTGTGATGTTTCACCAAACCAGTTATTATTTCAGCCATCAGTATGTTTTCTGTATCTTTCTTGTTATTAATATTGTACCGTTTCCACTAGATACAGATTTCTATACAATATTAAAATTTATCTGAATTTGCTAGGGGCACCCCAAATGTTGTTAAACATGATAGATATTTTGTTCCGTTATTACATGTATCAACGCCGTAGAGGCGCAAGTATGGCGCCAGGTCATCGAAAATGTATACAGACCGAACAATGTCTGCCTCCACAACGGTGGTCGATATTTTGTCCAACTCCTAATTGTAAAAGTCTCGCTATTTTATTTAATGTTTTCATTGTATGGGTCTTAAGGGGCATCCTATTTTAAAGAAGAAAGAACACGAATTGGAAGAGCTATACCGCAAACCCACAATAGTGAGAGTAATCAAGTCGCGAAGATTAAGATGGGCCGGACACGTGGCGCGAATGGGCAACGATAGGACCGTGCATAGAATTCTTGACGGTAAACCAACGGTAAAGAGACCGAGAGGACGGCTGCGACGGAGATGGGAGGAAACGTGAGGTTGGACCTCAAAGAGATCGGATCGGCTGGTCAAGCGTGGAGGGAGAGTGCACAGGACAGGGAACGATAGCAGAGTCGAGTCGGTGAGGTTATGAACTTCCGGGTTCCTACAGGCCAATAAATAGTAAATAGTATAGTAATAGTCGCCGAAAGAAAACTGTTTTATATTAAAGACAGATATATAATTACTTTAACCCACAGATTAACAGTAACTTTCATATAGTAGTTTTGTAGTTTGTTTCATATAGTAGTTCATCGTGGTTTCGATTACCATTGCGCTTCAAAGAAGAAAAGACCCCACCATTTTTGTTTAATTTGTTGGAACGACGCATCTTGTTGGCAATTTGATTACGACAAATTTTATTTTCAAAAACAATCATCTTTGGTTTTCACTCTTAGGTTCCCCTATTAGACTTCTGTGCCGAGCTCAAAGATATGTGTTAATCAAATAGGGAATGTGTTCACAATTCAAGCATGTAAACTCAACTAGTGTTCTCCAATGAATATCCAAGTCAAAGAACATTACTTAATCTAGTACATTCACTCTGAGCATATATTATGTATAATGTTCTCTAACAGCGGTGCCGTAATTGATGCCTATGCGGCATCTCCATCTGTATCGTATAGCAGTACGCATCTTTCCATCAAAACTTAACAAACTGGCAATAGTCTGACAAGATTCTGTCTCAAGGATTATTGGCCAACTGAGAACCGCTGTCTTAAAAAGTGGTTTGCATTTAAGAAAATCTCTTCCTTACACTAATACTTTTTTTACGAACGAGTAACACTGCAAATGAGACGTCGTAATTTTTCCTTCACTTCCTTGGATACTTTGGATACAGACTATCTTGCATCCTTTGATGTCGTGCACACAAATCACTGTCAAACGAAAGGAAGAGTTTATAGTTTCCGTTCTAAGTGGAATGGCATGTCATCGCCTTATGATGGGGAAGTCGTCAGTTCATCAATGCTCATCCCGCTCACCACATTATCCCTTAGGGACTCATGACCTTTAAGACACGTAAAAATGATATTTTATGATTTAATACTTCAACCTTTCTGCAAGATTGATAAACGTAAAAGCGTTTTGCATGTTTCATGCACACTTTATTATAGAAGCTTCTAGGTACTATGCGAGTGTTCAACCCGAGAGTGCAATTGCTTGTTTTTGGAACTAATATCTACGGCTTTTAAAGTACATATTGCAGAGATGGATGTAAAAGTCACCAGACTTATATTTAGATATTTTCGACGGGAAAACTATTGCCAACTCGTTTTTGTTTCGCATCCGATTAGGGAAGGCAGGGAAAAAGCTTAGCTATCCATTGTCTATTTTCCAATGAACAGAGAGGAAATACTACAAAAATAATGAAGTAACACGATGGTAATACAAAAAGTGTCATGACAGCAGTGCTGTCAATTAACCGACCTAGGTAAAGTATTTATTTCTGTTCCCTGAACTTACCTAAATATTCTATTCGAGTAGTCCAATACCTCAGTTTGACAACTAGTTGATCCACTCAACTAACGATTTTAAGATAACATATATGGGACAGTACATTAAAACACTGCCTCAAAAACCACCGAATTTGGAAGTAGTGCCCTGTGTTAAATCTCTTCTGTGTTAACATCGCTTCGCCATATATTCAAGATAATTTTGAACATCTTAGAAAATATACAAAAACATTTAGGAGCCCTAGAACGTCGTGTCTTGTAAGCAAATTGGATAATTTAGGACTTTAACGACATTTGTGTATTCAGACAGTATTGACCAAACATCACCACTGCAGTATCGCATTTATTTGTCAGCGATAGGCATAAGAAAATATGTGGCACTGACAGTTCTTCATTTTTTGTTTTTATTTCAAGTATATTTGTTTTATTTTGTTTTTTTTTTTTCTCTTATATTTATCTTACCTGCTAGACAAAAAGTGCTTAAATTCTAGCTTATTTAAATTATATTCTAACTTACTGGTCCCCTATGGACGCTCTGAGCTAAACTTGGGGTAACTATTCTTATGTATTATTGCCTTTCGGCTTTGTTTCTTTTACACTCATTGCGATCTTCATTAATAACTTCCCAAAACAAAGACAATTCAGAACAAACGAAAAAACGTTTTTTTTTTCTTTTGCTCAGTTAAACATCATCATCATCATCGGCACTACAACCGGGATCCGGTTTTGGCCTTATATAGCAAGTCTCTCCACCGCTATCCGGCCCATATCCGAGACTTGTTAAATTGTCCATAATAATTTGTTTTTCCGGGCAAAGTCATTAGGCTTGCACCATAGTTAAACATATTTCACTAAATTAACCCAATTTTGTTTATATTATTTTTTAAACTTACCTCACACTACCCTAACCTAAGAAAAGCTGAATCTATGTAAGCTTGCCATTGTTTTGTGATGTTATTGACTATGCTCATTTCGGATGACAGATCTGTAGCGTTCTACCAACGCACAATTTCACCCAGGTAGGGTTCCTACCCTTCAAGGAACATACCTACCCTGAAAACGTTACACGCGGCCACAGATGCGTGCCGTTAATTCCGCTAGTGCCCTGAAACATTTGGCCAACGTTGAACCCGACACGAAAAAGCAAGGAACTGAACGTACCAAAGCTTTCAATGTCAAGCTCAACAATTCGAATATGGCATACCTGGAACAAAGGAAAACATTAATTCATCCTATCCCCAAAGACTGAAATGCGCCGCACTCCAGCACTGCACAATCGGAAATCCTGAACATCTACACGATGTTACAAGGAATTGCTATCGTCAGCAAATTAGCCGACCAACGGATGCACGTGCGGGTGGTCTGTCACAACGACCATCAAATCCATCGGCAAACAAAAGAAACGGCAACTTCATGCAATAAAGCATATCGCCTATCCGCTACCAAATTGTAGACAACCGTAATTATCTCAACGAGATAATTCGAAAAATGTATGAGGTTTAAAACCTACAAAGGAACTATTCCGAAACCACGGTTCCTTTTTTGTATTTCACGCCTATTAGAAAGACCTAATGGATTGTTAGCTTTAACCGATAGAAGTTAAACAAAACCCATGGACCGTACGTCCATTCAAATTGCACGATACCCGTCGGCCTGCCAGATGTGCTATGCAAATAGAGGCGGCACTCTATCGATGGCCGTCGAAATGAAATTCGATCACCACCACCGAGGGTGATAATGATGTATGATGATGACCGAGTTTCTCGTTTCAGCAAAATAGGAAATTATCCCTGGGATAAAATAGCAAGCTGTTAACAGAGATTTTGGGAATTCTGTTGGGAGATCGAATAGGGAAATTTCTCCTGTACGGATACAGATACCAGTTTTGAATCGGGATATCTTTTTGGGCAGACAGTTAGTCCCATTTTGATCGTCAACGCGACGAGAAGTCCAGTTAGAGAACCCCACCGAGGAGGTATCCGCGGTCCGGGAAAACAAAAAAGTGAAGTTTAAGGGTGTTGAGTAGTAACGTCAGGTTTTTTTTTTTTTTTTTTGGTTTCGATAGGAAGGTGGAAATCTTCAAAAGATACCTCTTGACCGATCCAGAGGCATACCGGGTTCTTACCGACTAAAACCACCTCCTGCCAGGCTCATATTCCCGTTGATCCCCGCGGAACTTTTTTTTAGATATTCCATCGTGGGGCGGGACGGAGTTTACCTGTTACTCTGCTCGTCGCGTCGCAACTGCTGCATCATTTCACAGAGAATACCATTCGTTACGGACCATGCATGCTTGTCTTGAACTGTGTCGGAGTAACTGTCCGTCTCATATGTCTCTCCAAAATCATTCGTGTGGTTTCGAATCTCACGCACTCTGTGAGTACGTGTTCCTCATTTTCTACTTTGCCTTCGCAATACAAGCAGTATGAGTGATTCACATGCTTATACTTGTACAAGCACTGCCGAAAGCATCCATGTCCTGATATTAGCTGAGTCAGGTGGTAATTCAGCTCGCCATGTTTTCTTTTCACCCATGTTTCTATATCAGGTATCATGGTGTGGATCCATCTTCCTTTGGTGGAAGAATCCCACCTTCGTTGCCATTCTCTTAGGGTTGAGAGCTCTAATTGTGACCGCATTCTCCGACGATTCTCTTGAGAGACCTTATGCAATGCAACGTTTTCTTTAACTGCAATGTCAGGTGGCGTCCTCCCGGCCAGACTATTTATAGTGAGGTGTGATTGCATTTGTAAAGAAAATACATATACGTTCCGATTGTGTAAAGTCGTTGTGAGAACAAAACGAAAAAAAAAAAATGCGTGTATTAAATCCTTAAACATTTACAACAAGTAATACAAAAATAAAACAAAACAGTTCGCAGTGTTTCATTTGTGTGATCGTCTCCGTTTTCCATATACCCGTCCAAGGAGAGATATAAAACGCCAAAGGTCTTTAGTTGCCATTCAACCACCAGAACTGCTGGCGTTGTTTCTTAACCTCCCTTTGATCTCTGTGAGTTGTTGCCCTAATGTACCGCAGACACTGATGATGATGATGATGATGAATAACGCATTTATTGTACAATAATTTAACAAATCTTGACTTAGGACTAAATGCTAAATCCTATTTTACAATCTTTTCTTATTCTTAAAATAATTTACTGGCTCTACACGAGCACTCTAAGTTACACGATACAAGTTTATGTAATGCCTTTCGGCGTACAATAATGTTTTTATATTTTTATATATTTCCTGAAAGAAGTTCTCTTATTTTTTTTTTTGAAATCTTGAAATCCATCGGGTTCTACCCGCACAGGTTCGAATCCTGTCCGCAGCGTTGTTGTGTACCGCAGACACTCTTCATCTGTGTGTGCGATTTCCCGGCAATAATCTATCCGTTTATCTACGGTCGATCGACGCAATCAACGGTGTTCCGGATTCGTCCTGAATGAGGCCGATCATATCAAGGTTAGAAAAGCCTCTGGTGGAACAAATCCATTGCGACAAACTCTCTCATTAAACGTCATATTTGGGTAATAGGCCACGAAAATTAAATCGTTGGATAAACTCGTTGCTCTCCCAACATGTGTTCTGATTAATTTGATTGTAAAATTACATATCCTGTTTATGTTGTAAATATGAAGAAGAGGCAGGACATGGGGACTCACAAAACGAGAAGAAAACATATTCCGCGTATTTGAGAATACAGTTTTAAGAAGTATATTTGGCAGTGAATATGACGAAAAGGCAGGACAATGGAGGAAACTCTACAACCACGAATTGGAAGAGCTATACTGCAAACCTACAACAATGAGAGTCATCAGGTCGCGAAGATTAACATGGACCGGACTTGTGGCAAGAATGGGCAACGATAGGACCGTGCATAGAATTCTTGACGGCAAACCAATGGGAAAGAGACCGATAGGACGGCCGCGACGGGGATGGTAGGACAAGCTTAGGTTTGACAAATATTTTATTTTTGTTTCTAGCCAAACCTCTTCTGTCGCTTGCAAGACGATTTCAGTGTTTTTTCTTACAGTTTGTAGGTTGTCGCCCAAAATGGCGATGTTATCCGTATATGTGAGCACTTGTGTGACCCCGTTCAGGGATGATCCGGCCATGTTGTCGTTTGTACCTTTCTGATGACATACTCGAGCACAACGTTAAAAAGACACGGTGAGAGGCCATCGCCCTGTTTTAGTCCGTCCCGGATTTCAAATGGTTCTGAGAGGTGGTTTTGTGGGGGGCAAAGTCGTGGCACCGACATGGGCGCAGAGTTCTACTCCGTCCCCACAACTTACGCTAAAGTTCCACCAAGTAAAACGTCGAAGGAAAAGAACTAAACACCGCCACGTTTGTCCACAACCGGGAGTAAGGGGAAAACACAGTCCACCGAGGAAATCGAATGAAATTCACTGTTTTAAAAGTATTTATTTTATTGGATGGATGAAGTTTAATTGGCCTTTTAATATTAACACACTATTTTAATTAAGTTTCCGGGTTGCACTATTTAGTTGAGCTTCAAATCTAAAAAAATTACACCGAAGTTAAACGGACGCACAGAAACAACATATAGGACGTTAAACTTATTTTGATCAAAAAACAAACGCGCTTTCTCGACTCGACCGGTTTACGACTCGGGGGGGATATTCACGTCTCCGTGCGCACCGGAGAGCGGGAGTTCGTGCGACCTGCGCGGTCAGCAGATGAAATTCGACTCAACGATATTCAATCGTTTGGGGTGAGTTTTCCCCAGAGAGAAAGCATTTCTTTCGTGGTGAAAACAAGGAAGAAAGACTTGGCAATGTATGTGTACGTGTGAGCGAAGATCACATTGGTTTTTTTCATACACAAGGCCATGGGAATGAACTTAAAACAAAGAAAGGAAAAAGGGATCGTGGAGATCTTTGTTTATGTGAGAAGGTTACTGGGAAACGAATCCAGAACTATGTCGGATAAAAGGAATTTATGGCCTTAGAGTTTAACTGAGTAAACAAGTTGCAACTCATTAGATGGTAGGTGCATTTGGGGTACTAGAATGATTGAATTGTTTGCGTATCGCCAAAATACGCGGTCTTTTGTTTATTCATGGTGCGAGTTAGTGAAATAGTCTCAACGTGGATGATGCTAATTACATGCAGCTGCTGTTGGACTATTTATCGCTGGCAAAAAGGGTCGACATCCGATGTGTGCATAGATAGTTTTTATGTACACATATTGAGGCTGGGTTTAGCCAACCCAAGGGTAAGATTCCCTGACTTGCGGTCGTATGATATTCGAACCGATGAATTTTATTACAGGGAATTTATGATAAGGTAAGAAAGAACTCTTGCAGGAATTGAAAAGATATGAATTCTTTTTAGATTATACCTTAGATAATCCTAGATGCATAAAGCATTTAAGGTGCTGATGCGCGATTGCATTAGCAAAATTATGTGATTGGATGGAAGTTATGGGTTTTTTTTTAGGTAAGTGAACTGTGGGATTTGGCGGAACCGCCACCGTTTTCTATTCTAAATCGCCCTTTGCTTTCGTTTATGCAGACGGGACTCCCAGCGCTACTACAATATGGTAGAGTCTTTGCCTTGCGACTGAGTCATAAGCTTTTTGAAGTCAACGAACAGTTGGTGACCCGTCTCTCTGTATTCCCACTTCTTTTCCAGCAGTTGCCTTACTGTGAACATTTGGTCGCTCGTTTACCGGTGCCTAGGGAATCCGCACTGGTAGTCTCCCAGTATTTCTTCTGCGTACGGTGTGATTCTCACCAGTATGATATTTGTTAATATTTTGTATGTGGTTGGGAGCAATGATATTCATTTGTAGTTTTCGCAGTCAGATCTGTCGGGGTCGACTATTGAGGTTTTCCATTTTTCCGTACTGACTTCCTTATCCCATATTGCTTTAATCAGTTGGTGGATCTTTCGAGCGGTTGCCTCTCCTCGATGCTTCACAAGCTCTGCCGGTATGCAGTCGACTCCGGGAGCCTTGTTGTTTTTCATTCGATTTATTGCGTCTACAACTTCGTTGAAAGGGGTCTCTGAGATCTGAGGCTCGGCTGCATGTACATCTGATGCGTTTATTTGCGGTTGACGGATGTGCGCATTAAGCAGGTTTTCAAAGCATTGCTTCCAATTTATCTCGATACTGTTTGTTTCTGTGACCAGATGGCAGTTTGTGTCTCGAATTATTTTGGCTCTCCTGCGGTAGCCATTTCTAATTGAATTTATGCCGGCATATATTCCTCTGACATTCTCTGCTTTGTAATTTTCTAGGATGTTTTCGATCCAAGTCTTCTCCCATTCGCGTTTTTTGCGTTTGAAAACGTCAAGGATATTCGAGCGGTGTCTTCTGTCTATGAGAAAGCGGTCTATTTGGTTATGTGCTACGCCGTGGGGTGATATCCATGTGGCTTTATGAATTTGCTTGTGCTTGAACATCGTGTTTTTCACTACAAGATCTTTTGACGCTACGAACGTGATAATTCGAAATCCATTATCATTTGAAACCTCGTGTAGGCTTTCTTTAACTATACGAGGGTTGCCTTTTATATTCCGGGATTAGAGAACAAAAACAAATATTGATCATCGAAAATCACTTTATTGTTTTTCAAAATATTCCCCATGAAGATCTATACACTTTTGCATGCGTTTGAACCAATTGTCGAAGCACTTTTGCCACTCTGATTGAGGGGTCTCCAACACATGCATTCTGAATGCAGCAACCGCTTCTTCAGGTGTCGAAAAACGTTGACGTCTCAGTTTGTTTTTTACGTACGGGAATAAAAAGAAGTCATTCGGTGCCAAGTCAGGACTATACGGCGGATGACCCATCAAATCGATGTTTTGGGTGCTCAAAAATGCAGTTGTCGCAGCCGATGTGTCAGAGCTCGCATTGTCGTGGTGAAGAGTGATCCGTCTTCGGCGGTTGGTTTTCTGATTTCTTGGAAGACAACTGGCAAACAAATGGTTGTGTACCACTCAGAATTGACTGCTCTGCGTTGTTCTAGTGGTACGGTTGCGACATGTCCAGTTTTTCCGAAAAAACAGGCGACCATTTGCTTGGAAGTGCTTCGTGGACGAACAACTTTTGTTGGATTTGGCTCATCTTCAAACACCCAGACAGTCGACTGCTGTTTACTTTCGGGCTCATACGCGTAAATCCACGATTCATCACCTGCCACGATGTCATAGACGTGTTTCGAAGCACCGCGACCGTATTTTTTGAGCATTTCTTTCGACCAATTTACACGAGCCTTTTTTTGGGCGATTGACAAATTGTGTGGGATCCAACGCGAACAAATTTTTTTGACAGTCAAATGTTTATGCAATATTGAATGTATGCTGGTCCCACTAACGCCTAAGGTTGTCTCAATCTCACGATAGGTCACATGACGATCTTCCAATATAAGTTCGCGCACAGCATCAATGGTTTTCGGAACAACAACTGATTTTGGACGACCTTCACGAAATTCATCTTGGAGTGAACTACGACCACGATTGAATTCACCATACCATCGATAAACACTGGTCCTTGATGGAGCTTCATCGCCAAATATTGAATTAAGTTCATCCATGCACTGTTGCTGAGTTAATCCACCCCGAAAGTTGTAAAAAATAATCGCACGAAAATGTTGACGATTTAATTCCATTTTTGGGCCGAGATGAATCTTTTAAGTTACTGTAAACAACACAATTAGCGCTCGTATGTCAAAACGTTCTGAGTGCGTATAACCTCAAAAATGTCCAACTTTACCACAGAGCTGTCAATTGCCGGATTGCAACACTAGGGTTGCCAAATCCCGAAACATAAGAGGCAACCCTCGTAGTTGGTTGGAAGATATGCTCCTTTTCGCGTTGAGGTCCTCGAGCGAATTTTAACATCGAATCATGAGATCCCATCAAATACTTCCTCTAGGGTCTGGTAGAACGTGTCCTTCATTTCGTCGTCGATAGATTCTGTTTGCCAGTATTTTTAGCACCGACATCTTTGACATGGGGCGTAACCTTTTTGCTTATAATGAAGGCGGTTCCGAGGTTATGTGTGTCGGAGTCTCCACGTGCTTACGCGTATATCTCGTATATTTTTCCCTATGTCTTTCGTCACCGTATTGTCGGTGGGCTCGTCACCCTACGCCTACCGGGTTTTTCGTGGGATTGTTTTGTGTATATTGATTATTCATTTTCGTTCCCACGAGTCTTGGGGTTTCAAATAGTACGCCATATCAGAGCCCTGCTTTGATATGGTAAGGTCTGCTTACTGCTCTTATTCGACCCGGTGTCAGAGAGTCGCCGTTATCCCCCTGGCTGCAAACCATCCAATGGGCACGGTGACGCGTAACACGCTGGATTAGGGATGGTAGATCTTTGCGTGTTACTCCTCGCTATCCTGTCTGACATGGGTGACCCTACTGGAAGCATATGCTTCCGTCAGCATAGCCTGAGTGCTTTATTGTAGTTTAAGCGTCCGCACCATGTCAAGGTTTCTCCCAAGCGGGAGAGCATAATAAATATAGTATTCAATTTACCAGTTGTGTTTTCAATTACGACCTGGGCTCACCAAGAAATTCTTTTGTCGCTGCATTGTTTTTCCGGATCGCAATTTGATTGTTTCCCTCCAGCTAGCAAATTTGATTATCATAAATACTGTTTTCTTTTCGTGTGTGTATTGAAGCTTTAGTCCTTAGTGAATCAATACAATCGTGCTGCGGAACCTCTGGATTTGTTCGGAAGGATTAAAGACGCATACACGTATACACGTATCCAAAGTGGGACCAAAACGGACGCAACACACAACAAGTATCCATCAGGATCCATCGTTCACTTCTCTTCCTCGTTCAATTGAAAGGCATGAAAGCGAACCGAATTACAACATACTGTTGGGGTTGCAACGTTCATGAACATTTTTAATTGCGCCCTTGTGGTCAAAAAGGTTGGTCATTCCGGGTATAGATGACAGACGGGGCTCAATTTCGGTTTTACTTCTTTGCATGGTTTTCCATCCAGACTTTAAAAACTCAATTGTGGCTCGGTACTGGCGTCTTTACACTTTAAGGCAGAATATTTAATACATTGTCGTTTCAGAAAGGGCTGTACAAGAGGGTAATATGGTGTCACCAAACACGGCCACTTATCGATCGCCTCTCGAACAGTCATTCATCAACAACACCTCACTTACTTCATGAAAACAAATAGTTTAGTTATTTTGGTTGGCTGTTTTTTTGGCTACCGCAAATTTGCAGCACCACCAATCAAAAATGATTCAGTTTTACTTTCTGATATAAAGAAAAGAATACTGACTCGTTGTTGGTTCAACCCTAACCCAAAGCTTCTTATCCTACAAGTACCGACTTTAAAATACATATATGGCTACGCAATGTAAAACACAATTCAACCGTTTGCGCGATTTAATAATCCTATTAAGCTGAATAACACTTCTCATCCAGACTTGCTTATGTAATAGCGACTTGCACATTTACTTTGAAAAGAAATTCGTCAACAATATTCAGGACAAAGAGATTAAAAGAACGTTATTTCAAGTAAAAAACGTCTCAAGATCATCCACCGCAAGGAAATCCTTTTGAAATGCTTAAGAAACAACCTAACAACGACAAAATGAAATGCAACTCAACTAGGGCAATAAAAATCTCCATGTAAAAGAGGACATATTCCCCCTCTCCCCATTCACTTCTTAACTATATTCCCGTATTATCCTACACTCTATTCTTGTATCATATAATAGGAATTCGTCTACACCGCCTGCTATTTCGTCCATGAAGACAGTAATTCAAACCACAATCTGAGGGTAATATGTAGAAATTGAAAAACTTGCTTCAAATGCTGCTGCAACAACGTTGCTGAAGGACTAGCTTGATTCCGAAAACCAATAGGACTTCAAAAGCACACATGTTGCTTGCTTGGATTCAATTGTATCCTTAGTTCTAGACACAAATTGTTGCTGAAGGATTCTCCTATTCCGAATGGTATTTGCTGAAAGCAGGTATACATGTCCTCCCCTGCAGAAGGGATACACACGCGCATGTTTACCTCCGGAATTCGCCGCCTTCTGCAAACCGAATTTCATTCAGTTATAAATGAAACTTCCTACATTACGTCTAAGGACTGACCTACTTTAAGTCAAAGGTACTGAACACAAATTTGCAAATTCGTTTCAGTCAGAAGGATGTCGTCTAAGGGATAAGATTGAGGACGGACAAACACCACAATACTCAGGAATATGAGCTTATGAAAGCCCGGCAAGTAATGGGGTATCTTGGAGATATTTTCGAGTGAAATTATCGCTTGACGTCTTTGCTTTTAGCGGGTTTGTGTTTTTTAACTCGCGGGGTACATCCGTTGTCATATGGAGGCGAATAAAACCTATGGAACTAATTTTGAATACAACTTCGGAGGCACGGCCTTCCGAGAAGTAACACCTCTCACAATCAAAAGGTGGCAGTGCAAATCAATGATAACGCCCATGGAGAATGAAACAGTGTTCTCCATCCCACTGCTATGCAATACGAGATACAGCATTTGCATCAAAGAGTTACTGTGGTCGTGAGGGTGACAAATGGGGACTTTAATTTGTCATCCAATGAAATATATCGGGGTGAATTAAATGGCATATCTAAATGGAGACTGCACACCACATATCTGCTACTCATTCCTTTTACGTCGGAAATAACAAAAATTATAAGTGGAGCACTGTCAAGTGTTGAATGACCACCCTCTTCAAATGCCACGGGTGACTATTTGAAAAGGAATGTCTATCAGTTGAAGGCAAAACGTGCCTTCCAGGAGCTAAATTTGCCCCCTGCTGCCAAAAAATTATCCAAACGTAATACGAAGTCCCCGACAAGATTGTTTTCAGCTTGCAAAGATGTTTTAATTTGTAGCGATCTTATGAACTACAGAGTCGATAGTCGCAGAGGGTGGGCTCTGCCTTTGTCAAATACATTGCCTCGTATCCTAAATTAGATGTTAATAATAATTACTGTCATTTTGGTAGAGTTATGAGGCTTAGTCAAGTTGTGGCAGTGGAATAAAGACATCAAATGGTAGAAAATGTTGAGGGGAGAGGATAGAAAAAAGGAAAACGTGTGAGTGTAAATTATACCTTGGTTCTGTAGAAATTTAGTTTTGAACTCTTTGTCCCGTGTGTTAGGACGTTAAAATATGCTCCGAGAGGGGCAACCTTGTTGAAAAACGCGACTAAACGCCGAGTGTCCCCTGCTTCAAAAACTACGACTCGATAAGTCCTTTTTTATGTGTATGCATGACATCTTTATGTTTATTTTGATGATTGTTTGTTAGGTTATTTCTTCGTTTCCAATAGGCATAACACATGTGCCCTATTATGTTTGGAGATGTTTGAAGGGTTCCCATTTGTTTTTTTTTTTTTACATTTTATATATGTACGTTTTTTATTTTTTCCTTTCTCTTATATTTAACTTACTTGCTAGACCAAAAATCCTTAATTTCTAGCTTATTTGTAAGTGTTGTATTATAACTTACTGGTTCCGTGCCGACACTCTAAGCTAAATTTGAGGTGGCTGTGTTACCGGTTGTTGCCTTTCGACTTTAGATCTTTTTGACTTCCTGGTATATTTATTAAACATTTTTAAAAACAAAGAAATTTATTATAACAAAAGACTTTGTGATTTTTTCTACACTTAAACAAATTTACTTCACAAACTTAACCTAATTTTTTTGTATAAATATAGTTGTTAAAAATTATCTAACATTGTTTCGAGATGTTATTTTCTATGCTCATTGGGCTTTAGTTGCCATTTAACCACCAGAGCTGTTAGCGTTGTTTCTTAACTTCTCTTTGATCTTCGTAAGCTATCGCCCTACTATATTGCTTGCCCTACTATATTGCTGGCTCGATCCTCGTTCCGTCGTTCGCATACGAAGTGGATCGTTACAAAGTTACTGAGGAGGGAGTAGTGTGGCGTTTCTATCAGATACAGACATAATATACAAGCAAATAGTGAGGAACACCGAAAGAAAATCGAATAAGAAAAAGAAGCAGCCGTATACAAAGCAATAATATAACAATTCCACATTGGTTGAGTGTACTTGAGTTAAGAAATCGAATTCGTACACGCGGCAGCGGCCTGATGTTTTGAGCATTAGTTACATTTTTAGTGATTCTAACCGTCATAGCGTCAGTTCGAATCACACGTTCTTCACTATCGCTATAGCCCCACTAAGCTACTCCACCTACTGTTCCCATTTGTCTTTACGTAGTCGTGTTTTGCAGGTATTGTAAGATGTTGTGGTCCTTACGGATGAAGTTGAGATACCTTTGGTTTGCCTGCTGACCTAATGTTTGATTCGATGGTTTGTTTATATTTTTTACGCACAAATTGGAGGTGTACATTTGTCAAGCTACGGACAGAAGGTATAAATCCCCTCATGCGAAAACTTAGATGCCATTAAATAACTCTTCGAGTTCCTCTCTTCCTCCTTTCAGTTGCAGGTTTCCCGTTCTGTAATGGAACGAGTTTTGGTACAGAGAGGTGCGTGCCGTCGGGCGATGAAGCGCAAATAGGTGGAGTCCGTCGGTTTGTCTTGTGGAGCACAACTAAACCGACCTTCGCGGAATAACATCACGAATCTCTGAGGAACAGTCCCAGTGATGATATTTGTAAAAGAGACAAAAGTTGCTGTTTGAACTACAAACCTCGCTTCCCTGTACTGTATAAAAACAAAGAACAAAGGGCTGAGTAGCTTGTCAGATAATCCGGGGTCATTCTGTTGACTTTGATAATGATCAATGGAGCGCGACTGGGATTCGCAGGCTGTATTGGGTTGTTGCTTTTGTTTTGGTGCGTATTTCGAAGAAAGATACGCGACGATTCAGAGAGAGACAATGAGGCTCTTCAAACGCAAAAAACGCGAATGGATGAAGACTCGGATCGAAAAAATCCTAGAAAATTCTAGGGCAAAGAACATCAGAGGTATGTATGTCGGCATGAATTCAATTAGAAACGGCGACAGATCTGACTGCGAAAACTACAGAGGAATATCATTGCTCCCAACCACATACAAAATATTAACAAATGTCATACTGGCAAGAATCACACCGTACGCAGAAGAAATACTGGGAGAATACCAATACGGATTTCGCAGGAACCGGTCAACACGCGACCAAATGTTTACAATAAGGCAACTGCTGGAAAAGAAGTGGGAATATGGAGAGACGGTTCACCAACTGTTCGTTGACTTCAAAAACGCCTGCGACTCAGTCGCAAGGCAAAGACTCTACCATATTCTAGTTGAGCTGGGAACCCCAAAAAAAATATGCCGCCCTCGTTCAAATTTGCATGAACGAAAACAAAGGCCGAGTTAGAATAGAAAACCACCTCTTAGAACCGTTTGAAATCTGGGACGGACTAAAACAGGGGGATGGCCTCTAACTGTGTCTTTTTAACGTTGTGCTCGAGTATGTCATTAGAAAGGTACAAGACGACAACATGGCCGGATCATCCGTGAACGGGGTCACACAAGTGCTCGCATATGCGGATGTCATCGCCGTTCTGGGCGATAATCTAGAAACTATAAGTAAAAACTGTGAAATAATCATGCAAGCGGAAGAAGAGGTGTGCCTAGAAATAAATGAAGACAAAACAAAATACATGATTACGGCGAGAGCGGGTGGAACTCAGGGAACACATATAAACGTCAAAGGCAAGATATTTGAAAAAGTTAAAGAATTTAAATATCTGGGAACGACACTGACGACCAGTAACGAAATGTCGAAGGAAATTAACAAAAGACTACACTCCGCCAACGCTAGTTGGCACACAGTCAGTAAACTGCTGAAATCCAAACTGCTATCACGTAATATAAAGCTCCGTGTCTATAGAACCATAATCATGCCGATTGCTCTATACGGATGCGAAACATGGGCTCACAAAACGGGAAGAAAACAAATTCCGCGTATTCGAGAATAAGGTTTTGAGGGGTATCTTTGGATGTAAATATGACGAGGAGTCAGGACAATGGAAGAAACTCCATAACCACGAATTAGAAGAGCTATACCACAAACCTACAATAGTAAGAGTAATCAAGTCGCGAAGATTAAGATGGGCCGGACACGTGGCGCGAATGGGCAACGATAGAACCATGCGTAGAATTCTTGACAGTAGACGAACGGGAAAGAGACCGGCAGGACGGCCCCGACGGAGATGGGAGGACAATGTTAGGTTTGATCTCGAGGAGATCTGATCAGATGGTCAAGGATGGAAGGAGAGTGCACAGGACAGGGAACGATGCCGGAGTCGAGTCGGTGAGGTCGTGAACTTCCGGGTTCCTACAAGCCAATAAATAATAATAATGGAAATAAAAGTTCGATGTTAATAAATATTTCTCCGTGATCTTGTCATCGGGGTTGTGAAGATTTTCGTTTCGTCTTATGGCTTCAGCACGATCATGGTTGTTGCTCTTTGTTGATATTCTGTCTGTTTTACAGATATTATCACGGGTACTGTTCTTCGGAGATTCTTGGTATTGTTTCACGCAATTCTGTTTATATGCGCTCCACAAGACAATCCGACGGATCGCACCGTTTGTGGTCCATCTCCCGACGGCGCGAACATCCCTGCATCAGAGTTCGTTCCGTTTCAGAGCGGGGAAGCTGTGGAACTCCTTCCCACGCGAGTGTTCCCGGAGCGTTACAACCTGCAACTGTTCAAAAAGAACTGCAACAGTTATTTGATGGCATCTCGGGGCGTCCAACCGGCGCTATAGGTTCGCATTTGAAGGACGAATTTTTATTCTGAACAAACGTCAATTGAATTACTCTCAGCGAGGGGATTGATGTAAGGGGAGCTCCTATAGTTGCCGTTTTGTATGTGCCCAAAGGTCAGATAACTTAATTACTTAATTTCAGTCATACTGCTACAGTAGGGCTTCCGGATGTTCTCTAATAATCCTAATAAAGCTGCTCATGATCACCTCGGTGATCTTTTGCAGTTAAATGCAGTCCTGCGACCAATTGACTAAATGAACCCGTAGATGTACGCGGTAGTTTGTGATGTGGTTAGGAAAGTATCTGTGCTTTACATCTCCAATTATCAGCGATAGCGAAGAATTTTTTCCGAAAGGCGCTCGATTGTTTCCATTTTTTACAATATTCGATTCTTATTGTTCTATTTGAACAATGTGTAGGAACAACAATGACTTTGGAAGAACTATTTTGCTTTTTGAATTTTTTTTTCTTATCTTCTCAAATTCCAATTCAAATATTCGCTGAAAGACATGTCCGTGGAAATGTTTAGCTCTATCTGTCTTCTTGACATAGTTGGTGAAGGAATGAAGAAATGCAATCATGTAAGTTGATGTTAATCGTTAACGAAGTTAAGAGGAACTTGACTGTCTATCGGAAGTGCTTTCAACAGTTGCTACGCGCCTTCGATATGATAGCGACTGCAGTCCCAATGCTAGAGCTGCGTTTTCGATCGGATTGATTGCCCGTTTCTGTATGCTATTAAGTAGGTCGAGGATATCCTTAGGAGCAGAGATTGAAGCATGAGAACAGTTTTGGCGCCCAGGTCTAATTTGAGATTTGTAGAAGAGAAGAACTTGGGATGGGGCTCTAAAAATTAATAAATCAATTTTCTAGAGGCGGACCTGGCGATATACGATTGGTGTTATAGCCACGATACATTTGCAACAACCGTGACGCCGACTAAATGCATGCTTTCCTTAGATGTAACGACCATTGATCATCAGTTGTGTAACCAATGATTTTCTGTCTTTTTTTGTTGTTTTATATCAACATTTATTTAACAATTCAATTACATATTTTACTTAAGACTAAATAATAATTTCTATTTTACAAATATCATTCTTACATTAACTTACTGGCTCTTCGCAAGCACTCTAAACTATACATTATCATTTTTCTTATGCCTTTCGGCGTACAATAACTGTTTTTATAACATGTCACAATCATTCATGTTTTCTTTTTAAAATTTATTCAATTTTATTCTAAATCATGTATTATTTATATATATATACATATATATATTTTTTTTTAATTTTTTAATTTAATTTAATTTTTTAAATTACATACATATATAGCGGGTTGACAAGCAAACTGAAAAAAAAAACGAAACAAAATGGACAATCATAAACAAGGAATACAAATAAAAATAAAAAAATAAAAAAACTAAATTAAATTAAAAAAAAATCAAAAACAAAAATTAAAAAAAAAAATAATAATTGGGAATTGGGGATAGGGGGAAAGAAAGCCATACACTAGAACTGGTCGGATGAATCGCGGGGATGAAATTATTTTCACCTTGGGGTCCAGAAGACTACTACGGAAGAGAGTCCGTGTCATTGCATATGCGTCTTTAGCTGCTGTAAGAGCAGCGGCTTTATACTTATCAAAGTAAAGATACTGATCAGGCCAGATTCCAAGGTATCTGACAACCGTTTTTACTTGTAGTTGAAGATTATTACTTTCGCTATGGAAACTGTTTTCCAATTCCGTTTTGTATCCCTCGATGCACTGGACAGGGGCGTTCTGAAAATGATAGTCTCTGTTTTTTGGAAATTTATTTTTAATTTCCAATCGTCGCAAAAACGTTTGATTGGAATGTCTTGTTTGAGATTATATCTCCACATTTCACCACATATTGTTTACCCATTATCATATCGTAGATAATGTATAATAAATATTCGGGCTACATTTGACAACTTATATACCGGCCCTTCTAACCATACGGTGTCGAAAGCCTTTTCAAAGTCAACCAAACAGGCCCCTGTGCATTGTCGCTTCGCCTTGTTCCACTGCATGTCGGAAACAAGTTTTGTCGCGCCATGAACTGTGTTATATTGCGATCGCAAGCCAAACTGATTGTTCGGAATAATACCATTTTCCTCACACCAGTTAGTCAATGCTTTATTTATATTTTTCTCGAATACCTTATTGATGGTCGGAAGCAAAATAATCGAGCGTAGACTGGCCGAATTGCTCCTGTCCTTGTCCCTTTTGGGGATGGGATGGCCTACTGCAGATTTCCATTGGGTTGGATAATATGCATTATTTAGAGCGTTATTGAACAAAATAGTGTAAACCTTCACTGCTTCAAGAGGTAAATGCTTTAGAACAATGTTTGGAATACTATCTATCCCAGAAGAGTTTTTAATAATGTCGTTCGTTCATCCTTGTGTACAAATATGCTAGTGTTTAGACTTCTAAGTGGGGAATCTGCTCTATTATTTTCACTAAACATAGTGAAACTTTGACTTAAGAGACACCAATTGTTAAGTTCATTGCGAAGCGAAATGTGTTTTCGGAGAGCCCTATTTTCCAGTTCAAGATTAGAATGAGCCGATCCGTTAATCTATACACTGCTTCGAAACAAACACCAATTGAGTTCGCCTTTTTTGCGGATCCTCGACTATTATGAACTTGTGGGGGTACAAAGTCGTGGTGCCGGCGTACGACACGGGTTCTACTTCGTCCCACAAGTTCTAAATGGTCCGCCGTAAAACAAAAGAAATGCACAAACTAAACTCGACGGAGCAACGCCCACAACAGGGAAAGAAAGGAACACACTGAATTAGTTTGTTAAGGCTCTTTTTATTCACACGATATTTTGGCATTTAGTTGGATTACAAAAACAGATTTCAATTACTTTTCATTGATTGGCATTTGGTTAGATTACAAACACAGATTTGAATTACTTTTCATTGATTATAATTACTATAATTTTATATGACGCAACACTAGCCACGACCCGGGGTACATACGCGTCTCCGCAGCGCGACGGAGAGCGGGAGATGAACCGACCGTCGCCATCGGTGGTTGGATTTATACTCCCCGAGGATAGAACTGTGACTTGAATTCAATCCTCAGTTAAGGGTAAGATACGGAGGAGAAAGAGAAATTTTTTTTCTTAAGGGTGTGGCCACCAAGGAAATGCGATCTTTCCTTACTGGGCGTGACCAATGGACGGCGATTTCTTTTTGCGGCGGTGTGTATGTGTGATCATACACATCACCGTGTTTATCGATGCATTTCAGCAAAGGATAAGCAAAACCTACAACGAGGGAAAAAGGAACAAAGGGAGAAGTGACCCAAGGCATCGGTCCGTAATTAGAGTCAGCTAAATAAATAAGCTGCGACTCATTAAATGGGAGATGCATTTGGGATACCTGAAACAATTTGAATTGTTTGTCGTATCGCCAGAATGCCTGCTGAAGAGCAGCGTTCTTTTGTTTGCACATGGTCCGTGCTAAGGAAATTGGTTTCAGCGTCTATTGCGCTAATTGTATGCAGCTGCATTAGATTGTTTACCGTTGGGTGGAAAGGTAGGTAAGGGAATTTATTATACACATGGTGAGACTGGGAATAGGAGACACAATGTTTATTATCCCTAGTTATGATGGTTACATTATGTGTGAACCAAATTGTTTCTTTACAGGAATTCATCTAGGGAAAATGCATATGGTAAGATTGGGATTTGCCTGGCAACCGAAGGTGCCGAATTGGGTTTGGATTTATGTTCCGACAAGTTTGGACAGAATTCTTTTAGGGAATTTTGAATGCGAATTAATGCATGAAGGTAAGAATTCTCTTACAGGAGTTTTCAGATAAATACATTGGGCAAACTTGATGCGTGAAGCATTTACAGGTGCTTAGCGGGAGACTATCGAAGTTGGGTGGTAGTTATGGGGGGTTATTCAGGTAAGCTTAAAAGAACCCCCAAGAACTCTTCGTTAGAGTTGATGTGTTCCAGGGTAAGTCCTGCATTTAGCAGAGTTTGACAATTCTCGGGAGTCCGCGGAACTAACAGACATGGGATGTCATTATAATCTTTCCTTCGAAAGACTTTATTTAATTGAGGAAACATATTCGGTCCACTAGCTTTAACGGCTTGAGTTCTGTTGTTCCAGTCTTCATTAATTACTGATCTATAGTTGTCACGGATCAGTTTTTGAAGATTTTTAATTAGTGACTTAATTGTTTTTATTTCCTGGCTATTTGGATCGCTGAACTGTCTGTAGAGCAGTTTTAACTTAGAGAACAGACTACTCTTTTGCCTATACAGCTCGTCGATCGTTGCGTTTCTGTACCCGGTTTGTATGGCTCTCGGAGTGAGACACTTTTGGGATAGAACGATTCATTGTATTAGTAACAATGTTGTTCATCGTCGAAAGATAATGATCAATTTCGTCATTTTGAAGATTTCGGTCAGTTGGTGGATCTATGCCATTGGAGCGTAATTCTTTTTTCATTATTCGATCAAAGCGCGACCAGTGTGCTTTTCCGAAATTAAAGTTGGGTCAATGTGCCCAATGATGAATGTTGTTGGTTTGAGCTGATGGTGTTGGAAGGTAAAAAATGTGTGTCGTAGCTCTGCAAGTTTTTTACCGGTCTTGTCGTGATCAACCAGAGATGTTGTTGCAATAGTGTTAGAGGAGGTGTGCTTTAGTGTTTGTGGCGGAGTTGTGGTGTCCTAGGGCATTTTCTTATATTAGGATTACTTCCTTGATGCTGGTTATGTTTTTGATGTAGATTAGTGGTGGTCTAACATTTTTTATTGTTGTCTTATGCTGAGCAGACAGGAGGCTCGGTACTAGCTTGGCTTGTTTGGTGGATTCCTTACGGGTTGGCGGTAGTTGTTTGGTGGGATGTGTTTGACGGTTTAAGCTGGGTTGTTATGAGGCGGTTTTCGGAGGGTTGCTGTATGAAGAGAATTTCCTGTTGGAGTTGCTTATCTGGGCTGTAAGTTGTTTTATGTATTCGACGGCTTCGTGGAATTTTTTTTCGTGGTCAATATGTTTTCCTCGACTTTCCATGTTTGTGGTCTTCTTCGCTGAGTTTTGTAGAGTTTCGATGGCTCTCCTTTTCCGTTCTAATATGTAGTCCCCGGTAGTGATCGGATGGTTGTCTGGCATCTGTGAAGAGAGATTTCGACTATGACATCCAGCGAAAATTACAGATGTTTGCATAGCATTTTTTTGCAATTATAACTTGTCACAATATTTACGAATAAACGCAATATATCACACAAAAATTATACAAAATCATAAGGTTCGGTGTGAACCGCGATAGATCGCCGACGACTTAACGTCAACGAATTCAATTCTATTTATGGTCCTCGAATCCAAAATCCATTGCCCTTTTAAAGAAAATCGTATCGGGATTTTGTATCGCGTTGGCATCGAAACGCATCCAGAATTCCGAAATGTACTTCGACTGGAGTCGAGTACTGGAGATTGTGTAGGAATTCGGTTAAGCGAATTCTTGGAAATTTGGGATATGCAGGGTATATGAATATATGCACTGGGATTGAGGTTTTGTTTGCGTATGGTGATTGCACATCTGGTTCAATTTACCACACGTTCGAGTTAATTTGGGGATTATGGGGAGTTAGATGTATGGGCGATGAACGAACATTCGATTCCTTTATCGGGAATTTAATTGTTGAAAGGGAGAATGGATTTAGGTTCAGGTGTAGGGATTATGGTTAATGTATGTGTGGGGGAGGGAGATGGTTGGGCTTTTCAGAGAACTACATTTGTTTTGGTGAAAGGGGTGTCGATGATGTAATTAAAAATATATATAACATAACTTCACTGGATAATCTCATTACACTAATAAAGAGCCATAAAAACAGAAGCTCCACATCACCACGCAAAGACAAAGCAAAAATATCTCGAATTTGACAAGCACATTTTTTTTCATTTCATTTTTAAAACATTTTTGTATTTTCTTTTGATATTCTTAGTTTCTAAATTACATACTAGACAAAAAATGCTTAAATTCTAGCTTAATTATCTTATATTACAACTTACTGGTCCTATGCAGACGCTCTAAGCTAAACATTACATAACTATTGTATAATTTGCCTTTCGGCGACAGAACTTTGTTTGTGGCAGTACTTATAATTATTTAAATGACAAAGAAAAATTTTGAAAACTTTGTGTCTATTTTTTTTTTGTTTTTTTTTTTAAATTTAACCTACTTTTTTTTTTTTTTTTTAATAAGAACACTGCCAAGCACATATTGGCATATGGGTTATCCATTAATTAACCTTCTGAACCATTATCCAGGATTGATTTGTAGGCTATTATAGACAATCTAGAACTTTAGGTATTTTCGATATTTTTGGAGGAATTCACAATCATCCTTTAGTTGCCTTTGACGACAAATAGTTCCGACTATGAGTACAGTCAGAATATCTCACCTCGTTTCACTCTATTTAAAACTACTTGAAACAGCCACTTAACCATTGAATATGTATATCGTCACATACATATTGTAATAAACATGACGATTACCTCTGCCGAAAATGGGTTGAACCGTCTCTGCCTTTCATCTGTCAGGGGGCTGACCAGTTGAATAGGAAAGTAGGAACAAATATTTCATTGGCTTACCGAATTTAAGAAGCCATTTCGAAAAGTTCAGAGGAAAAATGTCAACCGGGTCTATACCTATTTAGCTCTTGAGTAATTAACAGTGGAAACAATCATGAAAAGAATTTCGGTTTGTACAATGTCCCTTGCCCCAAAAAAAAAAGCGAAAGTAGCTCTGACTTCGGGAGCATCGAGCTGGGAATGGAATGCTTACCAAGCTAGTAGACTGCGAGGTTGTACAGTATCTTGGTCATGAACCAACTTTGTTTTTGAATTTCCATGCGAGACCTTTTCGTGTGAAACCTCTGTAGAGTCGTTTACAAATTGATTGAATACGACGGTTGCTATTTATATTTCTGGGTATAGCAACACTAAGTGTTGTTAAATGCAATCTGACGTTTCTCTTGGAGATTTTGACTTTTTTTTGCACAAAACGTTGATTTCCTTGATGTCTGTATACCTTTTCTTTGATTCTCTTACTTTATTCAATTTGATTTTCACAAGCAAAATGATATTCTTTTGATTCGCTTGTGGTGGTTTTCTATATTACGCGGAGAACCAACCCACAACTACAACCCAATTTCGCCCGCTAACCGCGCACCACCTCAACCCCAATCCCTTTCGTAGGCTATTTCACCTGCAAACTGTATCTACCTAAAGGACGCATAACTGAATTCATTCTTCTATGCAGATATGGCATCAATATTCATAGATCACATGAGATTTCTACAGAAAATCAAAAATCTCATGTTTGGTTAGCAACAGCAAAGTCTGGGCAAGCGAGGCTGTTGCTATATAGCGAAACCGCTTGGGTAATATCAAATTCTTCTAGTTTGTTCTCACCCTGATATTATCCCAAGCCATCGCGGCGTCCTTCGACCTCCCCTAGACACCACTATTCGCTGGGGATCAATAAACTAGTAGTCAGGTGAATAGCACGAAAAATACTTTTCATTCCACCCCATTTACCCTTCTCATAGTGCATTCCACTCTGAGATCAATTCAATATCAAAGTGGCTCATGCGGTCACCATGGTTTTGCTTTCATAGCACGCCAAAGCAAATTTAACCCCGAAATCATCCCGCTCTCCGTTTTTGTTCTCCATTTTCTCTAAGTCCATTGACTGGGTAAATTCACAGGAATTTATTCACCTCGATGGGCGGGGAAATGAGAGAATGCAGATGAGAGTGTGATGAAGATTGGTTGACCGTGTGGCTAGAGACAGAAGACAATTTTCATCCCTCGTTTGAGTCAGTCGAATATTAACCATTGGAGTGCGCACACAAACAAGTTTACGTGAGAGTCTTGAGTCAAGTTTTTCTTCCGTTTTATGAAGCGAAAAGTCGAGTTTCAATCACAGTGGAGTGTGGATTTAATTTAAAATTGAACTGTGGGGGTTTCTCTAAACTACACCGAGAACCACCCACCATTCCCGGCCAATCCCATCCAATTTCGACCGCCTTACAGCGCGTCAAACCAACCCCATTCGCCCCTACTTACCTGTTCACCTGCAAAGCATGTTACCACCAAGGACACATAGCTAAACTCATTGTTCCACGCAGACAATGCATAAATGAGTTCAGCTTCCCTTTTTTGCCATACGGCAACTCTTGTTCATGTCGATTCGCGACAACCAAATCCAGCCGGACGAAGTTGTCGCATCATTGCAGAACCGCTGGGGAAACTTATCAAAACATTAGACTGAATCACGTGATAATATTTCCCTAGCGTTACTTCGGCTTTTCTCCAGACACTTCATTCGCTGGGGATCAATGCTCTCTTTTTGCAGGTGAATATCATCAGCTTAATTTTCCTCTCTTTCACAGTTCTGTCTTCGTACAGATCAATGTACTCTGAGCTCACCATACTACCGAATTAGGTCAATGGGTACCGCTCAGAACTACATTGATTCATGCACATACAACCAAATCCACCCCATGATAATCATACAGCGTGTTTCTGTTCTCTCATTATCCCGCTCTCTTTGATCATCAGTTTACCGATGTAACCAACCACCCATCGAAGAACGTGGCAATGCGAGAGCAGAAGTATGTTCTCTTTTGGTTGTCGGGTGCAAAAATTAAATTATCCAATTTCCTCCCTTTTCGAGTCAGTCGTTTAACAAGATTAACCAGGGTAAGTCGTCACGCAAACCACCGCCGCGCGTGCATACTTATGCACACGCTTGTTCGCGAAGAGTCATTAATATAACTAAGTTTACGGTCGGAAATCAGATACTTTCTAACGAAACAGAAGAAGTGTAAAGTTATAGTGATTTAAATTGTAGTTATATTGCGATAAAAATGTATCTTTAACTGTTTTTCGTGTAACAGGCTAACGCACCTCGAGTGCCCAAGAACGTTCTACTTATCAAAATGTTAATTAAAAACTCGGCCGTGATGGCGAAAGAACATCAAATAAAAAAAAACATTTACACAACCAACTAACTTCAGTGTGTTTTCTATTGTTCCTGTCTTCCTGGCTGGACTATCCTCATCGGAGCAACGTCGTTGGGAATATAACGAATCCGTGTCGTACCAGGCACACCAACTTATACCCCCACAGAACAACTTCAAGCGCAATTAATCGGGCGTCGCGATAGCAGTTGGTCCATAATATCCTTTATTGTAAAATTCAACGGCCACGTGTTAATTAAACGTGTGCGTGATTAAGAACACTAAAAATCAGTCGGACGGTAAATCTGTTAAAAGGTGAACTCATTAAAGAAAGTGCGATTTCTAAGCGTTCGACAACAATATCCCCCCCTGAAACCGTACAAAAAGTAACCAACCCAGGAGTTTTAAGATCTTTTACCTCATGTAACAATGTGTAATAGTTTATGTGAAATGTTAAGACACTAACCGTAGATACCTCACCGGATTAGAAACATCCCGGGGGAGCAATATTTTGTGCACAAAAAAACATATTAATGCTAAATAATAAAAAAAAAAAACAAATAACAACGAAACCCGTGCGCTCTAGCGTTTTATTTTCTCCTCCCTTGATTCTTGGATATTTTTGTGAACAATTTTTGGTGACTTGGATTTCGGCGGAACAAGTGGTGGGTGTTAAGTGAACCCGTTCCCGTGTAGGCACCATAACATGCAACCCCCACACTTTCAGATTTTGAGAAAAGATTTGCAACTTGATTTTTATTTCACAACTAGATGATATACTTTAAATTATATTTGCTGCTGCTTCGACAACCAAATAATTGAACTTGAGTTCTCCGAATTTAATTGATAAACTTTTTATAAAAGGTACTGCACTCCCTCTTACATACATTTTCTTTGATTGATTCTTTTCGATATAAGAGCAGCAGTGGGATGATCTTTGTTTACGTTTTGTAGTGTTTATTGTCATCGGCCACCCGCTACAGCTAGTAACTGGCAAAGCATAATTGTAGTAGATTTAAATGCGAATCCACAACCAAATATTTTTCATAACTTTTGACCTGACAAAAGTGCATCGATGAATTTAAGTCTTTATATAGCGACGAAGCACCATCCTACAGTACTGTAGAAAAAAACTGATATCACGAATTCAATTGTGGTCGACATTTGTTCCAGGAATGAAGTCGTCTAAAATCAGTTAAGCAAAAAAACATAAACGCTGTGCGTGAAGTCATAATACAAGATCGCCATATGGTACGCCCTAAACTTGAGGCATCCTTGAGCATTAGCATGATGAGCCCCAGTAAGACTTTGCATAATAATTTGGCCATAAAAAATGTGTCCGCGTCAGATCCAGCGTAATTTGACAAGGGCTCAAAAAAAACTGTCACACATCGGCTCAAATAAATGGCTATTTGGGGACCGAAAACATTGAATTGATGAGTGATCCACTATACAGTTGTGGGGTTAAAGTAGGTGTGCCGGCGTACCGCACAGGTTCACTAAAAACAGCACTTGCTTCGCCGATAAGAAGGAATGAAGAAAATAAAACTCACTGGTGTTGTTTAAGTGTTAGGTGTTCTCTTTATTTTTGTTAATTCTCCAATCTACTCTCACAAATGATGATCTTTTATCAATTGAACTACAAAAGTTCTTGTGCACTTAAACTACTCCTTTTGTCCTAGATAGTTTGTTACGACATATTTTACAGTTACAGTTTAATTATCGAAGTAAGTTTCACGTTGAACTCTTTTTACTTAATTCTTTAACTAGTTCGGGTTTTACATTGGACTCTTTTTACTTAATTGTTTAACTAGTTTGTAACTTGCACTGTATCCTCCTTTGCGTACTGTTCTATGATGAGCGATAGTTATTGAAGGCGATAGCGAAACTACGCGAAATAGATTGTATGAAATTTCGAATTGATGTGAGCTAAGCGACGATTTCTTTCACAACTTAGAACCGAACTCAACAAGTGTGTATTTGGGACTTCTCCTGGTATCGTTCGTACTCCGCAAGAGATGAAATCTGACTCAGTACACAACGTCCCGGTACGTGCGCGTGGTTCGATGGTTACGATCTGACTCCTCGAACCATGGGGACGAATCATATCGCCGGTCGCACTGGGGTGGATTCTCCTCCGCTGTGGTGAAAAACAAAGCCGATATCTCATTCTAGCGGCGGCCAATGAGAAATCGGTTCGGTTTGATTGGAAGTACTACCATGTGATCGAGCAGATCTGGTTGAGTGTCCATACACTGGAAGTGCGGACAACGATAATGTATCGGCGGTTAGATGTGAGGGTCAGCGATCAGTCCTGCAGCTGTACAAATAGATGATCATGTACCGGGGCCTGCCTGCATTGCGATCATAAGCAATAGAGGATAGATTTTTCTGTTGATGTTAAGTCAACAGAACTTCGCTTACGATGGCAAGGGTAGGATGGATGGGTGCATGTATGGTTTGGGAAACAAATCGCAGGGCACGACCATTGATATAATTGTTTAGATAAACAACTATGAGTCGTGTCCTATCCGATGATCGTTTATCGGTTGGGCGAATTTGGCTTGTAGATGTGCAAGCGTACACTTACCCAGCTTGTCTTTGGACCAACGGAATTGCATCAGAGATTGGATGCGCCGACGGGAGTTCGACCAGGTCAGCTGTGCAAACGAATGGTAGCTCAATAGCGACCGAAAAGGTTGCTATGTTTATACTAGCGATTCGTTTATGCTAGGGAATGTTGCCGTGCAGGCCAAAATAGCTTCTTCTGTTTATACATCGTGTATACAGAAGCGTTCTGTTCGATAGCCAGCGTGAGGATCGTGGCTGTTCGCTGTTTAGACAGCAAATCGTTAGACATGACCGATGCGATGATCGTTCCTCGATAAGCCGACGGATCATGCAATCAGTCATGCAGGTATACAAACTAGCGCCTTGCTATGGCTTGATCGTGGGACCAACGGTTGCCGGAGAAGCGCAAACACAGTGGCATTGCTGTGTAATGATAAGCATGGATATCGGCAATAGGACCCGGTAGATTTTCTAATGAATCGTAGTGGTCATGGGTGCCGACCGAAGGAAACGATTACGCTGGTGAGATGCGGTAATGTTACTTGATGCTATGGCAAGATGATGGTCTTGCCATGGGTTGTTTCGCTTTTGCAGGAAATGGATGGTGATTGAAAGGTGGCGTAACGCTGCCGATTGCAGGTAAGCTAATAATCTCTAGTGGCGAGGGATGGGGAGTTGATCAAGATAGATGGGTGGTTCTTTGGGTAGGTTGGAAGAACACCCACACATTCCTGATTCGGCATACAGGGACTTCTTTTAATTCTCGAACGCGAAAAATAAATACTATGATCAACCATTTTCGACGGCCGGACATGATGCGTTCAAAAGATATATATTGGAGGTACCTCAAATGGAGTGGAGAAAGTTCTTCGAAAATAGGTTCAATTGCATACAAAAGCCGATGGATCTGCATCGAAAATATTTTGAAAAAGAATGACAACTATTGCATATCTATAACTTGTGTCTGTATTAGGCCCGAAAGTACGTAGTAATCCTTGTATAACCTTATCCGAAAAGAAAGCATTGTCATCGGGTGTTATTTACCCCGAACAGTGTAGTCTGTGAGAATTGTGCTCACAAAATACGATTGCAAGTACGAATTTAATGTTCGGGTATACTATTATGATAAACAGAATCAAATAGTACATCTAGTTCATTCGAGTTCATTCCAACAAGGCTGGTTAGAGCTACAGGACCCCCCCCCCCCCCCCCGCCACCCCTTTTTTTTTAACTTTATTGTCATCACAACCAATCACTACAATTTCAAATACTATTCTTTTAGCACATGGCGCAGATATTGTGTGGTACTAATATGACTCAGTTTTGGATGATATATTCTGGGTTAGGACTCACTAAAGTATTAGTGTTGTAAAATGACTTTTAAGGTGTAAACTTAATACGAACTACAATCTGATGAATCTTACTACAATTTGGAGTTCTACAGCTGTAAAGAGAAAGCGAAGTAAAACAGTTGCATTAATTTAATCGGTGTGATATTTGATGTCTACAAATTTTGAAGGGGACAACCAGGTGTATGTAAACGGCTTACAATATGACGAAGAATAAGTAACACTATAAGGCATTACGCATCAAACGAACGTCCAGGCGGCAAGTTAAATTTAATTTCGCGAGCGACTACCTACAAATGGTCAATTTACATTTATTAAAGCAGCATCTGTTGAAACCAACTAAGACAATGTTTTTCGATGCACTTCATAAAATGTAACGACGTCGAACAAATTTCAAAATTAATTCAGTTACTCTTAATAGTCGAAAGACCGTAGGGACGACTCACCTGGATATCCAATTTATTCAATATCAGTACACTATGGAGCACTCACATTGAATTGAGCAGATTGCATTAGAGATAACTAGTGAGATAAAATGTAAGTATCCTAAGAAGGCGTTCAGGCATTCTTTAAAAATATGCATGGTAAACAAATTCACCATCTCAAATATAATATGGCCATAATTGGCAAGTGGAAATTAAAATTCATTGAATGAACTCGGGAAGTTTTGGTTCGTATAGTTCAGTTTGTTAACTCCGATAGATCGTCGTGCGCCTTATGAGATGGCAACCGGGAATGCTAGGTTGGTGTTGACAACTCATGAAAATATCTCAATGTCTTTATAAAGGTAGAAGATCGGTTCTCCAGTAATATAACCGGTAAACAAATATGCGGAATAAAGTTATTTTCGGGTTATTTTTTGCGGATTGTTGTGTGTTTATATGTTTGTGTATATTCCGTTTCAATTACCTGAAAAAAACGTTCGCCACTGATATCACACACACACAAAATTCGATGCATGCATTCAAGGACGCTAAAATGTTTGTTCTTCGATATTATTATGGTCGCTCCGTATAGTCGCGGGCGTCTTTTTCTACAACTAGTTGAAAATCGACCGAATCAGAGTCTAGTCAGCACCCATGAGAAAAAGTCTTACAAGCTGCCTCAAGTGAGTCCACCCATCTAGACGTTTAAATCATTAAATTTCGCGACCAATGCTGAAAAGTAAGCGAATTTCTTCTATTAAACGCCTTGCTTGTGCTTTTACAAGGCGAACGATCGCGCTTTTAGTTGAGTTCATTCTAGAGCTTTTAGGGTTGTTTAGGTTCGTTAGGAAAACAATTATTATTATTATTTACTGGCCTGTAGGAATCCGGAAGTTCATGACCTCACCGAATCGGCTCCGCCATTGCTCCCTGTCCTGTGCGCTCTCCTTCCACGTTCGATCATCCGACCCGATCTCCTCGAGGTCCAATCTAACATTGTCCACCCATCTCTGTCGCGGCCCTCCTGTCGGTCTCTTCCCCGTTAGTTTACCGTCAAGAATTTTATGCACGGTCCTATCGTTGCCCATTCGCGCTACGTGTCCGGCCCATCTTAATCTTCGCGACTTGATCACTCTCACTACTGTAGGTTTGCGGTATAGCTCTTCCAATTCGTGGTTGTGGAGTTTCCTCCATTGTCCTGACTCCTCGTCATATTTACCGCCAAATATACCCCTTAAAACTTTATTCTCGAATACGCGGAATTTGTTCTCTTCCCGTTTTGTGAGAGCCCATGTTTCGCATCCGTATAGAGCAATCGGCATGATTATGGTTCTATAGACAAGGAGCTTTATATTACGTGATAGCAGTTTGGATTTTAATAGTTTACTGGCTGCATGCCAACTAGCGTTGCCGGAATGTAGTCTTTTGTTAATTTCCTTTGACGTTTCGTTTCTGGTCGTCAGTATCGTTCCCAGATATTTAAATTCTTTGACATTTTCAAATATCTTGCCCCTGATGTTTATATGTGTTCTCTGAGGTCCACCTGCTCTCGTCGTAATCATGTATTTCGTTTTGTCTTCAGGGATGATGCGGCCGTGTTGTCGTCTTGTACCTTTCTGATAACATACTCGAGGACAAGGTTAAAAAGGCATGGTGAGAGGCCATCCCCTTGTTTAAGTCCGTCCCGGATTTCAAATGGTTCTGAGAGGTGGTTTTCTATTCTAACTCGCCCTTTGTTTTCGTTCATGCAGATTTGAATGAGGGCGGCATATTTTTTCGGGATCCCCAGCTCAACCACAATATGGTAGAGTCTTTGCCTTGCGACTGAGTCGTAGGCTTTTTTGAAGTCCACGAATAGTTGGTGAACCGTCTCTCCGTATTCCCACTTCTTTTCTAGCAGTTGTCTTATTGTGAACATCTGGTCGCTTGTTGACCGGTTCCGACGGAATCCGCATTGGTAGTCTCCCAATGTTTCTCCTGCGTACGGTGTGATTCTTGCCAGAATGACATTTGTTAATATTTTCTATGTGGTTGGGAGCAATGATATTCCTCTGTAATATTCGTAGTCAGATCTGTCGCCTTTTATGAAAATGGGGATGACTATTGCGGTTTTCCATTCTTCCAGAATGACTTCCTTGTCCCATATTATTTTAACCAGTTGGTGGATCTTTCGAGCGGTTGCCCCTCCTCCATGCTTCACAAGCTCTGCCGCAATCGATTCCGGGGGCCTTGTTGTTTTTCAGTCGATTTATCGCGTCTACAACCTCGTCGAAAGAGGGCTCTGGGATCTGGGGCTCCGCTGTATGTACGTGTGGTGCGTTTATTTGTGGGTGATAGATGCGCACATTGAGCAGGTTTTCAAAGTACTGCTTCCATCTTGTAACGATATTTTTTGTTTCTGTCACCAGACAGCCGTTTGTGTCTCGGATTATTTTGGCTCTCCCTCGGTAGCCATTTCTAATTGAATTTATGCCGGCATACATACCTCTGATGTTCTTTGCTCTAGAATTTTCTACGATTTTGTTCGATCCGAGTCTTCTCCCATTCGCGTTTGTTGCGTTTGAAAAGTCTAGTTGTTTCTTTCCGAATTGTCGCGTATCTTACTGCATTGACTTCATCATATGCTTCTAAGTGGATCATTCTGAGGCGTTTACGTTGTTCGATCTTTGCCCTGCACTCATCGTCAAACCAAGGTTTGGACTTAGTTGTTTTCTTAAATCCTAATACCTTTTGGGCTGTTTGTTTGATTGTGTCTGTGATCGATGCCCATTTAGTGCCCAGATTATTGGTTTCCTCTTCCTCACTACTGTCATTCTCTAGGATGCTAAATCTATTCGTTAGTACGTCTTGATATTCAGTCCTTTTACGTAGGTCTTTTAGTTTATCAATCTCGAACTTTTTGCTTGTCTCCCGCGACTGTCCATGTGGGTTTTCTGCCAGCCGACTTCTAATTTTGCCCATCACTAGAAGGTGATCGGAGTCGCAATCTGCTCCTCTATATGATCTTACATCAAGGATATTCGAGTGGTACCTTTTGTCTATGAGGAAGCGGTCTATTTGGTTACGCGTTACGCCGTCGGGTGATATCCATGTGGCTTTATGGATTTGCTTGTGCTTGAACATCGTGCTTTTCACTACCAGATCTTTTGACGCTGCGAACGTGATAATTCGAATACCATTATCATTTGAAACGTCATGTAGGCTTTCTTTACCTATTGTTGGTTGGAAGATATCTTCCTTTCCAATTTTCGCATTGAGGTCGCCGAGGAGGATTTTAACATCGAATGATGAGATCCCATCAAATACTTCCTCTAGGGTCTAGTAGAATGTGTCCTTCGTTTCTACGTCGGTAGATTCTGTTGGGTCTTGTACGTTTATATATACATAATTGTACCATGGGCCCTGTATTTTTAGCATCGACATTCGGTCATTAATAAATTGTACATCTTTTGCATGGGACGTAATCTTCTTGCTTATGATGAAGCAAGTTCCGAGGTTATGGGTATCGGTACCTCCACACACCAGTGTAAACCCGTGGGTTTCCATTACTTGATGTGGGAGTCGAACTTCCTGAAGCGCGACGATGTCCATTTTATATTGTTTCTCGCTTTCTACGACCGTCTGTATCGCGCCTGGTTTATATAACGTTCGAACATTCCACGTGCCGACGTGTATATCCCGCTTTTTCAATTTTTCCCTACGTCTTCTTTTTGCCGAGTCGGTGTTTTCTTGATGATTTTTTCTCTTATGGTAGTGTCGGCTCATCACGCCTACGCCTACCGGGTTTTTTGTGGGATTGTTTTTTGTATATTGGTTATTCATTTTTGATCCCACGAGACTTGGGGTTTCAAATAGTCCGCCACATCAGAGCCGTTTTGATATGGAAAGGTCTGTTTACTGCTCTGATTCGACCCGGTGTCAGAGAGGCGCCGTTATAATATAGCCGGTATACCCCTGGCTGCAAACCATCCAATGGGCACGGTGACGCGTAACACCCTGGATTAAGGGTGGTAGATCTTTGTGTGTTACTCCTCGCTAGCCTGTCTGACATGGGTGATCCTACTGGAAGCATATGCTTCCGTCAGCATAGCCTGAGTGATTAATTGTACTTTAAGCCCCCGCACCACGTCAAGGTTTCTACCAAGAGGGGGAGGGAAACAATTAGGAATCTAAATTATAAGAAAAAAGTGTAAATAAAATTCGTTTATAGGAATGTACTAGTATCAGTTAGAGTCAAGTCATCTTTACTCCCTTCTTTCTTTCAAGTACCCCAGAACACATCTCCCCACCAGCGGGATACTCGATATCCTCTCTTTCTAGGCACACAAAAGCGTTTTCACCTACCAGTGATAAGGTAAGTCTCGCAAGGGAAAGAAAAGAATGGATATCATGCCACATCACGCCGGTGCCACGCAGTAAATTCTAGACTGTGATAGGGTCTAGAGGCAAAGCATTCCCCAATATTCGGGTTCTGAGGAGTTTATCGAGTTTCAGGTATCCTCCCCCAGTCCGTGCTGGAACCTAAATTAATTCTTGTATTATAGTCCATTACACAGTTGAGCCTAACCGCTCTTACTTCAAAGACCTGCACGAATTCTCCCTTGGGCCCCTCATCTCTCAAACTATCCAGCATCACCCAGTTGAAGAAAAATTAAATTTGCTTAAAGACGAGTTCAGCTCTGGACCTGATGGACTTTCGGCTATCCTTTTAAAAAAATGTTCCTTTTCTCTTTCTCTCCCGCTATCAAAGATATTCAATCTATCCCTTACACAAAGTGCCCTCCCAAATATTTGAATATCCTATTTTGTCACCCCTATACATAAGAAGGGGCCTAAAAAGGATATTAGTAACTACCGTCCCATCGCCAAACTGTCACACATCCCAAAACTGTTCGAAGGCATTCTTTACAACACGTTATGTTTCCGGAGCAAATCCATCATCTCACCCAACCAGCAAGGTTTCCTTATGGGTAGGTCGACCACCACCAGTCTAGTTGAATTCTCATGTCACGCTCTGCGTGCTTTAAAGAACCGCAACGAAGTCGATGTAATCACAACCGGTTTCAGCAAGGACTTCGAAAATATTTCCCACAATCTCATCCTCTTTAAGCTATCCTACCTTGGCTTCGAACCCCTACTGAATAAGTGGATTTCTTCCTATCTTAACGATCGAACTTACCGTGTCAGATTTAGATCCACTTTCTCCAATCATTTTCTTCCCACGTCAGGGGATTCCAGGGCAGTCATCTTAGACCCGCCTATTCATTCTTACTATTAATGATATATACTTCAGTATCGAGCACTCCTCTATCTTTCTATACGCGGCCGACACTAAACTCTTCAAGACGATCCGCTCTTCTGTCGACTTCTCACTTCTCCAAATGGATTTCGACAGCTTTTCAAATTGGTGTCAAAATAACTGCCTCGAACTAAGTATTGCCAAATGTCACTCGATCACCCTCTCCCGCGATGGACACCCTCCCCGTTACGTTCCTATGTCTTACTCAACCAACAGATAACACCTGTACAAACGATTCGAGACCTTGGCATATTATGTGATAGGGAGCTTTACTTCATCCCACATATTGATAACATTATTCTGAAGGCCACCTCTGTACTTGGTGTTGTGTAACGCTGCTCGAAAGAATTGTCTAATCCCTACGTTTCCAGATCGCTCTATATAGCCTTTGTCCGCCCTCTTCTTGAATATGCTAGTCAAGTTTGGTCTCCTCACTACTCGTCCCAAATTCGCAGGGTCGAAAGCGTGTAACGTCGTTTTTTTGGGATTTGAACTCCGACGATTGAATTGGGAAAATTCTCCGATTCTACGCCCATACAAAAGCCGGCTTCACCTAATTAAACTTAACACACTTGAACACTTGAAGAGCGCAGAATTCATGCCGACATCCTCTTCATCCACCGTCTACTCTCAGGTTCAATCAACTGTCCAAGCCTGCTCTCCTCCTCCACATTTTCCACTAATCGCCGAAACCTTTCGAAACCCTCGTCTCCTCTATTTGCCCGCCCATTACACGTCTTACGGCTCTAATGAACCCATTTCGCGAATGCAAGGGTGGACAAACTCTCACCCCACCTTCTTTGACCTCAATCTCACCTCTCCCGTTCTCAAACCTCCTCTCCTCTCTTACCCCCCCTGACCGCACCCCGCTCACCGCCGGCACTCTCCCACACTCATACTCACACCCTAGCATCTGGCTTATCTCCGCCCTTCCCTGTCCTACCACTTATACTATTCAGCCATCATCCATCTTTGTTTAGTTCCCCATTCCAGTTTTTAAATTACTTTAAAGTTAGTCCCCCACCCCCCACCCCCCACCCGCATGTCTTAGTTTTTAAGTTAGTTTGTAAGAATATTATCGTAAGACTATGTACTAAGCGAAATAAGCGATTAGAAGCTTGAACCTGAGAACCAGCCGTCTGATTAACTAATTCGTAACAGATTGGTCCAGGATTAAGTGTATTACAAGTGAAAATCATCTAAATAAAGAAACATTAATTAATTAGCGGAAGTTGAAAATCTTCAATGATATGCCGGACCGATCCACATTCATACCGAATTTTCAACGACTAAAACCATCTCCTGCATATTTTCCTGCTTTCCCACAATTTACAAGGTATACCACTCATCCAAAACTACAATTCAATTCCCATATTTTACATACGCCAACAGCGCTACAATTAGGTCTAGACGCACGAATTTAACGCAATTTTTGAAGTGCTGTAAAAAAAAAAGCAAACAATATTTTTACTATTCATTTTTTATAGGATGTTTATTTATATTTCAAGAATACAGTAAAAAAAATTGAAAGTAAAAAATTCAAAATTCAAAAAGTTAGCAGCTGCTGTCAAAATTCTTTTTGTCGCTAAGTTGGCGCACATTTGCGATGAACTGACAAAATCAGGCACTGTTAACAAACTAATGAACAGAGCGTTCAATTTTCAGGGCAGAGGACAATTGTGTCAATATAGGGAGAAATAGAATTTTGACAATCCTTTAAGCTGGCTTTTTAAATAATCAATTCCTGGTATTTTTCTGACAGAATGTATATCAAACAAAAATTATAATCACCACTCTTCAAGCTCACAACGTCCACACTGTTGTTCGTTTCAATTATAAGTGACTTAACAGTCTGGAAAATAAGAAAATAAAATGTGGTCATCCCTAGCGAATTCTGTCGAAGAAAGAGCAAGGCGTCCCGAGCGAAGAGATTAGTGGGGAGTAGAAAAGTTCCTAGTAAATGAATAAAACAATTTTAAGTGCTGTTGGGCTTAAAAAATCTATATTAGAGTAAAAATATTGATAAACAAAATGTTCAATGCTCTATCAAACAACAGTGTTAGCATGATTGCCGACAATCATTCAATATTAGCAAATGTAATGTTTTCATCGTTGCGTGTCATACAATTTGCACTCCAATCTATATATCCGTTTGAGTGAGGTATAACAATACCAAATCACCAAATAAGTTAAAGGAAGCATAAGATGGACGACCATACACCAAGAACAAATTTTCGATTACAAAAATCTGTTCTCACCTGCCAGTCAAGTAACACCTCCAATAGCCATTCGATTACAATTTGACGCCCACCATTGTTACATTTCCTGCACTTAATTGTCACCTCCTTACACGACCACTCCAAATTCACAGCCATGAATACAACATTAACACGTATACTTCTAATTCTTTATTCTAGTCCACACGTCATTTCGTTCTTCAATAAATAATATTTAACAAAACCACGTAGATTGATTTCTTAAACAGAACTCAAATGGTAACTAATAGATTTCCAAAGAAAACGAACCGTATTTATGGCAAAATCACCTGAGAACACGCAACCCTATCAAAAACTATCTGAAACGCCTCCTTACAAACGATGCTAGTAAGGCCAGCAGATTATGTTTCATAATACTTAACTACTCCGCCTGTGGTAGTAACATTATTAATTCCTATATCGACCGCAAAATGGAATCATAGATTATTGGGTCAACAAAGGTTCAGCCTAACCGTTTTCTAGAAAAACAACAACGGCCATTGAACTACTACCACCTATATAAATAATGTAAATCCGATTATGCTGTCAATTGTCATTGATTTTACCATGAATTCAATGAATAAAAAGTTAATAGAATACACTGGGACGTTGCTGGCTGCATGAGGTACATTTCCATGTCCTTAAAGAATTACTTGCTCGTGGTGCTGCATTGGAAGGGAAATTTAGCGTGGAAAAGTACATTTGTGTACGATAGTTCTGTGGTTACCCCAACTGTCGCGTGTTCACGATGATGTGATAGACATGTGCATTTTATTAATTGATCCCTTGTGCCAATATAAATATTTTTTAAGGTGCAGAATCGTGAGTCTCCTTTGTCACAGTGGTTGGTTTAAATGTAGTTTACACTGGGAGTCTACTGGGAATAACGATTAATTTCAGATGTGATGTTCTTGGATGAATATGTTTAATGGCAAAGGGTTTTCTAGAGTTTCTAAAAATGTTCAGTTTTTCCCCTCGTTGATATTTATAATTGTTCTTGTCGAAAGTCAATACCAAAAAAACTTGTCTATTAGATTTCAAGTAGTTGTCGGTGAAGTGGCCATAGCTCAAATGAAAGACTATGTAAAACTTCACACACAAAGTGAATACACCCTCCAATTTATTTATCCTTAATTAAAACCTCTCAAGGCAAAAGCGGAAGCTCAGAGCAAACCGAAACTCAAATGAGCGCCACAGGCAGACACTTCAAGGAAACGAAAGTGCATTGTGGAAAATCGTTCAAAGTAAATTTATTGAAAATTTCGAAAACAGTCGACAACACTCAGATACACCGTTGTTGACTTCCTTGCCCTACATCCACATCCCCATTCCCATCCACATGTACAATAACGACACTTTACGGCCTCCAATCCAGCTCAGCCCACAGCTAACTGGCTGTTCATCGTCAGACTTTTTGAAATATAAATAAACGGCACCCCATTACAGAACTGACGGAGGAGTAACAAGGAGCAGTTGGAGCAACATGAGAAAAAGGAAAATTACGAAAACGGAACCAAAAAAAATGTTTAAAGGAAAACCGTCAACTAAAAACGTTATACGCCCGGAAAATTAATTGAAATTGTGGCACGCACACAAACAAGTGGTATTTAATGGAAACAACACACAAAAGGGTTCCTTATATTGACTTTCCTTCTTTATACAATCCTCGCAAAGCCAAAGCCAAAGCCAGCAGATACCAAAACAAAAATTGATCCGAAAACTTTGTAATTAAATTGATCCACACTGCCCCGAGTTTAGTGATTAAATATAACAAGTGATTGAATGGCTCTTAAACTACTCGACATACGGAAAAAGATACTAGCCACTGAGAGGAGATTTATATTTATGTGGATGCTGTACGTTGAAAAGGATGTGTGGAAAGTGACGAAGTACGGGGGTAACTGATTATGAATTGAAGAGACGCAAACTACCAGTTTTTGCTTCACAGAGGCACCAGGCAAAACCAACAAATAATACTTCTAGATCGGTAGTCGCTGGGTTCGGAGAACATCTGGTCTGCCAATTGTAAGAGTGTAAAGGTTCTGAAATCCTAAAGTTAATAACCTAAATCTGAAAGCAGTAGCAACCAAAAGTTTCGGCTATCATTTTATTTTATTGTTTCATGAAGTATATCGGGGAAATGGTGTCCATAGCTTTCGGCTCATGTAGACGTTCTTTTCGAACATGTTTATGGCCTCTTTGTATAATTATGGTTGAAATTCATTGGTGCACCGCTTAGGTCGTACCTTTCTGGTCATGAGTCTAAGATTAAAAAGAAAAAACCCCTAAAAAGATACAATGGCGCTAAGTAGCATGATCTAGGTGGTTAGTTCTGACCACCAGAGTTATTTTTATGCAGTACCTGAATTATTTTTCGAAATGGTCTCCATTTTTAAAAACCGAGCACTGTCTGTTTTCACGGTCTTGTTTTTTCGTTATAAATGCTTTGCTGCACAAATGGAGTAAAATGTAAGCCTTGCGTAGTTTTACCAGGTATACCGGTGTGAAGTGAGCGTCAAGATGCAACTGTATCGATAGGGAACGTTCGTTGTGAACGAGCCCATATATTTTTTTTATTTGGTTGCTATGACATCTGTCAAACATATTTAGTATGCATTAAGTCATTGTACAAACAACAGCATTTTTTTTAATCTTGTTAAAAATATCGAATTTTGTACCAGAAAATTATGATTTGCGGAAAGCATTAATTTTTTGTTTTCATTTGAAGAAAAGTGCTGCAGAGTCGCATCGAATGCTTGTCGAGGCTTATGGTGATCATGTTCTATCGGAAGCAACATGCAAAAGATAGTTTAAGCGGTTCAGAGATAATGATTTTGATGTGCGAAATGAAGAACGTGGAAGACCACCAAAAAAGTTTGAAGACCCCGAATTGTAAGCAATATTCGATCAAGATGACACTTTAAGTCAAAAACAAATGGCACAAATGTTAAATGTTGCACAACAAACAATTTCTGACCGTTTAAAAGCTATGGGAAAGATCCAAAGGTGTGGAAACTGGGTGCCACATGCATTGAGTGACAGGCAGATGTATAAGCGAAACACCACATGTGAAACGTTGCTTCTACGACACGAAAGGAAGTGAGTATTGCATCGAATTGTGGCTGGTAATGAAAAATGTATTTATTTTAAAAATCCTAAACACAAAAAATCATGGGTAGATCCAGAAGAAGCGTTAACATCGACTGCAAAGCCTAATCGGCTCGGAAAACAGACAATGCTCCGTGTTTGGTGGGACCAGAAGGGGTGTATCATGAACTTCGAAAACGTGGCGAAACTGTTGATGCGCAACGCTACCGACAAGAAATGATCAATTTAACCATGGATTGATCGAAAAACGACCAGAATGGGCCACAAGACACGGAAAGGTAATTTTGTTGCATGATAATGCTCCGAGTCATACAGCAAAACCCGTCAAAGAAACAATAAAAGCTCTCGGCTGGGAAGTGTTACTCCACCCGCCGTATTCACCAGACTTGGCTCCTTCCGACTACCGTTTGTTTTCATCGCATTGGCTGAGCAGCCTCGAAAATTGAGTCTCCGAATGCTTTGCCTCAAAAGACGACCGGTTTTATTCGCGTGGTATCCACAAATTGCCAGAAAGGTGGTCGAAATGTGTAGAAAGCAATGGCCAATACTTCGAATGAAATGTTTTTTACTTTCCCATTTAAAATTAGTGTTATAGTGATCCTAAATCACTACTCCCTTTCAATCCCCATCATTCCCTATAACCTTAACCTTATCCCAAAATGAACCATTGAGCGACGAATTAAACCAAAAGTTAATTTGTCGCACATTGATCAACCTATAATCCAAATCATGTTTCCCCAACAGAATCATATGCACGACAAAATTAACTAAAAGTCCGTTTGTCGTACATTGATTCAATTCCTAATAACCCTGACTTCATGAAATGCTTAATTCTAAATGCATTTCATGATTTCCCCTTCCGGGAATTTATTCAAAATAAATCCTAGCCACTTCCCAGAACCCTATTCCAATTGAAGCACACGAATCCTTGTGTGTGCTTCTTGGAATTTTTAACAATAAACATCTTGACAAATCCCAATGACCAAAAGTGTAAAAGTGCGGCACATTTCTATTTCGCGATCAGTAATGTTCCAGGAGGCCGAACCTACGGTCAGACAAGCGGTCGAAATCTAGGAGGCCACGCCAAACGTAATTTATAAAACTCAAATTGAAATAAAGAAAATAGTGCCATTGCAAACAAAGGGTTGGGCTAATCAATTTAGCGGTGTACTAAGTCGATGGGAAGCTTGTGTTCCCCGTGCGTGGATTTATTTATTCAGCACGTTTTTGTATGAAGAGAAGTGTTTATTGACAATTTATTGCGGCCCCTAAATTGATGCCATTGGCGGATTAATCCACTCGGTGACCGAGTGAAGATAATGTGCTCTGTCTCGAAGTCACCAATGATGCCATAAAAAAAGGAAATTCCGAAGGACCGCCTTCTCTGCCAAGGAGCTAACGACACCCGAGTGTCCCGTCCGGAAGCCCACACGCCCACCGGAGGAAGTTGCGAGGGCGCACTTTTCACGCCGTCCACTCCAGCGGTAAACGGCCCCCACGAGATCATCCCAAGGGTGCTGACCCAACAACCCCAAAGGAGGTAAGTCAGAAAGAAAACACAACTTAAAAATATAGCCTCCACTGTGTTTTATTTTTAAAAAAATACCGGTACACCTGGTAGTCATTGCAACGCTTACGATCCCAGCTTGGTGTGAGATGAGAAGATACCCCTTTGTACTTAAAAGAAGTACCTTTGAGGTTCTTCTCGATCTATCGTTGTGGCCACCGCCGCATTTTCTCTATCCAAAGAGCAGAGCGATGACCGATGTTGTAGTTGAAAGTAAAAGACGATGGTGATTTTTTTTAAATAATTTTTATTTTCTGCATGTTTATTGGCGTTCACAACTTTCGGGACTCATCTCAAGACTTATCTTCGAAACGAAACAAAGGAGTGGCGGAAGGCCGACTTAAACAAGACAAGGACAAATGTGTCCTTCATCTTGTCTCTAGCTTCTGCTCATCTTGCGATAACCAGAATCATCCACATCCGTGAAGATGTTGGGCTCGGTCTTAAAATGTTTGAAAAGTAAGGGGGGGTGTGGGGGGGGGGGGGGTGGATCTAAGGATAGTGTGGACAGAGTTAGTTCAAATGTGCTTTAACTACTTGGGTGGGGGGGTGGGGGGAAGCAAATCATACAAGACCGGTAGGTCTTGAGTGCGGCAGTCAACGCGGATCACGTCTTCGGCGTCTGACAATCTGCGCTTTGGTCGGTGTGTGTATTTGTGCTATCTTGTACTATTCGTGCGTGTTTGTAGTGTGCCAGCAGTAGACCCTATGGGATGGGTACTTGAATACTCTATTATAGAGGGTAATGTTGTTGGGAAGGGTGCTTTCTTCAGTTTTGTACCGAAGAAGAAATTGTTGTGGTCGAATTCGAAGAGATCGCAGGAGAGAAGGGTCAAGAACGCAAGTCGGGAGTCTTGTAGCTAGTAGGTTCTCGCTGTTCTGAATGTTTTCGACATAACTGTATGCTAATTCCAGGAAGTGCTCGTCGATAGGGGTAATGGAGGCACTTCCATATGTGTGAGCGTTTTGGTAATGCCAACCGTCAGGCCTTCTAGAGCGGTTGATGCATCTCCTGAGGAGTTTCCTTTCGAAAACTCCAAGTCTTTCCATTTGGGCCGAAGATGTACAGGACCATATAGGAAAGGCCTGTGGGGCTTCTCTATATCACATGGAGAACCACCCCACAATCCTAACCTAATTTAGACCGCTAATAGTGCATCACATTATCCCCTATCCCACCGTTCGGCTATTTTACCTGTAAAGGAAGGCATGGCTGAATTCGTTATTCTATGCAGATAATGCAGAATTGAATTCAGCTACCTTTTGCCATACGGCAACTCCATTTTTGCTAGTCCATGAGATTTCCATCGGAAATCACATCATGTCGCTTAGCAACAACAAGTCGAAGCAAACGACGCCGTCGCATCATAGCAAAACCGCTGGATAATTTATCAAAATATCTAATTAGTTTTCATGATAAATTACTCTAGCCAATTTGGCGTCACTTCGGCTTTTCTTCAGATCATCCATTCCCATGGGATCAACGATCTTATTTTACAGGTGAATAGCGCACACAACATTTTCCTCTCCTTCACAATTCTGTTTCCATGCGGTTCAATGCTCTCTGATATCACCACAGCCGTAACACTAGGGCAGTGGGTCATTCTCAGAAAGGGCATGATACCAGCACACACAACCAAATCCACCCCGAGATCACAGTACATCGTGTTTCTGTTCTCCCATTCTCCCACGTTCGTCGATTATCAATTTACCGATGTTCACCATTTCGACGGGCGTCACAATGAGAGAGCAGAGGCGTGATCTCTTTTGGTTGTCCTGTGTGCAATAAAACGGAACACCGAATTTCACCCCTTATGAAAGCAGTCACTATTCAACCGTCATAGCGGACAGTCACGCTGCCGCTTCCAGTCGCTAGTTATACATCACCGTGCCAGGTCACGCCACTCCTCGATCAAAGAAAAAAGTCGATACGCAAACACCATCGCTGGTGCACGCGCTCGAGCCACAAGTTTTAAAGAAAACCCGATTAACAATTAAAACGTTATTTACGAATGGAGATGTACCGTGAAATCAACCGCGAGTTAATACTTAATAATCAAGAACTTCATAGTGCAGTAGTTAAATGGAAACGCGATATTTGCTATTTAAATTCGTTGCTTATAGGTCAACTAGAAAAACATTCCAATAAAATAATAAGTGTATAAAAAGAGTTTAAACCTAGTTTAAACGAAAATTAAATAATAAATCAAACAAAACCTACACCAGTGTGTTTTCCGTTGTTCCTGTTCTTCCTGGGTGAACTAGTTTCGTCGGAGCAACATCATGGGGAAGAAAGTGAACCGCGCGCCCGTGTCTGGCGCAAATAAATTTTTGGGATGTTAAATTGTTCGTTATTTTTCCCCAATAACGATGTTGTTCTATAGCGGACACATTGGAAGACACCATTCTATTTGGTATGCGGACTTTTATTCCACGCAAGGTAAAGAGTATCAAACCCAACAGAAATATGTGTTGCAGCGAATCCATTAAGGTTAAAAAGTTGAGCTTCCGGTTGTATAAATCAAACAGTACTGAGGAGAACCGGAAAAGATTGATGAGAGCTAGAAATGACTGCAATACACATATTCAACGCGCATAGTGCTTGCGTGACCAGAGAGTGAAACAAAAAATACTATACTCTGCCACATGTAGTAGAAACCTCGGGGCATTCGTGGAAACATCCAAAACTCGGTCTCTGCGTGAACTTCTCCGCTTATAGTCGATGATAGACCAGTCACCAATGCAATAGAGAAAGCGAATCTGATTGCTGCACATTTTGCAGCCAACTCAACACTGCCTGATGCCACATCAGTCCCACTTCAAGGTAAGCATAAGCAGCACACCATGAACCAGATTCACTTCCGAACGCGTACTGTTGCCCAGGCACTCAAGGAGATAAACGCAAACAAATACCATTCGTACTGTTATCTTCAAAGCGAAAGGACGCGTTTTGCAATCGCTCGTCGCTTCATAGAAGAAGACAAAAGGGCAGGAAAGGAAAAAAAAAACACACGTACCGGCGTGTGAACAATAAATTTGTGGCCGTTACTAAGAACGGTTTTTGACTCAACACCGGCTGAATCGGAGGAAAACAAGTTTTTCGCGACGGAAGTAAAAGTGTGTGTGCCTATGAGCACGAGGTAATCGAAAATAATATTCCAAACAAAAAAAAAAAAAAATAATAAGAAAACTGGAAACCAAGTTGAGTGCTGATATTTACGAATGTGCATTATCCGCACGTCATGCAAACGCGATAAAAATTCAGAAGACAAAATATAAAAAAAACAAACAATCAAAGATAATGGGAAAGACAAAAATTTCCCAAACACAAAAACAAAATAAACGAGCTAAACTAAACAAAATGTCAAATGTAAGTGAAGTGCAAAACACTGAAGCCATAAACAGTGAATGCTCCTACAGCGGATTAGGAAACAAATTTAAGGACCTAATAACAGGCCACGAGGACAGTGAATACAAAAATTTTATTGCTACAATGAAGCAAAAAAACACAAATACCAAAGACGAGGAGCCCGAAAAGAAGCAGCAAAGAGAAAAACCAAGAAAAACAGCAAACGAGGCGACGGAAGATCAACGACTACCTGAGAAGCAGCAATCACAACAAGAAAATCAAAAAAAAGAAAAGAAAATTAAAGTGCCACCAATTGTCATTAGCGGTATGGAAGCTAAGGACATCATTAAATTAGGTAAGTTGGCAAAATTGCATTTAAAAATTAAAAGAATAAACCAGGTAAAAACTAGTGTAACATGTGATAGTATTGAAGACTATCGAAAATTAAAAGCGGCATTAGGGGAATCGGAAAGTCAGTACTTCACGTACACACCGAAAACAGAAAAAAAACATGGCCATGTTACTCAAAGGAGTAGATCCATCATTTTCCCCCGAAGAAATTCTAGAGGAACTCAAAAAGGTTGAAACAGACAGTTTGAAATTTACAGGGGTAAAACCATTTTCGACCTCGTATTCTAGAAACACGAATCGCAGATTACCGTTTTTCATTGTCTCAATAAGTCCTGATAGTAAAATTGATGGATTAAGACAAATTAAATACCTCCACCAGCACATTGTTAGTTGGGAAAAGATTCGTAGGTCTAATCGCGTACTATAGTGCATGCGTTGCCAACGCTTTGGACATGTAGCATCAAACTGCAATATGCAGTATAGATGCGTAAAGTGTCTAAACATTCATCCGGTCGGAAAATGCCATCTGGGAACAGAAAAGCTTGAAGATAGAAGCAAGTTAGCCTGTGTGTTGTGTAAAAATACAGGACATACAGCCAATTTTAGGGGTTGCCCAGTAGCTCAAACACTGAAGGCAAAAATGGATGCACGAAAGCATCAAATTGAAGAGCAAAAACGAGCGAAAGTTCGCTCATATAACAACTTCGTTGCGCCCACTATATCATACGCTCAAATGGCTTCTGGGTCGAACAAACCAACTAATGCAGCAACAAGGGCTCACACCGAGCAGAAAGGATCTGCTATTGAAGAAAATGCAGAGCTAAAAAATTTAGTACAGGTCTTACTTGGAAGGATCACTGAGTTAGAAAAGAAATTAGATGAAAAAACTGCTCGAATGGATTTCGTCTATTCGTCGCTGTTAGGAGAACCCTTGCCATAACCACGGAACTCCAAATTGAATCAACACTTAAAATTATCGCCGTGAATGTTAATTCACTCATCAGAACAGAGAGAAGAGACAACTTAGCTACACTGTTGGAAGTAGAATGCCCGGATATTCTTTTAATCAGCGAAACTAGACTAAACCCAAAGCATAAATTAGGTTTCAAAAAATTCAATATCGTAAGAAGAGGCAGACCAAACTCCACACAAGGAGGCGGTGTTGCACTTCTAATTAAAAAAGGTCTCCGATATAAAACTTTGCACAGTAAAGATGTGTACAGGTTTCAAGTGCTAGAAGCATGTATTGTAGAAATACCTCTCCAAAATCAGAAACGTATATACGTCGTATCCCTATATGCCCCTGAAACAGTCCAAAACCCACGTTTTATAAGCGAACTAAACACGCTCTTCGAGAGCCTCAGATTACAGTCAGGAAACAACTATTTCCTTTTGGCAGGAGACATCAATGCAAAACATTTTAGTTGGGGTAACTCGACCTCCAATACCAGAGGTAATACCCTGTTCGATTGGTGGCAAACAAACATAATCGAATACAATGTAGAAATCTATGCCACTGCTACACCATCTTACCCAAGAGGGGACTCCTTTTTGGACCTCCTCCTAATAGACAGCCGTATACAACTCCTAAATACAAATACAAATATCAGAAATTGCCTTCGAACAGTCGATTATGACAGTGATCACTATGGACTAGCCGCAACTATTAAAGTCCCTAATGAAGAAATGCTGCTCGAAACGAGGGAACAAAAAGACTACTACAATTTCCACAAAGCTCACTGGTCACGTTTTGAACGCACTATGAGAAGAGAAATTCTCTTAAATGCTGCAGACCCATCCACTTATAGGAACCTTCAAAACACAGAAATAGATCACTATCTCCAAACGATGGAAAATATTATTCGGAAATCAATGAATCTCTCTATTCCAAAAATAAATAAGGATGGGGGTTACATAAGTCAATACAGAAACTCAACCATAGACGCTCTGAATAGACAGAAAAGTTCTCTCCTATCCAGGTTGAAAACTCTGTACCGGCAATTCACTGACCGCCAAACCGCAGAAATAACAACACTAAAGTCTCTGATTCGAAATATAAAAAAATTGATATGGGAAAATTACAGAGTAAACATAAACGCAGATTGGGAAAAGAAAATTCGAGCTATTAAAACAAATGGCTCGAATATGTTCCAACAAATAAACAAACTGCTCCGAAGGAAAAACTATAATGATATTCCCTGTCTGAAAATACCACAAACTCCAGATAAGGGCCGAACACTGCTAAACGCAGGTTTTAATCTCGAAAACATTATTGCCGATGATGACTGTTATATTATAGAGGATCCTGAAGAGAAATCGAATGATATCGGTGCGTGTTTTGAGGCAATACACAAAGTGAACGAACCCTCTTACTCCAATGATATACTGGAGGAACGGGTACTTCAAAACCACATTTCACTTCGCAACACGATTAGTAGGCGGCGTTCCGAAGGTAGAAACTTCACAATCTTTAATGAAAATAACATCGCAAACGATACCGTTAAAAATTCAGACAACAACTTGTTTGTAAATAAAGAAGAACTCCTCAGTATTTATAATTCACTCAAAAATAAGAAGTCTGCTGGAATTGACCAAATTCCAAACGTTGCCCTCAAACACTTGCCACCTGAGGCAGTAAATATTTACACCACTCTGTTCAATAATGCGTTGAATAATTCATATTATCCACAGCGTTGGAAAACAGCAATAGTCCATCCCTTACCAAAGCCGGGTAAAGACAATAGTAGACCAAATAATCTCCGCTCGATCAGTATACTCCCCAAAATCAGCAAGGTTTTCGAAAAAGTGATAAACAAGGTGCTAATAGAATGGACTGAGGACAACACAGTGATTCCAGATAATCAATTTGGTTTTAGAGCCGAACACAGCACTGTGCATGCGGCGTCCAAACTTGTCTCCGATATTCAATGGAATAGAGCTAAACGGCAGTGCAATGGCGCATGTTTGGTTGATTTTGAAAAGGCTTTTGATACCGTATGGTTAGAAGGACTTTTCTATAAGCTAACCACCCTTGGCATGCCCGCAAATTTGCTGTACATTGTATATGACATGCTAATGAACAAACAGTTCATCGTTAAATGCGGAGACACATTCTCCAACAAGACTTTCAATATAAAAAACGGCTTGCAGCAGGGGGCAGTCAACTCGCCTGTTCTATTTAACATATATACGAGCGATCTCGTAAATTCGCTTACGCATGCCACTGCATATGCCGATGACATAGTAATCTACAGATCAGGTAGTAAAATTGAGAGCATCAACATACATTTACAAGATGATCTCAATAGAATAAAAGACTACTGTGATAAGTGGAAGATAAAAATAAACTTCCTCAAGACTGAAACTATTCTTTTTAGGACACCTTTAACCAAGGCCTCGGGTGACACAAAAAAGAAATGGAAACAATTTTCCGTTATCGGTCAAAGCGGAATACCTCTGGTAGTCAAAACGGTTGTTAGATACCTTGGTGTCGTGCTAGTCCAGTTTCTTTACTTTGATAAACATATAGCAACATCGCTCTCCCGAGCTCGAAGTTAGCCCAGTATGGTTTTACATTGCCCCTTACTACATGGAGAAATTACTGGTATTCGAGAGACAATGTCTGCGTTCTTGTCTCCAAATGTACAGGACGCCAGAGTCTCAGTATACGAAATACTATCGAAATGAGGACCTCTCTAATGAAGCAGGTCTTAACAGAATAGATAATTTTATAATCAAAATAATTCGAATCCACGTTGCACGAGCGGCCGCGAATGGAAATAATTTAATCGCAGGAGCTTTCTATCCTAACTTTAGGTATCTGGAGAGCACTCTGCAGAGTGGCTTTATCCCCCCAGAAGCATTCCTCTTATTAGACAGTAGATGTCTAATACAAAATAGTTCAGGAATCCCCATTATCTACCATGTGTTTCGGGGAACTAGGGATAAAAGAATTAATTATAATAATGCTCTCCCTAATAGCTCAATTCGTCTATGTTACAACATGGCCGTTGGAGACCGAGATAAACAAGGTGCACTTAAGCTTCAAACAGCCTGGTGGTGGTTAAATACCGAAGAAAGGACTGCACGTCCTGACACTTAGAAGGCCGTATAGGCTAAATGTCTTCTCTTACCCCTTAGCTCCCTCGCCCCGTTATCCCCCCTCACATTCCGCTTCCTCACTATTTTTACTCATTTATTAACCAAATTCTTTTGATTTTAAATATAATGAGCCAACAAAAAAATGTATGTATGTGTGTGCACATTTATATATATATATATATATATATATATATATATATATATATATGCATATGTGTATATATATTTATATATGGGTGTGTGTGTGTGTGTATGTGTATGTGTGTGTATATATATGTTTAAAAAAAAAAAACAAAACATAAAATCAAAAATGTATATGATTATAGTTTCAAGTTTTTTTTATTCTCAATCTTTTTACTTGAAAATTAATTTACTATTTGAAAGCTGTATAAGTAATTAATATATAATTGTATACCGAAAGGTAGTCTTAAAATTTGTTATTAGTATAATTTAGAGTGCTCGCGTAGAGCCAGTAAAATAGAATACAAATTATTATTGTGGAAGTTGAGTTAGCATTTAATCAAAAAACTGTAAAAACGAACTGTAATTATTGTTGTAAATAAATGCGTTTTAAAATAAAAAAAAATAGAAAAAAAAACGCAAACAAATACGCTGGTCCCGCTGGCATTCCCCCAATTATCTTGAAGGTGTGTCCGTCTTCACTCGCTAAACTGTGGGGAAGAAGTATGTACCTGCATGGGTACTCCGTTCTACTTCCTCCTCCATCATAATTAATCCACTGACGAGCACTACGCGATTCCGCCGAAGCAAAGGAAACACCAACACAGGAAGTAGGCCGAGAGAAATAAAACACTGGTATTGGCTGGTGATCACCACTTTAAATTAATTTTAATGTTCGTTTCTTATTAAAATACACCATACAGGAAACGGTATGTTTGAGGGTACACTTAATCGAATTAATCAGCAAGCGTTAAATTAAAAGGTAAACTATTAAGACACGACTAGGGTTATTACTCGACGCACTATATTCGCGCCACCGTGCGCGGCGGTGAGCGGGAGATCGCCTGTGACCGGGCTGGTCAACTGATGGAAGACGACTCCGCGATAATTATCTCGTTTTGAGGTGAGTTTGCCCAAGACTAAAAAACTCTGTGGTGGAAACAAGGAAGACAGACTTGGCAATGACTGTGTATGTGTGAGTGAAGATTATTTTTCATACACAAGGCCATATGAATAAACCTGAAACTCAAGGACGGGGCATAATGGGCATCCAAGAGATGTGTGTTTGTTGAAACGGATGCTAATGGCTTTGTATTTGTTTATGCATCTAGTTCGTAAGGGACAAGATTCGGCGAATCAAAGGACAAGGGAAATATGACCTAATGCATAGTTCGGTAATGAGAGTCGGCTAGATAAATAGCAGCCGCTCATTAAATAGAAAATGTGATTCGGAAATTTATTGTACACATGAATAAAACTGGGAATAGGCGACGCAATGATAATTATTCCTGACTGGAATGGTTACGTGATATGTGCACCGGGGTTTTTCTTTTCAGGATAATTTATGATAAGGAAAGTAAGAACTCTTACAGGGGATTTGTAAGCGAAGGAATGCTTGAAAAGGTAAGAATTCTTTTGCAGGTACTTTTGGTTTATAATAATTGGATCTATTTGATGCGTGAAGCATTTAAGATGCTAATGCGAATTGCATTAGCGAAAGCTGGTGCAGACTGGATTGTGGTTATGGGGGTTTTTTCAGGAAGGCCACAAAACCACTGCGGAAACCCTTCCAATTGCATTATTCTACTAGCCGTTTCCCAAATAGATGGAAGTCAGCGAACATTCAGCCTAGCCCCAAAAAATGCGACAAATCGTTCCTCTCTTCTTTTCGACCCATCGTACAACTTCTATTCTCTCAAAGGTTTTCGACTCACTGATTAACCGTCAACTTTCGAAATGTCGGGAATCAAATGAACTCCCCAATGACAGCTAATACGGTTTTCATAGTTATAGGTCTACAGGAGATTTGATGGCGTATCTTAGCGGAAAGTGGAGCCATTCCATCCACCACTTTGGCGAAAGCAAGGTAGTCGCCTTGGATATTTCGAAAACCTTCGACAGAGTTTGTCATCAAGTCCTTTTATCAAAATTACACTTGTGGTGTCTACGTGGTATGGCAAAGTACCGGGTGCAACGGGGGCACAGGTTCACCACATTTGTCCAACCGTTTTCTTTCGTCCCTGACTCCTCGAATTAAAACGCCGTCTTGTATTATTTTGTCTTCACTTTATTTATTCCTTTTGGGGTCAGATTAAATGTTCACATTCGGTTTTGAAATACAATTTCAGGACACAATATTAAATTATTAGATTAAATGTTCACATTCGGTTTTGAAATACAATTTCAGGACACAATATTATTATTATTTTTTATTATTTACTGGCCTGTAGGAACCCGGGAGTTCATGACCTCACCGACTCGGTTCCGCCATTGTTCCCTGTCCTGTGCGCTCTCCTTCCACGTTCGATCATCCGATCCGATCTCCTCGAGGTCCAATCTAACATTGTCCTCCCATCTCTGTCGCGGCCGTCCTGTCGGTCTCTTCCCCGTTAGTTTACCGTCAAGAATTCTATGTACGGTCCTATCATCGCCCATTCGCGCTACGAGTCCGGCCCATCTTAATCTTCGCGACTTGATTACTCTCACTATTGTAGGTTTGCGGTATAGCTCTTCCAATTCGTGGTTGTGGAGTTTCCTCCATTGTCCTGACTCCTCGTCATATTTACCGCCAAATATACCCCTTAAAACTTTATTCTCTAATACGCGGAATTTGTTTTCTTCTCGTTTTGTGAGAACCCATGTTTCGCATCCGTATAGAGCAATCGGCATGATTATGGTTCTATAGACACGGAGCTTTATATTACGTGATAGCAGTTTGGATTTTAATTGTTTACTGGCTGCATGCCAACTAGCGTTGCCGGAATGTAGTCTTTTGTTAATTTCCTTTGACGTTTCGTTTCTGGTCGTCAGTATCGTTCCCAGATATTTAAATTCTTTGATATTTTCAAATATCTTGCCCCTGATGTTTATATGTGTTCTCTGAGGTCCACCTGCTCTCGTCGTAATCATGTATTTCGTTTTGTCTTCGTTTATTTCGAGGTGATTTCATGATGATTTCACAGTTTTTATTTATAGTTTCGAGATTATCGCCCAGAACGGCGATGTCATCCGCATACGCGAGCACTTGTGTGACCCCGTTCAGGGATGATCCGGTCGTGTTGTCGTCTTGTACCTTTCTGATAACATACTCGAGGACCATGTTAAAGAGGCATGGTGAGAGGCCATCCCCTTGTTTTAGTCCGTCCCGGATTTCGAATAGTTCTGAGAGGTGGTTTTTCGGGATCCCCAGCTCAACCACAATATGGTAGAGTCTTTGCCTTGTGACTGAGTCGTTGGCTTTTTTGAAGTCCACGAACAGTTGGTGAACCGTCTCTCCGTATTCCCACTTCTTTTCTAGCAGTTGCCTTATTGTGAACATCTGGTCGGTTATTGACCGGTTCCGACGGAATCCGCATTTGTTAATATTTTGTATGTGATTGGGAGCAATGATATTCCTCTGTAATTTTCGCAGTCAGATGTGTCGCCTTTTTTGAAAATGGGGATGGCTATTGAGGTTTTCCATTCTTCCGGAATGACTTTATAGCGTTTGAAATAATAGTGAAGAAAATCGTGTGATTCGAACTGACGCTATGACAGCTCGAATCACGAAAAAAATTTTACCTTAAGCGTTACACACCAGGCTACTGACCGAGTTTAGAATTTTATATCCAAACTCGAATATATTCCACTGGTGTGAATAATTTTTATTTTATCGCTTGGTATACGGTTCTGATGTATTTTTCTTATTCGATTTTTTTCGTTCGGTGTTCTTCACTATTTTTGCTTGCTTGTGAATTGTGTGTATCTGTTAGAATCGCTACACACTCCCGCCGCAGTAACTTCGTTACGATCAGATTCGTATGCGGACGACGGACGAACGAGAGAGAAACGAGAAAACGTCGGAGGCTGGGCTCTATGCGGAAGTCGTGACCGTGTGTGAAGTTCTGCTTTACTATGGGAAGTGAATGCTGCGTGTACAAGATCACGTCGGGGTCACCAATTATATAGCGTTTGAAATAATAGTGAAGAAAATCGTGTGATTCGAACTGACGCTATGACAGCTCGAATCACGAAAAAAATTTTACCTTAAGCGTTACACACCAGGCTACTGACCGAGCTTAGAATTTTATATCCAAACTCGAATATATTCCACTGGTGTGAATAATTTTTATTTTATCGCTTGGTATACGGTTCTGATGTATTTTTCTTATTCGATTTTTTTCGTTCGGTGTTCTTCACTATTTTTGCTTGCTTGTGAATTGTGTGTATCTGTTAGAATCGCTACAACTTCCTTGTCCCATATTATTTTAACCAGTTGGTGGATCTTCCGAGCGGTTGCCCCTTCTCCATGCTTCACAAGCTCTACCAGTATGCAATCGATTCCGGGGGCCTTGTTGTTTTCCAGTCGATTTATCGCGTCTACAACTTCGTCGAAAGAGGGCTCTGGGATCTGGGGCTCGGCTGTATGTACGTCTGGTGCCTTTATTTGTGGTTGATGGGTGCGCACATTGAGCAGGTTTTCAAAGTACTGCTTCGATCTTTTCACGATATTTTTTGTTTCTGTCACCAGACAGCCGTTTGTGTCTCGGATTATGTTGGCTCTCCCTCGGTAGCCATTTCTAATTGAATTTATGCCGGCATACATACCTCTGCTGTTCTTTGCTCTGGCATTTTCTATGATTTTTTCGATCCGAGTCTTTTCCCATTCGCGTTTTTTGCGTTTGAAAAGTCTAGTTGTTTCTTTCCGAATTGTCGCGTATCTTACTGCGTTGACTTCATCATATGCTTCTAAGTGGATCATTCTGAGGCGTTTACGTTCTTCGATCTTTGCCCTGCACTCATCGTCAAACCAAGGTTTGGACTTAGTTGTTTTCTTAAATCCTAATACCTTTTGGGCTGTTTGTTTGATTGTGTCTCTGATCGATGCCCATTTAGTGCCCAGATTATTGGCTTCCTCTTCCTCACTACTGTCATTCTCTAGGATACTAAATCTATTCGTTAGTTCGTCTTGATATTCAGTCCTTTTACGTAGGTCTTTTAGTTTATCAATCTCGAACTTTTTGCTCGTCTCCCGTGACTGTCCATGTGGGTTTGCTGCAAGCCGACTTCTAATTTTGCCCATCACAAGGTGATCGGAGTCGCAATCTGCTCCTCTATATGATCTTATATCAAGGATATTCGAGTGGTGCCTTTTGTCTATGAGGAAGCGGTCTATTTGGTTACGCGTTACGCCGTCGGCTGATATCCATGTGGCTTTATGGATTTGCTTGTGCTTGAACATCGTGCTTTTCACTACCAGATTTTTTGACGCTGCGAACGTGATAATTCGAATACCATTCTCATTTGAAACGTCATGTAGGCTTTCCTTACCAATTGTTGGTTGGAAGATATCTTCCTTTCCAATTTTCGCATTGAGGTCGCCGAGGAGGATTTTAACATCGAATGATGAGATCCCACCAAATACTTCCTGTAGGGTCTCGTAGAATGTGTCCTTCGTTTCTTCGTCGGTAGATTCTGTTGGGGCGTGTACGTTTATAAATACATAATTGTACCATGGGCCCTGTATTTTTAGCACCGACATTCGGTCATTAATGAATTGCACATCTTTTACATGAGGCGTAATCTTCTTGCTTATGATGAAGCCAGTTCCGAGGTTATGTGTATCAGGACACAATATTCAATTATTAAATTAAATGTTCACATTCGGTTTTGAAATACTATTTCAGGACAAATTATTAATTAAATGTTCACATTCGGTTTTGAAATACAATTTCAGGACACAATATTAAATTATTAAATTAAATGTTCACATTCGGTTTTGAAATACTATCTCAGGACACAATATTAAATTATTAAACGCGCCAAATCCGACTCAGCTCTAGTTGTTCTTTACCAAACTTAGTTGACCGCAATTCACGACTAACTGAATAATGCCCTTGGGACGCCCCACGATGGAGGTATTATTAACGTGAGGGCACAACCTACCCTCACGGAATCCAAATCGCGATTACCCTAAGTTCATCGAAGCGGTAGAATACCACATATTCAATCATCGCTTCGATGACCATATAAGGTAAGATACCCCTTTTGCGTGTTGTTCAACACAAAAGGGGTTGAAATACACACACGATGATTGCTTTTGCTGCTCATCGTCTGTGTCCGCAAGTATGCAGACATAGCACAGATCCCATCTAAATGTTCGCAGCAGGTGCGAGTATCTCAACGAAAAAAAGGGGTTGAAATGTGCACACGGTCAACGACTGCATAAAGCATTATAGCTGATCGTGTACATTTGCTGGCATATCTTCGCAATCGAATTCTAATGGTAAATTTCCATTTGCGAACTCGACTGCTTGGGCGGTCGGCCGGATGCCCTCATGTGTTGGTCGGCCGGGTGACCGATCGATGTGGGCATGCTGAGCCAAGGAAGGATACACATTCCCTGCAGGTGGGGAATATCGTATAGATATTGAACGGGCAATATTGGTTTCTTGGTTGTTGAATCAAATTGCTTTAAGGATATAGGATTTGTTTCCGCTGGAATTTCATGTCAGCGAGAATTATTGTTTCACCGGTTTATCTAATGTTACAGGTACGGCATAGAAGGTAAGTACACGCTTTTTAGGTGTTACAGGTAACTATTTCTTGGTTACTAGCCGTGAGGTAAGTAGTGGCGTTCAAGGGAACTGCCACAATACTTGTCTTTTATGCCTTTTGGCATGCCCTAAATGGGGTTCTTACCTGAATAATGGGAAGATGGATGGTGGCGTTCAGTAGAACCGCCACACACTCACATGAAGTGGACAATTCGCTGATCCAATGGATAAGAGACTATCTTTCTGGCCGCTCAATTCAAGTGATTCTTGGCAGCGTCAACTCTGTCTCCCATCAAATGAATGCGGGTGTTCCCCAGGGTTCTGTACTCTCACCCACTCTCTTCTTCATCTTTATAAATTATCTCTTGTCAATTACCCACAACCCAATTCACCCGTTTGCTGACGATAGCACGTTGAGTTTCTCTACCAAACTCTTCGGATATTATTACCAATCAGCAGGTTATGCTTGATACATCGAACTCCGACCTCAACAAGATATATCAATGGGTATTATCTAATCGGGTTACGTTAATATGCAAAATCTTCGTTTCTGGGCGACTGAAAATCCGCGTGTGATGCACGAAGAGCCATTACATCCACTCAAAGCCACTGCGTGACGCGGGGGAGTGATTGGGCCGTATTTTTTTGAGGACGCCATCGGCAATACGGTCACTGTACCTGGCGACCGCTACAAGGTCATGATAAGCGACTTCTTACTGCCGGAATTGGATGAGCGGACCTTGGTGAACATGTGGTTTTAACTAGACGGTGCACCCGCACACACAGCACGAGCCACAATGGATATTGTAAAGGAAGCGTTTCCTGGTCGCGTAATCTTCCGCTCTGGCGATTTGGCATGGCCAGCAAGATCGCCCGATTTAACCATCCCAGACTTCTTTCTCTAGGGGCTACTGGAAGTCGCGTGTTTATGCCAACAAGCCTCAGACATTCGCAGCCCTTAAGGAGAATATTCGACAGGAACAGTTATCACCGGGAATCTTGCGGAAAGTCATGGAAAATGCGATAAAAGGGGTACAAATATGTAGCCACTTCACGGATATCATCTTTTCCACTTAACAGAAAAAATTGTAATGGTCCAAATAAAGATTTCCATCACTCAAAATATTTTTTTTTGTTATTTAGTGAAAAAGTAATCCAAAAACAAAATTGGATGATTACCTTGTATATTACTACAGCCACCTAGCGGACAGATAATGAATGTATTTTTACCTAAATGGATGTGTATGTATATATCCACCTCGTTCTTGTTCTTTTTTTCTTCACTTCACACATTTTCGGAATGTGTAAATCAGGTTGGTATGTCAAAGGCCTCATGCTCCAAGCAATGTCCCATAGTTCATGTAACATCCGTCAAAGTGCCGGTTTAATATAATTTATATAAATTAAGCTCTTCTGGTGTGACATCCTGTCGCCGAAATAATCACAAACAGCTTTCACCTGACCTAAGGCCCCCTCTCCTTCTATTGTCAGCACTAATTTTCAATTTGGGCAGATGACGAATTTCACACCATTTCAGACATTACATCCTCAAGCAATGAAGTTTGCGTATCGTAGCTCGACGCCCAATTTGGTTCTAATTCTCGGCACTTTTCGAATCTCTTGTGGGGGAAGGTGAACCTTTTTTGTGTGGCACACCTGCACATGTTATCGTCCTGGATATTCATCGCTGTCCTTTTGACTCGAAATCTCCATAAATTCGTCGTTTCGCTTGTGGAAAAATGCCCAAGCATAAAATGTTAATTAAAACAATTTCCTCGCGAGATCTACATTCGGGCACACCAAGTCCGAGTGGCTTGGGCAAGTACCAAGGGTGCTTGGTCTCGAACTACGAAATTAAGGACAATCGCGGTTTTATGAGCAACCAGAAAGTTGATGGGTTATTTATCATTTTTACACTCCGGATATTTCACATGGTAAAGATTCGTGTCATTCACCTTGGGATTTATCACTTGCACATGTGTTCAGATGTTGGTGCGAACCAACGTAAGTGGGATTCATCAAGCTACGAGGCGAAGTAAGGGGGGAGTGCTTGCTTGTGAATGTACATTGATCATATGTAGCGTGTGGGACTATTGTATGTCAATCCCTTATCGCGAACATAGTGTACCCCGCAATAATTGGCTTGTATTTCATTTGCCACCAGTTTTCGGCTCCAACACTAGCTAGGCCCTGCCATTCTCGACCTACCTCATGTGCCGTTTCGTACTTTCTCGCACAAGCATTTAATCTCCTCGCGTGGTGCGGATATATTGCCAACAACTTGCAGAATGGTTCGTGTAGGAATATGTGGCAGGACTAGACCACGAAGAGCCGGGTATCCGTGACCGTCAGGTGCTCTTTGCCTTCGTCCCGACCGTTTGTTGTCGTTTATGCTGTTCACAGGCAGAGTAATTTTAGGGGAGTGGTGTGAAGGGATTAAGTTTGAATTCGGGTGACGGCCCAACAAGCTGCTTGATGTTTTTTGAATACCTAATTAAGATAAGTGGGTTGATTAGTGGGTCCTCGTTGGCAGTACTTGTGGGAAGTTCACACTGTGCAACATAGTTGGGGAATGAGTTAGCGGGTGTAGGGTATTAATCACTTAAAAGGGGCGAAAGTCTTCTGTTTCTTATCAGCGCGACAGTAAAGCAACCATTCTAATTAGTGCGTGCTTTTAGATGTTAGAATTGCACAAATATTGTAATGAACTTGGGTGTTCGTGTGCACATGTAGCTTGGCCAGTACGCTACAACTCACTTACATTATGGAGCAGCGGTTGCATTTAAGATGGAAGTGTGTGAGTTAAATCTAATTAAAATCCCACGAGCTTATGAGTGTGCACTCACTGGATCATGATTTGAATAAATCAGCTTTCACAGGACTAGGGATGGACAAGGAATAAAGGAGTATGTCAGCTAGTGACTGGTGTGGTGTTTTACAAACTCACGTGGGAACATACTCGTAGTTGTGGTCATGTTGGAGGTTTGTATTTGAGAGTCTTATCAAGATTGGTTGTCGGAAATTATGAATAGTACTCTTGGTGTTATTCACCATCATCATGAACACAGTACAATATTGTTTAAAAGGGCAGCGAAGGTGACTTTTTCACGAAGGAGAAAAAAGTTGGCCGATGGGAGTGAGATTTTTAACTTTTTACCTTTGTCATGAAATAACAGCAATATATGGATTAGGTGGCTACTACCTGATATGATCGAAGACGGTCTTCTTTTTTGTTCTAAAAGGCGAATATACAGGTCAACAGTCCTATATTGTAGCGCTCCGGAAAGGCGTTCCATAGTTTTCCCGTTCTATAACAAAATGAATTTTGGTGTAGAGATATACCTGAGATGAATTGGAGATTGATGGGGTAGAATAGATTTCTTTTGCGGCGCAAATAAACAGAATTCCTTTGTATAATATAGATTTCCGAGAAACAATTTCCGTAGTAATATCTGTGAAGGACTCAAAAGTCTGACACATTCGTTGGCTGTAGCATTGATATTACTGTTGTGTTTGTTATTATATGGAATCCTGGTTGCGGAATGTTATTGGGTAGGTCAGTTGTATGCTTAGGACCTGAACTTCAAATATGTGAATAGTATTCGAATGATGTTCTTATTTGAAATATGTACAAGTTGTGCCGAAGTAAAATATCTTTTAATCTTGAAGAGATAGCTCAGTTTCATTGAGGCGGACCGGCGATATTCGACACATTACTTGTGGTACTGAGCATTTGCTTGCTTTTCTCACATTTTATCAAATCATCGTACATTTTCTTTTTTGTTTTTGACTCAACGTCGTATGTTCTACACATTGAACTAAATCGATTGATAATCAAGGAACCGACTTAACTGGAACTCAGATGGTGGAACTTTGATGCGTCAGCCAACCTGTCATTCGAAAATAAAGAAACAAGCGTACTTCCATCGACAAAACTGAATATTTTCTGTCTCGTTGCTACCAACACATTCTTCATGTGAGATCCGAAGACATGCCGTCTATAACACCCCAAATCGAGGACACTGGACACCCATTCGCAAAGTTGGCGGGAAACCCATAAGCACGAAGTTTATATAGTAAGACTCTTGCCGACAGCAGGTAAAAGCCTTGAAGGTAATCAATGAGATTCTTGATGACTTATTCCATCACTTTAGACAACACGGAAGGTAATGCTAATGGCCGATAATTTTGCGGGCGACACTTTTCCCTCTCTTTGGAATTGGTTAAATTAACGTGGGTTTCTAACAGTAAGAAAAGGTTCTCTGTGGATACGATATTCGAAAGAATTTGCTAAGAAGGGGCCACAGTTTTGGAGCAAACTTTATAGAGGTTATTGCTTGTATTTCGTTCCGTCTTGTTGCAGTTGGGTCCATGGACAATGTGCTAAATAGTACATACATATGTGTAACTTTACATCCGGCATTGAAGATTGTACTAGGACGATCGCAGATGGCTCTAAAAATGTACGTCTTATGTTGAAACCGCTTTAAATAAATTCGAGGAATTAATGGCTTTATAACAGGTCAAAAGTCCCCGGCCCGACACATAGATGGCGGCACTAAAATTAAATCCATATGCTTTTTAGTTAGCTCTAACCTCCAAAAGACACGTGTATCAATTTGACAGATGTCGGATCATTAGTTTGTGAATTATAGTATTTTGAGTGAAGCAACTTCTGTTATTGTGAAAAAAATGGATAAAAAGGAATTTCGCGTGTTGATAAAATATTGCTTTTTGAAGGGAAAAAATACAGTTGAAGCAAAAACTTGGCTTGATGACGAGTTTCCAGACGCCGCCCCAGGAAAATCAACCATCAAGGATTGGTATGCTAAGTTTAGACGTGGTGAAATGAGCACCGAAGACGGTGAACGCAGTGGACGCCCAAAAGAGGTTGTTACCGACGAAAACATTAGAAAAATCCACAAAATGATTTTGAATGACCGTAAATTGAAATTGAATGAAATAGCAGGCACTCTAAAGATATCAACTGAACGTGTACATCATATCATTCACGAATATTTGGGTATGAGAAAGCTCTGTGCAAAGTGGGTGCCGCGCGAGCTCACTTTTGACCAAAAACAACGACGAGTTGATGATTCGGAGCAGTGTTTGGAGATGATCAAGCGTAATAAACCCGAGTTTTTGCGTCGATATGTGACAATGGATGAAACATGGCTCCATCATTTCACTCCGAAGTCCAATCGACAGTCATCCGAGTAGACTGCACACGATGAACCCGCCCCAAAGCGTGGAATAACGCAACAGTCGGCTGGCAACGTTATGGCGTCTGTATTTTGGGATGCGCGCGGAATAATTTTCATTGACTATCTTGAAAAAGGAAGGACCATCAACAGCGACTATTACACAGCATTATTGGCCCGTTTGAAGGACGAAATCGCCGAAAAACTACCGCATTTGAAGAAAAAGAAAGTGCTGCTTCAACAAGACAATGCACCGTGTCACAAGTCAGTGAAAACGATGGCAAAAATCCATGAATTGGGCTTCGAATCGCTTCCGCATCCACCGTATTCTCCAGATCTGGCCCCCAGCGACTATTTCCTGTTCTCAGATCTGAAAAGAATGCTCGCTGGGAGGAAATTTTCGTCGAATGAAGAGGCCTATTTTGAAGCAAAGGACAAATCGTACTACAAAAAAGGTATCGAAAGGTTGGAGGGTCGCTATAATCAATGCATCACCCTCGAAGGGAATTATGTTGTTTAAAAAAAAAAAGGAATTTTGCCAAAAAAATGTGTTTTACTATGGAAGGCCGGGGACATTTGAATTGACCTGTTAGCTAGTGTTACGCAGCCTGTCATTAAACGAGGAAGGAAGAGCAACTGAAGTTATTACTAATGGTCTTCGCCACTGACTAGAAAAGACGTGAAGCACTTAAGCGCTCGTGCAGTTTGTTGGCTCCTTTGTTGCTGGGAAACTTCTTTGCGCGCTCAATCGTTTGATGGCAAATATTTCTCAGGTTTCCTGTGATGCCAATGACCCCGGGCAGTTGGAACGTAAAAGCATAACGCTTCGCGATGAGCAACGCTACACGATCAAGTTTTACGCAAAACTCCAGAAATCTCTCACCGAGACCAAAAAAATGACCAACAAAGCTTGTCGGTCTTCTGCTCTTTCCTGGTCGTAAGTTTCGCGATGGTTGAAAACATCTGAACGACCGCCAACCACCTCAACCGATGAAAATTTGGACCGTATGTGTGTTCTGTTGAATTCTGACTGTCGATTAAGTGTCCGATGGATTGCCCGACTCACGTCCCAAAAACGATTGTGCATGACACGGTTACCAATAATTTTAACATAAGAAAAGTGTGAGAAAAGTTGGTTCCAAAGGTGATGACAGAAGGATCACCAATCAGGGATTACTGCATTCAGCGCATCTCGAAATTATTATGTGGATAGAAAATAATGATAAAAACATAATCTTATAAAAAACATTAAAAAATGTATTGAATTGAAGAATTTAAGCACCTTTCCACTATAGATTGACACTTTTGGGAACTTAGGTTTCTCCCTAAGTGGAGTTCCTCGTGTCCTTCAGACATTTTCCAGCGATACCCGTCAATCTGTGAATGCGAATCAGTTCACGTTGAAAGTGGACTTGAGGCGCACAATAAACATAGAGAGTCAATCTTTAGCCGAACCACACGAATGTGGAATATTCTGCCTGATCATGTGTTTCCTGGTCGTTGTGATGTCCAAACATTCAAGACCAATATACATCGACACCTTTATTCCTTATCCACTTCCTCTCGATCCGGTCGCACTGTGCTCTGACATTTAAAGGTACTTCAAAATCCCCTTTTGTGTGCGCGTTACTGTAAAAAAAAATGGTGTCAACATTGAATCTTTAGGTGATTCAACGGACGGCTCATCCACCGGGAAAAGATGTCGAATGTATTAGAGGTGTTCCACCTCCGAAGTATTAATCTCGGATACGGCATTATTCGATTCTTTACCACAATTAATTCCCACTGATGTATTTAGCCGCTTACCGGTATGAATATTCTTCCCGTTTTCCAAAGGAAAGAAGCAATAATCGTTTATTATAAGCAAGTCTGTGGGGGTTCTTTAAAGCTACGCAAAGAACCACCCACAATTCCAACCCCAACCCCCTCCCCAAGGGCATCGTTCTTGGATTTAATGCATCACCAAAATTCCTAGAAAATACTTCGTTAACATACTGGCAATCATTATAAATTGGGAAACCTTATCGGCGCCCCTGTCAGCCAGGGGCAGCCTTTTGTCCAGCCGACAAAAGCAGTTTCTGCATCTTGCGTCTAGCCGCCAAAAACCAAATTCTCCAGCGTGTAAATGTACACACAAAGTATTCGACCCTTTTCGGCCAACATGGATACCGTGCACGATCATCATTGTGCAAGTATCTAATTTTCTTTTAGCACCAGTTTCCTTAATGGCATGCAGACTATTTACACAGCTGCATGCACATCTCCTATGGTGCCCTTTGTTCCATTTCCTTTCCTCGGTTTCGTTTACCCATGACCTCGTAGCATGAGTAAACAATGGATCAGCGGCACACTAGTCAGGATCTACTCAAAGAGATCCTATCACCATCGGTCACCAAAGAGAAACTTCGCTTTCTCTAAAAGAAAAAAAAAACTCACCCCTGGCGGAGGGTCGACTCAGCACGAGTCAGGGCAGTCGAGAAATAGCCACCAGTGAGAGCAGTCGAGTTTCTACACGAGGAGTGTGCGCGCGCGGGAGTCCAGTTCGCTGTTCGATATATCTTTCATTTTAATATGCATTAACGTAATGTAAACAATACAAACTCTGTGCTAAAGATTGTAAGGCGGCTTAATTAAATATAAATGAGTGTGAACGTTGTGCTTAAGTTGAGTACTTTTGTATGTGTAACTACTGTATCCTGAATAAAAGTTAAGAAGAAGAAATAGAGTTGTATTTTTAATCTAATCGTGACGTTCGGGGACCAACTACATTCTAATCTTCACGGTGAGATTTTAGTGAACCTGCGCCCATGCTGGCAAATATACTAAAATTTACCACACAAGTCCAAAGTTGTAAACTATTATAATGAAACAATACCAACTCTGTGTGAAAGATTGTAAAGCAGCTTAACTAAATACAAATGAATGTGACTGTGCTGCTTAAGTTGAGTACTTTTGTATGTGTAACTACTGTATCCTGAATCAAAGTTAAGAACAAGAAATAGAGTTGTTTTTTGATCTAATCGTGACGTTCGGGGACCAATTACATTCTAATCTTCACCCCACAAGTCCACCATGATCCGGTCGATGGTTTGGGGATAGTCTATGATATTGAGTGCCTCTATTTGGGTACTCTTCGCCTTCTTCGGAATGCAATTAGGTAGAGAGACCCCTGATTGGACTTCTTTATGTTATAAGATTAACTCCTCCCAGATTACTATAGGGAGTCCAATCATCTTTCGTGAGCGCCCTGGTACTATGACCGGTCTGCTCAAAAAGATCTCTATCTCCGAGGGGTTTGATGGTCGGCGTTCTACCGACGCTTTCCCCTTCGCGTTATCTCTCGGCACATTTTTGTTTTAGACAAACGCGCGCACAAAAGGGAATTTTGGAGTACCCTTAAATATCAAAGCACATTGCGAGCGGGGTGTTGCCTTGTTGTTGGAGTAACTGGGCCCGGACAAGTTTTCGCAGCCCTTCCCCTGTGTGGGTAGGGTTTCTGAGTGACTACCGACAGCGATCTGGATCTTCTCAGATCCCCTTGGTATTGATTCCCGTTCGGCTACCTTATTCCATGGCATCCCCTTCCTATCATGTGCAAAATTAATGGAAAAACTTACACGATTTACAATTGTTTGAGGGAATTCCAAACAAAATCCGCTCCATTAACTTTACGATTCCTAGACAGAAAATCGTTACCCAACAAGCCGTCTGCAGACAACCACAGCAACGAGTCTTGTACTTGCAAGCTACAGGGGATTTCTTGATGTAATTTTAAGTTCTCCTGGCAGCAACCCTCTACATTTTCCAAAGAGCTTGGAGGGTAGTTGCTTCCTGGGCATCCACTATATACTTTTGGTGGAGTGCCTTCAGCTTAAGTAGGCTGATCTCAGCGGCGACGTCCAGGAGGCGTGTAGTGTTTCTACGGCCAATGTCCACAGGAAGCTGAATAATTGGGGCTTTGTTCGGCTAAAACCCTGCCCCAGCCTCCCCACAGCCCGGACCAGGCCCCGGCAGACTTTTTACGTCTCCCCAAAATCAAAACATTGTTGAAAGGAGTTGTGGGGGGTACGAAGTCGTGGCACCGGCATGGGTGCGAGTTCTACTTCGTCCCACTAACACTCCACTGTTCGACACGGTTCCGCCAAACCGAATTGTCACTTCACTAAAAGGAAAGAAAACGTCACACACAGGAGAAGAAACTGCTCACCACATCCATCGCAGGAAATAAAACACACGGAAATGTTTCGAAATTTGTTTTTTTTTTTATTGTTTAAGGCTCCTTTAATATAAGGTAATTTAAGTACACTTGTTTACAATAAATTGGTCCTTCTTAATCCTTACCACGAATTTACTTAACTGGTTAAAAAGCACAGTGCAAAATGACGCGGCGAACAATGGCGAAACGGAAAACTGATGATTGACTAAAATCTCGAACACTCTCGACTCTGGTTATATTATATTCGCGCCCCCGTGCGCAACGGGGAGCGAGAGTGACACGTCCGGCTCGGTCGGCGGATGTAATAGGACTCAATCGAGGGTTGGAATCTGGATCTTGATTCACCCTCGATTCGGTGGTGGTGGATATCCTCTTCACTAAGGATATGTTTTTACTTACCACCAGAGAAACGTAAAGTCTCTCTTGGTGGAACAGAAAACCAGGTCTCGTAATGGAGATCATAGTGGTATGTGTGTGATCGTTTAGATATGTTTACTCATGCGTGAAGGCAATGGAAAAACAAAGCAGGCAGGCGGCAAGGACAAAGGAATCGGGAAGATCGATGTGGTTGATGCGCATCGCGGCTAAATAAATCCATCGATAAAATTCTTAGACGAGTGATGCCCTTGTGTAAATAGACGAATAGACATTGGGAAAGGTGCTAATGGGTGGCGATACTGTATACAATGAAAATTATATATCGTATCTTGGGTCGGTGGCCGAAACGAATCCCTTGCTTGCATTTGTTTATGTGGGATAATTCGTTATAAGAAACGGATTCTATATTTGCATTGTTTATGCTCTGAATTCAATCCGCTTGCAGCTGTATCGGTAGTTGCAAGTCATTGCGAAGCAATTCAGATAGTTACACAATGGCGGTTTGTATACCATCTATGCCAATTGTATATGGCATCTAAGGCGACTCAAGTGTCGAACTCTAGTGTGAGTGTTTACACTAAACGAGAATTCGATTCTTGGTCGCTAATGCAGAGATGCATTGATGCCTGCATGAATGTCCTTATGGGAGAAATTCTTTACAGGAATTCCTAGGAAATGTGTATGTATGATTGGGATCTGTGATAATTTTGGATAGAATTCTTATGGGGAATTTTTGGATTCGAATGAATGAATGAAGGTAAGAATTCTTTTCCAGAAGCCTTAAAATAAATAAATTTGATAAGCTTGATGCGTGGAGCATTTACATGTGCTAATGGGATTGCATTAGCAGAAAACTATGAAGGTTGGGTTGTAGTTATGGGGGTTCTTCTGGTAAGTAGACAGTGGGGTTTGGCGGAACCGCCACAGAGTCAGTTTCGGGTCAGTAGACGAAGTCCGAGTGACCGTAACAGGAGCTCTTGTCGAACTCCTAACTGACGCCTTCCAGAGGGCGTATAGTGCCTGGCTGACCCAAGGTTCGCGGGGACTACTTTGAAGAATTTTAAACATTTGTGACAATATGTTTAATAAACCCCATTTTTTTGTAATTACATTACTCCGGAGAAACCATGTAAAACAACCTTCCACGAAATCACATTCTCACCACTCCTCGTGGAACATTCTATTTAGATATTCCAGTCCGGGGGGCAGGAAAGAGTTTATCTGTTACACTCATCACAACGCAACTGGTGCATTATGTCACATGCCATTGTATATCCCATCGAGTTTTCTTTCCAGCTATTTGTCTAAGCTCTGATACTTTATTGCTGTGGTATTATCAGTTCTGTGAATTATCAGTTTTTAATTGTGGGAATTTGTTTTTGTATATCCTCTTGACCAAGTTTAATGCTTGGGCCGCCCCATTTGTTCCATTCAGGTCGTGTTTCTGGGAACAAGATGTAATGAATGTGGTGTCAAAACAGTGGTTTTCTTCGATATGATTGTCTGGGCTCTATAGTTTTATTGCTTTTGTATTTCCCTTAATAATAGATTAATCGATTTTTAGCGCTGGAGAATGGTTGCAAACGTTTTTTTTTTTTTTGTACACCCGCATGCCGGCATAAGATGTTTTATTCTTGGGCGGCACAGTTCAGGAAGTGTTTCTTAGAATATAAGATATTGTCGGCTCTGCAGTTTTATAACCCTAGAATATCAATTTGTTGGATTATCAATTTATCAACAAAAGATAACCAAAAGGATTTCTGCTATCATTGTACTCAGTCCCAATAAATACTTACATTAAAATGGGTAATGTAACAGTCTATATGTATCTAACATATGTAGGACCGTATTGTGTATGCAAGATAGAAATCCAGGAAAAGATTTCACTGATTGGATGTGTTCAACGTAGTGACTTTCGCCAACTAACTAAATCACAAATTAAATGTTAGTCCTTTCTATTTAAGTCAAGCATTCTGTAGGTTCTGTCGCAAGGCTAATAACCTTGCCTGGAAAAACAAATTATTACGGATAATTTAACAAGTCTCGGATAAGGACCGGATACAGATGGAGAGACTTGCTAAATAAGGCCAAGACCGGATCCCGGTTGTAGTGCCGATGATGATGATGATGATTCTGTAGGTAATTCAACTATCCAATATTGTTTCATACCACTGAAATTCTACATCGCATAACATTCCACTAGTTAAATGGCTCACTATGTACATTTCTCTATTAAATTTCTTCTTTCATAGAAACGCATTTTGTAAGGAATTACTGTCATCTGTACTTTCATCTTGTGGTTACAGTGTCGTCAAATATCCCTACTGCCATCTAGTCCCAGTTATCCCTTTACCTCCCGAGAGCCTGGGTAATGTATGAGGAAATAATGCAAGTAAAAGCGGCATATCTGTGTAGTTAGCCATTGGAGTCCAATACGTTGATTTTCAAAGTCCTTCATCAGACGATAGTCAGTAATGAATCTTTTACCTTAACTACGTGAAGCTAAACGCCTTTCGATGGGCTTTGACGGCAGGCTGTAATTATAAACACCTCATGGCAGTGCTGCGATTGGGATTAGAGTACAGACGTGTATACTGTTGAGCGTTTCTCGTTTGACGGATCTGCTAGCCTGGCTATCGGCGTTACAAACAATGTATGGCCAGTTGAACGGAATTTTCCTGCTGCCAGACTGTAACAAGATACGGAAAGTGAAATTAATTTCAATGGGCTTATTACGAGGGTTGCCTCTTATGTTTCGGGATTTGGCAACCCTAGTGTTGCAATCCGGCAATTGACAGCTCTGTCGTAAAGTTGGACATTTTTGAGGTTATACGCACTCAGAACGTTTTGACATACGAGCGCTATTTGTGTTGTTTACAGTAACTTAAAAGATTCATCTCGGCCCAAAAATGGAATTAAATCGTCAACATTTTCGTGCGATTTTTTTTACAACTTTCGTCGTGGATTAACTCAGCAACAGTGCATGGATGAACTTAATTCAATTTTTGGCGATGAAGCTCCATCAAGGACCAGTGTTTATCGATGGTATGGTGAATTCAATCGTGGTCGTAGTTCACTCCAAGATGAATTTCGTGAAGGTCGTCCAAAATCAGTTGTTGTTCCGAAAACCATTGTTGCTGAGCGTGAGATTGAGACAACCTTAGGCGTTAGTGGGACCAGCATACATTCAATATTGCATAAACATTTGACTGTCAAAAAAATTTGTTCGCGTTGGATCCCACACAATTTGTCAATCGCCCAAAAAAAGGCTCGTGTCAATTGGTCGAAAGAAATGCTCAAAAAATACGGTCGCGGTGCTTCGAAACACGTCTATGACATCGTGACAGGTGATGAATCGTGGATTTACGCGTATGAGCCCGAAAGTAAACAGCAGTCGACTGTCTGGGTGTTTCAAGATGAGCCAAATCCAACAAAAGTTGTTCGCGCACGAAGCACTTCCAAGCAAATGGTCTCCTGTTTTTTCGGAAAAACTGGACATGTCGCAACCGTACCACTAGAACAACGCAGAACAGTCAATTCTGAGAGGTACACAAACATTTGTTTGCCAGTTGTCTTCAAAGAAATCAGGAAAACTAACCGCCGAAGACGGATCACTCTTCACCACGACAATGCGAGATCTCACACATCGGCTGCGACATCTGCCTTTTTGGGCACCCAAAACATCGATTTGATGGGTCATCCGCCGTATAGTCCTGACTTGGCACCGAATGACTTCTTTTTATTCCCGTACGTAAAAAACAAACTGAGAGGTCAACGTTTTTCGACACCTGAAGAAGCGGTTGCTGCATTCAGAATGCATGTGTTGGAGATACCTCAATCAGAGTGGCAAAAGTGCTTCGACAATTGGTTCAAACGCATGCAAAAGTGTATAGATCTTCATGGGGAATATTTTGAAAAACAATAAAGTGATTTTCGATGATCAATATTTGTTTTTGTTCTCTAATCCCGAAATATAAAAGGCAACCCTCGTATACTTGAATTTAAATGCCACTGATTTCGTCAAATTCACTTGCATTAACCAACTCGTATGCGCAATGGTGTATTCGTGATAGTGTTTTAAATTATAATACAAACCGGATTTATCCGGGCATTACTTTTGAACCTATAACTAGAATATGTTATTATGAGCATATAATCTCGGAACAAGCCAATTTCCCCTTAAAGTATAAAAAAATCTACAACCATTTTTGTCTACATCATATTATTCACTACCTGTGATATTGTCTTCTATTAGGATGTCTGTTATTATTGCAGCATTGTTAACACCCCAAGAATTAAAATCAGACTCTATTGCGACTACGAGTTACTGCTCATTCACTCCTCTGATACTGTAACAATTCATGGTCCGACTCGGCGAGTCAGTTCGCAAGGTGCAACTATAACACTTTGATCAAAAATGTTTGACTCAATATTTTATTGATACCCCCAATTAAATTAAAAACCACTCACGCCCTCCATCTTACCACGGTCAGTCCCATCAGACTCATCTTCATTATGCAACATTCGCTTGGCCTGAAGGTGGTTCTCATTCCGATTACCAGAATTGTTTGACCTTGTGGAGGATCGTCTTGTATATCGGTACCTTAACCGCATACGGTTTGGCCACCTTCACTGGAACATACTTCACAACCGGATATGGAACGTGCCTCTCCACGGGCACCGGCACCTGCTTCTCGACAGGATATGGCACGAGACGCTCCACTGGAATTTTGAGTTCCTTCTCGACGGCCACTTGCACCTGCTTGGTTATGGGTATGTGTATGGGAACCGGTTTGCTGATTGGCACGATGACCGCGTGAGAAATTGGAATTTCCACGGGCTTGGGCACGGGAATGTGGACCTGCTTTACAACGGGATATGGAACATAGTTAATCACGTCGGTATGTTGGTGTTGAGGTGATGGCAAGCCTAGACCACTGTCGCTAGGATACTCGGCTGAGTTGCTATCATCCCCATGAGGCGAATAGTAATCTCGATCAAACGTTTCGCTACCTCCAATAGGTCCCTGCTCTACGTGGTGGTGGTGGGGGTAATTATTCTCTGCGAATTTGTCGTAATTAGTATGTGGTTGAGGCACCTCATACGCACTTCCAGATGTCGGTATAGATTGGTATGCTAGTGGTTGAGGATAATTGTATCCCGCTGATAAGTAGTTTTGCTGTTCTGTTTCTCTAGTAGCTGCGTTGGTGTATTGTCCTTGGTCCTGTGCTTGCTGGATGAAATCAGGTGGCCCCATAGATTCTAGTTTAGGATAGTTATTAAAGTTCCCATCTGAACTTCCCTCCTTTGAGATTGCAGTAGCAATAGCCGCGGTGTATTTGACAGCATTGCTTGTCGCACAACGAACTCCTATCAGCCCCAGCTGCCAGGATAGCAGCAACAAGAACAACCTCTTCGTCTAGGTAACAGAATGATTATTAGATTCCCCGAATGTACCAGAAAAACCAGTCTAACTTACTTCGTGGAGCATGGCACTTGATTGAAATAGTTTTCGTCGAGGTTGCGGTGATGATGATGATTGTTCGATAGTTGTCCTGACGGGAATATTATCTGCAGACACTGGAGTCTGGCATTTATACAGCATCCCTGTTCAGGTGGTGTGCGTTATAACGACTCGCCGTGAAAATTATGATCGGAGAGAGAATAATGAAAGTGAATTGGGATTCCCCCCAGCGACAGAGGAAGTACCACGATGTCTGAGGTGATTGTTCAAATTCGAAAGTCCATAGGAGGTGACTTTCGCTCGAATAGAAGAATCGAGTGTTCGCGTTTTTGGAATGGCTTAGTACTACTGCAAGAGAGCACTTCACGTGATGATAGGCTGTTGGATTGTGGAGTTGTGGAGTGCACCTTTCAGGAGCACGCCCAATTTGAAGTTCAATTTCGGAACAAGACCACTGAAGTATACACTTGCAGCTCCTGCTCTGGATTAGATTGCCATTGCTGCTATCTAATAGAAAGGTAATAAAGGCGGCGATGTGTGAGATTTGCGGAAGCTGTGAATTCTCGCAGAGTGTAATTACAGGTGTCGGTTCTCCTACACAAAGGTGCTCCAGTTGGCTCCAATCGCAGATAATTATTAGTGCAAGTTAGAGCTCAATCGATTGTTGCCAATGAACGCTTTACAATACTGATGTCCAGTTCCCTTTGAGGTGATTGCGATACGGTGAACATAGTTGGTCGTTGGTATAATGGTGGAACGTGATGTGTGCAGACGTGCGATTGCAGTACAGTCTCCCAGACTTACTGCATACATTGTGGTATCATATACTTATATAGAGGATGCGAGTACACGTGGGTTAAAGTAACATCAAAGGGTGAATGTTAATTAGAGTATTAGAGTATCTCTGAGTGTATTATATAGCATCGGGGCGTTTCTTAATATTTGAGGTTCATCTATGATGATACTGTGTTCGACATCATCCGCATTTACTTTTGGGTCGGCTAACATAAGTCGCACAAATATTTATACCAAAGAATAGGTTATCTGCTTGGTCTGTTATATTTCATTTTGGAGTGAAGATAATTAAAAACATTCTGTAAGAACTTTAAGAAACGTCATAAAATGTTTAGTCATCTGCTCAACATAGAAGCGGATGATATGGTGTCACTAGGATCAACAGATGACTACGTGCAGTTGGGGCAGTTGAGCAGTGCACTTAATATCTAGCCTTTTAAAACTGCGACAAGTTACGGGCGCTGGAATATAGTTTCAACTATTTGGTCAGATACGGGTATAAAATATGGAAATTAATAATGACAACATTTAATGTATTTTGAGAACGGCGGAAATGAATGTCAGTTGAAGGATATTTCAAATAAAGTTTTAGGTCCTGATGTGTGATGTGTTGCTCCCAAATCACAGGGGATTCATCATTGGCAAATTGGCGAAGATAGCCCAGAAAAATGGGTGGAAAAAGAAGGACCTCGATGCGGAACTGCTTGATTATATACTGGAAGACCAAATCGCACAGTATGACGCAGAGGGCAATGCGAACAGGCAGGCTGGAAAAGTCATGAAATGGCTAACTACCGCATGCGATGCTCCTATGCAACGACAAAGACAACCAGCAGGGGCTATCAAACCAGTGTACTGGTGGAACTCAGAAATCGCCCAAGTGCGAACGGAGTGCAACAGGTTACGGCGCTGGCAACAGAGAGCAAGCAACCGTAACACTTACCCACAGTTGCATGCGTAATTCGTCAAAAAACGGAAAGGGTTGAGGAATGTAATCCGCAAAAGTAAATATGACGCGTTCTGCCCCCTAAGGGATGAATTCAATAACAACACATGGGGCAGCGCCTACAGGATAGTCATGAAAATACTACAGAAAAACAGTATTAGTAGTAGTAGTGGTAGTCAAATGCAAAAAAGTAAAACTAACATGGCTGGAATCGCTGCTGTCCTCTTCCCGCAGTGTGATGAGGTGTTGATAGTGCAAGAGGAGTGGAGTATCACTCAAGTTTAGTTTAGTTTAGTTTAGTGAGGGCAAAACCCTCATTTATTTTGCTTAATGCAAGCTCAAAAATTAAACTTAAAATTAATTAATATAAAAAAGGAACCGTAAAGACTATCTTAAATCTAGAGTGAAAAGGAGAATAAAAAAGAAAAAAAGAAAAACCAGGAGGTGAAAAAGACTGCGATAGGGGTGGAGGGGGGGGGGGGGGGGGTAAGTGTATGTGGGGGAGGCAAATACGGCTTTTGTGAGATAATGACAATGAGGGGCACGTCTACGTACTGGTATGGGGCGGGGTTGGAGAGCTGGGTGGAGAGGTTTACATTGCGGTGGGGTGGGGTGGGGTGAGGTGAGGACGGGTTTATTCTGAGACGTCGTTTGGGGGCAGGCGTGGAGAGGTTGAAATCAAAGGAGGTGGGGAAAGAGTTGGCATGTCGTAGCATACGCGAGATGGGCTCGTTAAAGCCGTAAGAAGTGTGGTGAGCGGGCACGTAAAACAGACGAGGGTTCCGCACATTACGGGGGTTTGTATAAAATGATAAAATGGAGAGCAAGCTTGGGCAATTGATTGAGCCTGACAGAAGACGATGAATAAAGATGATGTCAGCACGGATTCTACGCTCCTCAAGTGTGTTAAGATTGATTAGAAGGAGCCGGCCTATGTAAGGTGGTAGAATGCGTGGGTTTTCCTAGTTCAATCCACGGAGGGCAAAGCGCAAGAAACGACGTTGAACGCCCTCGATCCTACGAATGAGAGACTGTTGATACGGGGACCAGACCTGACTGGCATATTCGAGTAGTGGCCGGACGAAAGTTATGTAGAGAGATCGGGTGACGTAGGGGTTTAGGAATTCCTTCGACCAGCGTTTTACAAAACCAAGAGCGGCGTTGGCCTTTAGGATTGTGTCATCGATATGTGCGGTATATCTAAGTTCCTTGTCGCATAGGACGCCCAGGTCGCGAATCGATTCAACCGATGTTATCGGTTGGTCTAGCAAGAGATAGGAACGTGGCTGGGTGGGGGAGCGTTTTCGAGAGAAAGTGATTGTGTGACCATTGGGTGATATTCAGTTCTAGGCAGTTATTTTGGCACCATATCGAAAAGCTGTCAAGATCCGATTGGAGAAGTGAGGAGTCAGGGGGAGAGCGGATTGTCTTGAAAATGTTGGTATCATCCGCGTAAAGCGAGATGAGGGAGTGATTGATGCATGAGCCTATGTCGTTTATGGTAAGGATAAATAGTAGGGGGCCGAGATGGCTGCCCTGGGGGACACCTGAGGTTGGAGAAAAGGGATCGGAGAGGGTGGATCTAAATCGCACACGGCAGGTTCGAGAGTTAAGATAGGATGAGATCCACTTAATCAACAGGGGTTCAAAGCCAAGGGAAGATAATTTAAAGAGAATGAGGTTATGGGAAATTTGTCGAAGGCCTTGCTAAAGTCGGTAGTGACTACATCAACCTCATCGCCGTTTTCTAGGGCAAGGAGTGTATGGGATGTAAATTCGACAAGGTTGGTAGTAGTGGACATGCCGGAGAGGAAGCCGTGCTGGTTAGGAGAGATGATGGGAGTGCAGCGAAAACATAACGCTTCGTATAGAAAGCCTTCGAACAGTTTAGGAATGTGTGAAAGCTTAGCAATGGGACGATAATTGGATATATCGTTTTTTGGCCCCTTTTTATGTATGGGGGTTATGTAGGAGGATTTCCAAATGTCGGGGAATAGACCTTGTGCTAGGGATAGATTGAAGATTGACGCGAGCGGGAGAGAGAGAGAAGGGGAGCATTTTTTTAAGAAGATAGCGGGGAGTCCGCCTGGCCCGGGACGGAAATCGTCTTTCAGTTGTTCAAGTTTTTCTTTAACTTGGTGTTGTTGAATGTGTAGAGGGATGAGTGGGCCAAGGGAGAATTCAGACGTGCCAGTAAAGTAGGAGGGGTTAGGCTCGAACGAGTCGTCCGTGAAGGAAAGTTTGAAGAAGGACGCGAAAAGATTGGCTATGGTTTGGGAGTCAGATGAAGTAGTTGAGGCGTAGAAAAGAGAGTTAGGATAGGCATCTGATTTCCGTTTATAGTTGATAAAGTGGTAGAAAGATTTGGGGTCATTGATCAGATTGAGTTGGGCTTTGGCAAGGTAATTTTGATAAAGGGAGCTATAAAGCTCGGTGAATTGGTAATAGTAACCGAGATAGTTGGAATAGTCCACAGGAGAACGCGTATTTAAGAAAGTATTCCACAATTTATTCCTCTTGTTACGGAGTGTGCGGAGTCTGCGGTTATACCAAGGGGGCGATGAGAATGATAACCGGTTTCGGGAATATGGGACAAATAGGGATATGGCGCTGAAGGAGAGATACTTCCCGTGACCACCGAACAGGTGCTCTTGGCTGCAAGGATTGTCAAAAAAAAAACAAGACCTCGGGACTGGATGGTATCTCTAACGCTGTAGTGAAGACTGCTTTAACAAAAAAGCCGGAAGTCTTCAGCAGTCTCTTCACAACATGGCTTCAAACAGGACAATTTCCTAAACGATGGAAAAAACAGCGGCTTGTGCTTATACCAAAAGGAGTTAAAAATACAGAGGCGTCGTCGTCTTATCGCCCGTTGTGCATGTTGGACACGACAGGAAAACTGCTTGAGCGAGTAATTCCCACTCGCCTGGAACAATTCGCGGTATGGGTTCCGGAAAGGTAGATCAACCGGTAAGGCACTATCCGTGGTGTGCAACATCGCTCGCAATGCGATAGCTGGAACATGATGGTTAGGTGGTACCGAAAAATGTTGCGCGGTGGTGACGCTAGATCTTAAAAATGCGTTTGACTCCGTGAATTGGAATCGGATTCTAGAAGCGTTGCGCGATCTACAAGTCTCATCCTACTTGGTGGGTATACTAGCAAACTATCTCTCGGATAGAAGACTGTTCTACGACGCAGATAAGGACCACCGGAATATAAAATAACAGCGGGTGTACCTCAGGGATTTGTATGAGTCCGCTATTATGGAATATCATGTATGATGGCGTGCTCAGGGTCAATGTACCAGAAGGAGTTAGAATCATTAGGTCCACAGATGATTTGGCAATAGTGGCCGTATCTAAACATCTAAATGACCTGGAGAATATTTGCTCCCAAGCTATCCAGAGCATTAAATGCTGGCTAGATATACCCGGACTGAAACTAGCTGGACATAAGATGGAGGCAGTTTTAATAAGCAGCCCCAAAAAAGTTGAACACCTTGATTTGGAAATAGAAGGACAAATAATCGGATCCAGTCCCTATATTAAATATCTTAGTGTTATACTCGACAGCAGGTTGAGCTTCAAGGGACACCTGAGGAAAACGAGTGAAAAAAACGGCAAGAGTATGCAACGTTTTGGCGAGACTGCTACCCAATGTTGGAGGACCCCGGCCCCACATAAGGAAACTCATAACAAGTGTCAACGCCTCCATTATAATGTATGCAGCTCGCATATAAGCAGGAGCCGCACAGTATAAATCGTACATGAGGGGAGTGAACTCAGCACATAGGCTGGCGTCACTAAGAGTATGCTGTGCATTCCGAACGGTAATAAACAACAATACCACTAAGATACAAAAATATGTTTGGCGCCGTTGTCCAGTAAAATATAAGTACCAAGTCTGGACATTCTTGGAAATCCCAGGTAATATTTAAGGGTTTCCAGACGGTTGCCGATCCAAGGAAAATTACCTATGGATCAGGAAAAAGAATGCGCTGGCTCATAAAAGAGATCCTAATACAAAGGATCTTAGTTGATATTGGCACAAAAGGAAAGTTCCACGTTGCCTTTTAGTTAACGTGGGAAAAGGTTTCCCTGCGATCAAGCGATGGGAAAAGCAGGGAGTTGGTTGTGTGGCATTGGCCACGACGGTCAGCGGAGTTGGTGTTCAAGTGTCTGACCGAGACGGTCTTTTCAATGTATATAGTGAGACTTGGTGTAGAGTTGTGCGCGTTGTGTTTGGCGGTACTCGGTATACGGTAAACAATTAGTAAAAATTCCTATTTGAAAATATTATCAACAAATTCGTGTATCGGGATTATTTAGAAATAAATAAAAAAAATTTAAGACGAAGATAGTGTTTTTGTGGTTCCCCTTCGAAAAGTGGCACCGTTTGTGGCGAGGGATACATCAGCGAGTGCAGCGTCGTGAGCAATATTCAAAGCGGCTAGGGCCGAGTCGTACCAGGGCCGCCAGGAAATTAATCTGTTGGTATTAGCCACGGGGGAGAATGTGCTCGTTGTCTTTGTGGTGTAGGTGTGGCGAGCAGTTCTTTTGCCAGTTCTATTGAGTGTCCTAAGGCCGAAGTATATTTTTGAGGGCGTTTTCTCTTAAGTATTCGTTTAATGTCCTCTAAAATGGGTGTTGAGGCCATTGCGGGAAACTTTGCGGCTAGTTTGGACGACAGAGTTTTTATCCTATTTTCTATGTCCGGGAGTCCACTTTCTGTTAGGATGTTCGTAATTGGGGTGGTCCGAAAAGCCCTTGTACTTATGCGGACTGCTGCGTGGTAGGGAGATTTAATTGTCTGTAACGTTGTTTTGCTGCAATTACCGTATATTAGTAGGCCATAGTCTATTTTTGACAGTAGGAGAGCTCTAGTAATGTCTATTAGTGTGTTAGTATGGGCTGAGCCGGTTTTAGATGACAAATATTTCAGTATGTTTAACTTTAACACTAGATTTTTCTTAAGGGCTAGACAGTGATTCTTAAAATTATATTTACAATCGAATTGTAGGCCGAGAATTTTTAGTGTATCTACATTCCTAATGTAAGTGTTTTCAAAATTTACTAATAAAGATTTGTTACAATGTTTCTTTTTGCATATATGTAATATTTTAGATTTCACGCTCGAAATTTTTGAGCCTGAATAGTTACACCATTTTTGTATGTCTGATAGGATATTTTCGAAAGTTTTGCTAGCTACTTCTAGGTCTTTTACATTTGTGAATAATATAAGATCGTCGGCGTAGAGACAATGTTTTACATTTTTATGTTTAGAGATAATGCTATTTAACTCTTCAAACGCTATCTTAAATAATACTACTGATAACGGTGATCCTTGGGGGATTCCAGTATTTATATTATGGACGCCAGAGAACACGCCGTTACATTTGATCCTGAATTTTCTATTATTCAGAAAGGATCTAACAAAGTTATACATATGATGTCCTATGATAAAATGGATGTATGTTTCTTGCAGGAAAGGGCACCAACAATATGGTTATCTATATGAAGAAGGGCATCCATTGTTCCCCTGCTTTGTTTGAAACCGACTTGTTTGGTACTTATCAGATTATATTTTTCTAGGTACCAGTTTAGTCTTTTAACGACAATTTTTTCCAATACTTTTCCTAAACAAGGCAGTAAGGAAATGCGGCCGTAGCCGTGGATTGTATCAGTTTTGTTATTATGCTTTGGTAGAGGGATAATTGTGGATACTTTCCACATTTGAGGAATGGTGCCAGTTGTATATATGGCATTAAACAGATTTAGAAGGCGTTGCTTCAAAATCGTTGGCCCGTTTGTTACCATTTGGTAGTCAATTCTATCAAAGCCTGGTGTGTTACCTTTTACGGTATGAAGACCAGATTCTAGTTCTATCTGTGTTATGGGAAGTTCGATAACGCTATTATAGGAATTACTTGGGTTGCTTGGGGGCGTTGGATGCGCCTCTATTTGGTTTTTGGCAGTATGGAAATCTGGGTGGAAGTTGAAGTTGGAGGACGTATTTGCCCAAGTCTCGGCGAAGTATTTGGCTATTTTGTCCGGACATGTGAGGGCGTCGGATCCTGTATGTATTAAATTGATAGTAGATGGGTTATAGTTGCCTGTTAGCGTTTTTATGTTGGCCCATATCTTTTTGGGGGTGTATGTTGGGTTGAGTTTTTCCGTGAAGGACTGGAAGGATTTTGCTTTTTCGATTTTGGCTGTTCTTCGGAACATGGCGTTAAGCCTTTTGTACCTTAAAAGATGTTGGTCGGTTGGGTGCTTCTTAAAAGTGTTCCATGCCAATTGCTTTTCTGCCCGTAGCTTTGCCAGATCTGGATTCCACCATGGTACGCCGGTTTTGTGATACCTTTTCGTTGTCTGTGGAATGGAGCCATTGGCGGCTGTTCGAATAGCTTTTGTGATAACGGCAGCTTCTTGATTTATGTTGGATTTTGTGTTATGTAGATTAAGGAATTGTGTGGTGATAGTTTGAAATTTGTTCCAATTTGCTCGGTCAGATTTGAATTTATATAGGAGTTTGATTTTTCCCTTTTTATTGTTGCCGGTTGAAATACAGATTTTTATTGGAAAGTGATCACTTCCATGTAGATTATCTAGTATTTCCCAGTTTGTATTAGGGGACAGTTGGGATGATACGAGGGAAAGGTCTACATTTGTAAACGTCTTGTGTGTGGAAAAATGAGTGTGATTGCCGTTATTCAATATTACCAATTGTGATTGTAGTAAAAATTGTTCCACGGTTTCCCCTCTTTTATTTGTTGTTTGTGATCCCCATATTGTACTCCAAGCGTTGAAGTCTCCCATTAGAAGAATGGGGGTGTGTATGTGTTGAATTATTTTATTCAAGTCAGACAGGGTATATGGTTGAGTAGGAGGAATCACGGTTAGCTTTAGTTTGCCCGTTAGTTCGACTGCCGTGGCCGAGAAAGGGTTATTAAGACTGATATGCTTATGGGTTAGTGCCCGATGTATTAATATCTCGGACCCTTGTTTACAGGAGTTATTTTCTTTAAGATTGTTAAAGTATGCTATGTATTCCCGAGGCACTTTCGCATTTGAAGAGTGGGGTAAGTGCGTTTCTTGCAGTGCTATGATGGTCGGTTTGAGTTCTTTTATAAGGAGCTGTAACTCGTGATAATTGTTATGAAACCCATTCAGGTTCCATTGAAGTATTAAGCAGTCTGCGGGGTTATAATTGGATGTTGCTATAGAGTTCGAGGTGGGGATATAACGGTGGTTCTTTTCCTGACTCCGCGCCACACAGCTCGTCCCACTCAGTTTTCCAATCCACTCGAATTGATTTGAGTGAGAAGAGCTCCGTGCCGCGGGGTCAATAGGCTGTTGAGAGAGGTTAGAAATATATATTTCCATATTCAGGTAGAGGGATATTCCCGATTTGATCTAACTGGGATTTTTGTGTTTGTGTGGTGGTAGGTTTGGCTTTGCTTATATGTGTTTGAGTTTCTAGGGAGGAGGAAGATTGATTTTTAGTTTTAGTTATATTTATTCGTTGAGAGATGGGATATTTTCTCTTTTCAATTTCTTTTAGAGCTGTATAGGAAGAGGAGGGAAATATATTTGTTTCTTTGTTGGGAGATTTGTTTACGGCTATTGGATTTTGAATTACTTTTGGTAGTAGTGTATTGGAACTGGTTGAAGTTATAGGCGCAGACGTGTGTTTTCTAATTTGATCGGAGTAAAGATCGTTATTTGTTGTTTGTATTGTATTCTGTTCCCTATATATGCGTTTAGCGTCAGCTAGGGTTGTTTTGTTTTTTGTTTGAATTTCTAGTACTTTTTGGTACTCAATATATTTAGGGTAGGTAGAGGAAGAGCCCGGGTGCGGACCTTGACAGTTGGCACACATTGTTCTTGTGCATTCATTTTCGGGATGTGGTGGGAGATTACATGTATTACATGCTGTTGTGCGTTTACACCATTTTGCCGTATGGCCGAGTAATTGGCATTGCCGGCACCGCATTGGGCTTGGAATGTATTTCTTGACCTTGGCGTTGTACCAGCCGATTTCTATTGTTGTTGGTGGTTGTAGCCGATCAAAAGAAAACAGCATCAATCCTGTGCGTAATCGTTCTTCGTTGTTAATTTTTGTTAATTTGAAGACATTTACCACACCTTGGGAACCCATTTCTGATATAATGTTGGCTTCTGGGACGTTAATTAGGCAAGGGGCATACACAACCCCTTTGGAAGTATTTAGTTTGGGGTGCAGTCTAATATTGACCGGACAGATTGTGTCAAAACGCGTAGACTGGATGAATCTATCAGCGATTTCTTGGTCTTTAGCTAAAATTAGGATAGAACCATCCCTAAGAAGTGTAATTTTTTCGTACTGCGTACTGATAGAATCAATGATTCTTTTTAGTACAAAGACGTTGACGGATGTAAGTGGCATTGATACTTCGGTTGGGTAGATTTGAACGAACCGTGGGTTTTTTATTGCGGTTTTGTTCGGGAGAGCAGGGAAATTGAAAGACAATGGGCTGCGGGATTGTCTTTTCTTTTTTGTTGGCACGTTGGCTGTATAGCCTGAGAGTGAGCATTCTCCCAGTTCTACGAACCTATTGCCGGAATGATGGCTTGGCCCTAGGGCCATGTTTTTTTTTTTTTTTGTTTCTTACCTGGTGTATCCTTGTTGTGTTTTGTTTGTGAGTTCAAGGGAATTTACGATTTTTAAATACTTTTACTCTAGGACAATTCACTTCACTTTTTTAACTACCGCACTGTTAAAAAATGGTGTTCTCTGTAAGAGAGTTCGCGGGTGACTGTATCGAAATAATATATTACTGAACTTGGGTAAACAAAAAATAACACATGTGGTGCGCTCAGAACACCCATAACTCTGTTGCGTATTTTTAGTTTTGGCTTATGTCTTGAGCCACTTTAAATAGATAAGCCAGTATGGCTATGTTAAGTGCATAGCTCGCGTGCTATATTTCTTGTATCACGCATTTGTTAAATTAATGTTTAGTTTATTTATTTTTATTTATATATGACTTACTTTGTCCGTCAACACTGCATATATTTAGATTAACAACTAATTCCGCGGATCGAACTTAACACACTTCCGTACTCTGTTATAGTTATGTAAGACCGTGAAACGCATATTCATAGGGAATTTAAAATGTACAAACTTCTTGATGCTTTTTCTCTTTGCAGATCGTTGTTCCTTTACGACACATGTGATGGAGAATTGTGTCCTTTTTAAAGCCAGTTTCAATATGGACTCCCGTTGGGGGTGTCGTCTCCATTAAGAGAACTAACTCAAGCAGTAATCTGATATTTTTTCTTCCTTCGACAGGAATAACTAGGCTGAGTGTTATATTATATTCAGAGATACTGTATTGCATATTTTAACAATAAGAAAAAAAATATTTCCAAATTGCTGTTGCCACTGTTGCTGCTGATCCGCGGGCAAGATGCAGCCCATATTTCTGGTCTCAAATGAAGGAATCAAAGCGACTTTTAATTGTAATATATTTTCTTTTTATTTGAACTAAGCAACGGTAAAAAGTGTAGAAAGATGTAATTTTGCGATTTCATGGTATAAACAAAAGTGTACTTTTCCGTGCTCTAAAAATAATTTATCTAGAAGAGAATTTAAGTTATTGGTCTATTTCAACAGTACTTATAATTTGTTACCGTCACACCTGTTAAATCTTAATTACTGAATACCTACTTGACTTACATCCTTATCAGGTATTCGGTTCTATAAAGTATCCCTCCTTGTTCATAAACTGCCCTGAGGTCAACTGGATGCACTAGAATCTACAAGCTGCATGACCTTTTGAGTTTTCCAGAAGATGCTTATCTGCCATTTCGATTCCTTACGCGTCAATGTTTTCTGCAAATAATTGGCACTGTTGTGTATTTGCTTCGCGATTAAAATTAATGAATAATCTTCATTAAAAATTCTTGCAGGTAGCATTTTTTTTTATTTTTTGCCGAAATTTATATCGTTCGAAGTTATTCGTCACACTCGAATTGAACAACTGATTGAAATTTTGGGGGTGTTTGCGTAAGCAAAGTCTTAATAGGTGATCATTTGACAAATCCCCATAAAGTGGGCGAATACGTTTTTCAAAGACATCATCAATTTGTCGAGTATCTTGCTTATATGAAAGTGTTTGATTCATAGCTTCCCGTTTGCGCCGATCGCACCGGCAACCGCACGACAACTTTCGTGCCTTGGCGATGTATCCATAGAGCAATGACGATCAAGTGTTACATTAATAGCATTTTTATATTTCGAACGGAATTGACTTTAACTCTAATCGCCAAGCCGTAATAAATTGCTATTTTTGTATATTACCTTCCTTTAGCAGATTTTTACCGCCAAACTTTTTTTTATTTTTTTTATTTTACCGAGTCGTGTGCCTATTGTTATCTGTATATGGGCTCAGAGCAATCTACGTCGTATGTATTTGAATTCACAATATCCTCGAAAGATTTGGAACCACCGTCGCTTATGAAATAAATATACTTTATCCCAGAGTTATTTCGGATCTCAAGACAATTCCATGATAGAACCAACCTCCATTTTTCATAATGTGATTTGAAGCACATGTTTTCGTGGAGTCCTTATTGTCTAATTCTTGCTTCTTCGCAATATATTAAACACAATCTGAAGAAGGTTAAGTAAAGTAAAACCCACTTTCTTCCACACTAGACCAAGGCGTCAAGCACCAAGTCCCTAATTGCCGGTCCCAACGATTCAAAAATACGTCGAATTAGTAGGAGGTGAACTGAGCTCATGATTCTTGGCACATTGTCTTGTTCGATTTAAGTGAACGGAGATTTATGCCAAAATTCGGGAAGCTATAAGATGAACAAGATGAACAGAAAAACATAGAACATGAATTCGGCAGAGAATTAATAGTGCGTGAAAAAGCCAAATTTTGGACGAAATTTGAGGTCCATAGAGAAGTTGGCTCAAGGCAAGGTATTCTTTACATGTAAAAAAAAAAAAGTATATAATTTAAATAGATGGCACTCCCACGGATGGAAACACCCACAATAAAACTCAACCACTTCAATCAGGAAAGGCCGCATATGTCTTTATTTATCGAATTAATCTATAACCATCTCACTTTCTGTTCATCAATCTACATAAAAAATGTGGCAGCACATCATTACATTATGGGAAGGATATTAATATATTATGTTGGACATCTATTTCATTGTCCAAAGGTTCAGTTGTGCTGTATCCCAGCCTGCACTTATAAATATGGGTACAGTCCTGGGTAGATACAAATAGGTGAATGAATGGTCGATTGCGGTGTGGAATCTCATTTCATGGAAACAAAGTTATTGCGAATTGCCACTTCCTCGTGTGGCCGTATCCTGTATCCTTTATTGTTATGTTTATTACGACTTCTTTTATTCCCCCTTGATGATTGTAACATCTCCTGGCAGGAGGTTAGTTTGGTTGTGATAACTTGAAACTAGTGCGGAAGCAGTAACCATGTGCAGACGAGCTATCAGCATAAATTTCTCATTTAAGCACAGCGGTATTCTTACATAGATGGGGGAATTTCATATTTCCTAATTCATTCGGAGTAATATGAACTGCCAGAGGTGCAAAATGATCTTAATTTGTGTATGAGTATATATAGGGAGGGTGTGGAATCCTTACACATCACGTAGTTATTTAAATGTTGGTAAATGTTACAGTAGTGTTTTTATTTGTATTTTAATTTGTTTTTGTTGTAGCTCCACATTCAGGTGATACGACATTTTCACCCGGTGTGGTAATAAGATATCTTTTTATACAAATGTGCGCACAAGCGGAATATTTGGTACCCTTAAATGTCAAAGTACAGTGCGAGCGAAAGAAAACAGGTACCACGGGTACAAATACGAGCAGCAAATAGAAAAACATTGAGCCCCTTTTACATGTTCAGTTTGAGAAGTCAGTGACCTTTTGAATTAACATTTTTTTTTCCAGCAAATAACCGTTTTATTTCTCAACATAGTCTGCTTTTAGCTGGATATATTTATTGCTTCCAAATAACAGGTTTCCTCAAGGCCCACAAATAGGCATTAGTCTCAGTTATGACCTCTTCATTCGACCCAAATCTTTCACCGCCCCGGCATTTCTTCAGGTTTGGAAACAGGAAATAGTCGCAGGGACTAAAGCTGGAGAATATGATGGACGGGTTAGCAGTTCAGTTCGTAGCCCAATTTATGGATTTTGGCTGATTATGTATAATCAACGAAATTCACTTTTTTACATTTTCTTTAAAATTTATTCATGAGGTTGTCCACTCTCAATGGCTGTCAAACACAAAATGAATGACGCAGCTTGTTCAAACTTTGACAGTAGTCTATTTATAGATTGCAGTTGAGGGAAGCAGTAATGCATTTAAAGTTACTGCGCGGGAAAAAATCATTCACTGATGCAACCGCCCTTGTATTTTGTAAAGTAGCAATAGCAGATATCTACTATATCATTTTAAAACTACTTTATTATCGAAACTTCAATATTTCGTCCTTTTGTAGTTGTTTGATTTTCTTTGCCGAGGTTCCGAAAGCAGAACCCAGTGGGTATGACTAACGCGAATAAAATATTTTAAGGATGAGGCTATAAATTGATTGAATTAGAGATACTTTCAAGGCTTTTTGGTATGGGGAGGCGATAGTTCTGGGACATTATTTGGTCCTGTTTGGTTGCACTCTTGCAATCGAGCCCAAAGAGCGTCTGGAGGGTCGTCGATTTTTGGGCATCCGCGACAGTTTTAGAGTGGAATGCCTTCAATTTTAAGAGGCAGAGCACAGCGGCGGTGTCTACGATTAAGCGTGTTGTGTTTTTACGACCAATTTTCAAAGTAAATTGGACAATCGGGACTTTAGTCGGCGAGAGCTGAGAAGAGTCTTTGCTGAGTTTCGACTTTAGACGACCGTCTTGGGGTTTCCTAAATATTTTTTTTTGGCCTCCGTAGACTCCGTGCTAGCAGAACTAAAGCGTCCTTGGCCGCCTTTGGGCCGACGGTGATGGTGCTTCCTGTTGTACTTCTTTTGCTCTGCTTTTGAAATTTAGTGAGGTCAGTACAGGCAGAATTTCAAGGGTTTGCTTGTGCTCTGGGCCGACGGTTTGTGGCCGGAGCATCATGCGTTTGCCGCCCATGTTTCCTTCTACTCTGCTCTGCTTTTGAGTTTTCGTGGGCTCGGAAATAGCAGAATTGGAGCAGTTTTGGTCTTCATTGGACCGACACGCTTTTGTCGCGTGCATCTCCGTGGCACTTTGGTTTTTTCCTTGTAACCCTTTGGCGCTGACTTGCAGTCGTGGTCATTTGGGGCCACGACTGCAAGAATTCCCTGTTTTTTCCCATCTCACCCTGTATTCGCACATTTCCCACGTGTGATCTTTACGGCTACAAAATTCTTACCAACATCTAATGCTATAAACCCCGGTTTCGACGTTGCTGGTTTTTTAGGAGTAGTGGGTTAGTGTGGTCCCGGATTTTTGTTTGTAATTTTGTGGTGGAGGTCCGGGATTGTATTGTGGCGGTACGTTATGCGCACAGCAATCCATATTGCATGCAATCGCGACAGAAGGGTGTGTTTCGCCTTTTCAGGCATCGGTCGTCTAGATCCCCCTTTTTGTGGGGAACGTTTGGCTTGGGCCTGCGTAGGCCGGCTGTGGTGGGACTGGTCTCCGCCAGCCTGCTTTGCCCAAGGCCCTGTTGATGGCAACCCGCCCAGTGATTGGGGCACGGTCGCAGCCGTCACATTCTGGCGGTGCTGTGTGTAACGCCAGCATGCGCATACTGGGGCTGACCTGTTAAGGTCAGGGTAGCGTCGAACGGCCTACCATATATATTCCCAGTAGCGTGACTCGCCTCATCCACCGCCAGATATTTGCTGTGAAGCGAGTCCTGTGGAAACTGACTGCGTTGCGGAAGGCATTATCGTGTTCAATGGCCTTCCCTGGGGTAAGGCGAAACATGTAATGGTGTACGCCCGGGAAGGGGTACCTATAATGTACTTCCTGCGAACACACCGGTGTTTTTTGGGAGTGAGTAGTTAAGATTGAATGGCCTACCATCACTCTGTGGTGGTCTTGTTGGGGGATAGGGGCGAAAGAAGGAACATGTGAGGCCTACATAAAAGGAGTGTCCTGTGGGTTCAGAGTCGATGTGGTGAGGGCCGATGGGGTTGTCTGGGGCACGAGTGTTGAGGAATGGCCAGATTTGAAACCCGTTATATCAGGTGAGAGATGAAAAATGATTGACTGAACGATTACCAACCCCGGCCGATCTTCCCAAGAGAGGGGGGTGGCGCTATCGTAACATCTCCTTTTGGGACCATCCCATATCGAGGAGCCTGATTATTACGTCGTTGAGGGGACCATCTCCGAATGCTAGCAAATAATGCCAGAAATGGCCGAGGATAACCCGGGGGGTAGAATGTGAATATGAGTGCAGGAGAGTGTAAGCGGTGGGCGCGGTGGGGTCAGGAGGGGTAAGAGCGGAGACGACGTTTGAGAGCGGGAGAGGTGCGATTGTAGTCAAAGAAGGTGTGGTAAGAGTTTGCCCACCGCAGCATCCATGAAATGGGTCATTAGAGCCATAAGAAGTGTTATAGGAAGAAATAGAAGATACGAGGGTTTCGTAGGTTTCGGGTCTTAGTGCAAAATGTGATGGATACGATTAGGCTGTAGTTGATTGAACCTGAGAGAAGATGGTGGATAAAGAAGATTTCGGCATAAATTCTGCGCTCTTCAAGTGTGTTAAGGTTAATTAGGTGGAGATGGCTTGTGTACGGGGTAGACTCAGAGGATTTTACCAATTCAATCCTCGGTGGCCAAAACGCCAAGAACGACGTTGCACGTTTTCGATCTTGCGAATATGGGACGGGCAGCGAGGAGACAAGACGTGACTAGCATATTCCAGAAAGGGGTGGATAAAGGCTATTTAGAGCGATAGGGATTAGATAATTCTTTCGTCCAGCGTACAAAACCAAGGCCGGAGTTGGCCTTGAGAATAATGTCAACAATCTGTGGGATGAAATTAAGCTCCTTATCATACAAGATGGCAAGGTCACGAATTGATTGTACGTGTGATATCCGTTGGCTGAGTAAGACATAAGAACGTAGCGGGGAGGGGGCTTTAGCGAGCTGTCCTTACCTTTAATTGTTTGAGGTTGGTTCTAGGAAACCATGGCCGAACACCTGAGACTCGAAAAACCGCGAGAATAGCAAAAAAAAGAGAAGAAAACAGAGAGTCCAAAAAGGGTGAAGGATCTCGCCAGCCCTTTGGTTCGACAGGGGAAAACGAACAAACTCAAAGATCTGGAGAACCTCACCGGCTCCCAGTCCAATCGGAGAACGACGAACGAAAGTAAAAAGAAAAAAGAATATAATCAAAGATCTGGGGAACCTCATTGATTTCCGGATTGAATAAAAAAGTGAAAAATAAATTCCAAGAAATGGGTGACTGTGTCTGTGTCCCCATTCAACCAAAAAAGAACGATCCACGAGAGAAAATCCCAAAAAGGAGAAATAACCTCACATGTTTATTGCGCTTAGTGGTGTAACTTCGTCAATCCCCAAACCGTGTAGATTAGAGGAAAGAGAGGATAATGTAACTTTTCGCATTCTTCGTGGGAAATACACAAACACACCCCACCTGCAACAGGAAAAACAACAGACGACCCCAGAAGCAATAAACAAAATATATATACAAAGGAAATCGTAAATGAATATAAGAAGAAAAAACAACTACAAAAATTTAAAAATTTAATAAAAGAGATTAAATAATTAATTAAAAAAAAAACATTACGTACATAAATTAAAAAAAAAACACTATAAAAATTTAATAATATAATACGATTATAAATAAATAAATTTAAAAAAAATCATTGTTGAATATCTGTGTTCCGGCCGGTGTGTGTGAGCACGGTGCGAGGAAGGACGCAATGGCGTCCGAAACCAACGTTGCCTGAAACCAAATGGGTTTATAAATTTAAGGCACAGTAATACCTTTTGATAATCTTCCGTAAGCGAATAAACATTGATTTGTCCGTATGGTGATGATCACGAGGTTAGCGTTGGGCTTCAGCAGCGAATCCAAACTTTGCGGCACAGTTAGTAGACATATTTGTATATATATGAACTAATTGACTTGCGAAAACTTAAATAACTCATCAACTCAAATGAAAACCAATAAATTCTCGGTGGACTTGTGGATGAACACAACTTTATTCACCAACTACTTAAGACAGTAACTATCAATTCAAGTTTTACAAATTCAACAGCCACATGGTGGCGTGCAAATTAAATCAATAGAAAGTTCATAGAAATCCAATTAATGTTTTACAAATCCATAGCAGTGTTGATGATTGAAAATCAATTATATCCCGTAGATCGTGCACCAAAACAGCAAGTAAAGTATTGACAGTTGCAGATAGTTAAAAATCGAGCACCAAAAGCAGTAAACAATGAACGTTAGAATTGACAGTTTCTCATGCACTGTCATCGTGTTGCCGGCAGGTGTGGTGAATATTTGTCGGGGAGAGGACTAGACGATGTACTAGATTCTCCCCGAGCATATAATTGTGAATTCGCAACAATCATTATAAAAATTTAAAAATTCAATAAAAGTGAATAGGTAATCGTAAAAAAATTAAAAAAATATATATAATAATTTAAAAATTAAACAAAAAAATTCAAAAAATTAAATAAATTTTATGCAAATTTAAAAAACTGAGAAGAAAAAGGGAGAAATAATCATCCCCTCTAACTGCGCTAGAGAATTCCCTGCTCTGGATGCTATCAATTTAGTTTTAATCCATACCCCACGCCAAAACTAAGCTTTTCTTTTGCTGTGGGAACGTGGGGACATACTGAGCCTCTGGATTCACCCCCGGACGTGTACTTCGGAACTGTCGGATTTAAGGATTGTAGTTGTTTATACAATGACTTGTTGTTCGAATAGAATTTTGTTGCTACACTATAGTTAGCTTTTAGTAATTGTAAGAAGTTTTTTAATCGGGATTTCTGTAATATTATCTTCTGATCTTGTCTGTCTGCAAACCGTCGGTACAATGGTTTTAGGTTTGACATCAATCTGAACTTTCTCATGTGAAGTGCGTTTATTGCAGTGTTTTTTCTATACATGTTTATGTTATTTGTAACTGTGTTTTGGGAATTGTTTTGTTCATTGTTCGTTTTATAGTTTCGTCCATTTGTTGAATGTATTTTTCGATTTCGTCATTTGTCAGGTTTCTGTTTGTTGATAGGTTTATATCATTCGAACGAAGTCCTCTTGTTAATGATCTGGAGAACTGTGGCCATCTCATTGCCGCGTAGTTGTGGGGTTGTGGGATCATGAGTTCGTTCGGAAGCGTTATTACGGTCGTGAATGTACAGTGGCCACTGTTGTATTCAATTGTTGGTAAGCAGTTTCTGTTTCGTCTATTGAGGTGAATCTATACTACTTCGAGGAAATGATGGGCATTCCGTAGCCAGTAGGTCAGTTTTATATTCTACATTATACAGATCCAACCAACTAGCTAACTAATTTCCTCTGGCATTAGATATGTAATTTCCCCAATCTTTATGCTTGGCGGTTATGTGTTCACCTACGATGAAACCGCTTTTTTTTCAGGTAAAATTATAAGCATCGAAAGAGTGTCTTGAGCTCTGCTATAAAGAGGCTATGTTTGTGCTCATCAGGTGCATAGATCGCAATCGCATACAAACCCCTTCGTTGCTGAAGGCATATGCGTATGATGCAGGCTTCCAGAACCCAGAATCCGCGCACTTCTCCACTATATATAACTTTATGTTTGATTCCCTTTCTAATAAAGATTGTGATAAATCCCGCTTGTGAGGAGTTAGGTCGATCTCATCGTATAATAACGTAGTTTTTAAGCCCAATCTTATGTTTCTGGTTTAACTTTGATTTCCCCACCAGTGACTCTTCTCTCAGTTCTTATCAGTGAATTTACATTCACGCCAAGAGCTTTGATTGATGTTTTGGTTATGGGGTTTATACCGACTTTTTATTTAGAATGGACAAGTGCGAGTAGATCTCGTTTATTTGACTTTTAACTGTGTCATCTGTCTCCGTAGACTGAACAAGATTGTGAGCACATCTGTTTGTGATGTTGTTTCAATCTATGTGAGAGCATTTGTGGCTACCAGTGTTGTAGCCCGTTTTATTACTCTGCCGGCCGACGCAATTTGTGCATACGACCGTTGCAGCATTACGAGCATCGATATTGTTTGAGATGTGTCTGTTTTCTTTTGCCTAGTGACGACATTAACTCTCAGAATTTCGGACATTATCGATAGTTAGCGGGATGTCCGCCATTCCGACATACTGCGCACTTTAAAAGGGTTTTGTCTTTTACCCTGTCTTTTGCCAGAGGACATCATTCTGTGTGTTCAAGTCCACATTTTACCCAACGATGCTGCATTTCACAGTTCGGCGCTACGTGTCCAAACATTTGGCACCGGACACATTGCCGAATGTTTCTGCCTTTTTTTAATTAGTCCCACGTGTCAATTTGATGACCCAGTACTGTAATTTTCCTTAGACCACAAATTCTGCTGCCCCGAGATTATTCGACCAAAAAGAAGGGTAACTTACGGTTTTCTCTTCTTGGATTGGTTGTGGTGAGCGGTTTTACCGCGATAAACTCGAGATATTCATGCTTCAGCATTTCGAGCACAAACTCCGGTCCCGTTTCAGGGTCGATGCCCTTTAATGGAAGTCAAGTCTTACGCACTTTTTTTGTTTCGGCGTGAACGAGTATATTTCTGCGGTGGCTCCTTTTAAAAACTGTTTTATTTTATCGTGGTCTGCCACCATACAGGTTCGAATGGCATGCCTGTTGCCTGCTAGTTTTTTAATTAAAAACTAGCTCGCGTATATAGACTTACCACGCACTCAATATCTCTGGTGTTGATTGGGGGCATCTTTATTTTTTTGTTGATCTGCTGCTGTTGCACTGCTTGGTGTTGCTGTGGGCGATGTTGTTTCGATGCTTGCTGTTGTTTTTGCTGTTCCTGGCCGACTTTGGCTTTGTTCTTATTGGATGACTTTTCGCTGTTCGAGCGCAGCTATATTTTTCTTCCAGCGTCTCTTCTCTATCCATGCTCTTTCCATCACAAATTTTGCTTCCAATTCGGTTATCTCCTCTTCGTCATCTTCAAACTTGGGCGATGCAAGAGAAGCGAAAGCATTATTTGCCCCATATATGTCATAGTGGGAGTGAGAGGCAGCTCACTGTCCTCCTTCGTTCTTCACTTCACTTCGTTGGGATTATCAGTAAGAGTCATATGATAATTGTTGTTGTGCACACCCGTCGGCTCTTTCACGACGCTTGTGTGTTTTGTTTTTGTTTGTGGCTTTTTTTGCCTTATTCACTGATTTATCCTTAAGTTAATAAAGCAAAGCAGTATGGCCCGGTAATATTTACACACGTATGAATTATTAATTGTATGACACTATCACCATTTATCCGTATCGGTTCGAAAACACGTGCTTAGTCGACCCGTGTGTCCGATCCAGATGATCCGTTTGCTTGTTTAATAATAAGTGAATATGTCCGTTTTAATCGTCGATTGATTATAACGACTGTTCAGGATGACGAGCGAATTGCGACGATGTGAGGAATGGCCCCAGTCTGGTAATTATGAAAAGGCGGAAGATTTTGCTGTGTGTATGTAACACCATTCAAAACCAATGAGTGTCGACACCTTTCTTTCTCCCTTATCGCATGCTTTGAATATTGACATTTTTTAGTATTATAAAGTCCTTTTTGAGTGCTCAAATTATAAGAAAACGCGGGCTCGTTGTTAATGATTCAACTTTTATTGACAATTATTTTACTTTGAACTCCTGTAACAATCAAACGATGCCTTCAATAAGACAACCACATAAAAAAGCACCTGACTACACTTAATTTGCCACTCAGGTTAAAATTGATTGCCAATAAAAGAAGTCACTATCGTCAGAGTTCATCCACCGCCGCAGACTTCACACGGAATGTCGAGGTGGATGAATCGTTATGAGCCCAACCGCTGTGCCAAATCTTTCGCAAAAATGAAAAGTATAAGAAGGATTTTCACTTTCAAGGACTTTAACGGCCGTCTTATCATCACCAAGCGCTGTCGGTTATCTCGAAATGTGTTCATGCTCTTTATTCCATTAAAATCTAAATGCCGAGACCGACTGTCATTCATGACTGTAAGTCGTAACCGAAGTCGGGGGGTGGTGGGAGAAGTCAGGGATGACACTTGTAAGGACAGTACTGCGTAGAAAATATAGCAGTGTATTCGTAGAAACGCCACAAAATAAATCGCCTTCGGCCCATTACAAACATTCCTTTGAATAAGAGTACATTCTTTCATCCCACAGGGGTGACATCGTTTCCACTTATATTTACAGCAACTGCATGGGCTTAGATAATCATCAGGATGGTTGTCATTGCCATCACTGTAATCATCGTACCCTCAGTACCGTTACCAAACAGGCAGCTATGTTTCTTGAAGGGGATCTCAAAGAAGGACACATCAGGCACACAATTGAAACAATTCACGTGTAATTCGTGTGTATGTGCCACACCGCACGACGCCGATGGTATTCCTTAAACGCGTTTCAATGATGTCCTTAGTCTTCGTCTATTGCGATACACGAGTATTATTTTTCCATGCAGGTTCAAAAAACACTGCGAACTTCATCGCACGATGGCGTGACTACGATCCTTTGGAGATGAAGGTGGAAAAAATTCGTATAAAGAAATAAATCGTTTTCTTTTATTTTCCTTTTCCGTCTTTGCTGTTGAATGTCTTTCGTTTCGCATCGCATCCTGTGGTAATGGGAAGGAGTACAAAGCCGCCTTGGGCTGGCAGCATAAAGCCCGTTCAGCGTGAATGAAATTAGTCGTAATCCCCATGAAGAATTTCGATCAATGCGGTAGAATTTAGTTGCCACCGAATGGCTCTTAAATTGACATTTCATTTGGCACACTGACAAGTTACGGGGATAACGGACAGAGGAAGAGCAAGATCTTGGTTATGTCGATTAGGAGAAGTTATATCGCCTTCTTTATGACGGCAATGAAAATGCTAGAAGGTGTTCGGGCTCACGGCCCAAGGTATGTGGACCCTTTTAATACTGGTGCGGAACCCTAGCATAGTTTGAATTCAAACGGCAGTATTTTGTAGCTCTATTTCAATTGAGGTGCAAAGTCAATTGTCGAACGGGGAATTAAAACAAAAGACCCCTTAAATTAGAAACCTGGTAACTCTTTATTTTCCATCACTGTGACACTTGTGTTTGTTCTTGAATATATTTCAAAAGTATGTAAAATTTTATTATGCCAATGATTGCAGTTTATTGATATCGTAAGAGCTTTCCAAGTCATTACTTTTATTACAATTTCTCCTATCACTTCATTAGTTTTATGAGTACGTTTGACATACTTGCTATAGAAAGCAGTTTAAAGCAACAGGGAAAAGTTGCACCATAAAAGCCAGTGACTTTTTCAAAGCGTATCATAATGGGGAATGTTGTTCCTGAATCTGTCAAATTGGGGTCAATCTGACTGCATCGTTTTATCATGAGTCACTCACAAAGTTGGCGTGAAGTTTATGGATTTCCTGTACTTAGCCCAAACGGTTGGCGTGTCAAGAGAATTAATTACGTACTTCGATTTCAATTATCTTGAACTAAATATAGTGGCGGATGAGCTTTTAGGGAATAAGTGACAGCTCTGTGATTCCCAAAGCAAATCACTAACTCCTGAATTTTATTGTCTTTACTTCACTACATTCAAAAGTCAACTTTCATATATAATTATATAATTAAGGGTTGCGCATCGAATCTGTAGCTCACAATCCAACAATATTACGAACATAAAACATCTTTAAGGGGTTAGCCCGTCCTGAGGGCAAATTTAAAGTTATATCAGATGTATTTTCTTTTTCTCTCCTCGATAGTATAGTGGTTAGTATACCCGCCTGTCACGCGGGACACCGGGATTCGATTCCCCGTCGGGGAGCCTCTGGCACAAGACTAATGACCTTGCCCGGAAAAAACAAATCATTATGGAAAATTTAACAATCCTCAGGACTTGCTAAATAAGGCCAAGACCAGTTCCCGGTTGTAGGGCCGATGATGATGATGATTTTATTTTTACTTTTATTTATTAAAGACTACATACATTTAAGTGGGTAAAAAGATTACTTAAACAAATTTTCAAATAGCGAAGATATAAGTACTTTGTTCAAGCTCCATTTCCAAAGTGCGATCTGGTAATGACATCACAAATGCGCACGCATTCCTCTGAAATAAAAAGCACGCATTTCTCTGAAATGAAAAGAGAAACGAAATGTTTCAACAAATCAAAGCAGTTTAAACTGTTTCTTAGAACTCAAAATAATTTAAAAAAATTTAAGTATCAACACTTATTAAATTTAAAATCCCTATACTATATCATAGGTAATGTAATCAAAAAGATACGTTATAAATGTAAAGTAAATCACTTGAACAGTTTTTGAGATATTCTACAAGTTTTTATACAAGTTTGACAAGTGCAGTTCCGAGAAAACGTAAACGAAGAAAAAGCTTTTGTTTTAAAGCCAATGATGGCAAATCGACATCTTTTCATGGCTCTTTTTATTTTTAAGAATTGAAAAAAAGAATGAGACGATGTTGGATGGGACGAATATGGAGGCTAAGACATGGTTAAAGAGTTGTTTTTTTGCCAATAATTCACTAACAAGCAATAAAGTTTTGGTTCGATATATAACCATGTTGATATACATTTTTGTACCGAAAACATTCAAAAACAATTCATCACATGAGCCAATAATACTGCCAAGATCATCCGCAACATCTCTTATAGAAATGTGGCGATGATTCATAACATCGTCCACAGATTTCAAGTGTTCATTGGTTGTAGATATGCTGGCGCATATTACGTAATTACATTCCCCCCGAATGATTAAACTGATTCCATGAGATGAGAAGATACCAAGCGATTTTCCCGTCTCTTATAAAAAGTACAGGGAATACGCTTGGGAATAGTTCTTACTAGAAAAGTATGCAAGAGTATACTTTTTATCTCTCTTCAATTTCCTTTCTCGAAATGCACGCGGGGTTCGGAATTCCGAGAATTACCTCCAATGATCCCCTCTTTTCTGTACAAAAAAGGACAAGCTATTCGCTTGGGAACAATATCAATGTCAGGTGAAAAGTATGCATGAGTATATTTTTCAGACCTTTCTATTTCCCCCTTTCAAAATGCACTTGTGGTTCTGCATTCTGAGAATTACCCAAGCATTAAACGAGGTCATGTATATATATAAATTGATGCACACAATGTTATAGTTTTCTTTTTTAACTATTTCTCTTTCACAGTACGTCACGATCGTCCGATTCGACTTTTTACATTTTTACCCCGGTTGTTCAAACTGTTCTTTGACCACCAAAAATTGTCACTCGATATTTAACTTTTCCATCCGACAAAATGATCACTGACCGTCGTGACCGAAATCTCATCGCTTTTCCGATCGTTCGATGGCAGGATTGGGGACCGAGCCGTAAGTCAACCAATTCCACCTTAGAACACAGGCGCAACGTATCATGCCTATCTCTTTTCTATAGGTATTACCACGGTCGTTGCTCAACTGAATTTTCTGAATGTGTTCCGCCCCTTCAGACATTTTCCCCCGATACCCGTCAATCTGTGAATGCGCATCAGTTCGCGTTGAAAGTGGACTGTAGGCGCACAAATAAACATAGAGAGTCATTCTTTAACCGAACCACACGAATGTGGAATGTTCTGCCTGATCATGTGTTTCCTGGCCGTTGTGATGTCCAGACATTCAAGACCAATATACCATCGGCTCGCCCTGTGCTCTGTCATTTAAGGGTACTTCAAAATCCCCTTTTGTGCCCGGGTTATGGTTTCTGCGAGTACCCTTCTAATTTATCGCACCAGATCACTCACAATGATAACAAAAACAAGTTTAAGTTGCTTACTTTCTTTATTTTCATTTCCCTTTATTTTTCTTTTTTTATATTATTTTGTCCACGACATTTTGATCTTCCATTTATTCACTTTAATTTTTCCTTTTCTTCGTTTTCTCCTTTTTTGTCTTTGTGCTATTACTTAACGTTAGTTTAACATGATCTTACACTTGGTGTTATACAGTTATTGGTTTTTACAAATAATTCGGTATCTTTTTACACTTGTTCATTTAAATTTACTCTAATTTTACCACGGTAATCAGCTCTTAATAGTTTTTTCTTGCTACTATTTCAATTTACATCTGTGTCCAATTTCTCATAGTTACAGTTTGTGAATTAGAATTTCCTTTCTATTCTCTTACCCACATCTTTTGCGGCTAGTAGGATTCCATTATATCTTGTGACCGTTGATTGACCCCCTTATTTTTATCTCTTAGTCTCGATACACTTATCACTTATCACATCTACCTTCTTTTTGTCTATTTAATGTTGGATTAAGTCCGTTACTTAAAAAATACACTCTGTTATTTTCTTGTATATCTCTTTAAACAATTTGATTTCAGTTATCATATTATGTTCAGTTCTACATCAAGTTTTCCACACACTTTTTTTTTTTTTAAATCGACCTGCTTGTTCACTTAATAACAATCATTTACTTAAATATCTGTACACTTAACAATTTACAGCACTAATCCCGTTCTTCTACTTTTTGATTAATTACTTTTACATTACTTCTTTATTTTAGTACTTCGCTCGACTATCCTCCTTAATCGACCAACTCCAACTGCCTCACCTCAATCATCCACCCCGATCAAAATCCCCTGCCAAAAAAAATGTTCTCTTGCTCAACACCTTCCGGGGCTAACGCTTCCCTTATTCCATACAGAATTTCAACTTCAGTTGCCCCAATTATCGATTACTGGCCTCAGTTCGCAAACTTGCTGAAATGGCCAATATTTCTTTGTTGGTTTGAACTCGGGTTTTGGCTTTGCATTTGCGAACTGATCCAGTTAATTTCGTTCGCTTCGTTTGTGCTGGGACATCAGTTTAATTGCTTCCGCAATTTGTTTGTTTCGACTTATGCATACGATAACTGCTTTAGGGAAATGAATTTAATTGTTTTTTTTTTTCTTTCATTTCAATCGACTTGCCAATTGCCTGTGATGTGCTAATTTGGCTGTAATTGTTTTAGGAAATCGTAATTAATCGTTTTCCGATTTCCACTCGTTGGACTGTAGGGTTATTTGAGTTCAGAATCGTACTTTTCTGATTAAGTGTATCAATGACCCCTTGTATGTTATCTTTAGGTATAACATTATCGACACACTTAAGTCAGTGTAAAAAAAAAGAAGAAAAGGAAAACCTTTTTCCACGTTAACCAAAGGCAACGTGGTACTGTTACGGCCACAACCACCCATCCCATAATACTTACCCCTTCGGAGCCAATCTCCACCACTAATTGCGATACACGACAATAACATCCACTTAAAGGATGAGACAATCCCCAAGCCATAGCATTGCCGCTTGCATCAAATGGTCCCACATGAATGCAATACCAAAAAAATTGAACTAGACGTTCAATTTGCTCTAATCAATTCAATTTCAAACAAATTGAACTAAATGTTCAATTTGCTAACGTTGAAAACTGATAGGATAATCGAACCAGAGGTTCGCCACAAAAATCCCCTAGGATCCAAATGTGCGGACCAGATGTCTTTCAAACAAGATCATTGAGAATCATAAAATGCGCGCCAGCAATTTTATGATCATCTAGAAATATGGTTACCCAAAACCATTAACACAATCAGCGTCGTTTTCCGTTTTAACCAAACCAAGTTAAAACAAACAACTCGCGCCATAAAACGAACTACATGTACGTTTATCGTAAATGCTCTTCGGCAAGGTCCTTTGTTGATTGTTCTTTTGTGTTTCCTCTTTCGATCCCAAATTTGGGAAAGACAAAGAAAGGAAAGTCCTTTATCTGCAGGGTAAGAAAAGTTTTCGTTCGATGAAAAAACGAAAATTGATGGTGTGGGTTTTCAAGAGTTGAGCGGAACGGTCGGGTTGTTGGTTCTAGAATTTTTACCGAGTCGGCCTTCAAGTGGTGCGCGGTGTGAGGCCGCAAAAAAAGTATTAGATAAGTGTTCAAATTAGTACGTGAAATTAGGAACCTCTATGTGTGTTAACCGAGGAATATATGTGTGTGTTAATTAGAAATAAAAATTAGCTTAAATATAAAACAAACAAAGAGTGTTTTATTTTAAAGGTGTGACAAGTGTGTGTGGTGTACACAAAGAGTGACGAACAGTTACTTTACAGTACTTTCTTTTTGCGCTGATCTTACTTAAGATCTTTTGTATTAGGATCTCTTTTTTGAGCCAGCGCATCCTTTGTCTGATCCTTAGGTAATTCACCTTGGATCGCCAACTGTCTGGAAACCCTTAAACATTAACTGGGATTCCCAGGAGTGTCCAGACTTGGTAATTATATTTTACTAGACAACGGTGCCAAAGATATTTTTGGATCTTAGTGGTATTGTTGCCCACCGAATGTATTTATGATCGCCGTCCCTTGTTCCGTTTATGAAATGCTTCCTTGAATGGGATTAAAGGAAACGGTGCCCATAGAGTACGTCTGTACTCGATGGTTTTATTTTTTAGCGATGGCGCTAAGGAATTTTTGTGTTTTGGGTTTTAATGAATTCAGGGGGAATTACATTATGCATGTTTAGATGGGGGGTTTTGTACGTAACACCTATACTATTCGTAAACACTTGTTTTCCTTAAAGTAGATTCACTAAAGGCAAAATTTAATATTTACAAAACATTGCTGCAAGATATTCCATTTTCACAGCAAAATTTAATGCAAATCCATTTTGAAATGAATAACAAGTCTCCGGTTGTACCACACCATATGTAACCCTTCTGACAGCAGACAACAGACCAAACATCCAAAATAGTCAATTAATGTACAATTGGTTGGCAGGAACATTTACCATCATAACAACGAAAAAAAAGTGCGAAAATGACTCAACCAATCCATAAAATGGGCAGATTCTCGTCACCTTCTGAATCCGTCTCCTATAGACTTGTAGAGCTGCCTCTGTTCTCACTTCCTGTGTTTCGTGTTTTTGTCGAACACCATGATGCTTGTTAAAATGCACGTTCCACTATGGGAAGCTCTTCATTATAGAGTTGCGAAGACGTCGTTACTGAGTTCTCCAGTTCATGTTGAGCGCACTGTTTTTATTTTCCTCTGTGACAAGTACTGTGATGTGTCTCATTTGAAGACTCACTTTGGATTCAGCATTCGCAAATATTTTTTGTGCTGATAGCAGCTGGGCTGTCATCTAACTCACTTCTAAAAAAGCAACGTCGTTTTAGAGAGCAGTTACCCCAGAAAATGTTTCGGCGTAAAACGTTCGCCATCGTTCGGCAACTGAGTCCCCTTTCTTCAATTATATAAATATATACCGTACGCCCATCCGGAAACCTTTCTCGGTGTTATCGGGAACGGCCACTCTTTGTTTTTTAAGGATTCCAACATCCCTGCTCTATTCCATTTCCATTTTTCTTTTCTTGTCAGAAATCTGCTCTGGTTTTAAGACGCGCTTTCCATTCAGCTTCCTAGTGCTGACTTTTCTACTTATATTCCCGTTCGAGATGAATAGCATCCAATTGTCGATTTTCAAGCTCCTGGCTCATCAACGTATCAATTACTTTTATTCGCGACTACAGTCGCTATCACATCGAAGGCGCGTAGCCGACCTCTGTCTGTTTTACAGATATTATCACGGGTGCTGTTCTTCGGAGATTCTTGGCATTGTTCCACGCAATTCGGTTTATATGTGCTCCACAAGACAATCCGACAGATCGCACCCGTTTGTGGTTCATCTCCCGACGGCGCGAACATGTATCAGAACTCGTTCCGTTACAGAGCGGGGAAGCTGTGGAACTGCCTTCCCACGCGAGTGTTCCCGGCGCTTTACAACCTGCAACTGTTCAAGAAGAACTGCAACAGTTATTTGATGGCATCTCGGGGCGCCCACTCGGCGCTATAGCTTCGCCTCTCCCGAGAGAAGTCTACTTAAAAAAAAAAAAAAAAAAAAAAACCTAATTTACTTAGACGATGCTGGGTAAATCAAACTAACTACTTACTCAAATGTTATAATAATCTATTTTAATTTCAAATATTTAAAACGGTTTATTAAATTTTTCGAATTCGTTTAAAGATTGCCCCCAAGATCTCATTCATAAATCAGCTTGACTCAACAAAAGGTTTCACTAGACAACCCTTAAAAAAATACATAAATAAAAATAACCAGTTCTTCCATGGCCTACAATCTAAAACTCCTTGAAAAAGAGTTAAGAAAACTTAAAATTTCCTAATGAGGAAAAACTTAATCGCATTGTTACACATTTCTAAGCCACGTCAACGCCTCAACCTGCGCACAAGCAGTACTCAATGAACTTGAATGATTCGTTTTTAAGCTCGTACTGATACTTGAATACTCAAAGGTCTAAATATTAACAAATTCGCTGACCCAGATTTTCTTCCTCATTAGCTAAACTACTGTGAATTCAATTCAATTGCCCAATTCTCAATTCAGGCGGCCCATAATCCCCCTGTTCCGCGCTCAATATAGCACTAAGTTCGATTCTTCCGATGGTTATCCAGTCGACTTCCCTAATGACTGCCAATATCTCCTCGAGGTCCAACCTAACATTGTCCTCCCATCTCCGTCGCGGCCGTCCTGTCGGCCTCTTTACCGTTGGCTTACCGTCAAGAATTCTATGCACGGTCCTATCGTTGCCCATTCGCCCCACGTGTCCGGCCCATCTTAACCTTCGCGACTTGATTACTCTCACTATTGTAGGTTTTTTGGTATAGCTCTTCCAATTTGTGGTTGTGGAGTTTCCTCCATTGTCCTAGCTCCTCGTCATATTTACCGCCAAAGATACCCCTTAAAACTTTATTCTCGAATACGCGGAATTTGTTTTCTTCCCATTTTCTGACAGCCCATGTTTCGAATCCGTATAGAACAATCGGCATGATTATGGGTCTATAGACACGGAGCTTTACATTACGTGATAGCAGTTTTGGATTTCAGCAGTTTACTGACTGCATGCCAACTAGCGTTGCCGGAGTGTAGTCTTTTGTTAATTTCCTTCGACCTTTCGTTACTGGTCGTCAGTATCGTTCCCAGATATTTAAATTCTTTGACATTTTCAAATATCTTGCCCCTGATGTTTATGTGTGTTCTCTGAGTTCCACCTGCTCTCGCCGTAATCATATATTTTGTTTTGTCTTCATTTACTTCTAGGCGCACCTCTTCTGCCGCTTGCATGATGATTTCACAGTTTTTACTTACAGTTTCTAGATTATCGCCCAGAACGGCGATGCCATCCGCATATGCAAGCATTTGTGTGATCCCGTTCAGGGATTATCCGGCCATGTTGTCGTCTTGTACCTTCCTGATGACATACTCGAGGACGAGGTTAAAGAGACATGGTGAGAGGCCATCGCCCTGTTTTAGTCCGTCCCGGATTTCAAATGGTTCTGAGAGGTGGTTTTTTATTCTACCTCGCCCTTTGTTTTCGTTCATGCAGACTTGAATGACGGAAGGCGTATTTTTTCGGGATTCCCAGCTCAACCACAATATGGTAGACTCTTTGCCTTGCGACTGAGTCGTAGTCTTTTTTGAAACCAACGAATAGTTGGTGAACCGTTTCTCCACGTATTCCCACTTCTTTTCCAGTAGTTGCCTTATTGTGAACATTTGTTCGCTCGTTCTACGGAATCCGCATTGGTAGTCTCCCAGTATTTCTTCTGCGTACGGTGTTATTCGCGACAGTATGACATTTGTTAGTATTTTGTATGTGGTTGGGGGCAATGATATTCCTCTGTAATGTTCGCTGTCAGATCTGTCGCCTTTTTTGAAAATGGGGACTACTATTGAGGTTTTCCATTCTTCCGGAATGACTTCCTTATCCCATATTGTTTTAATGAGTTTGTGGATGTTTCGAGCGGTCGCCTCTCCTCCATGCTTCACAAGTTCTGTCGGTATGCAGTCGACTCCGGGAGCCTTGTTTTTTTTCAATCGGTTTATTGCGTCTACAACTTCGTCGAAAGAGGACTCTGGGATCCGAGGCTCGGCTGTATGTATGTCTGGTGCGTTTGTTTGTGGTTGACGGGTGTGCACATTAAGCAGGTTTTCAAAGTACTGCTTCCAACTTGTCACGATATTGTTTGTTTCTGTCACCAGAGCGTTGTTTGTGTCTCGGATTATGTTGGCTCTCCCTCGACAGCCATTTCTAATTGAATTTATACCGCCATACATACCTCTGATATTCTTTGTTCTGGCATTTTCTAGGATCTCGTTGTCTCTTTCCGAATTGTCGCTTATCTTTCTGCGTTGATTTCATCATAGCCTTGTAAGTGGATCACCCTGAGGCGTTTACGTTGTTTGATCTTCGCCCTGCACTCATCGTCAAACCAAGGCTTGGACTTAAATGTTTTCTTAAATCCTAATACCTTTTGGGCTGTTTGTTTGATTGTGTCTCTGATCGATGCCTCACTATTGGTTTCCTCTTCCTCACTACTCCCATTCTCTAGGATGCTAAATCTATTTGTTAGTTCGTCTTGATATTCAGCCCTTTTGCGTAGGTCTTTTAGTTTGTTGAACTTTTTGCTCGTCTCCCGTGATTGCCCATGCGGGTTTACTACGAGCCGACTCCCGTTTTTGCCCATCAATAGAGGATGATCGGAGTCGCAATCTGCTCCTCTATATGATCTTACGCTTTATGGATTTGCTTGTGCCTGAACATCGTGCTTTTCACTACCAGATCTTTTGACGCTGCGAACGTGATAATTCGAATTCCTTTATCATTTGAAACGTCGTGTAGACTTTCTTTACCTATAGTTGGTTGGAAGATATCTTCCTTTCCATGTTTCGCATTGAGGTCCCCGAGGAGTATTTTAACATTGAGTGATGAGTTCCCATCAAATGCTTCCTCTAGGGCCTCATAGAACGTGTCCTTCGTTTCTTCGTCCGTAGATTCTGTTAGGGCGTGTACATTTATAAATACAGAATTGAACCATGGTCACTGTATGTTTAGCACGGACATTCGGTCATTAATAAATTGCACATCTTTTACATGGGACGTAATCTTCTTGCTTATGATGAAACCAGTCCCGAGGTTATGTGTATCGGTACCTCCACATGCCAGTGTGAACCCGTTGCTTTCGATTATTTGATGTGGGAGTCGGATTTGCTGAAGCGCGACGATCTCCATTTTATATTGTTTCGCGTTTTCTACGACCGTCTGTATCGCGCCTGGTTTATATAACTGTGGGGGTACGAGTAATATGCCAGACACGGGCACACGGTTCACTCAATTCCCCCAACACTTACCGCGGCACAAATTGTCACACAGAAGAGGAGGATCAATAAAAACACGCTGGGTTAGTTATTCGGCTGTACATCGGTTCTTTATTGTTCTAGATTATTTAACACTGATGAATTATTGTTTACGTGAAAATGCGGAAGGCGATCACTTTAATGTCTGGAACACTGCTTGTGGCGTTAACTTCACGTAATTTTGCTTTCGTTTGTTCTAAATTTAAATTTAAATACAAGATTGCGACAATGAGAACAGTGTGAGTGATTTTTGTCCCGCTCGCGCTGTAACTCGAATCCGACACTCAGCGATCTCTACACGTCTATGTTGTTGGGCGAATAAATTTTGAATCTACTAAACGCCACATCCCCGGTACGTGTGCGTTTCGCGGTGGTTCCGATCTGACTCCTGATATGAATCCCGATGTAGTTTCGCGCGGATATCTCTATTCGAGATTGCACACATACAGAGAAAGGGCCTGTGCGAGGGTTGCCTTTTATATTTCGGGATTAGAGAACAAAAACAAATATTGACTTTATTGTTTTTCAAAATATTCCCCATGACGATCTATACACTTTTGCATGCGTTTGAACCAATTGTCGGAGCACTTTTGCCACTCTGATTGAGGTATCTCCAACACATGCATTCTGAATGCAGCAACCGCTTCTTCAGGTGTCGAAAAACGTTGACCTCTCAGTTTGTTTTTTACGTACGGGAATAAAAAGAAGTCATTCGGTGCCAAGCCAGGACTATACGGCGGATGACCCATCAAATCAATGTTTTGGGTGCTCAAAAATGCAGTTGTCGCAGCCGAGGTGAGAGAGCTCGCATTGTCGTGGTGAAGAGTGATCCGTCTGCGGCGGTTGGTTTTCCTGATTTCTTGGAAGACAACTGGCAAACAAATGGTTGTGTACCACTCAGAGTTGACTGTTCTGCGTTGTTCTAGTGGTACGGTTGCGACATGTCCAGTTTTTCCGAAAAAACAGGCGACCATTTGCTTGGAAGTGCTTCGTGCGCGAACAACTTTTGTTGGATTTGGCTCATCTTCAAACACCCAGACAGTCGACTGCTGTTTACTTTCGGGCTCATACGCGTAAATCCACGATTCATCACCTGTCACGATGTCATAGACGTGTTTCGAAGCACCGCGACCGTATTTTTTGAGCATTTCTTTCGACCAATTGACACGAGCCTTTTTTTGGGCGATTGACAAATTGTGTGGGATCTAACGCGAACAAATTTTTTTGACAGTCAAATGTTTATGCAATATTGAATGTATGCTGGTCCCACTAACGCCTAAAGTTGTCTCAATCTCACGATAGGTCACATGACGATCTTCCAATATCAGTTCGCGCACAGCATCAATGGTTTTCGGAACAACAACTGATTTTGGACGACCTTCACGAAATTCATCTTGGAGTGAACTACGACCACGATTGAATTCACCGTACCATCGATAAACACTGCTCCTTGATGGAGCTTCATCGCCAAAAATTGAATTAAGTTCATCCATGCACTGTTGCTGAGTTAATCCACGCCGAAAGTTGTAAAAAATAATCGCACGAAAATGTTGACGATTTAATTCCATTTTTGGGCCGAGATGAATATTTTAAGTTACTGTAAACAACACAAATAGCGCTCGTATGTCAAAACGTTCTGAGTGCGTATAACCTCAAAAATGTCCAACTTTACGACAGAGCTGTCAATTGCCGGATTGCAACACTAGGGTTGCCAAATCCCGAAACATAAGAGGCAACCCTCGTACATGGAAAGGACAGCATTTCAAATATAAACTGAAGTCGAATAAAGAAAAGCGGCAACAACAACCGCCTAAATGATATTCGAATTCAACTCAGGTCAGCTGTGCAAATAGATGGTCGCTCGGATAGAGACCGAAAAAGGTTGTCATGTTTAAAATAGCGATCGTTGATGCTGAAATAGGTTTCTGAGTATTATGTCAACAGAAACGCTATTTCGGGGTTCAAACGCTAAGATACGCGTTTGTTTATCTTGGTTAATGATACGAGAGTTGTTTAAGGGAACTATACGGCGGGACCTGATCATTGGCATGGTTGTTTGAATAACAATGATGATCATGTCCAACTCGATGATCGGTTATCGGCATAGGCGATCGATCATCGGAAGTCTTGTTTGCAGATGTGCAAGCAGGCGAGTTGCCTGACGTGTCTTTGTGGATCAACAAGCAGACACAGGAGGATCGGTGCATGTTTGATTGGCATTTTGCCGCCCAGAGGAACCAATCATGTTCCTAACTGATTCATGTAAAATGAACCGAGGTGGCTTGGTTGATATGCGTTCGTATGATGCCATGGCACGATAATGATCTTGCCTTGGGCTTATTTTTCAGGTATGATATTGAAAGGGTAGCTTAACGCTGCTCGATTACAGGTAAGCAAAATAGCTTTGTTGAGTGTGGAGAGGCGGGTTGATTTAAAGGGAATGTGTGGTTCTTTGTGAATGCTTGAAAGAACCCCCACATAACGTTCAAACATTCCACGTACCGACGCGTATATCCCGCTTTTTTCGTTTTTCCCTACGTCTTCTATTTGCCGAGTCGGTGTTTTCTTGATGATTTGTTCCCTTACGGCTCATCACACCTACGCCTATCGGGTTTTTCGTGTGATTGTTTTTTGTATATTGATTATTCATATCCCACGAGTCTTGGGGTTTCAAATAGTCCGCCACATCAGAGTCACTCTTTGGTATGGTAAGGTCTGTTTACTGCTCTTATTCGACCCGGTGTCAGAGAGGCGTCGTTATAATACAGCCGGTACACCCCTGGCGCGTAACACCCTGGATTAGGGCTGGTAGATGTTTGTGTGTTACTCCTCGCTAGCCTCTCTGAGATGGGCGGGCCTACTGGAAGCATATGCTTCCGTCAGCACAGCCTGAGTGTTTCATTGTAGTTTAAGCCCGCGTTCCACGTCAAGGTTTCTACCAAGCTGACAAAATAAACAAAGTCGTCAGAGTTATGTATACATTAGTGTGTAGAAAGTCAAAGCTTAGCCTCGAAAATAAAATTATAATTTTTGAAACCATTTTTCTAGCTATACTCCTGTATGGCGCCCCTGTATGGTGTAATTATGCTCGCAATAAAATTGCAAAGGTGTCAAAATAAAATACTAATAATGTCGCTAAATTTTCCATGGCATTATTCGACATATGAACTTCATGAAAACGCTAAGGTTAAACCGGTCGAATTTCTTATTGACAAAATCAATCGAAACTCGTTGGTCAATTGTTCTTTTTCTGACAATGTTCTCGATTCCCACCTTGCGTTATCCTAAATCACTACTTATGTACTCTGTCTATGAAAATTCTATCGAGGTCATTATTACATAAAATAACCGGAAACCTGTTCAATATTAGTCTTAAAATTCAAATAAGGGTTTTTATTGTAGTTTTCCATTAATCATTTATTACTTATTATTCATTCAAATTGTGCTATTTTCATTATATAGATTTAAGACCGCCATTCGGATGATTGTTGACTTGTTTGCATGCCATGTCTCGTCACCAGCTCTGATATGTTGCATGAACATGGCGACTTGAGAAAGGATGTCTTTAGCAACTGTTTTTCGATTCTCTTTATGCCAAAAATTCAACTCTTTTGGAACAAGGCTTGTTGCGATGCCTCCGTCTTCCAAATAACGACGAAAATCCCACGAAATGAATGGTGTGAACTATTTAGCTCTTTTGGTAGCTCTCTCGGGCTATAACGATGATTGTCAAGCACCAATTCCTTCACTTAACCGATATTTTCCTCAACCATTAACGGCTTGACAACCATCATAAAATGCAGTCAAATTTTACCATTCATACACTTGTGTTTTCAATAGAACTGACTCGCCATAGGTCTAAACCAACATTTTCAACGATTCCGCATAAGAAATTCCGTTGGAAACACAAAATTTAATGCAAACTCTTCGCTCAACCGAATTATCGAAACACTTACTTGAGGTGTACCAATAAAATCAGCAGCTGTAAGCAAACTAATTGACAGATAACGCTCAAACTTGATGACAAGAAGTGTTAAAGTGGTGACAATCTAGTGGCAAGAATACATCTGACAATAGACATACGCGGGAACTTTAAATGACAAATTCCGGGCAGATATTTGACAGACTGTATACACAGTGCCGCGTCCCATAATAAAATTTCTAATTTATCACCGCGATTTCCATCTGGTTTTCACTATCTACCCGAAGATTCTACCTGACTAATTTCATATCAAGCATAAATTCTAGTTAGCCAATTAAAGGTGGGAGTTCATATAAAATATTAAGACATGTTAAACTCTACAAAACACGTGCGTTATCATATTATATAGCTCGTCTTCTATCGGCTTCTTTTAACCAAATCCTCGCAGTATGGAGTCATGATCCATGCAAATTCTACTCATAAAACGGACAGAGACCACAGTAAACTGTAAACATCTTAAGGCGTAAACAATCTGCCTAAATATTCACAGATTAAAACAAAAAAGATAAAATAAAATAAAATTAGAAATGTTGCGAAAGCACTCTTTGCGAGTAAGAGAGCATTTTTGACAAGTCTATGGTGGTTCAACTCACTCCACATGGGCGCCTCAATAAACATCAGCGGCATAGAAACACTTCAAAGCCGGATACGAACTCAGCTTGCCAAATCTAATAAAATGCAATTTAGTCGCTGCCCACAAACGTACTCAAGATCGAGGGGGTGGGATGCCCTTAGTACGCCCTCTGTATCCCGCCATTCATGCAAATTCAATTGCAAGGATTTGCATTCATGGGATGTTTTTATGCCACGCTACTCAAATCTAATATTTTGTTAAACATATTTTGCGCTCACTGCAGCGAGTGCCATCCATCGGATTCGTCATAGATTTAATATTCAATTATGTGCGTCCGCCCTTTTGGTTTTATCATACAGAGCTGTTCAGCGAGGAGCCCACTGTTAGGTGAAGTTCCATTATTCAACACAAAATAGCAGTTATTTCATATAAATAAAATTTAATTTTTTACTTTATTTTTCGCTTTGCTTTAGTCGACGAGAAAAGTATCTGAGATACATGGCGTGTCTTTTCAGTTGAAATCACCTACCTAGGATTGGGAATGTAGATGTGACTGACGTGGATACGTTGCGGCCCGAATGCGAATGCAAATGAGTTGAATTTAAATTGGCTTTTTGGTTACAGAGACGAGTTAATCATCTCAGTTAAGCAGGTAAAATGCGAGGAATGAATCCAATGAGACTTCGGTTCTGAGTCAGAAGATGAATAATTGGCCGGAAATGTGGTGTCCTCGTGATCCTTTGCAAGGAGACAATCAACGATTGAATTTAATTTGTGTCGTTTGTGATAAATTCGTTAATCTATCCACGAAAAGGACTAAAACTGAAATGGCACACAAGCGCGCATGAAATGATTCTCTGATAGAGGGGATACATTGGAGGAAAATATTGTCGTTCGTTGCAGCCGGAGTAAGTAGAATTGTTATGTCGGTTGACTTACTTTGTTGTTGTAGCTAAGCTTTCCTTAACAAGAAGTGTACGTTTTGATGATAGAGTAAATGCTATGTCTTGCTTCTCAACACTGCCATCATAAGAAAATGTTTCTCACTTTTAGTACATTTTTATTTTATTCCTTCTTAGATTCTTAATTATGTATTAGACTAGGAGTATAATGTAAATATTTTTCTCAACTAAATAGTTCAAGGCTGACGCTCTGATCTAAACACGGCATGACTCAGCTGGTGAACTCTTGTCTTTGGATTAGCATTATCGTTAATTTCTAACTTCTACATGCGATAAAACGTCCTAGATTTTTATAATAGGTAGAGCCACTGGAAAATGAATTAGTCTCATTTGAGCGGATCACCTGTCTCTAGTTTATGTGTGAAGTTTCATGACATTTGGTCAATTCATTTACAAGCTGCAGTCGTTTGAGTGACGCTACTTTCGCCGTCGTAAAAAAATTTAAAAACAAGTAAATCGTATCGAGACGGAGTTTCAGACCAAAAGAGGTGAAGTTGAAGTCAAAGGAGGTAAGTAATAGCCTTACAAGGAAAACTGAATTAAAAAATGTTGTACTATATCTTTTTATTTAAATTCCTCAACTAATGCTAACTCTTTCGGTGTTCCTGAACTGATGACTTTTTTTAACTAATTGAGTAAATTAAGGAGGCTTTTCTTCATTAGGTACCGTTTAAAAGGAATGCGCTCACAAATAAGTTTTATTTACTAGTATTGCTAATCATTGGGATTGTGTCTCAGATAAATCGATCAAAGAACATAAGCCATACATGTTTTTAAAATGTGCAAAATACCCGATTGAATGATGAGGATTATAGAAGTGTCCAAATGAACCCGAATAATAATATAATTCCTTCGTTATTACACACTAAAGTCCTCGACCCCCTTTATTTTGTTTTTTTATTGAGATAATTATTAATTAAATCCTTTATAGAAAAAATTATCAATTCCACTACAAGGGGTTAATAACCCACAGACATTTTGACCTAACCCTTTCCAACTGGCCTAATCTCGCAATAACCTTTAAGGTTCATCGAAAAAGAATTTTCAAATCTTCTGTACTCTCTAAAACAAAAAAACAAAAGCAAAAACAAAAAAAATGTGCCAACGAATTTTGTAAAGATTAGACAATTTGCAATAAAAAATTGCATGGAGAGATACTTATCAATATTGGGTTTTTCAATAGGGGCATAACAATTTTCTATTTAAATAAAACCGGGAATAATTGAAATGTCGGACTCAAATTATTCTAGGCCCTTTTTTTTAAATTTATTATTGATTGGCCTGTAGGAACCCGAAAATGTATGAACCCATTGACTTGACTACGCTAACGTTCCCTGTCCTGTGCATGTGCCTTCCACACTTCGCCCTCTAATTCGACCTCCTTAAGGTCACGCTCCATATTATTCTTTCCTTCCCGTCGCCCACTTCCTGTCAATCTCTTCCACGTTGGTCTTTTGTCATTGCCCATTCTCGCTACATCCCCATGGGCATCTTAATCTTCGCCACCAGATAATTCTCACGTTTGCATTACAGGTTTGGGGTACAGCTCTCCCAATTTGCGGTTATCTAGTTTTCTCCATTGTCCTGCTGTTACAAAACGCAACATGAGAATACCTGGACCAAGTTTCAAATTCCTTTCGGCAGAATGCATTTTTTATCTAGGGTGAGGTGGAGATCAAAGGAACATGTAAAGCAACACGAGAAAGATCGCATATGCAGAGAATGCTATACTTTCTGTGTCACCTCCCGCTACGCATCGCCATCAAGTTCAATGAGAGAGAGAACTCACGATCCACATGTTCGCATGGCTTCCACTGAGCAGCAAAACGGAAAGTTCGGCTAGAATTTGGACGATATCAATGACACTGATGTTGGAGTGTTGCAGTAGTTCAGAAGCAGTAAACTTCGGAGGAAAATGAAGGTCAGTGGCCGAGATGAAGTCAAGACCATGCTACAACCGGTTTTGACCAGGGAAAAACCGGAATGATATGATTCGCCAGCAATCCGTTGAAGAAAAAGCATTTCGTTTAATATATAAGTGAATCGTTTCATTCAAATTAAAAAACAAAAAAAAATATTGAATACAAGCAGTTCGATGTGGGCTGTTTTACGTTGTTATTAAGTGCATTTCGTGCGGAGCGATTATTGCATTTCTGCTGGTTTCCAACGCGAAATACCTGCGACTTCATCATTTTTAGCGCCAAAGACAATCCTTAAAATTTTATTCTCAAATGCGCGGATTCTGCTCTCTTCCCACTTTGTAAGGGCTTTTTGGTTTCGGTAGGAAGGTGGAAATCTTCAAGATACCTCTTGACCGATCCAGAAGCATGCCGGGATTTTACCGACTAAAACCACCTCCCGCCCGGCTCATATTCCCGTTGATCCCCGCGGAACTTTCTTTTAGATATTCCATCGCGGGGCGGGACGGAGTTTACCTATTATTCCGCTCGTCGCATCGCAACTGCTGCATCATTTCACAGAGAATACCATTTGTTACGGACCATGCCTGTTTTGAACTAAGCAAGTATTCTATTACTCCTCCCGGAGTAACTGTCAGTCTCATATGTCTCTCCAAAATCGTTCGTGCGGTCTCGAATCTCACGCACTCTGTGAGTACGTGTATGGTACTATTATATTTAGCATTACGCGGCGCGTCGATCAGGGTGCTACAGGGCACAGGTTAACCGCGTAACCCCACTAGTTTCTTCCTAATCTGACTCCTTTCTTTTGATACGAACGCCTTTTTCTTCGCAGCTTAATCGTCAAATAAAACACTCACTTAGTTCAGCGCGATTCAGTTCGCAATACTTTAAATATTTATTTTTTTTTTTAAATGAATCCGGTTTTCTATTTACAATTTTGGTTTGGCGCGCAGTGCTAGCGCTCTTGATGCACGATCGTTAAAATATAATTTACATAAAAGTTACTTCTTGTTTTGGTATACGCACTAGCACTCTTGCTGCACGATCGTTAAAATATAATTTACATAAAAGTTAATTCTAGCACTCTTGCTGCACAATCGTTAAAATGTAATTTACATAAAAGTTACTTCTAGCACTCTTGCTGCACAATCGTTAAAATGTAATTTACATAAAAGTTACTTCTAGCACTCTTGCTGCACAATCGTTAAAATATAATTTACATAAAAGTTACTTCTTGTTTTGGTATACGCACTAGCACTCTTGCTGCACGATCGTTAAAATATAATTTACATAAAAGTTACTTCTAGCACTCTTGCTGCACAATCGTTAAAATATAATTTACATAAACTAACACCGTACGATTTTTTCTCCACGACCGTCACCGTATAATTCTTCTCACAGACTAACTAGTTAATTCATGCTGGTCACTAGGGTTGCCTCATATGCAACCCCTTTTTCTTTCTTTTGCTTGGTTTCATTTCTTTTTTTTTTTTTTTGCACACACAGCACCAGGATCCAAAACAGACCACCGCCTCGACTACCATGTACGGTGCGCCTTTTGGCTTTTAGTCGGGCGAACAAGAAAAAAAGGAAAGGGTGAAACATACACACGGCAATCGCGTCTGCCGCTTACGTGTATATCCCCTAGCATGTAGACATGGGATCATAGCAATTCACATGATTTGCAGGTTTGCACAGGGGTTGAATTGTTTACACGATCACTACTGCTTGAAGCATTATTGTTGATCGTGCAAACTTTGCCAGTGTGTCTTCCCTAGGCACGACGGACATTCATACGATCGCGACTACAACCAAGATCGCCGCCGATCGCATATCGATCGTCGTGCAAAAGGTGCAGGTGGCTATTCCCTGTGTTTGCTTCTCTTGTAGGCAAGCATGGTGTTGCTTGCCTGTAGGTTGGTTTTTTGCTACCGAATTGCCCGCCGTGTTCGCTGATGAAAAAGGGGCAGCTTGCCTGTGCGTGTCGGTGGTAGATCGCAGATATTCTTGTCCGAATATCTCGATTGCTCCGTTGGTTGAGGATGCGACCGTTTTTCTCCACTCGAGAAAGGGTGCATGTTGGCGGAAACCAATATTGGAATATTTTCCGTGGACCGTTGGCGCCGGTTGAAATTCCCCGGTGTGTGCCGCATGTTGAGCAAATTTTATCGGATATTCATGTTGTGCTACGCACAAACAAACCATTTATCCTTGCAGGAAATTTTACTCTTTTCCCTATAGAATTTGATGCTCTGCGACGACCAGGCTTTTGTTGTTTCCGCTGGAAATGTGAGGCGGGCGGTGGCGTTGGGGGAAACCGCCACAGCACCCCCCCCCCCCCCCCCCCAGTGACGTAGTCACGATACCAAGTCAGGGCACTGGCCGCCTCATTGACGAAAGTACGTCCGGACACGGAAGAGAAGCAGGGCGTTACGCGCGATGCAGAACCACCCCACAACGGCGTATTATGCCGTTGTCAATGGAGCCGTTTACGCCGCGGTGATGCCGGCACGGGCAAAGGTGCGCGGTACGGTCCATGTGAGATTTGTTTTTAATGGTGGTGAGCGGTAATTTCCGTTTAAATGGACCCCATGTGGCCCGCCGACATTGGTTCTCCAAGGTGTCTGCGGTGTGGTGTGGTGTGGTGTGGTGTCGCTGGAATTGGTACTCCAAAGTGCCAATGTTGTGGGTGGAGGTCTTCGCCAGCCGTATCAGTTCACTCCTTTCTGTCTGTAATCGCGCCCTGCTGATACACTCGAGAGCGGCTTCGCGTAAGGGGGCCGTCGTTTTTATCCGGTATCCCCGCCGATGTCGCCGATGGTGATCCTGTTGCAGGAGTAGGTTCGGGGCTGCTCTCCTCCATGAAACACGGTTTTAATCGCTCCACGCTAACCGTACTAGACCTCCCTCGAATGTCCAACTCGTACACCCGCTCGTTGATTCTGTTTAGAATCTTGAACGGGCCCTCATACGGAGGGTCGAGTGGTCTCTTCACTTTGTCCACCCTAACGAAAACATGCGTGCAACTATGCAACGCGGGGTGGACGAAAACTCTTTTCGCACCGTGTCTGGCCACCGGTTTTGGCCTGATCTTGCGCATTAAATCACGCAAGTAGCCCACGCTTTTCAATGGGTCCGCTGGTGCCTCGCCGTCCACGAACAGTTCGCCGGGCAAAACGAGGCTGGTGCCATATGTCAGTTCGGCAGCGGACGCGCCCAAATCCTCCTTTATACATGTCCTCAAACCAAGGAGGACAGTGGGGAGAGCGTCGAACCACTGCGTGTCGTTGTGACACCTTAGGGAGGTTTTTAATGACCTGTGCCAACGCTCTATCATCCCGTTGGATGAAGGGTGGTTTGCGGTCGTACGATCCCGCCGACAGCCCAGCAACTCTGTGAGCTGTCTGAAGATCGTAGCCTCGAACTGAGGGCCTCGGTCTGATGTTAGTGTTGCCGGTACGCCAAAACGTGTAACCCATGTTGAATAAAACGCCCTGGCGACGCTTTCGGCTGTAACCACTCGTAACGGTGTCGCTTCCGGCCATCGCGTGAAACGGTCAATCATTGTCAGGATGTAGGAAAAACCTCTCGAGGGCGTCAATGGTCCCACGATATCTATATGAACGTGCGCGAAACGTGCCTCGGGGAGCTTAAACTGGGCCGGCTCCAGTACGTTGTGCCGTCCCACCTTACAACGCTGGCATTTGAGGCACGCGCGAGCCCAACTTGTGAGGTCCTTGTTCATGTGTGGCCATACGAACTTACGTCGAATGGCCGTGGCGGTTGCGCGACCGCTGGGGTGAGCTGGATTGTGGAAGGTTTCGTAAACTCTTCTTCGCAGCTCAGTGGGGATATACGGTCTGACCGTTCCTGTGGAGACATCGCACCAGATCGCATCCGTCGAGTGCCCCAGTGGCAACTTTCTCAACAGAAGTGCGGTGTCCGCTTTTAACAGAGCTTCCAGCTGGCTGTCTTGCTTCTGGGCTTGGGCCAGGTCAGCGTCCGCGATGGCGGAGCGCAACTGTATTGTGTCCACTCGAGAGAGTGCGTCCGCGATAATATTCTGGTCGCCCGGGATGTGCCTAATCTCGGTGGCGTATTGGCCAATTAAGTCGAGCTGGCGCTCCTGACGTGGTGATGCGTTTCCGGACCTCTTCCGGAAGGCGTAGCTCAAAGGCTTGTGGTCCGTTCTTATCACCACTGGGCGGCCCTCCACCATGTGACGAAAATACTTAACGGCGCTATATATAGCCAGCAACTCTCTATCGTATGTGCTGTATTTCCGCTCGGTATTACTGAGTTTTCTCGAGAAAAACCCGAGCGGTTCCCAACTTCCGTTACTCTCCTGCTCCAATACCGCTCCTATTGCGGTGTCTGACGCATCGCATTGGATGGCCAACGGAGCATTTTCCACAGGGTAGCGCAGCAGTGCTGCGTTCGCGAGTTGTGTCTTAGCCTGGCGAAATGCATTCTCTGCAGCTTCCGTCCAGGCGATTGGGCGCTTATCGTTCTTTTTTGCCCCTTTTAAATATTCGTTTAATGGGGCCTGGACATGCGCGGCGCCTCGTAAGGTTGGCCGATAAAAATTGAGCATTCCCAGGAAACGCCGTAACTCGCGGACGTTGGAGGGTCGGGGAAATTGGTTGAGTGCTTCTACCCTGTCTGGCAAAGGCCGTATACCCTGCTCGTTGATGTTATACCCCAAGTACGTCACCTGCTCTTTGGCGAAGTGGCATTTGTCAGGGTTTATCACGAGTCCGAATCGGCGGAGGCGTTCAAGCACCTGCTTCAGGTGCTGGTGGTGCTCCGTACGGTTTCGGGAAGCTATCAGGATATCGTCTATATAAGCGTAGCAACAGTCCAAACCGCGTAGCGCTGTATCTATGTACCTCTGGAAAGTCTGTGCTGCGTTCCTGAGGCCAAAAGTCATTACCTTGAACTCATAGAGCCCGAAGGGTGTAATGACTGCTGTTTTAGGGATGTCCTCGTGTGCCACCGGAATTTGGTGGTAGGCTCTGGTTAGATCCAGGGTCGTGAAAACGGTGCATCCTCGTAGTTTGTACGAAAAATCGTATAGATGGGCTATGGGGTACCTGTCAGGGATTGTGACCGCGTTCAGCAGTCTGTAGTCTCCACATGGGCGCCACTCCCCATTTCGTTTCTTAACTAAGTGCAGTGGGCTAGCCCACGGGCTGACTGAAGGTTGGCAGATTCCCTTTTCGAGCATATAATTAAATTCCTCGCGTGCCGCTCGTAATTTGTCTGGTGCAAGGCGGCGCGGGCGTTGACTGACTGGCGGGCCGCGTGTCTCTATATGATGATAGACCCCTGACTTGATGTGCTTCTGGTTGGGAAGCGGAACTGTTGACTTTTTAAATTCCTCCAATAAGGCCGGGATTGAGTCTAAGCTCGCATCTGTCCCTGCAGGTATCCGTGGGACTTCCCTAGGCGGCTGCCTGCAGGTATCATTGGCCACCAGTCTGTTGTTTGCGGAATCCACGAGTAAGTTGTGGCGTGCCAACAAGTCTGACCCTATTAACGGTTCGCTGACATCGGCCACCACAAAATGCCAGCCAATGGGGCGCCGCAAACCCAAATTTAGTTTGTAATATATTCGTCCGTACGTGGCTATGGAAGTGTTGTTCGCTGCCAGCAGCCGAAGCCGACCGGGCACTTTATTGTGCGGGGCGTATGACCTGGGCAGGACGGAGACATCGGCGCCTGTGTCAACGGTGAAGCTTATGTTTAACTGCGGGTCTCTTATCGTCAAGCGCCTTATAAAGGGCACGCCGACCGTTCGCGCCTGTATTACGGTCGCCCGTTCTAGTTTAACGCTGGGTTAGGAACAGGAGGTGGTCGCTTCCACCCGCACGGCTGTTTACACTTCCGAGCCTTTGCCCCGAAGCGTCGGTGATACACGCACCAAGCGTGTGTCAGGGCTCTGTTTGCATTTTCCCGTCCAGGCGCCGATACCGTTCCGCTTGAGGTCGATGCGCCTCCGGGAGGATCAATCCGTCGGTGTGAAGCCTGTGTTTGAGGTCGTTGGTAGTTGGGTCCGTTAAGCACCGCGCGCGTGGCACTTCGCACCTCCGCGCGTAGCTGGTTCATCTCTCGCTGGAGGTTCGCCTCGAAACGCGACGGTCCCGATCGCCGCGCATTCGCCTGCAATGGTTCACGCGGGGGCGTTGAAGACCGCAACGCATCTTGTGAGGCGGCCGGTAGGGGTGCGGTATCAAAATAGGTACGCGGTGCTGGTTGTGGAACGTATCGCTGCTGGGCAAACGGTGCGCCGCTGTGATTTACCGTTGTCACCTGGAAGGTGGGAGATTCGGCTTGCGGGTCCGCGCTTTCCATAATTGCATCCGCGACTTTCGCCAGCCAACCCAAGCTCTGGTTGGGCTGAGCTATCAAGGCGGCACGTGCATACTGGGGAAGACATCTTAAAAAATGGGGTCTGATGACATCATCTGAGATCCCGGTTCCCGCTATCGCACGTAGATGTGTCAGCAAATGTGCAGGTTTCATCCCAGTGAAATTCGTCTCTGCAGCCAAACGCTGATGTCGTCTGCCCTCGGGTTCGTCCAGGGCGCCTAGGAGGGCTTCTCTCATGCTGCTATATGGGTTTGGGTCTGGTGACCTAATTATATGTGCGACGTGAGTCCTCTGTGTGCGATTCAACACTCGGATTACCTCTACAGCACGGAGTTCTTCGTCGTGTAGATCGGTAGCCTTAAATATGCGCTCCGCCATGGCGAACCAAAGCTCTGCGTCCTCCTCGTCAAAAGGAGGTAAACGCAAGTCGCGGTGAGTGGGGCGCGGTGGTTGTTCAGCGCTGGATGCGTCCTCGAACGCTGGTGACTCCGCGCGCGGCTGCTGTTGCTCCAGCCGTGCTGTTTTTGCCCTTGTTGACTGGGCCATTCTTTCTTTAGTACTGGTGACCGTGTCTGGACGCGGAGAATCGAACGCGCGACGAAGGAACCTCGCTTTGTTGCGCGAATCGGCGGAAAAGGTTGTCGTCGCCACTAGTGTCGAGAGACAAGGGTGGGTGTGCGCGTGTGATGATGGATTACGCGAGTCGAGTCTGGAGGTACCGATGGAGTCAGTTGAGAATGTCGTGTGTTTAGGTGTTGCCAATATCGTCTGAATGTATCAGTATTTGTTGCCCGGAAGGGGCTTACGAGTGCTATTTCCTTTGTTTTTAAATACTAATAAAATTTGCAATTTTGTCTTTACCTTTACAAAACAAGAAATAAAAAACAAAATGAAGCAAGTCTGGCCGTAAGACAATTAATAGGGTTGCAAATGTCCCTGTGACAAATTACAGTCTTCTCTTCGTTAATGGGCCAGTTTTCGTATGATTAGTTAATGTAATTAAGCGAATTCAACACGGCTCTGAAAGGGTTAACCCCAAATTCTTTTCTTTCTTACTATTATTTATGTGTATTATTTTTTAATTCCGTGTACTTAAAAACTTTGTCGATTGTACAATTTAGTAAAGATAATGCATGCCTATGTATATCTATAAGAATAGTTCGTTTCCTTATTTATAATATCATTACACTAATGCAGAAAATCTGGGCATTTGCGTACGTTCGATGAACTTCTCGCGTTTGTTCGCTTACTTTACTATTTGCTTTTCCTTATTCTAATATGTTTTATTTTTATTTAGTTTTTCTATAGTTACGTAAGTATACCAATATTAAAAAAATATTATGTTTTGGTGGTTCTGATGGAGCTCACCTACTAAAGAAAGTACACATCTGATGGAAAAGGAAAATATAACAAAAAAGGAAAGGAAAAAGAACCTGGAGTCCAACGTTGGGTATCCGCAGATGGCTGCGTCAGGTGTCGTCAATATTTCGGCACTTGCGTGTCACGTCACACGTCGGCAGGTCACCAATTATGGGGCTATTATATTTAGCATTACGCGGCGCGTCGATCAGGGTGCTACAGGGCACAGGTTAACCGCGTAACCCCACTAGTTTCTTCCTAATCTGACTCCTTTCTTTTGATACGAACGCCTTTTTCTTCGCAGCTTAATCGTCAAATAAAACACTCACTTAGTTCAGCGCGATTCAGTTCGCAATACTTTAAATATTTATTATTATTTTTTTTTTTTTTTTTAAATGAATCCGGTTTTCTATTTACAATTTTGGTTTGGCGCGCAGTGCTAGCGCTCTTGATGCACGATCGTTAAAATACAATTTACATAAAAGTTACTTCTTGTTTTGGTATACGCACTAGCACTCTTGCTGCACGATCGTTAAAATATAATTTACATAAAAGTTAATTCTAGCACTCTTGCTGCACAATCGTTAAAATGTAATTTACGTAAAAGTTACTTCTAGCACTCTTGCTGCACAATCGTTAAAATATAATTTACATAAAAGTTACTTCTTGTTTTGGTATACGCACTAGCACTCTTGCTGCACGATCGTTAAAATATAATTTACATAAAAGTTACTTCTAGCACTCTTGCTGCACAATCGTTAAAATATAATTTACATAAACTAACACCGTACGATTTTTTCTCCACGACCGTCACCGTATAATTCTTCTCACAGACTAACTAGTTAATTCATCCTGGTCACTAGGGTTGCCTCATATGCAACCCCTTTTTCTTTCTTTTGCTTGGTTTCATTTCTTTTTTTTTTTTTTTTGCACACACAGCACCAGGATCCAAAACAGACCACCGCCTCGACTACCATGTACGGTGCGCCTTTTGGCTTTTAGTCGGGCGAACAAGAAAAAAAGGAAAGGGTGAAACATACACACGGCAATCGCGTCTGCCGCTTACGTGTATATCCCCTAGCATGTAGACATGGGATCATCGCAATTCACATGATTTGCAGGTTTGCACAGGGGTTGAATTGTTTACACGATCACTACTGCTTGAAGCATTATTGTTGATCGTGCAAACTTTGCCAGTGTGTCTTCCCTAGGCACGACGGACATTCATACGATCGCGACTACAACCAAGATCGCCGCCGATCGCATATCGATCGTCGTGCAAAAGGTGCAGGTGGCTATTCCCTGTGTTTGCTTCTCTTGTAGGCAAGCATGGTGTTGCTTGCCTGTAGGTTGGTTTTTTGCTACCGAATTGCCCGCCGTGTTCGCTGATGAAAAAGGGGCAGCTTGCCTGTGCGTGTCGGTGGTAGATCGCAGATATTCTTGTCCGAATATCTCGATTGCTCCGTTGGTTGAGGATGCGACCGTTTTTCTCCACTCGAGAAAGGGTGCATGTTGGCGGAAACCAATATTGGAATATTTTCCGTGGACCGTTGGCGCCGGTTGAAATTCCCCGGTGTGTGCCGCATGTTGAGCAAATTTTATCGGATATTCATGTTGTGCTACGCACAAACAAACCATTTATCCTTGCAGGAAATTTTACTCTTTTCCCTATAGAATTTGATGCTCTGCGACGACCAGGCTTTTGTTGTTTCCGCTGGAAATGTGAGGCGGGCGGTGGCGTTGGGGGAAACCGCCACACGTGTTCCGCATTTTCTATTTTGCCTTCGCAATACAAGCAGTATGGGTGATTCACATGCTTATACTTGTGCAAGTACTGCCGAAAGCATCCATGTCCTGATATTAGCTGAGTCAGACGGTAATTCAGCTCGCCATGTTTTCTTTTCACCCATGTTTCTATATCAGGTATCATTGTGTGAGTCCATCTTCCTTTGGTGGAAGAATCCCACCTTCGTTGCCATTCTCTTAGGCTTGAGAGCTCTAATTGTGACCGCATTCTCCGACGATTCTCTTGAGAAACCTTATGCAATGCAGCGTTTTCTTTAGCTACAATGTCAGGTGGCGTCCTCCCGGCCAGAATGTTTATAGCTTCTTCGGATACCGTTCGGAATGCACAACAAACTCTTAGTGACGCCAGTCTATGTGCGGAGTTCACTCCCCTCATGTACGACTTATACTGTGCGGCTCCTGAACATATGTGAGCTGCATCTATTATAATGGAGGTGTTGACACTGGTTATGAGTTTCCTTGTGTGGGGCCGGGGTCCTCCAACATTGGGTAGCAGTCTCGCTAAAGCTTTGCATATTCTTGCCGTGTTTTCACTCGTTTTCCTCAGGTGTTCCTTGAAGCTCAACCCGTTGTCGAGTATCACACCAATTTATTTAATATAAGGACTGGCTCTGATTATTTGTCCTTCTATTTCCAAATCAAGGTGTTCAACTTTCTTGCGGCTGCTTATTAAAACTGCCTCCGTCTTATGTCCAGCTAGTTTCAGTCCGGCCATATCTAGACAGCATTTAATGCTCTGGATTGCTTGGGAGCAAATATTCTCCAGTTCATCTAGATGTTTAGCTACGGCCACTATTGCCAAATCATCTGCGATTACATCATCTATCCAATGATTCTAACCCCCTCCGGTACATTGACTCTGAGCACACCATCATACATTATATTCCATAACAGTGGACCTAATACAGATCCCTGAGGTACACCCGCTGTTATTTGATATTCCTGTGGTCCCTCATCTGTATCATACAGCAGTCTTCTATCCGAGAGATAGTTTGCTAGTATACGCACCAAGTAGGGTGGGACTTGTAGATCGCGCAACGCTTCTAGAATCCGATTCCAATTCACCGAGTTAAACGCATTTTTTACATCAAGCGTCACCACCGCGCAATATTTTTTGGTACCCCCTAGCCATCGTGCTCCAGCTATCGCATTGTGAGCGATGTCGCACACCACAGATAGTGCCGGTTGATCTTCCTTTCCGGAAAGTGGGAATTACTCGCTCAAGCAGTTTTCCTGTTGTGTCCAACATGCACAACGGACGATAAGAGGACGGCGCCTCTAGATTCTTGACTCCTTTTGGAATAAGCACAAGCCGCTGTTTTTTCCATCGTTTAGGAAATTGTCCTGTTTGAAAGCAGGTTGTGAAGAGACTGCTGAAGACTTCCGGGTTTTTGTTAAAGCACTCTTCACTACAACGTTAGGGTTAGATCCAGGGTCGTGAAAACGGTGCATCCTCGTAGTTTGTACGAAAAATCGTATAGATGGGCTATGGGGTACCTGTCAGGGATTGTGACCGCGTTCAGCAGTCTGTAGTCTCCACATGGGCGCCACTCCCCATTTCGTTTCTTAACTAAGTGCAGTGGGCTAGCCCACGGGCTGACTGAAGGTTGGCAGATTCCCTTTTCGAGCATATAATTAAATTCCTCGCGTGCCGCTCGTAATTTGTCTGGTGCAAGGCGGCGCGGGCGTTGACTGACTGGCGGGCCGCGTGTCTCTATATGATGATAGACCCCTGACTTGATGTGCTTCTGGTTGGGAAGCGGAACTGTTGACTTTTTAAATTCCTCCAATAAGGCCGGGATTGAGTCTAAGCTCGCATCTGTCCCTGCAGGTATCCGTGGGTCTTCCCTAGGCGGCTGCCTGCAGGTATCATTGGCCACCAGTCTGTTGTTTGCGGAATCCACGAGTAAGTTGTGGCGTGCCAACAAGTCTGACCCTATTAACGGTTCGCTGACATCGGCCACCACAAAATGCCAGCCAATGGGGCGCCGCAAACCCAAATTTAGTTTGTAATATATTCGTCCGTACGTGGCTATGGAAGTGTTGTTCGCTGCCAGCAGCCGAAGCCGACCGGGCACTTTATTGTGCGGGGCGTATGACCTGGGCAGGACGGAGACATCGGCGCCTGTGTCAACGGTGAAGCTTATGTTTAACTGCGGGTCTCTTATCGTCAAGCGCCTTATAAAGGGCACGCCGACCGTTCGCGCCTGTATTACGGTCGCCCGTTCTAGTTTAACGCTGGGTTAGGAACAGGAGGTGGTCGCTTCCACCCGCACGGCTGTTTACACTTCCGAGCCTTTGCCCCGAAGCGTCGGTGATACACGCACCAAGCGTGTGTCAGGGCTCTGTTTGCATTTTCCCGTCCAGGCGCCGATACCGTTCCGCTTGAGGTCGATGCGCCTCCGGGAGGATCAATCCGTCGGTGTGAAGCCTGTGTTTGAGGTCGTTGGTAGTTGGGTCCGTTAAGCACCGCGCGCGTGGCACTTCGCACCTCCGCGCGTAGCTGGTTCATCTCTCGCTGGAGGTTCGCCTCGAAACGCGACGGTCCCGATCGCCGCGCATTCGCCTGCAATGGTTCACGCGGGGGCGTTGAAGACCGCAACGCATCTTGTGAGGCGGCCGGTAGGGGTGCGGTATCAAAATAGGTACGCGGTGCTGGTTGTGGAACGTATCGCTGCTGGGCAAACGGTGCGCCGCTGTGATTTACCGTTGTCACCTGGAAGGTGGGAGATTCGGCTTGCGGGTCCGCGCTTTCCATAATTGCATCCGCGACTTTCGCCAGCCAACCCAAGCTCTGGTTGGGCTGAGCTATCAAGGCGGCACGTGCATACTGGGGAAGACATCTTAAAAAATGGGGTCTGATGACATCATCTGAGATCCCGGTTCCCGCTATCGCACGTAGATGTGTCAGCAAATGTGCAGGTTTCATCCCAGTGAAATTCGTCTCTGCAGCCAAACGCTGATGTCGTCTGCCCTCGGGTTCGTCCAGGGCGCCTAGGAGGGCTTCTCTCATGCTGCTATATGGGTTTGGGTCTGGTGACCTAATTATATGTGCGACGTGAGTCCTCTGTGTGCGATTCAACACTCGGATTACCTCTACAGCACGGAGTTCTTCGTCGTGTAGATCGGTAGCCTTAAATATGCGCTCCGCCATGGCGAACCAAAGCTCTGCGTCCTCCTCGTCAAAAGGAGGTAAACGCAAGTCGCGGTGAGTGGGGCGCGGTGGTTGTTCAGCGCTGGATGCGTCCTCGAACGCTGGTGACTCCGCGCGCGGCTGCTGTTGCTCCAGCCGTGCTGTTTTTGCCCTTGTTGACTGGGCCATTCTTTCTTTAGTACTGGTGACCGTGTCTGGACGCGGAGAATCGAACGCGCGACGAAGGAACCTCGCTTTGTTGCGCGAATCGGCGGAAAAGGTTGTCGTCGCCACTAGTGTCGAGAGACAAGGGTGGGTGTGCGCGTGTGATGATGGATTACGCGAGTCGAGTCTGGAGGTACCGATGGAGTCAGTTGAGAATGTCGTGTGTTTAGGTGTTGCCAATATCGTCTGAATGTATCAGTATTTGTTGCCCGGAAGGGGCTTACGAGTGCTATTTCCTTTGTTTTTAAATACTAATAAAATTTGCAATTTTGTCTTTACCTTTACAAAACAAGAAATAAAAAACAAAATGAAGCAAGTCTGGCCGTAAGACAATTAATAGGGTTGCAAATGTCCCTGTGACAAATTACAGTCTTCTCTTCGTTAATGGGCCAGTTTTCGTATGATTAGTTAATGTAATTAAGCGAATTCAACACGGCTCTGAAAGGGTTAACCCCAAATTCTTTTCTTTCTTACTATTATTTATGTGTATTATTTTTTAATTCCGTGTACTTAAAAACTTTGTCGATTGTACAATTTAGTAAAGATAATGCATGCCTATGTATATCTATAAGAATAGTTCGTTTCCTTATTTATAATATCATTACACTAATGCAGAAAATCTGGGCATTTGCGTACGTTCGATGAACTTCTCGCGTTTGTTCGCTTACTTTACTATTTGCTTTTCCTTATTCTAATATGTTTTATTTTTATTTAGTTTTTCTATAGTTACGTAAGTATACCAATATTAAAAAAATATTATGTTTTGGTGGTTCTGATGGAGCTCACCTACTAAAGAAAGTACACATCTGATGGAAAAGGAAAATATAACAAAAAAGGAAAGGAAAAAGAACCTGGAGTCCAACGTTGGGTATCCGCAGATGGCTGCGTCAGGTGTCGTCAATATTTCGGCACTTGCGTGTCACGTCACACGTCGGCAGGTCACCAATTATGGGGCTATTATATTTAGCATTACGCGGCGCGTCGATCAGGGTGCTACAGGGCACAGGTTAACCGCGTAACCCCACTAGTTTCTTCCTAATCTGACTCCTTTCTTTTGATACGAACGCCTTTTTCTTCGCAGCTTAATCGTCAAATAAAACACTCACTTAGTTCAGCGCGATTCAGTTCGCAATACTTTAAATATTTATTATTATTTTTTTTTTTTTTTTTAAATGAATCCGGTTTTCTATTTACAATTTTGGTTTGGCGCGCAGTGCTAGCGCTCTTGATGCACGATCGTTAAAATACAATTTACATAAAAGTTACTTCTTGTTTTGGTATACGCACTAGCACTCTTGCTGCACGATCGTTAAAATATAATTTACATAAAAGTTAATTCTAGCACTCTTGCTGCACAATCGTTAAAATGTAATTTACGTAAAAGTTACTTCTAGCACTCTTGCTGCACAATCGTTAAAATATAATTTACATAAAAGTTACTTCTTGTTTTGGTATACGCACTAGCACTCTTGCTGCACGATCGTTAAAATATAATTTACATAAAAGTTACTTCTAGCACTCTTGCTGCACAATCGTTAAAATATAATTTACATAAACTAACACCGTACGATTTTTTCTCCACGACCGTCACCGTATAATTCTTCTCACAGACTAACTAGTTAATTCATCCTGGTCACTAGGGTTGCCTCATATGCAACCCCTTTTTCTTTCTTTTGCTTGGTTTCATTTCTTTTTTTTTTTTTTTTTGCACACACAGCACCAGGATCCAAAACAGACCACCGCCTCGACTACCATGTACGGTGCGCCTTTTGGCTTTTAGTCGGGCGAACAAGAAAAAAAGGAAAGGGTGAAACATACACACGGCAATCGCGTCTGCCGCTTACGTGTATATCCCCTAGCATGTAGACATGGGATCATCGCAATTCACATGATTTGCAGGTTTGCACAGGGGTTGAATTGTTTACACGATCACTACTGCTTGAAGCATTATTGTTGATCGTGCAAACTTTGCCAGTGTGTCTTCCCTAGGCACGACGGACATTCATACGATCGCGACTACAACCAAGATCGCCGCCGATCGCATATCGATCGTCGTGCAAAAGGTGCAGGTGGCTATTCCCTGTGTTTGCTTCTCTTGTAGGCAAGCATGGTGTTGCTTGCCTGTAGGTTGGTTTTTTGCTACCGAATTGCCCGCCGTGTTCGCTGATGAAAAAGGGGCAGCTTGCCTGTGCGTGTCGGTGGTAGATCGCAGATATTCTTGTCCGAATATCTCGATTGCTCCGTTGGTTGAGGATGCGACCGTTTTTCTCCACTCGAGAAAGGGTGCATGTTGGCGGAAACCAATATTGGAATATTTTCCGTGGACCGTTGGCGCCGGTTGAAATTCCCCGGTGTGTGCCGCATGTTGAGCAAATTTTATCGGATATTCATGTTGTGCTACGCACAAACAAACCATTTATCCTTGCAGGAAATTTTACTCTTTTCCCTATAGAATTTGATGCTCTGCGACGACCAGGCTTTTGTTGTTTCCGCTGGAAATGTGAGGCGGGCGGTGGCGTTGGGGGAAACCGCCACACGTGTTCCGCATTTTCTATTTTGCCTTCGCAATACAAGCAGTATGGGTGATTCACATGCTTATACTTGTGCAAGTACTGCCGAAAGCATCCATGTCCTGATATTAGCTGAGTCAGACGGTAATTCAGCTCGCCATGTTTTCTTTTCACCCATGTTTCTATATCAGGTATCATTGTGTGAGTCCATCTTCCTTTGGTGGAAGAATCCCACCTTCGTTGCCATTCTCTTAGGCTTGAGAGCTCTAATTGTGACCGCATTCTCCGACGATTCTCTTGAGAAACCTTATGCAATGCAGCGTTTTCTTTAGCTACAATGTCAGGTGGCGTCCTCCCGGCCAGAATGTTTATAGCTTCTTCGGATACCGTTCGGAATGCACAACAAACTCTTAGTGACGCCAGTCTATGTGCGGAGTTCACTCCCCTCATGTACGACTTATACTGTGCGGCTCCTGAACATATGTGAGCTGCATCTATTATAATGGAGGTGTTGACACTGGTTATGAGTTTCCTTGTGTGGGGCCGGGGTCCTCCAACATTGGGTAGCAGTCTCGCTAAAGCTTTGCATATTCTTGCCGTGTTTTCACTCGTTTTCCTCAGGTGTTCCTTGAAGCTCAACCCGTTGTCGAGTATCACACCAATTTATTTAATATAAGGACTGGCTCTGATTATTTGTCCTTCTATTTCCAAATCAAGGTGTTCAACTTTCTTGCGGCTGCTTATTAAAACTGCCTCCGTCTTATGTCCAGCTAGTTTCAGTCCGGCCATATCTAGACAGCATTTAATGCTCTGGATTGCTTGGGAGCAAATATTCTCCAGTTCATCTAGATGTTTAGCTACGGCCACTATTGCCAAATCATCTGCGATTACATCATCTATCCAATGATTCTAACCCCCTCCGGTACATTGACTCTGAGCACACCATCATACATTATATTCCATAACAGTGGACCTAATACAGATCCCTGAGGTACACCCGCTGTTATTTGATATTCCTGTGGTCCCTCATCTGTATCATACAGCAGTCTTCTATCCGAGAGATAGTTTGCTAGTATACGCACCAAGTAGGGTGGGACTTGTAGATCGCGCAACGCTTCTAGAATCCGATTCCAATTCACCGAGTTAAACGCATTTTTTACATCAAGCGTCACCACCGCGCAATATTTTTTGGTACCCCCTAGCCATCGTGCTCCAGCTATCGCATTGTGAGCGATGTCGCACACCACAGATAGTGCCGGTTGATCTTCCTTTCCGGAAAGTGGGAATTACTCGCTCAAGCAGTTTTCCTGTTGTGTCCAACATGCACAACGGACGATAAGAGGACGGCGCCTCTAGATTCTTGACTCCTTTTGGAATAAGCACAAGCCGCTGTTTTTTCCATCGTTTAGGAAATTGTCCTGTTTGAAAGCAGGTTGTGAAGAGACTGCTGAAGACTTCCGGGTTTTTGTTAAAGCACTCTTCACTACAACGTTAGGGATACCATCCAGTCCCGGCGTCTTGTTTTTTTTGACAACCCTTGCAGCCAAGAGCACCTCTTCGGGGGTCACGGGAGGTATCTCTCCTTCAGTGATACTCCACTCTTCTTCCACTCTCAACACCTCATCACACTGTGGGAAGAAAACAGCAACGATTCTTGCCATGTCAGTTTTGCTTTTTTGCATTTGACTACTGTTGTTCTGCACTCTTTTCATGACTATCCTGTAAGCGCTGCCCCATGCGTTGTTATTTAATTCATCCCTTAGGGAGCAGAACGCGTCATATTTACTTTTGCGGATCACATTCCTCAACTCTTTCCGTTTGTTGACGAATTCCGCATGCAACTGTGGGTAGGTGTTACGGTTTCTTGCTCTTTGTTGCTAGCATCTTAACCTGTTGCACTCCGATCGCACCTGCGCGATTTCTGAGTTCCACCAATAGACTGGTTTCATAGCCCCTGCTGGTTGTCTTTGTCGTGGCATAGAAGCATCACATGCGGTAATTAGCCACTTCATCACTTTTCCAGTTGCCTGTTCGCATCGGCCTCTGCGTCAAACTGTGCGATTTGGTCTTCCAGTATATAATCGAGCAGTTCCGCATCGAGGTCCTTCTCTTTCCACCCATTTTTTGGACTCTCTTCGCCAATTTGCCAGTGATGAATCCCGTGTGCGGTAATATTTTGTACATCACGGCTTAGTGGTCACTGTGGGTGTAGGTGTCCAAAACTTGCCACTCCATACTTCTTGCCAACATGGAGCTGGCAAATGTGATGTCGATTTTGGACCGGCCTCTCTCGTTTATGAAGGTGTCATCGATACCACCATTAAGCAACACCACATCTAGGACTGCGAAGGCTTCAAGTAGTGCCTGTCCTCTACTGTTGGTCGTTGTGCTTCCCCATTCTACTGCCCAAGCATTGAAATCTCCAGCAACTATAAGTGGGCTCTTATCTCTAGCTTCTTGTGTTATTCTGTCTAAAAAGCATTTGAAATAATCTATTTCCCACCTTGGCGGAGCGTAACAGCAGTAGAAATAAATTCCTCTGATCTTCGCATAGGCAATTCCTTCCAGCCGCTGGACACTTCTACATTCCATGGGTGAATTTCCAGTTGTCCAGATGGCCGCTGTTCCGCTGCTGTCTTCCTCACATGTAATAGTACTATTGCCAGGCATCCTGTACTGTTCATTGATGAGTACCACGTCAGCACCATATTCCTTAACCGTTTGAGAAAGGAGATCTTGTGCGGCTCCACAGTGGTTCAAGGTTTGTAAGGGCTAATGTCTATCATCCGCATAGAACAATCGGCATGAATATAGCTTTATAATGGAGCTTCCATTTACTTACATTACGTGATAGCAGTCTCGATTTTATCAGTTTGCTGATTGCGTACCAACTGGCGTTATTGGAATGCAGCTTTTGCTAATCTAATTGATATTTCGTTACCTACCGTCAGTATTGTTCCCAGAAATTCTTTAACATTCTCAAAGATCCTTCCCATAATATTTATGTGTCTTTCCGGAGGCCCACCTACCTTCGTCATAACTATATATTTCGTCCATTTACTGACAGGCTCATATCTTCTGCCGCTTACATGATAATTGCACTGTTTTTACTTAGACTTCTTAGATCCAGTACCCAGAACGGCGATGTCATCTGCATATGCGAGCGCTCTTGTGACGCCGTCCAGGGATAATCCCCACCATGTTGTCGTTTCGTAACTTTTCGATGATATACTCAAGCACAAGACTAAACAGACATAATGAAAAGCCGTACCCCCGAATCAATCCTTCGCGGATGTCAACTGGTCCTACGAGGTATTTTTATATCCAATTCATCCTTTATTTTCTTTCATACAGATTTGAACGAGTGCAATATAGTATTTCGAGATATCCAATACGACTACAGTATGTCATAGTTTCTGTCTTGCGACGGAGTCGTAGGCTTTTTTGACTATGATTGACTAACTTTCACCACATCAACGACTACTAGGCCGCCTTTCGTGCAACGAATCCATCGAAGATGCCATCACTCACTTACATATATGCCGAAACCCTTTACTATTTTTCCCTGTTTGTTCTCTACTCTAGACAAAGAACATCAACCACTTCCCCGTCCATGGTATAATCACGAGCTTCGTTCCCTGCGTAACAAAATGAATAACTTATGGGTCATCTTGTCTCGGAATCGAAGACTACTCCAACTTTCTTGGCGTTACCGCCAATTCACACACTTTATCGCAACTATCTTTGGCGCAAGGCTAATAACCTTGTCCGGGAAAACAAATTATTATGGAGAATTTAACAAGTCTCGAATAAGGATCGGATACCGGTGGAGAGATTTGCTAAATAAGGACAAGACCGGATGCCGGTTATAGTGCCGATGATGATGATGACCGCAACTATCTTACTAAAACTCACACCAATCTAAAAAACAAACCCAAAACCATCTTCCCGTTCGTCAATCATAAACGTAGATCCGATGGTTACCCCATATCGCTCACCTTAAACTCTCATACCTCTTCTAATACTGTTACTATTGCTAACCTCTTCGCCACTCACTTCAATCAGTCATTTACTAATGACTAGTTTGTCCCTGACCCGTCATACTTCAACTACCTCTCTAATCTCTCGCTCTCTCAGGGCACATTCCCCCACATTTGGGGAACCTCCTTCATTAGCCCCACTAACAAGAAGGGTTCCCAAAATGATGTCGCGACTACCGCCCCATCGCCAAATTGTCCAACTTACCCAAGATTATCGAAAGCATTCTATACGAATCTCTTAGTTTTAGTTGCAAATCTTTTATTTCACCAAGGCAATAGCCGATCAACGACAACCGACCTTGTTCCTTTACGCTCTAGAGTACGGTAAGGAGGTCGATATGGTCTCAATCGACCTGAATAAAGCATTCGACAAAATCCCCCACAATCTAATCCTCTACGAATTATCCGCCCTCGGCTTCGAACCTAGATTGCTGAAATGGATTTCTTCTTATCTAAAGGATAGACTTTATTCCGTTCAATTCGGGTCCATGATACCCAACTCCTTCCTTGCCGCTTCCTTATTATACTTGCCACTAATGACTTTGAGAAGGTAATTAAGAATTAGTGATTGTCCCTATACGCTGATGACACCAAGATATATAAGATCATCGACTCACCACTTAATTTTGCGCTACTGCAATCAGACCTTGACAACTTCTCGACTTGATGCGACAAAAATATCTTTATACTTAACATCACCAAATGCCAATCGAAAACCTTTTCCCCTAAGCGCATACACTCATTTTCATGTCCCAATTGACTTCATAACCAACCCCTGACCATTGTCTAATCTAATATTGGAATCCTTTGCGATAGGGGGCTTAACTTTCACATTGATAAGACGGAAAGCCAACTCTGCTCTCAGATTCGCGAAACGACGGTCTAAGGAATTCTCCGACCCCTACGTAACTCGATCCCTTCATCTTACCTTCGCCCGTCCACTGCCAGGTATGATCTCCTTATCACGAGATCCATATCCGTAGAATGGAAAGTACTCTTCCGGTGCTTCTTTCGTTTCGCTCTCCGAGGGCTAGGATGGGAGCCCCCCCCCCCCCCCCCCCCCCCCCCCCACGGGTTTGTGGCGACTCTAACAGATACACACAATTCACAAGCAAAATAGTGAAGAGCACCGAACGAAAAATCGAATAAGAAAATACATCAGTGCCGTATACCTTAGCGATAACATAACAATTCACATCAGTGGAGTATAGCCGAGTTTAAAAATCAAATTCTAAACACGGTCAGTAGCCTGATGGGTAACGCTTAGGTACAATTGTTGGTGATTCAAACTGTCATAGCGTCAGTTCGAATCGCACGTTCTTCTTCACTATTATTTCAAACGCTATAAGTTCTTCAAGGTCCGCCGTAAAATAAATTGTTCACCAACACAAGGAGTAAAACTCCACCACAAGACAGCTAAATGAAAACACTAGTGTTGGTTGGAGATCACCACTTTAAATTTAATTTTATTGTTGTCCCCTAGTTTCTGTACTTTAATGGATTCTGTTACACATTATTAAATATGGTTTTACACATAACTACTGTTGGGATAGTTCCTTTTATTGGAAACGCAACACACAGCTCATTAATATGTTCAAATACAGACGCACGACTTAGAACACGATAGACTTCAACATAACACTACTGACTCGTACTGCGTGTACATACGCGTCTCCGCGGCGCTACGGAGAGCGGGAGGTATACCGGCTGGCTCGGTTGGATGTTGAAAAACGACTCAGCGATATCAATTCGCTGGCAAAGGGAATTCGGCCAGTGGTACTGGCTCTCTTAATTTAGGGGTGCATTTTCTATCTCAACAGAAACGTAAAGTCTCTCTTTGAGGGTAGATAACCAGATCTCATAGAGAAGATCGAAGTGGTACACATGTATGTATGCACATTGGTTCTTTCATGGGGCAAGGCCATGAGAACGAATCTGAAAACAATGAAAGGGAATAATGTGCATCAATGAGACGTGAGTTAGGCTAAGTAAACATGCCGTATCTCATTGGTTAGTAATGGATTTTTGTTTGCTCATGCCGCGAGGTCATGAGAAGCAGATCCAGAAATATTGTAAGACACAGGGATCGTATAGATCATTGTCTAGATGTGCCATGCAGCTGTATTGATAGACCGCAATGCTGGTGGACATGGTGCTAATTGGTTTTAGCATATTCACAGGGAATTGGTGTTTATTGCATCGCTGCCAAGGGTAAGTATACAATTCCTCTTTGCATTTGCCTATGTTATAGGTTTTGGTTTCAGCATCGTTTGCGTCAATTGTGTGCAGCTGCGTTGGATTGTTTATAGTGGGGAGAAAAGGTCGCCAGCCTATGTGTATGTAAAGGGATTTGTTGTACACATGATGAGGCTGGGAATAGGCGACGCGATCTTTATTATCCCTGTTATGATGGTGTTGGGTCCTAAGGCGGAGGAGACGGCGTAGTAATCGTGCCCTGCCTCTTTATAGGGAATCCCCCGATGTTTCTATCTCCTGACGGAAGTCCTTTTCATAGTCGACATTGAAGATTTTGTAAATGTATGAGGGTAGGCGAATCATCGTGATTGTGCAATTTAATCAGTTCTTATTGCCGGCCAATGCGTTTTTCGAACGGCTCATACGTCCAGTCAGCTCCTTTTAAATAAGTAACTTCCTTACGCAGATCCTGCGAGCGCCTCAGGTGACTTTCGGTAGTTGAGCCTTGTATCCACGTTCAGGAGAAAAGGGGGATTATCCAGATACACCACTGTAGTTATCGTGAAAACCTCGAGGCCAAATTTACTCGAGGAACGGTGAACGAATCCGGAGATCCGGAGACACCAAAGACAAGAAAACAATTTTTGCCTCGCTATGAACTCTTTATTTTTTTTGTGATGCGGTTCTATGTCACGTACGGCCAGGGGTTCGGCCTTTGAAATTCAACTAATGATCGACTTATATTTTGTTGGCCATAGGTTCGGCCTCGGAATTTTAACTGATGTATTTATACTTTGTTGGCCATAGATTCGGCCTCTGAAATCCAACTGATTACGAAATTGAAATTCACTCCCCTTTTATAGATTTTTTAGTTGAGAATTGTCAACTATTTTATAGTCAAAATTCCCAGAAACACACATAAGAGTTTGTGTTTCAATTTGAGTTGTGTTCTGGGAATTTGTTAGAGGCTTTAGTTGGATGGGTTCTAGGAAGGGAAATCATGAAGTGCGTTTTGAATTTAGCATTTCATGATTTTTTAGGAATTGAGTCAATGTACGATGAATTAACTTTTGGTTAAATTCGTTGTACATGTGACTCAATATGGGATTTGAAATGAAGCAATGGAAAATTTGGGATTTGGGTTTATTATGTGGAATTGAATCAATGAGTGATAAATTAACTTTGGGTTAATTTATTGCTCATATGATTCAATATGAAATTAGGAAATTTAGGAATTGATAATATTGGGGATTTGGATAGGGGTAGCGATTTAGGACCGCTACATCCCCCCCCCCCCCCCTTTAGAAAAGAAAATTAATCTAGAAGAGATTAATTTTCTAGAATGGGTGGAAAGCAAAGGGTGGTGGCATTTCAACTTCGCGATAGTTTACATTTGTTTTAATTTAATTTTACATTTCTTGCGTTACTTGGTTGTATTTATCAACATGGTTTAGGTATATTTTAAGAATGGGCATATGTGTTATAAAGGTAAGTAGGTGGATTTTAAATTAGTAAAGGTTTTGGTTTAATTTGTGTTTTACAATGTTGTTTTTTTTTTTTACATAGGCTTAAGGGTATAAGATGTTGATATTTATAATTTTTTGATTAGGGCGTAACGCTAGATTAATAATTTAATAGGTAAATGTGTATTGATTTTTAATAAGGTCTTATTCTAGTGGTGGATATAGAGCATATTTTATAATGGTAAAGGATATTATTTATCTGGTATGTACCTTTTGTGTTTTATTATCTTTTTTGTGAGTTTAAAAGTAGGTGCATATAATTGTAAGGTTTGTTAATGTTAAATAGTTAAGATTAATAGTTAGTGTTAATATAAAAGTTGGTAACAATAATGGGCTAAATTATTTTGGATTTGCCAATAATTTTGTTCAGATACTTTCTTCTTTTTACAATTTAGTTCATAAACTGTCTTCCTCATTGAGGGTTAATGTTTGTTTTGTTTGTTCTTTGGTTTTTTCTTAACATTCATACTTTTCGTATTTTTAAGTTAGATTTTAATTAGGGTTTACATATATTTTGGAAATAATTACAATTTTGTTTGTTATTTATAAATTGTCTTCCTCATTGAGGGTTAATATGTCTTTTGTTTTGTTTATATGTTACATTTGTTTTAATATTCTTTTGTATAATATTTATTAGTTTTTATATATTTTTTGACAATTTTTATGTCGTCTGTTATTTCTGTCCATATTGTGTATTTAGGAATGTTTTTAAGTGATGGACTGTGATACACCTTGGGGATAGCATACGTCTAGGGTTAGTAGTGGGAGGGAATTTGGAACTAGGGTGAAGAATCAGAACTAATTGGTCTTGGAATATGGTTTCAGTTTCCTATTGTTTATCTTTACGGATTTTTGGCCAATTTTGATTGTCGTGTTGTTCGGCCCAGTTACTCCTGTAATGAGGAAATGGACCTTCCAGATGGGTGTTTCTTTGCCCTTGTGGGTTTTGTGCCTTACCAATACCATCTTTCCCACTTGAAACAATCGCGGTTTTGTTTTAATTCCGGGGCATGCGGTTGCCTTTGAAGAACGGCATTCTTCGCATTGCTTTCTATATTTCCGAATGTCGGAGAGCATGGACGGCCACCAGTATCTTTGTCGTATTTTATTATACGGCTTGGTGATGCTCAGATGTTCACCGGAAGTGGAATTATGATAAACCCTGAGTATTTCCGCGATCTCATTGGGGTTTATTATTTTTTCAGGCGTTGTGGGCATTTGTAATAGGTTTGTATTCTGAGAGGAGCTGGGGCACGAGTTTGTTAAATTTGCTGATGAAGTGTTTGTTATTTGATTACTACCCTTGATATTATCACTTAGCTCCTTGGGGTTCCTTTTTAACCTGAGGATTTTGCGCTTACCTTGGGCTTGCTCCTGTTTTCCTTTGGCGTATTTGTTTTCAGGCGCCTTTTTCTCGAGGTGTGAGAATTTTATTGGCACGCTAAATACGGTAGGGTTTCTTTTCGTGCGAGGAAAAGTGACGCGTTGTTTGGGGCCCTCCAGATTGCAGTTCCTTGACAGGAAGTCATTTCCCAGTAGACCGTCTTCTGGAAGATCGGGCATATTGCTCACTACTTGGAATGTGCATGGGAGTTTGGGCTTACCTTTTAATTGGAAGTTGACCTTGCAGGTTCCCAAGGTCCTAATGCTTCCAAATGGCGTCTCTAAGGTGCAGGCTTCTTGCCGATTTATTTTGCAGTCTGTTTTGCTAAGGCAATTTTGGCTGATCAGACTGATTTCAGCGCCGGTGTCCACTACTAGCGTTGTGTTCTTGTTAACACCTACATCTATAGGTAGTTGGACAGTTGGGGCGCTGGTTAATGGCGCGCGTGGGGTCCTGATGTGGTAGCTCCTTTTTGCCACCGAGGATTTTGACCTTCTTTGTTTGGAAGTAGAGGATTTCTCTGCAGGTTGACATTGAACTTGCGACTCCCATTTCAGCTTTTGCTGACAGGATCCCAGATTGTGACCTTGTTGGCCACAGAAGTCGCAAGTCTGCCTTACGTGGAGAACTCTTTTCACTTCCCTTAATTGCCGGCAATCACGGATATCGTGGTTTAATTGCTGGCAGTGTGTGCAAAAGGGTGTGTTTTCCTTTTCACACAATCCTCATAGGCATGCCCCCTTTTTTGCAGTAACTGCAGGTTATTCTGCTAAGAGGGTCTGCATTTGTCGGGCGTATGCTGAGGGGGTCTGCTTCCATTATTCCTTTGGTTTCCCGGTATGGTTGGTCAGCTGGCAGTATTTGCGTCTCTAAGTGTGGAATCCCCTGTGGTATTAGTTGTATGTGTGGTATTGTTTCCACATCTGGGGTATTGGACACTATTTGGGCCATAGGCTGATCCAGTTGGGTATCTAAAATTGGTTTATAGGGAGTTGGGGGTGCTATTGGTGAATAAGATGAAAGGGGATTAAGCGGAATTTGCGAAGAGGTTAACGGCAGCTGAGGTTGTTGGATTTGTTCCAACTCCAATGTTTTATCCATTAAGGTTTCCATCGGTGCGTCGCCCATTAATATTAAGAATTGCCGATGGTAAGGGTTTGTTAACCCCTTCTTGTAGATGCTTTTAGCGAAATCATCTAATTGTGTCTTTACTGCCTCAGACAGTATGGGACCATATTTTAGCTCCGCGGCTTTTTTGCATTCCATTAATAATTTTTTCAGTCGTAGTTGGAAGAGAATAATAGCTTCTGCTGGGTTTTGTCGAATGGCTAAAAGTTTATTTACCAGGTCTTGGTAATTTTCTACCGGTAAATAAACTTTTCTCAACACGTCCTCGGCTTCCTGAAAGGTTGCGAACGGAGTGGACGCGAAGAGGGCAGAAGCTTCTCCCCTCAGTCTAGTGGGGAATATCTGTAGAAAAGCCTCGTGTTCTTCGGTCCTGAGGCAGTTTAAGACCCTCTTGCAGCAATCCAAGAATGTTTCCAGCTTTGTACCTATATGCGGATTTAATTCCCCGGAGAAGATGGGGATGAGCTGTGCTGACAGCTTCGCAACCTTTGTATAATCAATAGCCATTGTTTCAAAGGTTACGAGATCCGTTTGGTGCTGAGGAGCTGAAATTTCTGGTAGGTTTGGGCTAAGGTCGCGAGTTTTTATCGGAGGGGTTATTTCGATGATAGTTCCGCTACGGAGTTTTTTGGGTGAAGGATTCAAAGTGTCGTGGGGCGTAGTAGTGTTTGGGGTGGTTCCTAATTCCATAGATCAGGAGGGGGTAAAATGGTAGTGTCAGTGTAAATGGAGGAGGGGGGCTACGGGTATGTATGTTTTAGGTGTCTTCTATCCCAAGGGCGAGTGTCGATATAATTAATTTGTTTGGCAATTTAAATATATGAGTATAAAATATAAATTGTAGGTATGTGCACAATATAGACGGAGATGGAGGCGACCGAGTCTTAGAAGTTGGTTTTGTTTTGTTATAATTTTTGTTTTTGGGGTAAAGCAAGTTAGGATTATATGTTATGTTTTTTTGTAAGAGTAGAAAATAATATCTTTATGGGAAATATGGTTAGAAAGAAAGAATGCTTACTTAGATTTAGTTGTTAACTGCTGCTCGTCTTGGTCCGGTGCTGTTGGAGCTGCTACTCGGTGGGGCTGCTGCGTAGCGGTTGTTGTTTGGCTATTTTGTTGTTTGTTGTTTTTTTCTGTGTGTGGGAGTTTCCTTTTTGTTGGTTTATGAATCGTACTTCCAGGGCCAGACTCAGCCTCGGATGGAAGGGGAAGGGTGTCTTGCCTAGTACGTTCGTTCAAGGTTATTGTTTTTTTTTTTGTTTATTTTCCTAGATTTTCTCGTTTATTGTATATATATATATGTTTTATATGTAATTTTACTTAATGAATTAAAATCATTAAAGCGAACGTTCGTTTTGTCGCTAGTTTTTTTTTTTCTTTTTCCTCCTTCTGGAATGCTGAATCTAACTTTCTCCTTGTTAGCTAAGATATGAATCCTGCTGCTATTATATCGTTGTTTTGGAAGTACACTTGAGACATTCGATGGCGAATTATGTTTGTACGATATTTTAGGTAGTAAATATAACTTCTGCTGAATTAAGGAGTCGACGCTATTTGTCTTACGGTTTTTTAAAGCGATGATTGATTTGATGTCCTTAAGTGCTGAGAAAATATTCTTTGCCGCAATATCTGTGCTGCTGATGTCAGGTGAAAATCCTTGTATGACAGTAGATTGGGTATGCTTATTTATCCATGGTTTTTCTTGTGGTGTTTTTTGTAGGTTTGTAGGATTTAGGGTTTAGTAGCTCTTATTAGAACCGTCCGTTCTATGGCTTTACCTAAATCCTACCGGCTGCGCCAGTTGTTGGGTCCTAAGGCGGAGGAGACGGCGTAGTAATCGTGCCTTGCCTCTTTATAGGGAATCCCCCGATGTTTCTATCTCCTGACGGAAGTCCTTTTCATAGTCGACATTGAAGATTTTGTAAATGTATGAGGGTAGGCGAATCATCGTGATTGTGCAATTTAATCAGTTCTTATTGCCGGCCAATGCATTTTTCGAACGGCTCATACGTCCAGTCAGCTCCTTTTAAATAAGTTACTTCCTTACGCAGATCCTGCGAGCGCTTCAGGTGACTTTCGGTAGTTGAGCCTTGTATCCACGTTCAGGAGAATAGGGGGATTATCCAGATACACCACTGTAGTTATCGTGAAAACCTCGAGGCCAAATTTACTCGAGGAACGGTGAACGAATCCGGAGATCCGGAGACACCAAAGACAAGAAAACAATTTTTGCCTCGCTATGAACTCTTTATTTTTTTTGTGATGCGGTTCTATGTCACGTACGGCCAGGGGTTCGGCCTTTGAAATTCAACTAATGATCGACTTATATTTTGTTGGCCATAGGTTCGGCCTCGGAATTTTAACTGATGTATTTATACTTTGTTGGCCATAGGTTCGGCCTCTGAAATCCAACTGATTACGAAATTGAAATTCACTCCCCTTTTATAGATTTTTTAGTTGAGAATTGTCAACTATTTTATAGTCAAAATTCCCAGAAACACACATAAGAGTTTGTGTTTCAATTTGAGTTGTGTTCTGGGAATTTGTTAGAGGCTTTAGTTGGATGGGTTCTAGGAAGGGAAATCATGAAGTGCGTTTTGAATTTAGCATTTCATGATTTTTTAGGAATTGAGTCAATGTACGATGAATTAACTTTTGGTTAAATTCGTTGTACATGTGACTCAATATGGGATTTGAAATGAAGCAATGGAAAATTTGGGATTTGGGTTTATTATGTGGAATTGAATCAATGAGTGATAAATTAACTTTGGGTTAATTTATTGCTCATATGATTCAATATGAAATTAGGAAATTTAGGAATTGATAATATTGGGGATTTGGATAGGGGTAGCGATTTAGGACCGCTACAATGGTTACATTATATGTAAACCAAAATGTTTCGTTTTCACGAATACATATAGGAAAAATGCGTATGGTAAGATTGGGATTTGCTTGGCAACCGAAGGTGCCGAATTGGACTTGGGACTTATGAAGTTTGCACAGAATTCTTGTAGGTAATTTTGAATTCGAATTAATGAATGAAGGTAAGAATTCTCTTCCAGGAGCTTTTAGCTAAATACATTAGATACTCGATGCGTGAAGCATTTACAGGTGCTAATGCGATTGCATTAGCGGAAAACTATAAAGGTTGGGTTGTAGTTACCGGGGTTCTTCGGGTAAGTAGACAGTGGGGTTTGGCGGGACCGCCACACTCCTTTCGCGGATGCTGAGAAATGTCAACTCCAATTCCACCTTGTTCGACTTCGACCTCTCTACCCATACTCTCAAGCACCGCCTCCTAAATCATTTTCACCATCAATCTTAAATGGCGCTTTTACACTTTACTATATCCTCTTGCTCATACTTCAGTTTTCTTAATTTGTCTTGGTTACCTTCGGTTAAGCCAAGTTAAGATAGTTCTTAAGCTCTTTAGCTTGTAAGTTATATATACTTTTGTTGTAGGTAATTATGTTGCTTGAATTAAGCCAATAAATGCCCACTAAACTTAAACTTAAACTTGTCTATGGGGAAGAGATCTATTTGGTTACCCGTTACGCCGTCGGGTGACATCCATGTGACTTTATGATTTATTTTGTGTTTGAACATTGTACTTGTCACTACTGGGCCTTTTGATGTTGCGAACATGATAATCCGAATTCCATTATCGTTTCAGATGCCATGTAGCTTTCTTTAACTGTAGTTGGTTGGAAGATATCTTCCTCTACAATTGTTGCGATGAGGTCCCCGAGAAGGATTTTAACACCAAATGATGAAATTTCGTCAAATATTTCTTCTAAGGTGCCATAGAACGTGTCCTTTGTTAATGGTAGGTACATAGTTTATGTTGGGGTGTGTACTTTTATAAGTACTTATTTATACCGCGAGCCCTGTATTCTTAGCGCCGTCATTCGCTCTTTAATGAATTTCACTTCCTTTATATAGGCTGTAATTTAATTACCTGTGACGAAGCCGGTCCCGAGGTTACGTGCATCTGTACCTCGACACACTGGTGTAAATCCATTGGTTTCAATTATTTGGTATGGGAGTCGGACCTCCTGAGGCGCGACGATATCTGTTTTATATTGTTTTACGTTTTCTCTGACCGTTTTTGTCGCGCCTGGTTATATAACGTTTCTCCACGTCCCGACGCGAGTTATAGTTTTTAGTGCCCACAGAAGATTAACTAGAGACGACGCCGAGGGAATGACAATCAACTCTTCCTTCACACATCAACAGTTATTAAATAACAAAACTCGGAATCGCGCTTAGTTCTTCATTCAATTTTTATTGTTTTCTTTTCTTTCCACTTCATTCATTGTCTTTGTACACTGACTATGGTTTATTACTTATTCTTTACTGTAATTACAATATGTTTCAATTAATGTTTTATTACTCCATTTTTAATATTCTTACTTTACATCTATTAGTTTTAACATATTAATCTTTATTCCACTTTTATCTTAATTCCAATAGCGCTCTAACATTCCATTGCAATTGCTCTTACTTTACACCGATTAGTTTTAACTTACTAGTCTTTAATCCACTTTTAACTTATTTCCAATAGCCTTCTCACATTTCGTTTCAATTGCTCTTCCTTTATACGTATTAGTTTTAACTTATTAATCTTTAATCCACTTTTTAACTTATTTCCAATAGCGTTCTCACATTTCGTTTCAATTGCACTTCCTTTATACCTATTAGTTTTAACTTAGTAATCTTTAATCCACTTTTAACTAATTTCCAATAGCCTTCAAACATTCCGTTTCAATTGCTCCTAAAGATCTCACTTCCGTGACCAACGACTGACTGCCTCCTCACTCGTCACCTCGGGGTCAACAGCTCCCGATTACGATAATGCAATTTCATTTCGGAATGACCTAATTTCCGATTTTCGATTTCGATTCGCAATTGCTTTGTACCGTGAGTCAGACAATATTTCTTCATTGATTTGCACCACAGTTCAACATCCGCAATTGCGAATCGACCCAATTTCAATTCCTTTGTATTTCGTATGCAATTAATTGCTTTTCCGTGATTTGTTTATCGTTCCGGAATATGCAATTAATTGCTTTTGTATTATTTGGCAATCGTTTTGGAATATGCAATTAATTGCTTTTATGCGATTTGTCAATTGTTCTGAAATATGCAATTATTTGCATAATCGTTCTGGGGGTCATCCGAGATTAGAATCTGGTGGCGTTTTTCTGTTTGAGTGTATCAATGACCTCATGTAAGCCGTCTTTGTCTATGGTGTCACTAGCACACTTAACACGCGTATATCCCACGTTTTGGTTTTTTTCCTATATCTTCTTTTTGACGAGTTGGTGCTTTCTTGATGAATTCTTCCCATTTGGTAGTGTCGGCTCATCACAACTACGCTTACCAGGTTTTTGTATGTTTATTGATTTCATTCATTTTTGTTCCCACGAGTCTTGAGGTTCCAAATACTCCGTCATATCAAACCCCATTTTGATACGATAGGGTTTTCTTACGCTCCGCTTCGGCCCGGTGTCAGAGAGGTGCCCTTGTAATACAGCCTGTATACCCATGGGTTCAAACCATTCAACGAGCACGGTGGCGCTTAACACGCTGGATTAGGGATGGCAGATATTTGTACATTACTGACATGGTTGGAAGCTTAGGTTTCCGTGGCAGTGTTTCTATCACACGGTGCCAAGTGCATTTATTACATTTATTTATTTATATTTCGATATTGTTCCTCTGAACTCCTCTAATGGTGACATAATTGAGTATCCATCCAATTCCAGCAGTCCAATTAACTATCGTTGTGTTTCTAGTCGAATGAATTAATAAAATGACCATTGACTTTCCTACCTTCAAAGCGAATGTCATCCCCTTCTTTTGGTATTTGCGACAAATGTTCTAAACCAGGTTGTGATTGACGTCAGTATTAAAGGATTCAAAATAGAGCCATCAATTTGTACACATATTTGTGGGAACCAAATAATTACATCCGTTAGATCTTCAAACTCAGAAGGCTCAGTCAATTATCCAAAATTCTCAATATTTGCCCATCCTTTGTAACACCTTTCGCCTCGAAAACGAACTAATTTCAAGTGACTCGTCTCGGCGAAATGATAATTACCAACAACACGAATCGTAATTAACGTTTTACAGCCAGGCCGGGCGTCCACCTTCCAACCACCTACCGGCTGTAGAATCAATGTGCCTCCCATTGTCTCTGTAAATTACTTCCTTCCCGACTGAGTTCGCTTGCTTCTATTCTGCCCAACGGCCGACAGCCGGTGTTAATCTGTTTGATAAGGAACTAAAAAAGGGAATGAAAAAATTCCTCTCTTATCCTTGGTAAGGATGATGTCCAATATTCCATTTGCAGCTTCTTCTTGATCCATTCGTTCAAAATTTCCATTTGGTTCTTAGCATAATTTAGACATTTCCAGGCTGCCCAGGGCCCCTTGATAATAATAAGCTGGTTTGAGAGATTATATCAACAATGCAAAGTTGTCTATATTTACATGATGCTGGAGGCGGATGGGATCTACCGTCACCTGGCGTTGTCATCTACGCATCCCTCTCTCATCCATCATGTGCATCGTTTACTAGCCCCGGGACGGCATGATAACGAAACTTGATTCGGGTCACTGGCAGTAGCATGAAGTTCGGATGTGAAAAATTGGAAGTCGTTCCGTGTACTGGACCATGGTTCCTGTATGGGTTGATTCAACAACAAGTTTTCAAGTCGATTATGGTGCCGATATATGGAATTTCCAAATGAATTCACCGAAGGATACTACAAAAGATACGTAATTTCATTACAATCCTGTCGAGTCTGCTTCCTAGCCAACAAGCAAGGGCTTTTTCCGAAAATCAATTTACAGTCTCCTTCAATCGGATGAAATTTGCAAAATGGCCGAGAGTTGAATGAAGCCGACCTTCTTTAGTTTTTAATTTATGTGCATACCTGTTATGGGGTATTTTATGAAGTGATTAAAAGATCGATCGAAGGTTGGGAGCGTCCGTTATTTGGGTTTGTAAATTTCTAATACCTCATAAGAACTTTCCATGTAATTAGAACGGAAGGAAGTTAAGGATGTGCACATGGAAGGATATAATTCTGAGAGAATCATAGAGCATGTTCTTTTGAATGTCAGACATAATTTTGCTAATATAATATAGTACTATAATTATAAAAATTCTATCTGGACTAGTCGGCAAAGCTGTCATACTCGTAAGTGCTGTCATACATTCTGTCATCCATGTTATTGCATGTGAGTTCAATTGACAAATGGTGCTTTTAAAACGGTTGCTCAACACAAACGATTACTCAAGTTTACCCTACCATGAGTCATGATGAGTATTTAAATATGATTTTAGTTTTGATTTGGATCTCCGTGACCACCTAGATTGTTACTACAAAATGGAATAATAATTAACACATCCAGAGTTTTTGAAAGAATGGGAGCTTTTTTTTTTACATGGAATGCACGCATACATAGAATTTTGAGATACACTTCAATATCAATGCTCACCGCAAGCATATGCGGATTTATAAACTTTGGAGTCTAATGGTTCGATCACGTGTATTTATGCAAAAATTACACAATCCACACAAAACAATTAAAAAAGACTGTAAAATAAATACTCACTCACTGCTTTTGTTTTTTTTTTTTTTTTTTTTGTTTCGGTAGGAAGGTGGAAATCTTCTAAAGATACCTCTGGACCGGTCCAGAGGCATGCCGGGTTGTTACTGACTAAAACCACCTCCTACCAGGCACAGATTCCCGTTGATCCCCGCGGAACTTTCTTTTAGATATTCCATCGCGCGGCGGGACGGAGTTTACCTGTTACTCCGCTCGTCGCATCGCATCGGCTGCATTCTGTCACATAGAATACCATTTGTTACGGACCATGCCTGTTTTGAACTAAGCAAGTATTCTTTTACTCCTGCCGGAGTAACTGTCAGTGTCATAAGTCTCTCCAAAATCGTCCGTGCGGTCTCGAATCTCACGCACTCTGTGAGTACGTGTTCCGCATTTTCTATTTTGCCTTCGCGATACAAGCAGTATGGGTGGTTCACATGTTTATACTTGTGCAAGTATTGCCGAAGGCATCCATGTCCTTATATTAGCTGAGTCAAGTGGTAATTCAGCTCGTCATGTTTTCTTTTCACCCATGTTTCTATATCAGGTATCCTGGGGTGGGTCCATTTTCCTTTGGGGGAAAAATCCCACTTTCGTTACCATTCTCTTAGGCTTGAGAGGTCTAATTGTATATATCGCATTCTCCCACGATTCTTTTGGGAGACCTTATGCAATGCAGCGTTTTCTTTAGTTGCAATGTCAAGTGGTGTCCTCCCACCCAAAACATTTATAGCTTCTTCGGATACCGTTCGGAATTCACACCATACTCTTAGTGATGCCAGTCTATGTGCGGAGTTCACTCCCCTCACGTACGACTTATACTATGCGGCTCCTGTCCATATGTGAGCTGCATACATTATAATGGAGATGTTGACACTTTTTATGAGTTTCCTTATGTGGAGCCGGGGTTGTTATTACTTTTTTTATTCACACCACCCACTTTGCACACCACACACACTTAATGTTAATAGAAAAACACTTTGTTTTATTTCAGTTATACGATACCTCCACCCCCGCTGGTTATATTGCACACAACACAAAATCACAGCACATCCATCTTTTTGACTCATAATATTCTCGATATAATTTTACGCCCAACGGACTTCAAAAATCTAACGCCAACCACACTCGCAGACCACCGTCTCGGTCAACAATTTAATATCAACTCGTCTAACGAAGACTTTTTTCTTCCATCCTGCAGATCGAAGGATACGTCCTTTTTTCTGCTTGGCGCTTTTGCCAGCCGCTATTTCCTTTCTTTATCTCTCCCGGCTTGGGATCAAAACGTGAAACACAAAAGAAAAATCAACAGAGGATCGTGCTAGTGCACATTTATGTTGTTAGGCGCTAAAACGAACGTGCGATTCGATTTATGACGCCAGCTATTTTTTCTAGGCGAATGGGCAAGGATGTCTTCTGTGGGAAATGGTGAAGAAACACGAAGGAAAAATCACCAGAGGATCGTGCTAATGTACATTTATGATCCTCTATGTTGTTGAGCACTAAGACGAATGTGCGATTCGTTTTATTGCGCAAGCTGTTTGTCCTAGCCGAATGGACGAGGATGTTCCTTGTGGGAAATGGTTTGGGTAAACAAACCTTTAAAGGACCATAAAATTGCAGATGTGCAATTTATGATTCTCAACAACTTTACTTGAAAGTTGGTCATATAGTCCACAGATTTGTTTCCAGGGGATTCTGTGTGTTGAACATACGGTTCGTTCTTTCACGTCTTGGATCCAAATTAAATTCAATATGGGCAAATTGAACGTGTAGTTCAATTTGTTTGATATTGAATTGATATCGCGATATTTAATGTATGCGCGATTCATGATGGAGCTTAGCTCCAAAGAGGTAGGTATTCAGGGATGGAGGGTTTTGTGCGTAACAGGGAGCTCAAACATTGGGTAGCAGTCTCGTCAAAACTGTGCATACTCTTGCCGTTTTTTCACTCGTTTTCCTCAGGTGTTCCTTGAAGCTCAACCTGTTGTTGAGTATAACACCAAGATATTTAATATAGAGACTGGATCTGATTATTTGTCTTTTTATTTACAAATCAAGGTGTTCAACTTTCTTGCGGCTGCTTATTAAAACTGTCTCAGTCTTATGTCCGGCTAGTTTCAGTCCGGCTATATCTAGCCAACATTTAATGCTCTGGCTTGCTTGAGAGCAAATATTCTCCAGGTTATCTAGATGTTTAGCTACGGCCACTACTGCCAAATCATCTGCGTACCCAATGATTCTAATCCCTTCGGGTACATTGACCCTGAGCACACCATCATACATGATATTCCATAACAGCGGACTCATACAAATCCCTGAGGTACATCTGCTGTTATTTTATATTCCTGTGGTCCCTCATCTCTATCATACAGCAGTCTTCTATCCCAGAGATAGTTTGCTAGTATACGCACCAAGTAGGGTGAGACTTGTAGATCGCGCAAGGCTTCTAGAATGCTTTCCAATTCACCGAGTTAAACGCACTTTTAACATCTAGCGTCACCGTCGCGCAATATTTTTCGGTACCACCTAGCCATCGTGCTCCAGCTACCGTATTGCGAACGATGTCGGACACGACAGAGAGTGCATTACCGGTTGATCTACCTTTCCTGAACCCATACTGCGATTCGGAGAGCGCCAATGTCCCCTCAGTGAATTGTTCCAGGCGAATGGGAATTACTCGCTCAAGCAGTTTTCTTGTTGTGTCCAGGATGCATAACGGGCTATAAGACGATGGTGCTTCTGGATTTTTGACTCCTTTTGATATAAGCACAAGTCGCAGTTTTTTCCATCGTTTAGGAAATTGTCCTGGTTGAAGGCAGGTTGTGAAGAGACTGCTGAAGACTTCCGCCTTTTTTGTTAAAGCAGTCTTCACTGCTGCGTTAGGGATACCATCCAGAACTGTTTTTTTTTCTTTTTTTTTTTTGATACCCCTTGGCTGCAATAGCACCACTTCGGAGGAGGTATCTCTCCTTCAGTAATACTCCACTCCTCTTGCACCCTCAATACCTCATCACACTGGGGGAAGAGGACAGCAACGATTCTGGTCATGTCAGTTTTACTTCTTTGCATTTGGCTACTGTTGTTGTGTAGTCTTTTCGTGACTATGCTATCCTGTAGGCGCTGCCCCATGGGTTGTTTTTCAATTCATCCCTTAGGGAGCAGAACGCGTCATATTTACTTTTGCAGATTACGTTCCTCAAATCCTTGCGTTTGTTGATGAATTCCGCATGTAACTGTGGGTAGGTGTTACGGTTTCTTGCTCTGTGTTGCATGCGTCGTAACATGTTGCACTTCGATCGCACATGGGTGATTTCTGGGTTCCCCCAATCCACCGGTGTGATTGCCGCTGCTGCTTGTCTTTGTCGTGGCATAAAAGCATCGTATGCGGTAGTTAGACACCATGATTTTTCCAGCCTGTCTGTTCGCATCGGCCTCTGCGTCAAACTGTGCGATTTGGTCTTCCAGTATATAATCGAGCAGTTCCGCATCGAGGCCAGTGATGAATCCGCTGTGTGGAAATATTTTGTACATCACGGATTTGTGGTCACTATGTGTGTGGTCTCTCACTGGTGATAACGAATAGACGTCAATGAAGCCAAGGAGAAGGTTCAACCGAATCTAACGGCCCAGGGGCAACATTTAAATGTGCCGAAAGGGATTCTGAAGCTAAGAATCTAAGTGAAAAGAAAGAAAAAAGTGTGTCTCTCTACTCTGGGTGAGAAGTTCGATAATCTTATCGGGAGTCGAGTTGTGCAAGCAAACGACAACAGCTTTTGAAAAAGCTTCCTTATCCCATATTGTTTTAATCAGTTGGAGGATCTTTCGAGCGGTTGCATCTCCTCCATGCTTCACAAGCTCTGCCGGTATGTGTTGTGTTTCTTGTAGGGGTTTTTATTTTCAGGAAGCGTGTCTCCTGGTCCTTAAAAGGACAAGGCGATTTCTTAAAATTTGACCGCTCCTGAAAACTTGTCCTACAAAAGGGGTCATTGCCGTGCTTCCTCTGAGTTCAAAGGGAAAAGCAACGTCCTTTGATTCGGCATCCGTCCTTATGTCTTCACTTGGTCTTCCGTGGGGGCCAGGTGATATTTAGATATCCGTGGAAATGAAAAGTCGCCTAGTTTCCTTTTTGAATATGATCTTATTATATTATTCAGGATTTTCCTGGGGTACTTCCTCCAGGGGCTGTAAATTTACACTGCGGCCCGGAGATCACTAAACTATTCCTTTATAAAGGAATGCCAATGTAGAACAATAAACGAATATTAGATTCGTTTATTGTAACTTTTAATTTTTATTTGGATTTTGGGGTTAATAATGCCGTGGGGGCAAATGTTAGGCAATAAGCGAATGTTTGATTCGTTTATTGCGAATTTTGGATCATGTTTGGGTTATTGTGGGTTTTGATGGGTTTATACGTTTTAGCGTATCATTGCTGGGATTTTGCATTAGGAATGGGGGAAAAAAGTGGTAGGGCTTTTTGGAGCACTACATCCTCCCTTCCTTGAAAAAAGAAAATTGATCTTTATGTGATTAATTTTCTGGTAAATGGTGTGATTGGAGATAAGGAAGATAGTATCGTGATTCCGTTACATAGGCCTGATCTTTTCTAACATAGTAGCTTTATGTACACAATATTTATTATAAGTGTGTAATTTTTGTAGTTTGTTTCTTTCTTAATATTAATATAATCGTGTTTATACTGTATGTGTGGTCGTGTATCGAAGTTTCCACGATGGTTTTTTATATAATAAAATTTGGATATTTTCTTTTGAAAGTTTGTACAAATACAATTTGGTTTTTAAGGTTTCATATAATTTGTGTTTAATGGTAGTTGTTGGTTATCCAAAAATAAAGTTTTCTTACATAAGGTATTTGAATTCATTATATTAAATTTAACTTTGGGGTTTTTTTTTTATAAAGTACTATTGGTAAAAAGATACATAGATAATTAAGGTTTTTATGGTTTATTCTTACAATTTGTGTATTACATAGAATTTTCATTGTTTATATATATAAATTTTCATTATTTACATATATTATTTTTCTTTTCTTCTATAACTTTTTCCTTTTTTTTGTGTTATATAAAAATTTTTTTACTTTCTTAGTATTTCTTAGTTGAAAACTGTTTTGTATTTATATAAATATAAGTTCTTATTTTAACATTGTTTTGTAAGTTTTGTTTTTGTATTTTCGTTTTTTTTTCTTCATATATATAATGTGTTTTTTCTTATAACTTAAGATTATTTATTATTATTACAAAACCTTTCCCATTTAAGTCAGTGGTATTAACTTATTTTATTAAGTGAGTTAGTTATTGTCTGCATATATAAATTTTTGTTTTGCTTGTGTTCTGGGTATTAAAAGCGTTGTATACTATTTACAAAATTATTTTATTCGTGTACAAGTATTTGAAATGAAAATTTTTGAAGCAAATTTTAAATACATTATCGTAGTGTTATTTTTTTTTTTTTTTTGATTTTTTTTTTTGTAAGTTTATCTATCATATATACATTTTTTTCTTCAACCTTTATTTTTTCTTTGGAGTTTCCTATTCGTGATTGCCTAATCCACAAATGGTTTTATATTATTGTTGTGGACTATACGAGTTCCTTTTCCTATTTTGAGGATTGAATTTTCTTCGGATAGGATCCTTACAATTTCATAGGGGCCTTTCCACAGGGAGGTTAGTTTGTTAGGTCTTGAGTGATTCTTTAATAGAACCTTGTCGCCAACATTAAATTTCTTATGGCCTACTTTTTGGTCGTAGTATACCTTAGATTTTTGTTTTTTCTCTATCAGTATTCCCTTAGCCGTACGATAACCATGTTGTAGTCGCATTTTTAATTCATTTGCGTAATGGTCGTAGTTATAAGTGCTTTCGGGGTTTTGTCTGAGAACTGGGTATTTCGGCTGGGAAACCATATAGTAATTCATGCGGCGTGTAGCCTGTATTACTGTGGGGTGTAGTATTATACACAAACATTGCGTAAGGTATCCAGGTGTCCCAGGTGAGAGGATCCTGGTTTACATAGTGGCGGAGGTATTCCACCAGAGTTCTATGGCTCCGTTCTAGTGCTCCATTTGTTTGTGGATGATAGGGTGCTGTATTGATTTTTTTGACCTTGAGTAAGGAACAGATGTCCTTAAAAAGTGCGCTGAGAAAATTTGCACCTCGGTCAGTTAATAGAGAAGATGGTATGCCGTGCTGGCATACAATATTTTCAACGAAAATCCTTGCCACTTCCTTAGTTTCGGCGCTGGCTAGAGCGTAAGCTCCTGAGAATTTAGTCAAATCGTCTTGAAACTTTAGTAGGTATTTATTTCCATTATAGCTGACTGGTAATGCTCCTACTATATCTAAAGCAACTCTTTCAAAAGGTTTGGAGCTTGTTGTGGTTATCTTCATAGGAATTCTAGGATTTCTTCCACTTTTGTTTATATGGCAGGAGGCACAATTTCTAATATACGCCGCAACGTCAGCGGTCATTGTGCGCCAGTAATATTTTTGCTTCAATCTATTGATTGTTCGGGTGGCTCCTTGGTGTCCTCCGAAAGGTGAGTTATGGTATTCCGCGAGTAACTTCTGTATTTCGTTAGGATCTGTTAGAAGCTTCTTTTTATTGGAGAACACGTACATTGTCACGTTGAGGTGAGCAAAAGTTTCTTTTAGCAAGTTATTGAGTGTTACTTTTGATTCGTTTTCTATGAAGGGCACTAAAATTCCAATGGAATTGAGATTCCGGTCTTTCCAAATCTTCTTCAGATCAATGAGGGAACTCTTAGCGGTTTCCTGGTCGCTTAGGTTTCTGAAAGGTAATGGCAATGTGATGGCGCATAACCCATCTTGCTCGTGAAACGTAATTTTACCTACTTCTGGCTTGGTGAAGTTTGGAATTCTTCCTGCCAGGTTTTCTTCCTCAGCAGAGTCTATCAATAGGAGGATTATAATACGTAGTCCAAGTGTCTTCTTGGTATAAATGGACCCTGTTTGTTCCTGCCATACAAGATTGGTAGGATCTTTGTATGATTGTCCAGCCACATCTTCTTCGAGTTTGGCTTTACTTCGTGTGGTGACGAGGATATTATTTTTGCTGGGATCGACTGGGGTAGTCGTTGTTATGAGGCTAAGAGCATCAGCATTTGCATTTTGCTTCCCTTTTCTGTGGACGATTGTGTACTCATACTCTTCGAGTAGAATTCTCCATCGCATAAGTCTGGATGTGGGATCTTTTCGTCCTATAAGCCACTGTAGAGAGCTATGGTCAGTTACTATAGTAAATTTTCGTCCGTAAACATATGGTCGGAACTGGGCTAATGCAAAAACGATTGCTAGTAATTCCTTTTCAGACGTTGTATACCGTGTTTCGGCGTCGTTTAAGGTTCGGCTAGCGAAAGCAATAGGTTTATCTTGGCCTATTGTGCCTTGAGATAGCACTGCTCCTAACGCAACATTGCTAGCGTCAGTGGTTATTATGAATTCCCGGTTAAAGTCTGGATAAGCCAGTATTGGTGGGGTAATAACCTTTCTTTTTAAAGTTGTGAATGCCTCATCACAAAAGGCATCCCAATGAAATGGAACATTTTTCCTGAGCAATCTGCTTAAAGGTTTTGCCAGTTCGGCGAAATTAGGGATAAATTTTCTATAGTAGCCTACAAACCCGAGAAAAGATTTTACGTCTTTGTGTTTCTTGGGCGTTGGGAAAGTTTTTACCGCTTTAGTTTTTTCTGGATCTGGTTTTATACCTTCCTTTGAAATAACATGCCCCAAGTAGGTGAGCTCTTTCCTTATGAAGTGACACTTTTCTGGTTGTACTTTCAGATTGTGCCTTTGTAATCGCTCGAAAACTCTGGTAAGTCGGGAATTGTGATCGTTCAGATCGTATCCGTAAATTACAATATCATCTACATAGACGAAACATTCTATTCCTTGGAGACCCATGAGTACATTATTCATAAGCCTTTGGAATGTGGCGGGTGCGTTTTTAAGTCCGAAGGGCATTCGATTATATTCGTAATGTCCGAAGGGTGTGCTAAACGCTGTTTTTGCCTTGTCTCTATTGTCCATGCGTATTTGGTGGAAACCATTTGCTAAGTCTAAAGTGCTGAAATATTTAGCTTTTCCTAGCTGGTCCAAGATATCAGTAATATTGGGCAATGAATATGCATCTCCGACTGTTATTTTATTTAAGGCTCTAAAGTCGACAACCACTCTCCACCGTTTTGTCCCATCAGGTCCTGCCTTCTTGGATACTAGTAAGAGAGAGGAATTCCAAGGACTGAAACTTTGTTGTACTACTTCGTCCTGAACCATTTCATTCACCTGTTTGTGAATCTCTTGCTTGGAGCTATCTGGTAGGCGATACGGTTTTATATAAAGAGGTGGCTTTCCTTTATCCGTGATGATCTGATGCTCTATGGCGTCAGTATATGTGAGGTAGTCACCCTCGAGAAGAAATAGGTTATTATAAGTGCGACAGATATTCAGGATAGATTTCCTTTCCTCCTGGTTACAATGACGCAACTCTAGGAGTGATTCTAGCCGTTCAAGCCTATTTTTTAGAAGATTTTGGGTTTCGTCCGCCTGTAACACATTGTAGTCATCCAGATCTTCCCATCCGACTTCTATGTCGTTGGTATTTACTTTCTGATCGGTGTCTAATGTGTTCATTAATAGTACTGTAGCGATTCTAACAGATACACACAATTCACAAGCAAGCAAAAATAGTGAAGAACACCGAACGAAAAAAATCGAATAAGAAAAATACATCAGAACCGTATACCAAGCGATAAAATAAAAATTATTCACACCAGTGGAATATACTCGAGTTTGGAAATAAAATTCAAAACTCGGTCAGTAGCCTGGTGTGTAACGCTTAAGGTAAAATTTTTTTCGTGATTCGAGCTGTCATAGCGTCAGTTCGAATCACACGATTTTCTTCACTATTATTTCAAACGCTATAATTGGTGACCCCGACGTGATCTTGTACACGCAGCATTCACTTCCCATAGTAAAGCAGAACTTCACACACGGTCACGACTTCCGCATAGAGCCCAGCCTCCGACGTTTTCTCGCTTCTCTCTCGTTCGTCCGTCGTCCGCATACGAATCTGATCGTAACGAAGTTACTGCGGCGGGAGTGTGTAGCGATTCTAACAGATACACACAATTCACAAGCAAGCAAAAATAGTGAAGAACACCGAACGAAAAAAATCGAATAAGAAAAATACATCAGAACCGTATACCAAGCGATAAAATAAAAATTATTCACACCAGTGGAATATACTCGAGTTTGGAAATAAAATTCAAAACTCGGTCAGTAGCCTGGTGTGTAACGCTTAAGGTAAAATTTTTTTCGTGATTCGAGCTGTCATAGCGTCAGTTCGAATCACACGATTTTCTTCACTATTATTTCAAACGCTATAGTACCTTTATTTTGTTGTCCTGTGGTGTCGTTAAAGTAAAACCCAGATATATCCCTGGCAAGATCTCGGATTTTTTAATAATCAGTTCTTGACTGAGTTTTCCTTTAATGGAATCTCCATTATGTGTTGAGATCGTGAATGCAATTTTATGTAGTCGACCGTGGTGTTTTGTTTTATCTTTACTGAGGATATTGAAGTTTCAGGTTCATGTTTTCCTGAACTTAGTTTTTCAGCAGTTTCCTTAACTTTTTCGTTACCACAAACTTTATTTAAATGGGAAGAGGAAGACTCAAGGGTGGTTGGTTTCGTTGTGTTTGTCACAGCATCAGATCCGGCCCGTAGACAAACGGATTCGGATGTTGACTCACGAACGGTGTTATCCAATTTTTCATGAATGCCTGTATTTTCCGTGGAAGACACCTCGTAAGGCGTGGCATTCTGAATATTTTCCTTGACCTCATTTTTGATCGCTAGAGGCTGCTCGAGTTCTACCATGGTTCTCTTCTTCACAGCGAATTTAAGGAATCCCTTTTCAAAGTTAATGTGGCACTGGTGCTTCGCAAGGCAATCGCTTCCCAGTATGCCATCGTGTTGAAATTCTACATTGCTTCCCACTACAAAAAGGTTATGCCTAATGGGTATGGAGTGCCTATCAGTTCTGAATTCGTACTCCCCCAATACCTTTCCGCATGTGTTGACCGTTATCCCAGCAATGGTGGATATAGTCACTGGGTCTGAATTGTCTACAGATTGTTCAATATAAGGGTTATCTAATTTGATCAGGCTGATGTCGGCGTCTGTATCGATGAGGAAAGTCGAGTATTGCTTATCCGATGGATTAAATTTTACACGTATTACTGGCTCCTTAAATTCGGGGCAGATGTATATCGGCGATTGTCTGCACTTGAGAAGGATTGCCGTTGCTCGCTGCCCGAGTGAGTTCGTTTCCCTGTTGTTGATTGGATGCCCTGTTAATATTTTGATTTTGTCGGGTATTTCGATTTTCAATGCGGGGCGAGTTTGTTATTGTCCTATTTTGAGATTGATTTGGCTGAGTTCTGAAAGGATTTCGACTCGTTGAAGGTTGGTCCTGGTTTCGCATATGAGCTAACCTGGTTCTGCACTCTGCCTGAGTGTGATTATACTTCCGACAGTATGTGCATTGGAGACGTTCAACCTCAGTCTTAATGCGTTGGGGGACGAAATTAGGAAAATTAGTGTTGCGATAACAAGTCGCAGAAGTATGTCCCCTCTTGTTGCATGTTTGGCAAACTATTTGTTGGTTATTTCTAAAATTGTTAGTGGAAGTTAGCATTGAGTTATCGCTGTTCAATCTTTGAGATTGTTCCAAAGCGTAACTGATGGCCGCTTTGAGATTTGAAGCCCTATGTGCTTTTACTAAGATTTTGAGGCTGGAATTTCGTATCCCATCCTCAAACGTATTTAAAGCGAGTCTTTGATTTTCAGCCAGAAGATAAGTTCTGACTGCATGATCAGGTGAACTAGCGTATGTGGCGCTGTCCAATTCATGCAGGTTGTGTGTGAGTCTATTTGAAAATTTCTTCACACCCTCCTTGCTATCCTGTTTTGTTGCCACTAAGTTATTTTGAGCAACAGACCTAGAGATTAGAACTTTAAATTCTCCCTCCAATTCGGATACCAAATCTTCCCAAGTAGAAATAGTTTTATGTTTGATGCAGTCTCGCGCCGGTCCCTGTAATCTGGTTTTGACCACCCTTAGAATAAAGGATTTCTGGTTGTCTTCTTGTGCTTGTGAGAACAAAATGTCTCCACAAGAGACGAAACCCTCTAATTCGTCAGGATTACCGTTAAATACAGGCACGAATCCCAATATGTCGCTTAATCCTATAGGTGAATTCATTCTTGAACTCTGTTCGCGTGTTTCCATACGTACGGTTTCCGATGTTTCGTCCTCGCGATTTAGTATGAGCTCGGGCTCAGGTCTCTGCGAACGCGTACCCGGTTTATTTTTGTCGCTCACGACATATTTGTGAAACAGACCTTCCCAAATGATGGTGAAAAGGGGTAGAGAACCAAGAGATGAGATCTTCATTATTGTTGGATAAGATGGCCAAGAGAAAAGACGAGACCAACGACAAGAGAAGTGTCTTCAAACTCAGTTAGTTTTGATCCTATTAGAAAGCCTTTGTTCTACTTAAGGTGAGAGAATCCACCCTTTCACCCTATGGAAAAGTGTCTAAACCTAAAATGGATTTTCGAAGAGCCACAGATGAGTCAAAGGAAAAGATTCAACCCAAAGAAAATTTTCCAAAACAGACGCTAAGGACAAGGACCAAGAATTTTAATTTGTTCGTTATTGTTTTAGCTTGTCACGTAAGAAAAATCTTCCCAAAAGAAAATATATGTATATATGTTTATGTGTATATTAATTTTAAAATATATATCAAAAATTAATAATAAAACCAAATTTGTAGTTAATTTTTGTGTGGGGTTTTTTTTATTTTGTCCCCTTTTTAAAGAATAAAATGTTGCTATTTTTGGAGAAAATTTTTGGAAAAAATGTGTATATGTATATATGCGTGAAAAAATTTTTATAAAACGTCAAAAAATATGCGTTTTTTTTTTTTAAATGCGTTTAAGAAAGATACGTTTATTAAGAAAAATGTATTTAAAATGTTTGCCTCTACCAGCCGAAAAGTAAGTGCGTACTTGTATATTGTATATACTTGTGTAAGAGAAAAATTTCTTTTATTAATTATATTTATCACTTTGGGGTGTTTTATGCGTATACTCTTCTTGGAAAAATGAGAACAACTTTGTTTATTATTCTTAGAAAACAAGTTAAATTTAAATGCACTTGAACAAATTATTAATAAGCTTTATCCCCGTGTAAAAGAACAATTAAAATAAATATTCAATTTATTCTTGGCGTCCCCTTTTTGCTAACGATTTCAAAACTTTAAAATTTTATTTGTTTGGGAGCCAATTACCAAGACAAAAATGACAAAACTGAATTTAATTTTAGTTCACTTTTTGTTTCAAATAAGTTACATTTATATCACTTTTCACTTAATAAATAAATAAAAATTTAATACCTGTGTTTTCTGAGTCTACTGCAGATTTGTAGGGTGTCCTGTCGTCACTGGATCTAGCTGCTTGGTCCCGGTGTTGTGCTCCTAGTTGTTTGTCGTCACTGTTGTACAAGGAAAAGTTTTATCCTCTTTTCCACTGGATTGTCGACGGGACTTGTGGCCGTCATTCACTTAGCACTTTTGATTTTCTCTACAGCCGGTATCTAAGCCCCAGGCAACGCTTGTAAGTTTTACTTTGTTTTTAAAAAAAGATTTTAGATGTCACTATTCCTTCCGGTGTTCTAAGCCCCGGAAATACGCTTTAAAAATCTCGCTTTGCCGGTGTTCAACAGCCTTCGGTATCCTCTTTTAAGTTCGGGATACGAGTCGTTGAGTTCTGGATTTTCGTATTCTCCTGAATCACCTCGTTACTCGACGCCTCAGCAGTTTTCATCTTCTGCGGTAGGGGATTGTTGGATAATCCACGAGTCTTCTTCTTCTGTGGTAGGCGGATTTTGGGTATCCCACGCGCTGCCACCAAAATTGTTGTGTTTCTTGTAGGGGTTTTTATTTTCAGGAAGCGTGTCTCCTGGTCCTTAAAAGGACAAGGCGATCTCTTAAAATTTGACCGCTCCTGAAAACTTGTCCTACAAAATGGGTCGTTGCCGTGCTTCCTCTGAGTTCAAAGGGAAGAGCAACGTCCTTTGATTCGGCCTCCGCCCTTATGTCTTCACTTGGTCTTCCGTGGGGGGCAGGTGATATTTAGATATCCATGGAAATGAAAAGTCGCCTAGTTTCCTTTTTGAATATGATCATTGGTAGTCTCCCAATATGTCTTCTGCATACGGTGTGATTCTCGCCAGTGTGACGTTTGTTAGTATTTTGTATGTGGTTGGGAGCAATGATATTCTCTGTAATTTTCACAGTCAGATCTGTCACCTTTTTTGAAAATGGGGACGACTATTGAGGTTTTCCATTCTCCCGGAATGACTTCCTTCTCCCATATTGTTTTAATTAGTTGGTGGATATTTCGAGCGGTTGCATTTCCTCCATGCTTCACAAGGTCTGTCGGTAGGCAGTCTACTCCGAAAGCCGTGTTGTTTTTCAATCGTTTTATTGCGTATACCACTTCGTCGAAAGAGGGCTCTGGGATCCAAGGCTCGGCTGTATGTACGTCTGGTGCGTTTGTTTGTGGTTGATGGGTGCGCACATTAAGCAGGTTTTCAAAGTACTGCTTCCATCTTGTCACGATATTTTTTGAGTCGTTTGAAAAGACTCGTTGTCTCGTTCCGAATTGTCGCGTATCTTTCTGCGTTGATTTCATCATATCTTTCTAAGTGGATCACTCAGAGGCGTTTACGTTGTTCGATCTTCGCCCTGCACTCATCGCCAAACCAAGCTTTGGACTTAATTGTTTTCTTAAGTCCTAATACCTTCTGGGCTGTTTGTTTGATTGTGTCTCTGAGCGATGCCCGTTTAGTGCCCAGATTATTGGTTTCCTCTTCCTCACTACTCCCCTCTCTAAGATGCTAAATCTATTTGTTAGTTCCTCTTGATATTCAGCCCTTTTGCGTAGGTCTTTTAGTTTATCAATGCTGAACTTTTTGCTCGTCTCCAGTGATTGCCCATGTGGGTTTACTACGAGCCGACTCCTGTTTTTGCCCATCAATAGAAGGTGATCGGAGTCGCAATCTGCTCCTCTATATGATCTTACGTCAAGGATATTCGAGTGGTGTCTTTTGTCTATGACGAAGTGATCTATTTGGGTACGCGTTACGCCGGCGACTGATATCCATGTGGCTTTATGGATTTGCTTGTGCTTGAACATCATGCTTTTCACTACCAGATCTTTTGACGCTGCGAACGTGATAATTTGAATTCCATTATCATTTGAAACGTCGTGCGCATCTTCTACATGGGGCGTAATCTTCTTGCTTATGATGGAGCCAGTCCCAAGGTTATGTGTATCGGTACCTCCACGCGCTAGTGCAAACCCTTTGGTTTCGATTACTTGATGTAGCAGTCGGACTTCCTGAAGCGCGACGATGTCCATTGGACGTTGTTTCGCGTTTTCTACTACCGTCTGTATCGCACCTGGTTTATATAACGTTCAAACATTCCACGTCCCGACGCGTATATCCCGCTTTTTTCCGTTTTTCCCTATGTCTTTTTTTTGCCGAGTCGGTGTTTTCTTGATGATTTGGTCCCTTATGGTAGTGTCGGCTCAGCACACCTACGCCTACCAGGTTTTTTGTGGGATTGGTTGGTATATTGATTATTCAATTTTGTTCGCACGAGTCTTGGGGTTTCAAAGAGTCCGCCACATCAGAGCCCCTCTTTGATATGGTAAGGTCTGCTTACTACTCTGATTCGACCCGGTGTCAGAGAGGCGCCCTTATAATACGGCCGGTATACCCCTGGCTGCAAACCACCCAATGGGCACGGTGACGCGTAACACCCTGGATTAGGGGTGATAGATCTTTGTGTGTTACTCCTCGCTAGCCTGTCTGACATGGGTGGCCCTACTGGAGGTATACGAGTATGCTTTCATCAGCATAACCTGAGTTAATCATTGTGGTTTAAGCCCCCGCACCACGTCAAGGTTTCTACCAAGCGAGTGACATGACAGAAAATTCGAAATTTATCCGTACACCGGAATTAATACTTAAAAACCCCTTCAATCAATCTACAAGTTAATCACCTAAACTGAATTGCGAAGCCTAAAATGAAGTATATTCAAATGACTGCAGGTTATAAAAAGACTTACTCTTGTTGAGTCTTCTTTAGTAAGGTCCTTTAAAGTGTAAAGGTCACAGCTCTGTTCGTATTAAATTCGAATTCATTAACCTTCCTTAGCTTTGAAGGAACCTGATTTGTACGCCTACGGCACCACTGTCACCTGTCTTTCATCCTTAAAACGGCCGTTTATTTTCAATGGTAATTTTACCCAGTGAATAAGAAAGCTTCAGCCTACCCACACAACGACACCCTCTTTGTCACAAATAAGCCCCTGTCCAGGCAGGCAGCGCCCTTCATCTTCAATTCAGTGAAGGTTCACTTGAATAAGAGTCCTGAAGTCAAGTGAGGAAACAATCTCTTCAGGGTCCTTGTAATGTCTAGGTGGATTTAATATCATTACTCATCTGAAGTCGTTTTTGAATACGCTCAAGAATGAAAAACAAAAGCCGAAGGAAGAGGAAACAAGAAAGGAAAACATATTTTCCGACCTTTCATTCGACAATCTAAAGGTAGCAGTTCCTGCGAATCCTGTAGAATATGTGATGGATTGAGAAAGGAAAATTGTTTTTCGCATTTTCCTTAGACAGCCCACAGTGTGGTAAGTATCACACAACAGCAGATTCAGTGATTATCCATTTGAAGCGGGAGATTCAGGGAGAGGTATGAGGAGTCATCTGAAAAGCGGCGACTGGGCAGTGAATGGTGGGGGTTAAATTATGTACGCTTTCCCGCAGACAGCTAAATATTGCCCCTTTCCAACAAGGGAATTATCTACAGCTGCCCTCGCCGTGTAATTCAATTATTGATACAAGGGCATCCCAGGATAATATTCGCGTTTTTTGATATCATACCTCGTAGGCTGATCCTTCTTCTTTTCATGATGTAGGAGATCCGTTTTCTGTGGAAGACAGGCTCAATTCATTTCGTAATTTTTCTCTCCTGCCCTTTCTAAGTTAAGATTTTTCATTTTCTATGCCCAAGTGTGTCTACTTAACAAATTGCAAATATAAATTTTACATTTATTAAAGTTACTTGAGCTCTATTTTCACACGTCGTAGTGTTCTCTTTCAATCGACCGAAATTATGGAAGGCAGCAAATTGGCTTTCGTTTGGACAACGCAACGTATCAACATTAAAAAAGCGAAAAGAAACATGTCGTTAGGAATTAAGCAAATTAAAATAATATATATTTGGGGTCCTGATCCTGAAATTGTGACCGGCGCCGAGGCTGCTGTTGCTCGAATCCTAGGTGGCGGCTGATTTTGGGCTTTTTGGGAACGTCCGGTCTCAGCGCCGAGCGATATCCAAGTGAGGTGATAGTCCCGCCAATTATCCTCACATGTAATCTGCGTCACACGAAATTGGCGTCGGTTCCCGATCTAGGTGTGAGCGAGACCCACGTAGTGCCGCGTAGACTCCACGCAATTCAGCCATGACTTCCCTTTGTGTGTGAGGGTGGCCGAGAATACGCTTGACTTAATTAATCGAAAGCCATTCTCGCCGGGAGTCTTTGCTTGCGGCGATTACGTGCAGGTTGTGGTCTCTGCTGAGCCGCCACATATATACATATATAATATATATACATATATATACATATTCATATTATATATATATATATACATATACATATATATATATATATATCTATATATATATATATATATATATATATATATATATATATATATATATATATATATATATATATATATATGTAACGGGAATGTTTGATGTTGCCCGCTGTTCCCCTTGTAGAGAGGAACCCGATGAAACTTGCAGCGAAACAGAACCACAAGGAAACCAAAACTGAACTCGAGGTGGGTCTTTGGGTTTTTTATTATCTAAGTCGGATGCGACTTGGTTTATAAATCATTAATAACGCACAACAATTCACCTTCTCTACATGAGATTGAGTTTATTTATTTATTAATTTATGTAGGATCAGCAGCAATGACTCGGATCGTGTGCGCGCAATGATAGCTGGTAGCGGACAGACTCCTTGGGCATAACTGCCAATTCAAAAAAGGACGCTATGACCTCATCGTGGTGACAATCGGCCAGTTGGTGTCAGCTGCTGCGCAACTGGTATACACTGCGAATGTACTAGATTTCTCCAGTACATTCCAGCACATTTAATTGCCAATGCGCAACAATATATATATATATATATATATATATATATATATATATATATATATATATATATATATATATATATATATATATAGGAATACAGTCGTAGTCAACGAACGGAAATGCGTCGGATTCACATGGTCAATTGCCAAGGTCAGCAGCAGGAATTAATAAATTAAGGTAGCGATAAGAAATAAGGGGCAATTGAAGTTGAATTGTAGAAGCCAGACGACATTTTGTAAGAAAAGAAAATTCTAAGGAAAACCCTGTTTGAATTTGTTTGGAGTTGCTGTTAACAGTTAATCAAACATTTAACCATCGTTGGATAACGTTGCTCATCTCTGAAGAAAACGTCAGTAGTCGAGTACCCGATATATACATATATATATATATATATATTCGGTAGGTCTGAGAATAGGTTTTTATCTATTTTTTATGCTCATAAGTGCAATTGTTTAATAAATATCAATAATTTATTAATTTTCAACCTCGGTCGATAACTGTGTAAGTGCATCGGCTATTATTATAACCGTTTTGGGCGGTGTTCCGGCCATTATTATAACCGTTTGGGGGCTGGTGTCTAGGTCATTATTATAACCGTTTGGGGTGGGTGTGTCGGCTGGGTGTTGGTGCATAGGCTATTGTTATAACCGTTTTGGGTGGGGGTGTTATTGGATGGAAGTAGAACAGCTCATTCAGTATTTAAGCTGCCACTAAATATTCAAAATAACCCAGACGCAGTGTGCAACATTCGAGTATCAACCTCGGTCGATAACTGTGTAAGTGATAATTGATTAGTTATCCCCACCAGCTGATATTATAACATTATGTAATTTTACCATTTCAGTGTAATGTTCAAGTGAATTTTTTCCTGTCTTATTGAAAAGTAAGTGAAATTATTATTTCTGAGCGTAGTTCTTACGTTTATTCTTTTAGTATAACCTAAAAAATACTTAACACATATCACGAGCTCCCGTCAACAACAACTATTGTGTTAAACTAATTTGAACAATGCCAGCTAGACGCAGAGGAACTTCTTTAGGCCGTCAAACACGTGGAGCTGCACGCAAGCGAACCGCTAGAGCCCAAAGAACAGAAGACCAAATCCACCAAGATAATACTAACGTGCGTGTGAACATGGCGCGATTGCATCGATATGAATCAGCAGATGCGCGAACTGAACGAAATGAAGAAAGAAGATTAGAACAGAGACAAGCGCGCCGTTTTACAATTAGCAGACGCAGAGCAAATGATCAGCAACGCCAACAGGTCCTTCGATCATTTACATCTAATTCATTCCTGCGTCTAGCATTCGAGTATGAGCCCGATATTGAATGTTATGCTCTTTCGAAAGTGGTAATTGGTGCTATGGATAAGGAATGTCCTCATTGTCATGCTCTTAAGTTTAAAAACGAGCCAGCCGGGATGTGTTGTTCGTCAGGAAAGATGCAATTACCAGCAATTGAGACACCACCTGAACCATTAAATGGTTTACTTATCGGTACGAATCCAGATTCTAATCTGTTCCTAAAGTCAATTCGAACATTTAATTCATGTTTCCAAATGACATCGTTCGGAGCAACAGAAATAGTTAACAATAATGCTATCAATGGTCAACAATTCAATTCAACATTCAAAATCAAAGGCCAAATTTATCACAAAGTGGGTTCATTGCTGCCAATGCCAAACGAATCACCTAAATTTTTACAAATTTACTTCATGGGTGGTGAGGATGCACGCGTGGATGCACGTTGTGGCTATAATCACCTTAATTCACTTTTTGCCAGGCGTATCATCGGCGACCTGGATGCTCTATTGAATGAGCACAATGAATTGTTAAAGATATTCAAATCACACATGCACAAATTACAAAGTGATAATCACGCTATTGTAATCAATCCTGATAAAACACCTGCTGGAGAGCACATTCGTAGCTTTAATGCACCTGTTCTTGATGATGTTGCTGGAATCATGGTCGGCGATCGTACAGCTACGCGGGAAATCGTGATTCGTAGAAGAAATAATAATCTACAGTTCATTGCTGATACACACCGCTCATACGACGCTCTCCAATATCCGCTAATGTTCTGGAAAGGCCAAGACGGGTATTGCGTAAATATTAAACAACGAGATCCCGCAACAGGAACTGAAACAATCAAGAATGTTAGTTCGAAGGATTATTATGCGTATCGGTTGATGATCAGACGTGATCAGGACAACGTTATTCTACGATGCCGTGAGCTTTGTCAACAATTCATGGTCGACATATATGTGAAGATAGAGAGCGAACGACTACGATACTTGCGATTTAATCAACAAAAGCTACGTGCGGAAGAGTACATTCACCTGCGAGACGCTATTGTCAACAACGCCGATGCCACCCAAATTGGTAATTCTGTCATTCTACCACCATCGTACATAGGCAGTCCACGTCATATGCAAGAATATATACAAGACGCCTTGACTTACTTGCGAGAATATGGACGGCCGTGTTTATTCATCACCTTTACATGTAATCCAAAATGGCCGGAGATCACATCCTTACTATTGCCTGGCCAAAGCGCAATACACCGTCATGACATTACAGCACGTGTTTTCAGACAAAAATTGAGGTCTCTAATTGATTTCATTACAAAGTTACATGTATTTGGTCCCACACGTTGCTGGATGTATTCCGTTGAATGGCAAAAGCGCGGATTACCTCATGCACACATTTTGGTATGGTTAATCGATAAAATACGTCCTGAAGAAATCGACAGTATAATTTCTGCGGAAATTCCAGATCCGTCTACTGATCAAATGCTGTTTGATATTGTTACTGCAAATATGATTCATGGCCCATGTGGCAATATGAATCGTTCATCTCCTTGCATGTCAGACGGGAAATCTACTAAAAGTTTTCCAAAAAAATTCACTGACGATACGATCACAAATGTTGATGGATATCCAATATATCGTCGAAGAAATCCCGATAATGAAGGACAATCTTTTGTTAAAAAGATCAATAACATAAACATTGACATTGATAACCGTTGGGTGGTCCCATATTCGCCTTTGCTGAGCAAAACATTCAATGCTCATATTAATGTCGAGTTCTGCAGTTCAGTGAAGAGCATCAAATACATTTGCAAGTATGTAAATAAAGGCAGTGATATGGCTGTCTTTCGCGTTGAAAATACCAATGTGAATGTTCCTCCGGTGAATAACAACGATGAAATAACGCTTTACCAAATTGGCCGGTACGTCAGTTCCAATGAAGCTGTTTGGCGTATCTTTGGTTTCCCAATTCATGAACGAGATCCAGCAGTCATTCATTTAGCCGTCCATCTTGAAAACGGCCAGCGCGTATATTTCACGAGCGAGACAGCAATTGATCGTGCGATAAATCCACAAAAAACTACACTCACCGAATTTTTTGAATTGTGTAATCGTGCGGATGCTTTTGGTGCTTTTGCACGAACATTACTCTATTCAGAAGTACCACGTTATTTCACATGGGCACCAACAAAAAAATGGATGCCCCGTAAGCAAGGCACACCAATTGATAGGGGTCCAACAGAGCACGGACTTCAATCCTCTGTTCGGTCTCCGACGCCACGATGACTCTGGCTGTTGGCAGCAACGCGGAATGCTGTGAAGGGGTGCTGATGGTGTGTGCGCAGGCCCCTTCATGACGGTCGATCCGGGGGGCGGATTCTTTGGCTCGTTGCGGTGGTGATGTTGTCCCGTCGATGGCGGTGGACCGGACATGCAGCAGGGTGTGATGTCTCCGCTGGCATCGACGGCACGTCTTGCTGGAGTGGACGCATATTTCCGTTCGTGTGCGAAGGACTTCCGATGGCCGGGTGTGAATGATTGGAAGCCCTCGCAAGCGTAGATCGTGTGCGTGTGTGTGCAAGGGCTCTGTTGCCTTACGGGTGCCGGCGATGTTTCGTGCATCGGGACACAGGGCTGGCTAGTCATCGGGCCAGCTACTGTTGCTGGAACAGTCGAAGGCGGTTTTGTGGGAGGCATTGGCGTTGGTTCTGCCACGGATCCTAAGTGCGCCGTGCCCACTGCTTTCTCTGGAGCCCGTGTAAAGGTAGCCAGTTCCTCTGGGTCGGAGTTGTAAGTTCGCAACCCACGAGGAACAGTCATGTCATGTTGTGCCCCACAATGCGTGCGCGCCATCGTCTTCTGTGGGGGCTTCGGCTGGTTGATCATCGGGACCTTGAATAGGTTGGGCTTTGGGCAGGCGGCACTCTGGTCGGCGGCCTGCTCACTCTTATCCACTGTTCTGGGGTGCGGTTCCGTTTCTGATGGCTTGATGTCGGCCATTGGTAGCTGCACTGGGGGCAGCTCGCTAGGGTGAAGGCGATTGGTGCTGTTGACCATGGTTGGGGAGGCTGACTTGAGCGCGTACTGAGCCTCGAAGAGCTTCGTCTGTTCCATCAGGCATATCTCTTCGGTTTCGCCGAAATAATCCCTCGCGAAGTACGTGTGCTGTAGATAGTCCGGTGTCGCCGTGACGAAGATGACGTAGTGCCGCTTGGAGAAGTCTCCCCATTCGGCGCGGAGTGCGCATTTGGTTGCCTCGATTGTTGTTGGACTTACTTGTCCCTTGTCCTGTGCGCTGAAGAAGGTGCCAGAGATGCGATCCTGTGCCGCGAACTGAGCGGCGATGAGTTCTTCAATCGGCATTTGCTCATCGATAGGTTGGTTTGCGGCAACAGGGGTTTCCGATGAGTTTTTCTCTCTTCCGACCGAGGAATGTCGTTGGTCGAGATCCTTTTGGCAGGACCGAGGAATGTCGTCGGGGAACCGTTGTGAAAGTTGTCGCCGTCGCTGCGGCCACCACTGTTTGATCATTGTCGGCTCCGTTACGCACCGTGTGAAAACAGGTATGATCTCTTCCGAGCGAGGAATGTCGTCGGTCGAGATCGTTGGTGTTCCGCCGACCGAGGAATGTCGTCGAGGAACCGTTGTCCCTACGGGTGGAATTTTCCTACTGCATCATCCGTGATGACGATCCTGGCATGTCAGGTGTTGGTGGAGTTTCCGGGCGCCGTAGAGGTGGCCGGAACATCATTGGCGGCGAAAGACTTGCTGGCGGGGAGATGGCCGGTGCACCAGTCCGAGGAGCATCGTTACCAGGTTTCGGCGTCGAATCACTTTCCCTGTCACCGGTTTCACTCGATGTATCACTTTCTTCCTGCTTGTCACTCTCACTGTGGTTAAGCTTAGGGTCCTGTTCTTTTCCCCGTTTCCTTTGAGCACTCTCCGTTCCCTTCAGGGATTCACCAGCATTTTGTCCGGATATTGCCAGCCTTCGCTGCACTGGGCGCAGCTTCGATAGATCGGCTTCTACCTTTGCCCGTGGTTTCCTTTCACATATTTTTGTTGCCAAGTCCTTTTGACTCAATCCAAATTTCCCTTGACGTTCCTGTTAAATGATCTTGCCGACTTCTAAAGGTATTTAGTTCTGTTCTTCAGTTTCCCTGTCCAATTTAGCCGTGTTGTTAGTGTTGATGTGCTGCTTATTAGTACCGGCACTGAGTTTCTGTTGAGTATCCGCTTGAACGTCCTGACGACGTGCCTGATTAATAGCCCTTTTTGTTTTGAGGGCAGGTGATTTCGGAGCCCGTTTACGTAAAACCGTAACTGTGTCCCAGTCAGACATCTTCAGATGTTGTGCCGCGAGCTGGGCGGCGATGGATTTGATCCACCGGTTGCTGGATGCGATGTGTTTTGCCACGAACTGAGCGGCGATGGATTTGCTCCACAGGTTGCTGAATCCGATGTGTTTTGCCACGAACTGAGCAGCGATGGATTAGATCCACAGGTTGCTGGATCCGATGTGTTTTGCCATGAACTGGGCGGCGATGGATTAGATCCACAGGTTGCTGGATCCGGTGTTGATTCCTTTAGAGGACTTCACGCCGATGGCCGGTCACAACGAGCAATGGCTATTTGTATCAATTCGTTTCGAAATAGTGGTGACAATTCTCGATTTAGTTTCTGTATCTACATCTGAAGGTGAACTATCTGTAGTGTATTGTTGAATGTCAGTTAATTCTTCTGTCTTCACAACATTTAGAGCGTTCTTCTCGTCTTTCAGCACTGGACGCACGTGGTGTTCTTTGGTTGTGTGTACCTGTCACAGGTATGTTGTGCCACGAACTGGGCACCGATGATGTAGATCCAAATCGGCACTGGATCCGGCTCAAAGGACCAGAAAATGTAACGGGAATGTTTGGAATACAAAAGCTGCGCCCACCGAGATGGTAATACGCCAGCGATCGCGTATTTCAATTACTTGGTATTGGTGCCAACAAGGCAAATAAACGAACAAAACGATTCGAGAACTTCACCCTTTTATTTCAAAAGACTCCTAAATTAGTATTGATCGTTTAACTATTTAATAAGTGTTGTAAAATTTATAAATCCGTTTGTCTCCTTCTAGTGGCGGGTGTACACGCGTTGGTGGTTGAATGCAGACTGACTCATTGGGCATAACTGCCAATTCAAAAAAGGGACGCTGTGACGTCATCGATGGTGACAATCGGCCAGTTGGTGTCAGCTGCTGCGTAACTGGTATACACAACGAATGTACTTGATTTCTCCAGTACATTCCAGTACATTTAATTGCCAATCCGCAACACCATTAATTTAAATTCTATCTAGTCATGTGAATTGTGAATACCTTATGTAGAAGAAGAGGAATCGTTCAATACATTGCAATTAGGAGACTAAAAATGATTTCCCTTAGACATGGGCTCGTCAATAGACATGATAAGGTTTTTTGTAGATTCGTTACTACCGTAGGAAATGATAAAAACCGGTTACGGTTTAGAAACTGACCTGTCCTCCTATCCATCACTTTCATTCTCTCCGTATACCCATAGCCGTCTAGTATTTACATTACTCTCACTCTTTCTCCCTCTCTATCTTTCTCTCAGTCCATTTCTCCCCCTCTCTATTTCTTTCTCTGTCACGCATTTTCTTTCTCCTTGTCTTTGGTTTCTGTAAATTTGTGTTACCTTCGTAGGCGATCAAAGAGTGCTTACGTTTCAGAAACCAACTTACCTCTCTTCCTCTTTCTCTATCTTTCTGTTTGTGAATTAATGTATATTAAACATACTTTGATAGTAAACAGCAATGTGAACAAAAGCATCACTTAAGACTAGGTCACGGATAACGTACGCAACCCCTTTAAGCAAGTGTAATCATGGGCAGTAGGTGACTAACCATGACCTTAAAGTTCAGGCAAACGTAGGGGCTTAATTTTCCACCAAGGTCAACCCCTGGTTAAAGTGTCTACATGCGCCATTTAAAGAGCTCTCGCTAGTTTCCGAACCAGTAGCAAACCAGTTTTAGTCGCGCCTAATTACAGAAATAACAGTAATTAACCCTCAATTAAAAGTGCAGCAATTATGAAATCACAAATAGCATTGTAACTGTTGTGTAAGCCGCGGCAATGGGGTGAAATGGAGAGCGAGAAATATAATGGGAGATTTTATGCCCCCTCAGCAAGCATCTGCACCATAAGCTGCAGGAGCGATTTAGCTGGTGGAATGGCAGTAATCCAAAACCATTGCGGTTTTGCGAGGATATCAGTAAAACTTGTTGAGTGCAGTGTTGCGCATAAAAACGGAAATATGGTTGGAGGCAATGAGCAGCAACAAAGGAATAGATTCTCGAGGACTTCTGTGGAAGCTAAATGATTTTGCACGCGTTAAAGTTGTGCCAAGTGCTTAGGTGGCTATGTTAAATTGTTCGGCTCAGTTGCGGAAGCAAATGACAATTTAATAAATGAAGTTACTCTGGTCTGTGAGTATTTCGTCCGTTGAAGGAAGCAGTGGTTTGGCAGTTATAACTTGTGCAGCACCAGATTTGTTAATAAGGTAATCCACGTATACGTACCATACCACGTCGTAACCATTTAACAAATGATATCGATTAACAAAATTTCGCAGGCTTTATTCTCAATAGAATGAAATTACTTTCTTAAGCTTCAACTAACATATATGTATGACATTTGACTACGTCAAGTTTGTTTCTGGGTGCATTTGGGTTTTGTGTACCTGATTATTAATCTCATTTCGTGGGACTGTCTCATTTATTAGCTTACAGCAACCCTATAAAAAACATTCTTTCAATCTAACTTACGAATTAGCTTAACTAACCAAGCAGTTTAGTGGGAAAGATATAGGATTGGGAGCGTGATTGGGAGGAACGATTTAAGAGGCGGTGTTTGAGAGTGGACGTAGTGAAGTTAAAATTAAACATCGTAGAGTTAATGTTGACATTTCTCAGCACTCGCGCGCACCTCCCTCTAACGGTTTTTAAGAAATCAAGTGTTCCCATTTGCAAACTGTATGGCCCACCCTATATAACTTACAAACTAAAAAGCGTGAAGACTAACTTAACCTAAGGCACCAGGACTAACTTAAGAAGGCAGGGGCGTGAGGTGGGGACAGGTTACAGCAAAGTGTAGAAGCGTCGCTTAAGATTGGTGGTGAGAATGGTTTAGAAGACAGTGCTTGAGAGTATGGGTAAAGAGGTCGAATTGGAGTTGCCATTGCTCAGCTTCCGCGAAATGGGGTTCGTTGATACCATAAGTGGCACGGTGAGGGGGAATATAGAGAAGGCGGGGAGTACGCGTATTTCGAGGGTTTGTGTTCAGAGGAATTAAGTTAAGGAGGTCGGCGCAGTCGATCGAAGCGGGGGGGACCCGATGAATGAACACTATGTCAGCCAGGACCCTGCGCTCCTCAAGAGTTCTGAGATTGATTAATTTGATATGGTTAGTGTACGAGAGAAAGATTAAGAGGTTTTTTCATACTAGCCCTCAGAGAGCGCCCCGAAGGACGCGACGTTAAATACTTTCGATTCTACGGATATGGATCTTGTGATAAGGAGACTGTACCTGGCTGGCATATTCAAGCAGTGGACGGACGAAGGTAAGGTAAAGAGATCGAATTACGTAGGAGTCGAAGAATTCCTTAGACCATCGTTCCACGAATCCGAAGGCAGAGTTGGCTTTCTGGTTCGTCTCATCAATGTGAGAGAGGAAGTTAAGCTTCCTGTCGCAAAGGATCCCAATACCTCGAATAGATTGGACAATGGTTAGCGGTTGGTTATGAAGGGAATCGGGTCCCGAGGATAAGTGAATGCACTTACTGGAAAAGGTTATAGATTGGCATTTGGCTATGTTAAGTACAAAGTAATTTTTGTCACACCAAGTCGAGAAGTTGTCAAGGTCTGATTGCAGCAGTACAGAATCAAGCAGTCACTCGATGATCTTATATATCATGGTGTCATCTGCGTATAGGGACAAGCAGGTATTATTAATGACATTATCAATGTTATTAGTGGCCAGTATAAATAGGAGAGGGCCCAGGTGACTGCCACCAGGGACCCAGAGGCGACAAGGAAGGCGTTGGATATCATGGACCCGAATCGAACGGAATAAAGTCTATCTTTTAGATAGGAAAAAATCCATTTCCTCAATCCAGGTTCGAAGCCGAGGGCAGATAATTTGAAGAGGATTAGATGGTGGGAGATTTTGTCGAATGTTTTACTGAGGTCGGTTGAGACCATGTCGACCTCGTTACCGTGCTCTAGTGCTGAGGGTGTAAAGGAAGTGAACTCAACAAGATTGGTTGTAGTTGACCAACCATTGAGAAAGCCATGTTTTCAACGAAAAGATTTGCAACGAAAACTGAGAGATTCGTATTCGTAACTGGGACAGTTTGGCAATGGGGCGGTAGTTCGTGACATCGTTTTGGGGGCCCTTCTTGTTAATGAAGCTGATGAAGTAGGTTTTCCAAATGTGTGCCTTAAAAGAGTGAGAGAATGAATATCAATGGGAGGAGAGCAGAAAGAATGGATGAGCATTTCTTGAGGAGGATTGTAGGGATACCATCAGGGGCCGATGTAAACTCGCCTTTGAGTTGCAGTAGTTTAGATTCAATTAAGGGCGAATCAAAGGAGTAGCGGAGAAGGGGCCGGAGGGAAAAGTTAGGTAGGTAATCGAAGTATGATGGGTCAGGGACAAAGGAATCATTACTGAGTGACTGTTTGAACTGAATGGCGAAGAGGTTAGCAATAATAACAGTATGAGAATTTAAGGCAACCGCCTACGTTTATGATTGACGAACTGGGAGAAGGTTTTGGAGTCATTTTTGAGATTGGTCTGAGTTTTGGTGAGATAGTTGCGATAAAGGGTGTACATTGGAGGTAACCAAGAAAGTTCGAGTAGCAGGGAGCAAAACCTGTGATTGCACCATGGAGGGGAAGAGGTTGATGTTCTTTGTCTAGAGTAGAGAACGAACATGGAAATAGAGTAAAGGATTTCGGTATATAAGTGGGTGGTGGTGTGGGGGGCGATATATGTTGCGCCGGCGAACGGCGCTGGTTCACTTCGCCCCTCCAACGTCACTTTATAAATCTCCACGAAGAAACACCGCCAGCCGATGGAGCACAAAACACTGAGCAACACCGCCACAGGGCTCACCGAGAATCAAGCTCCAAAGCACGGAGCGGACACCACACAGGAATAAAACACGGCATTATAGTTATTGGTATATTTTGTATTTATTGTAAGTTCTTATGCACTAAAGCGTTTCTTGATTATGCACTAAGCAAAGTTTCCGCTAACGACCACACGATTCGATAATTCACACCACCGTTATTAAGGACGAACTGGACTCCGAAATGACTAACCCCGTCTCGTTAACGATTACTCGCGGTTGAATTTCGCCTCCCCGTGCGCACCGGGGAGCGGGAGTGACATGACCACGACCTGCTCGGTCGGCGCATGTAAAAGGACTCAGTGATATTCGTTCGCTGTCAAAAGAAATTCGGCCAGTGCCACTGGCTCTCTTAAATTAAGGATGCATTTCCTATTCCAAGAGAGACGTAAAGTCTCTCTTTGGTGGTAACCAACCAGCTCTCTTAGAGAAGATCATCAAGGTACACATGTATGTGTGTACGTTGGTTCTTTCATGGGACAAAGCCATGAGATCGAATCTGAAACAAACAAAGGGCATAATGTGCACCCATGAGATGTAAGCAAACAAGCCGAATCTCATTGGGTGCTAATTGGGTTTCTGTTTGTTCATGCCGCTAGTCATGAGAAGCAGATCCCGAAATATGTAGGACAAAGAGATCGTATAGGTCATTGTCTAGGAATGTGCATAGCTGTATTGATAGACCGCAATGCTGGTGGACATGGTGCTAATTTGTTTTAGCGTATTCACAGCGAATTGGTGTTCATAGCATCGCTGCCAAGGGTAAGTATACGATTCCTATTTGCATTTGCCTATGCTGTAGGATTTTTTTTTTCGGGCTCCTCGATAGTATAGTGGTTAGTATACCCGCCTGTCACCCGGGAGACCGGGGTTCGATTCCCCATCGGGGAGCCTCTGGCGCAAGACTAATGACCTTGCCCAGAAAAAATAAATCATTATGGAAAATTTAACAAGCCTCAGGACTTGCTAAATAAGGCCAAGACCGGTTCCCGGTTGTAGTGCCGATGATGATGATGATGATGCTGTAGGATTTAATTGATGCCTAAGACGCAAAATGCGTATATTTGCTTTTGTCCCTTGGGTTTCGATCGCCAGCCAATGTGTATGTAAAGGAATTTATTACACACATGGTGGGGCTGAATAGGCGACGCAATGTTTATTATCCCTGTTATGATGGTTACATTGTATGTAAACCAAATTGTTTTGTTTTCACGAATTCGACTAGGGAAAATGCGTGTGTAAGATTGAGATTTGCCTGGCAACCGAAGGTGCCGAATTGGGCTTGGGATTAATGAAGTTTGGAATAGAATTCTTATAGAGAATTTTGAATTAGAATAAATGAATAAAGGTAAGAATTCTCTTCCAGGAGCTTTTAGCTAAATACATTTGGTAAACTTAATGCGTGAAGCATTTACAGGTGCTAATGCGATTGCATTAGCAGAAACTAATGAAAGGTGGGTTGTAGTTGTGGGCGGTTCCTCGGGTAAGTAGACAGTGGGGTTTGGCCGAACATGGACAGGTTATAGTAGTTGAACGAAAGGCGGCCTAGGTAGTCGTTGATGAGCCGAAAGTCAGTTTTATGGAAATCGTATGCGTAGTGATTCGGAGGAATTAAGGCCGGTGGCGAGTAGACTGGGAAGAAGGTCACGAAAAGAGGAGAGAGGGGGCTGGGTGAGACAGATGTATTGATATGGTCTGTGGGCTGCCTACCCAAGAGGTTTCGAGCGCTACTGACCTGACAGAGACAAGAATCGTCTCGTCGATCAATGAAGAGACATTCATGGGCCGAGGTGGGGTGGGAAGTGAAGTGTGATTGATTGTCAGAAATAATCCAATTGATTTGTGGAAGATTAAAATCTCCGAAGAGGATGATGTCGGCCTCGCAATTATTCTGCTCGATTATGTGGTAAACTTCAATAGGCTATGGTCGCAAGATATAGAAGTACATGACAAAGATTGATTTCCGAGGAAGAGTGGTTTTGACAGTCACAAAGTTCAGCTTGGAGAAGGTAGGGAAAGCGACGAGTGACGACTCGAGGCTGCTATGGACAGCAATGAGCACTCCTCAGCTGGGGGAAAAGTCAGTAGTATGGTTGAGGAGGACATCGCTGAAGGTGGTGAACATGGGGGGAAGCAGTTCCAGGTTATGAATGCTTGGGAATAAGTTCGTTTCACTTAAAGCGAAAATGTCAACAGGTAGGAAATGGGATTTTTTCAGAATGGATAGGATCTTTGAGCGAATACCTCTTACGTTCTGATGGTAGAGGGTGAGGGGAGTTATATTGTCGGTTTTGGGAGAGGGTAGAGGAGGTAGCAGTTTAGGAACGAAAAAAACTTGTTGAGGATGTGATAACGTTCTGCAGTGAACAAGGTGACCGACAGCGTTAAGGTCATTCGACACCTCATGAGGGGATATATTGAAAATTACGTGGAATTTTATGAACAGTTTGTAGAGAATAGGCACGTCAAAGGGTAAACCTTCATGTTGAATAGAGAGTTTGACACTGGCTTTGCCTTCATAGCCGAAAGAATCAGGTTTGTCGTGGAGATACGCTGGAAAGAGACGAATATTTTCATATGTCTTTCTGTCTCTAAGTTTGGAAAGTGTGTAGCGCCAATCTGATGTTTCTTAGGTAAGCCGTGCGATTTTTACTGCGGGAAGGAAAAAGGGGGCAAAAATGGGTTGCGATGGTGGGCAGGGGGGCGGGGGTGTCCAAGGAGGAGGAGTGGTGGCTAGAATTATATGGGGCGGTAGATAGTTGGGTAGAGCTGGGAGAATAAAAGGACTTAGAAAATGACTTGTGTGATGGGTTAATAAATTAGGCTTTGATAAAATTGGGATATTTGTTTTATGCTGTCGTGGTGGGGGGTGGGGTGGGATGAGCAGGGGGGTGTAGCTTAGGGGTTTTGAGGCGTTGAGAAAGGTGGGATTACGGCTATAAGATACTCTATCAGGAGGAAGTTTGAAGGAAAACCCCTTTTTACGAAAGAGGGTGTACTAACAGGTTTTCCGTTTATTCGGGAAATCTGAATTGTCTTTATTAGGTCGAGAAGGGGGTAGTGTGGATGGTTAGGTGCCCCATTATGGGCGGATCAATGAGGAGGGGAGACGTTGTCCAAGAGAGAATTTGGATGAATGATCGAAGTAATCAGACTCGGGGACACATGATTTGTTTGTGAATGATTGTTTGCAATGAATGTCAAGCAGATTACTAATAGTAAGAGCGCAAATTAAGTATTGAGAGTTATGGATAAGGGATTTGCGATAGCCATCGGAATAAGTTTATGGTCGATGGACTGGAAAATTATTGGGGTCATTTTTTAAGTAGGAGTACGTTTTGATTAGGCAGTTTCGGTAGATAGTGTTGCATAATCCACGAAGTGGAGATAGGAGCTGAGAAAGTTAAAGTAATCGAGAATAGTTTGATTTCGTAAGAAAGTGGCCAACTGCTTGTTCCTTTTTAAAGCAGGGACTGAAACCTGTGATTGTCCTAAGATGGGGATGGTGTCGATATCCTTTCTCTGGAGTAATGTGTATATAGGGAAATAGAATAAAGAATTTCCTCGTAAAAGAGGGCGATGACACCTTCGAGGGATAGGTTATTATAGTTGAAGAAAAGATAGCTTACTTAGTGGTTAATGAGGCGGAAGTTAGCTTTACAGAAAGCGTAGACGTAGTGATAACTAGAGGGGGCAGACAGTGGCGAGTGGTCATCGATGGTATAGAGGACAAAGGAGCTGAGTGAGACTGAAGTATTGATGAGGTCTGATTAATATCTAGCAGGTGTACCGGTGTGAAGGAAGAGTCAAGATACAAATGTATCGATAGAAAAACGTTTGTTATGAACGAGCCTTATATGTTTTTTCATTTTGCTATGACATCTGTCAAACATATTTAGTATGCATCAAATCATTGTACAAACAACATCTTTTTTTTAATCCTGTTAAAAATGTCGAATTTTGTACCAGAAAACGATGATTTGCGGAAACCATTAATTTTTTGTTTTCATTTGAAGAAAAGTGCTGCAGAGTCGCATCGAATGCTTGTCGAAGCTTATGGTGATCAGTCTCTATCGGAAGCAACATGCAAAAGATGGTTTAAGCGGTTCAGAGATAATGATTTTGATGTGCAAAATGAAGAACGTGGAAGCCACCAAACAAGTTTGAAGACGCCGAATTGCAAGCAATATTGGATCAAGATGACACTTTAAGTGAAAAACAAATGTTATATGTTGCACAACAAACAATTTCTGGCCGTTTAAAAGCTATGGGAAAGATCCAAAAGTGTTTAAACTGGGTACCACATGAATTGAATGACTGGCAGATGGAAAAGCGAAACACCACACGTGAAATGTTGTTTCTACGACACGAAAGGAAGTCAGTATTGCATCGAATTGTGACTGGTGATGAAAAATGGATTTATTTTAAAAATCCTAAACGAAAAAAAAACATGGGTACATCCAGGAGAAGCGTTAACATCGACTGCAAAGCCTGATCGGTTCGGAAAAAAGACAATGCTCTGTGTTTGGCGGGACCAGAAGGGGGTGGTGTATCATGAATTTCGAAAACCTGGCGAAACTGTTGATGCGCAACGCTACCGACAACAAATGATCAATTTGAACCATGTATTGTTCGAAAAACGACCAGAATGGGCCACAAGCCACGGAAAGGTAATTTTGTTGCCTGATAATGCTCCGAGTCATACAGCAAAACCCGTGAAAGAAACAATAAAAGCTCTCGGCTAGGAAGTGTTACCCCACCCGCCGTATTCACCAGACTTGGCTCCTTACGACTACCATTTGTTTTCATCGATGGGACACGCATTGGCTGAGCAGCATTTCAATTCCTACGAAGAAGTCGAAAAGTGGGTCTCCGAATGGTTTGGCTCAAAAGACGACCGGTTTTATTGGCGTGGTATCCACAAATTGCCAGGAAGGTGGTCGAAATGTGTAGAAAGCAATGGGCAATACTTCGAATAAAATGTTTTTTACTTTCCCATTTAAAATTAGTGTTTTATTTAAAAAAAAGGCTCAGTTCATACCGGTACACCTGGTATATGCAGATATAGGGGAATCATGGAAGAGACGTGAGGGGAGCGGTGTTAAGGGTATGCTTCGATATAACAAAACCAAAAAAACACTTATTCTTTCCAGTTACAAAGGCGCAGCTGCTCTATAAATTCTCAAGTTTTATTTTTCGTAGACGAAAAGAATAGATTTAATGTAGGAGCTAAAAAAATTGCTGTCTCACATGCCGTGCTAGAAAAAGGAGCTTGAAGGGTCACTTAGGCAATAAACATTCCGCCAAAATTTGTAATTAGTGTTTCCAAATATGTATTTGGGCGCACAATATTGTTCACTGTTTAAACCCTGTGTTTATTGTAGCCTACCCGTTTATTCAGGATTACCTTGTGGCGACCACAACAGACACGACACATCAAAGATATAAACTATAGCGATTAAAATATGTCATGTCAGTATGTCATCAACTATACGCAACCGAAGTCTAGTTTGTTGAGGCTTTGGCTGCAATTTTTACTGTGATTGTAATCGGCATTGCGATGGTTCGAATGACATTCTCTTCACCATTGTTAGAAAACGCTGTAATTGGTGACTACGATGTGAACTGTATACGCAGGATTTCACGTAAACAGCGCCGCAATGAGCTGCAGCTCCAAAGTTCATCTGCTCCGTCGTTTTGCACACAAAGTTGTCGCTACAGAGTTGGTTACTGAAGAGGTTGTTGTATGTCGTTTCCAATAGATGAACAATAATACGTAAACATCAACCAGTCAAATAGTAGTCGAGAATAGCATGAAATCTTCTATACGCAGCTGTTAGTGGGATGAGCTAGCGCTTTGCTTGACACCAGTGTCTTCATGGGTTCGATTCCCCGAGGCAATAATTCTACCTGCCATTATATTAGGGTAATTAAACCTAATGTAAAGATATCTCAAAATTCTTATTCTCTCCCTCTCACTACCCTTCTTTTCTTCCTTCCTATGTTGAGCTCACGTTTGTTATTTTACGGTCAATACACCTAAGGTTCTTCAAGTCTCTTAAAACCTAAAGTAATCGTGAATTTAATATAATTTATAATTTTTTTTCCGAGATACCAGAAGTAATACCGCAACAACAAATCAGTGATGAGTATCGATGTTGGGAATTCTGTGAGATTATACGTTTGTTTGCTTCGGTAAAAGTTGGCGGTCATTCAACATATGGTCTGTTTAGTTGAGAGCTAATTCATGGTTACCTTTACGCGCAAACTCAGTAGTCAAAATATGTTTAGTTTTATGTCTACCACTCACTATCCGACATATCCAATATATACGATATATATAGACTTCCCGGATTTTCTCACCATTAAAAACTTTTGTGACCGTCTTTCTGCCATACTTGGAGGAGATGTTGAGTGCCGTTCGAGTTACTCGTAGAAATTTTACTCTAGTGTTCACTGGAAGAGCATTTGTAAGTTCGCAAGCGTTTTAAGGCGACTGAGGTTCCTAAATTACTTTTAGTTGCATCGTATTGCTTACGTTCGGCTAATTATGGAATCCAACCGAAGTACACCGTATCTTGGATGGCAGCCATAAAATAACTCATATCAGACTTGACATATCTATTGAATTCGGCTATATAGCTGTTATTTTGATGGCATAAAAACCCACCTGCTAGGTAGCTCAAGCTCCTTATAGAGTACACCCGAATTCCGTGATAGGTTAGTAAATCATTGGTCCTTTCACAGTTCAGTGGGCGCTATCTGGTTTCAAGGAAAGGAACTCATATGACCGTATCAGTCTAAGGATTTTCTGTTGAACGATACATATTGATAACCCATCTGATGATCACCACTAACCCTAAATACATTTCTTATGAGAGGTGTAATATTAAGTAACCCCTTTTTCTTATTATATTAATTCCGTCGTATAGATTTTAAGTAACCCTTAAATTGTTTTCAGTCGTTGTATAAAGACCGTAACCTCTTTGTCATAAACGTGAATTTTTTACTTGAACTCACCTCGTCATTCCATTCGGATGTCGTTTCGAGTAGGTAAAGTACTATCGTAAAGTAGAAGAATGCGCAGTAAACTCACGAAGGATAAATAATTGAATTAAATTGCTATTCGCTGTATCCTATAATAATATTCCACCCCATAAGAATGGAGTAAACACAATAAAAGAGAAACTAGGTAAGTATTTATTTTATTCTAGGTAACATAAGAATATTAACTGAATGGGCAACGTGATAAGCACAATTGACTATATAAAGACAACAATGTAGTGTTTCTATTTGAGCTCTGTAAAAGGATGAATCGCCGAAGGCAATGGTGTACAGTTAATTCACTGAAATCGATATCAATTGCATTCCTCTATATCCTGTCAGAGTTCTGAGTACAAATTGTCGTCTATTGCTCCGATAGCAACTAGAAGTTATCAAAAAAGAGTGCCAGCATCACAACTAGAGGACATTGAAAGTTGCAATCAAAAAATAAAACAATGACAAGGTGCATTCAAACTAGGAATACCTGTTATCCTTAGCCAGCAAGGACACTGCACTTCAAACTTTCCAAATCTTCGGATACGATCCAATGATGGCAGCTATGTGAGGCCGTTTTTTGTGTAGCACAGTCCTTACGACGGGTATCTTAACCGGAAATGGATAGAACACCGGGGCAGGGACGTGCTTCTCCACTTTGAATGGTACACGCTTCTCGACGACATATGGCACCTTGTGCTCGACCGGATACGGTGTTATCTTTTCAACAGGAATTCTGAGTTCTTTCACGGAGGGCACTGCTTTTGTTTTCGATACTGTCGGTATGTGGATCGGGTAGGGTCGAGGAACGGTCGATATAATGGGACGAGGTATGCCGATGGGAACGGCTTTTCGAAAGGGAATGTGAACTTGCCTGAAGACAGGAATTGGAATGTTTTTTATTATGTCAATATGTTTGCTGATTGGTATGGCCTCCGCAAAGTTCACACTAGACGGTGGAGAGAGGTTAACTGAAGGGATCTGGAATTGATGCCGCTGTAGTTGAATTGAATTTGGTTCAGATAATTCGTCATCCACGGCAGTCGTGAAATCTTTTTCAGTTAAATACTGGCCTAGATTTGAGACACCCTCCTGAACTTTGACATTCGCATTCTTTGAGCCACCACCGATGTGAAACATTATTTGGGACTTGTAAGCATCATCCTCATGCTTATTATCCTGATTCCGTTGTGGGTCTTGATTAATATTTTTCATGTAGGTGTCATCATTCTCTTGGACCTCAATAGGCGTCGAGGTAGATTTCATTAAATTTAGCAGTTGGAGTATATCGGGAGTTAAATTAGACAGTGTAATTTGGCCCCTGGCCACTTTGTTGGCGCCTGGATTTGGCGACGTGTACTTGAGCGATTGCATCATTCGGAAATCCTCAAATTTTTGCGGTTGATATGGGATTTCATCAACTGATTGGTTTCTGTTCGCCGTGTAATCAACCTCCTCAAATTCCACTGATGGAACTGAAGATATCGCACGCAAGTATTGTGGATTATAATTTTCGAAAACACCATCCTCGGGCAGTGATGGCACACTGTCTCTTAATTGGTCCTGAAAATTACCCTGTGACTGACTTGAGCTTGAAAATTGCGCTTCGTAATTTAAATTTTGCTGGTGACCGTTGTTGAGCTCGTCGCCATTGGCGCCGGGAATTGTTTGCTGTTGATACAGTTCCATTGGGTAATGGTTAATCTGATCTAAATCCGAAGGATTATCAAAATAATTTTGCTCTGGATTATCATAACCCGCCACAGATTGCGAGTAATACGTGTCCGGCATGTATCTGGTATTCTCCGGTGTATGGGCCACCGCGGCTACGACAGGACTTTCAGGTATTAGCATTCCTACGAGTAGTATCAGCGAGAATCGGCTGTATTTGTTTTCGCAACCCATCTCCGTGAACAACTTCAACTGTAAGCGGCACAGGAGTGATTTTAGGATGAAAAAAACGCAACACGTATTGTATACTACTTCGAGATAGTCGCGTTTACAGTGAGTCAATAACAAATGCAATTCACCATCGTACATCGTATCTTTTATATGACGCCGGATGATACGGATGTTATAGAAAGAGGAAGAGACTGCTGTAACCATTGAGAGCTTGATACTTGCTCAGAAGTGTGACGAATGACGCTGCTAGAAGGGGAAAATGTGCAGGGCGAATGGCTGTGGGTGTTAGGTGACATTGAATAAGAAAGTGATCAAATGTTTATCTGCAAGTTAGCGAAAGGAGATGGCTGAAAGTAAAATTTAAATTGAGGTGGGTTGCAGACGTATTCTGGAAGTATTTGCTGCATATTCGGGCTTTGCCTAATTGCCTGCAATTTTTTATTGTCTGCTTCAGAGCTCTTGGTCTTCAATGTACATAAAATCCAATAGCACATGCACCAGCATTTGTACAACTTCAATATTGCGTGCGCAGTTATTGTGTTAAGTGATACTTTTTAAGAGAGATGTACTATATATCTTAATCGTGTATCATAAACAAAACAGCAGGGGTAAAAATAGCAAGTGGCTAAGGAATGGAAATCGATACACATTGAATTGGTCAAAATTGTAAATGTGTTCTTCATATTAGAAGCCAATATTAAATTGAATCCATTTTTTTATATTATAATAGAGAGAAAACAACTTTGTTTTTTGTGTAAACAACTATACGGTTTCGCCCTGTGCGAGCTGTTGCTCGCCATCATCCTGGTGGTGGTATCGTTACGCTTCACCAGAGCTTCTTGGTTTAATATCTTTGTTCAGAGTCGATATCCACTGTTATATCACTTCATTCAAATTTAAAACCTTTGAAGTAAACCAGAGTTAATTTATCAAGGTTGCAATGGAGCTACGCGTATTCTTCTATTGTGCAAAACAAACACCAGTGGACGAAATTATTGTTCATAGGGTCGGTCAGTTGTCAGAAGCATGAATATTTGTTTACTTATAATTTTCGGTCATTTCATTTTTAAAACATTTTTTATTTTCTATTTATATTCTTAGTTTCTAAATTAAAGGCTAGACAAAAATGCTTAAATTCTAGCTTAATTATCTTATATAATAACTTGCTGGTCTTTCGCAGACGCTTTAAGCTAAACATTACTTAACCATTATATAATTTGCCTTTCGGCGACAGAATTTTGTGGCAGTACTTATAATTATTTGAAAGACAAAGAAAAATTTGAAAAACTTTGTCATTTTTTTTTATTTTTTTTTCTTAAAATTTAACTTACTTAACTTACCTAAACTTACCTACTTTTTTTTTTTTTTAATTTAATTTTATGTAAAAGCACTTAACCTAACTTACCTTAAATCTTATCCTACCCTAATTCTAGAAAAGCTAAGTCTATGTAAGCTAGCTGATGATAGTATGATTCTATACCGACATTGGTATCCAGGTCTTTATATGCCATTCAACCACCAGAACTGTTGACGCTGTCTAATACTATCGTCCCGGTCTCTGTGGGAGATAGCCCTACTGAAGCGCAGGATTAATTGATACAGATGAAAATGTCTCACGTCTGTTGTAAAGTACAGAGTTTTTTGACGCCCGGAGAAAATTTTTATAGAATAGTTAGTTATTTTTTTATTTTAGTATAACAGTCATTTGAAAGATGTATCAAAAAACTTACTGTATCAAAAGACACAGAGTGAGCATGAATGTTGATAGGTGTTTTCGTTACAAATTAGCAAAAAAAAAAACAAATTAACATCAATAAATAAAACGTTTAATTTATTAAACAATATTACCGTTTATTGACAAACTGAATCTGGAACAAAGAAGCGCTGTATTTTAAAACTAGCGCCATTATGTACCTCGAGTTCTGCTCCAATTCAAAACAGTTCAAACAAAAAAACCAGTTTAGTCGTTTTGTTTGGTTGATTTTCCCCAGTTGCAGCAGCGGGGGTCATTGCTCTGAACCCGTCTCGACCGTTGCAGCGAAAAAGCAGTTATTCGGCTGACAACGGTTCCAACAGAGATATCACTTAACTGCCTTCTCCGTTGCCTGAGAGCGCACTTCGATTTCCTAACATCAACCTGCGCAGCGCCAACTTTCCATTGCGTACCCGTAAGCGATGTATTAAAATGTGTTTAATTGTCAATTAGGTTAATGTTTTGTAACAATTACATCCAAACAAAGTGGTAGAAAGCTATCATTTACTTCCACACACATTCGAATGTCTTTGCATTTGTTGGTTGGTTTGTTGCTCAGCAACAGTAGGGAATAGTTAAGGGTTATTAGAAAAGGCGGAGAATTGGTAGAAAGAGTGAAGCGATGTCATGCATTGGGTTTTCGAATGCCAAGTAATGATTTTTGGCCGAACATTCCAGAAGTAAATAAACTTCTGGCGTTTCTAACAGATACACACACAGTACACAAGCCAATAGTGGAGAACACCGAAAGAAATTCGAATAAGCAAAGCATCAGAGCCGTATACCAGAGCGATAACATAACAATTCCACATCAGTTGAGTGTACTTGAGTATTTAAATCGAATTCGTACAGGCAGCAGTGGCCTGGTGTGTTGAGCATTGGTTAAATTTTGTGATTCTAACTGTCATAGCCTCAGTTCGAATCACACGTTCTTCACTATCATCGCAAACGCTATAGACTCAGCTCTAGAAGGTCTATATTTTGGCTGTACATGCATTGATGGCATACTCATAGCATCGGCAACTGAAAATGAACATCGTTCAAATTTGAAACAAGTTTTCGAAAGCCTCCTAGAACTTGGCCTCATCATCGATATTGGTAAATATCATTTCGAAACAAGAGGAAGTGAAATACTTCGATTTACGCATTGTTTTAGGAGTTCGGAGGAGCATCTCCTCGTCAAGAGCAAAATCCCGACTTTATTGAATAGTAATGCACCCGCATTGAATAACTCGCGACAACACAAAACGTTACAGCTGACGCCTCATCTCAAATTGATTCGATTCAATCGGATCGGCAATAAATAATCTTGATTTGGCGTAAGCACAACCAGAAGACCGTGAGCTGGATTCCTTATTCAGAGCAGACTTGCATAAACTTCCTTTTAGCAAATTACAAAGTATAATTTGGTGTGATGTGATAAGGAGGATCATAAGAACTAGGAGAAGACCGTAAACTCGATCCGAAGGAGAGGCAGCCGTTTAGCAAATTACAGATCAGCATTTAATATGATGTCTTGTGGGAGATTGCTCGACCTTACGTACCCGAGAAGTTGTGAATGTTTTGTTAGAAACGCCACAGATCTACCATGGCTCTTCCTATCAAAACAGTCGAGAGACTGCAGCAGCCATCCAACATAAATTTGCCTGGCCTCACATAGTCAGGGACAACCCGAATTTGGCCCACACATATATCCCTCACACATATTGACAACTAACCAAGTTGCTCGAATCACTCTTCTCCCATGCTCATATTGATATAGTGGGACTATTATCGTCGTGAAAAAGATTTTAATATACCTCAAGAATCTGATTGATTGATTTATCGGTTCACATCTGGTAAGAAGCAACGTAACTACCGAACGCAACAACAGAGAATATGGCAGGGACGTTTGTTCCACTTAAGTTACGCGTTCGTTGTACCTTCAGCGATCACATCTGACTGGGGGCCATAATTCCAAGCAAGCATTTTGAAGCAGTTGACTTACTTGGAAGGCCGCCATAAGTGTCCCATGACTAATGGGATCATATAACTTTGTTGTGTCATAGCATGATCCCTTGCCGACGGTTCTCCTCAGCTTAAGAACGAGTATCAAGGAGTATCGGCGGCAGAGTTGATTTACGGTACCAATCTGCTTCTTCTTGGAGAATTCCATCTCACTGATCTCTCCAATATGTGATTGACTAACGCCACCTGACATCCAAGCTCGGCACCACGAAGCCTTTCGTTCAATCCACTTTAATCACATGCTCACATGTTTTCGACCGGGTGGACAAAGTGAAGAATCCCCATATAATGGTCCGTACTGAATTCACGACCGTGTCAATTGATGGAAGGCCGTACACGATGAGCGTCGAACCAACTAAACGTATTTCCTTGAAAACGAAATGCTTTTCTATACGAGGATTCCTAATATGTAATTTGTTTTCAAAGATCTCTTGAGGCACTTGATATCAGTAGTGACAAAAGAGTCGACATTTAAACAGCTTTGTAAACCTCCAGATCTGTCTCCGGGAACGAAGGTCTTATACGGACCAACAAAAGGGCGTCAGAGTCTTGAAGTAACAAGCGGACGTAATGTCAATTCTCGGTCCGCAGCAACCTATCTCTTCACAAAAGTTTTCAATAGTAGAATTCAGAATTCGTATTCTGGAATCGGACTCAAGAGTCTGATATCAACCACGCCAGATGATGAAGTATTGTCTTCTGAACACCTGAATCATTTCTATTAAATTTGAATCACGCCGGGTATGGAGCTGGTTGGTTTCTTCTCCAAAATCCCAACCCAACCCAGCATTACAGCACCTACGACCGGGAGTAAGGGGAGGAGAAGTATTATGCCGGACCCGGGCACACAGTTCACTTCTTCCCCATCCGACTGTCACTAAAGTTCCGGCAAGAGTCAATCGCCAAACGAATGAACGAAACGCCACCACGTTTGTTCACAACCAACAAAACGAACACCAAAGCTCGGAACGAACAACACCATTAATTGAAAGACACTGGTAAGTTTTTTAATGATAATGTTTTTTTATTAATTTCACTCGCACAAAAACAATTGTTAAAATATTTCACTCAGACAAAAACAATTGTTAAAATACGCATTCGTGTTGTTTAAAGCACTTAAACTAATGGTACACTTTTGTTTGCAATGTAAATTCGCGCTTCTCAATATTCCACCTTGAATCGTTCAACGTACTCTATACCCGACTTAACTAAACACCTTTCACACCGTACCGGCGCCGGCACGGTGGATGGCAGCGACTCGTCCGCGTTGATGGTTGTAATAAGACTCCGCGATCTCTTGCTCGTGCAGAGCTCACTCGCTACTCTTGATTATGGTGGTATGTGTGCATGGTTCTTTCATGGATGAGAACGCACCTAGAACCAAGAGTGGGCATAAAGTGCATTCATGGGATACGATTTAGATAAAGCAAATAAAACCGAAATCGTCGGATGCTAATGGGATCTTATCGTTCGGTAATGAGGGTCAGCTAAATAAATAGCAGCCGGTCATTAAATGAAAAAAATGTTTTTCGGATACCACAGACGATATGAATTGTTTATGGTATCGCAGGAAACCTATGTAGGAACAGCGTTCTTCTGTTTGCACATAGTGCGAGTTAGAGAATTTTATTGCTGGGAGAAAAAGGTCGCCGGTCAATGTGTACGTAAAGAAATTTATCGGACACATGGCGAAGTTGGAAAATAGACGGCGCAATATCTATGGTCCCTATCATGACGGTTACATTGTATGCAAACTGAATCATTTTGCTTACAGGAATTGTCTGGTACCGAAGGTGCCGAATTGGTTGGGAATTCCAGATAAGCAAAGAAAGAAATCTTACGGAAAATTGTATGCGAAGAGATGCATGAAAAGGTAAGTTTTCTTTATAGGGACTGTACGATTATAGCTTTGATCTAATTAATGTGTGAAGCTTTTCAGGTGCTTAATGCGATTGCATTAGCAAAAACGTATGCGACTTGGGATGAGGTTATGAGGGTTTTTAGATAAGTGTACCGTGGGGTTTGGCGGCACCGCCACAGGAGTTTCAGCGCACTAAAATACCTCCGCCACATGGTCGAAGGACGACATCGTACTATTAAAACGGATCACAAGCCATTGGCTTACGCCTTCCTGTAGAAATTAGGAAGTGACCATTGGGTTGAAGACGATCATGTATTCTATTGTCAAGTTGGCTGATGAAAACTAGGCTTCCTGTCATGGTACAAAATCTCTTTGTTTAGCCGCTATATATTTCTTAAAAGTATACTTTTTAGCCCTACGAGAAACTCAACTCAGAGGGCGTTAGCGATGCTCCGTTGAAGTTACTCGTAAATTGACCGCTATTCCTTCCCGATAACTATGTACACCCTGGCATATTTCGATGCCGATATTTATTCCACATAGAGTAAAGAGGTTTGAATAGGGTTCAATACTGTATGCAGGGAAGTTATTGGGAATAACGAATTATGTTTTCAGATCTATAAATCGATCAAGACATGGGAACGAAAGACTACGAACAATTGCAATGGACATAGGTGACATCCAAAGTTCTTACATGACCAAAAATTGACCCAATTGTATTACGCTCTACCATACCATGGCATTTGTGGAGAAATTAAAAAGTCTGGGCATCCTGGTCTACGTCATCCATCCATCGCAGACAAGGTCTGCAGCGCTGTCTCCTTCCATAGATCTTGCCACAAAGGACTCTCCGGCCAGGCTCCTCTTCGCTCATTCGAGCTAGGTGTCCCGCCCACCGGAGTCTAGCGACCTTGATTTTTCTTACAACATTAGGTTCAAAGTAGATTGCGTACAATTTGTGGTTGTAGCGTATCCGGAATCGTCCTCCCTCACATACGGGGCGAACAATTTTCCTTAAGGCCTTTCTCTCGAACGCGGCTAAGAGTTCAGAGTGCCTTTTATTGAGCACCCAGGTCTCGGATCCACACATGAGTACTGCTAGGACCATGGTCTTGTGCAGTAGTAGCATCGATTTCAGGATTTAAAGAGCCTTGATAGACCATAGTAGGCTTTGTTGGATTTGATCAGCCGTTCGCGTATTTCTTTTTCCATATTGTTATCGGCTGATACTATGGGGTATATATTGTCTCGGTAAGTGCCGTGTCGACACTGGTTCACCAAGACGACCCCACTGCTCTGCCGTTCGTCGTATCGTGACTACTTTGTTCGCCGTGTCTTGTCACTGGTGATAAAAACTTCGGGTATTTGCGTCTATTGTCTTTATTCCTTTGGTGAAACTTACTCTAGGTTAACATAGGCTTTAGAATATTAATAATTACAAACAATTCTTATGTTTCACGGGTGCACTGTATTTTATTTAATAATCTTATGTCGTATAAAATGTAGTAATATTTGTATAACTTCTTTTAGTTAGAAAAACATACAATCTTACCAATTACAAATAATCTTATGTTTCACAGGTGCACTGTATTTTATTTAATAATCTTATGTCGTATAAAATGTAGTAACACTTGTGTAACTTACTTCAATTAGAAAAACATACAATCTTGCTAAGTACAAATGGTCTTATGTTACTGTACTGCACTGTATTTTATTTAATAATTTTATATCATATAAAATGTAGTAATATTTGTATAACTTATTTTAGTTAGAAAAACAATAATAATTTTATGTCGTATAAAATGTAGTAACACTTGTGTAACTTCCTTTTGGTTGGCACAGGGATGTGGATGGAACTTGGGAGGAATTCCGTAACCTATTTTAGTTAGCCACTCCAAAAACTTCGGAAATGTGGCACCGTAGTAAGTACGCGATTTGCACTCGGGGCGTAATGAGCTACTTTCGGTGTGCACGGTCGCGACTTCTTAAAACGAATTACACGAGATGTTTCTCCGCGCAAGGTTTCCGTATCCGCGTTCACGGTCGTAGCTTGCTCCAGACGATTACCGAGCCGTGCTAAAGGATGTTATCCCGTGGTATTTGCTGTTCTATTTTAATGTTACAAGCGGTGGTTATCTCTTGGGGCATCCCACGAGAGATTTTCGTTAATTCCGTAAGACGCGACTTGTTCTCTCTGTGTCCAAAATACTATTGAGTGCTATAATATTTGTTTAAGGTGGAGGCACGACTTGCCTCCACGGAATCCGTGTCGCGATTGAGTATCGCCACCGAAGCGACAGAATACCAAAATTCCATCCATCGCCTCGATGACCATATTTAGTAATTTTCTTTTTCGGATTGGTGTACCACCAAAGAAGGGTTGAAACGCACACACACGATGATCCCCTTTGGTTGCTGCGTGTGTCGCCCAGCATGCGAACCATGAACATGAAGTTAAATGAAAATAAACAATCCTCACAGCTGGGGCAAGTCATCTTGAAAAGGGTTGGATGTGCTTACGCGATCAGCGACTACGTGTAGCATGATTGCTGATCGTGTGCATGTTGTTGTTGGCATCAACAAAGGTCGAACCGTCGTGTGTGTATTTACACTGGCGAGTTCTCGATGCCTTTTTGCTGCCAGGTGCGAGTTTCCAATTCGCGTGGCTTGATTTAGCGACTGATGTGGGCATGCATGAAAGAACCAAAAGGAAGAAATATCTCTTGTGGCATTGTAGCCGACTTCTTAGGAGACATTTCATTGGTAGGAACTAATGTAATGTTGGTTGCTATATGTGCGACCAATTTGCACTTCCTATAGAAACGCTTGTATTTTGGTAATGGTATTTTACTTCAGCGCAGTTAAGCATTGCAGCGGTGGTTGGTTGTTATGAGCAGGTAAGTCATGCTTTTCGGTTTCTATATGCCCATGTAGGGAATGTCTGTTATTGCTGATATAATTTTCGTATCAGCAGACATTGTGCTTTACAGGTTTCTCGTGATTATAGGAATAACCAATGCAGGTAAGTACACGCTTTATTGACAGGACGCTTATGAAAAGGGGGTTACCTGGTGGTAGATAGGCAGGTAAGTAGTGGCGTTCGCTAGAACCGCTACAGTATCCGCCCCCCCCCCTCAAATTCGTGCTACACTACCCTGATAGTTTGACTAACGTTAGGTCTTCTCTTCGCAGAAGTTGCCACCATGTACTTAGTTTTGCCCTCATTAATGTGCAGTCCCAGTTTTTGTGCCGCCTGCTCGATTTGGGTGAAGGAGTCCTGTACAGCCGATTCGGTTCTACCGATGATGTCTATTTCATCTGGGTAGACACATATCTGGCTTGACTTGGTGACAAAAGTCCTTCTAGTTGTATTTCCAGAGTCACGGATTGCTTTCTCCAACGCCAGTTTAAAGAGGAGGCAGGCCAGACCGTCCCCTTGTCGGAGTCCACTAAAGATGTTTATTGGTTTGGACAGCAGTCCCTCTATTTTTACTTGACAAGTTACGTTGGGCATGGTCAACCTACAAAGTCGTATCAATTTGTTTGGAATGTCGAACTCTCTCATGGCATTATATAGTTCTACTCTGGCTATGCTGTCGTAGGCGCACTTAAAGTCTATAAATAGATGATATAATGGAATCTTAAATTCCAGACATTTTTTCATCGCCTGCTTAAGGGTGAATATCTGATCAATCGCTGATTTGCGTGGGAAGAAGCCGGACTGATATTGACCAATGATGGCTTTGTCGTATGGGGTTATCCGATCTTGTAGGATAGAGGAGAGTATCTTATAGGCAGTACTCAGCAATGTTATACCCCTATAGTTGCTGCACAGTGTGATATCTCCCGTCTTATGTATGGGGCAAATTATAACACGACACCAGTCTTCTGACATTTCCTCTTGCTCCCATACGTGCACCATGATCTCATGAATTGCGTGTTGTAACGCTGTCCCTCCTTGTTTGATCATACTCGTACCACATCAGCTCCGCCTTAATTTGGGCACAAGCAGTACACCATTCATTTTCGAGCTCGTACTATGGCTCCAACGATAGTATAGTGGTTAGTATACCCGCCTGTCACCCGGGAGACCGGGGTTCGATTCCCCGTCGGGGAGCCTCTGGCGCAAGACTAATGACCTTGCCCAGTAAAAATAAATCATTATGGAAAATTTAACAAGCCTCAGGACTTGCTAAATAAGGCCAAGACCGGTTCCCGGTTGTAGTGCCAATGATGATGATGACTATGGCTCCAACACTCAAGGAGCTGAACATTTACAAAGCCGTTCGTCCGGTTGACACCTCGCTATTCTTTTGGAGAGATGTTCTTATTTGACCGCTAAACTACTGCCTACATTGTTCCATGTGACTGTTTTTTAATTTGCAGATTCTCAAATAAATGGAAGTTAGTGAACATTTAACCAATTCTCCAAAAAAGACAACCCATCGTTCTATTCTCTCGAAAGTTATGAAATCTTTGTTTAACCGTCAACTTTGTTAACAGGTCCTTAATGAGCGTCGGCATGGATTCCGTAGTATCTTATACATAAAATATCTGATAACTTACTGTTGCGGATTCGCCCTTGACACCACCTGAATGAAATATGTGGCATCTCCCTAAACAATGTCAGCAATTAGCAGACATTTTTTGAATTCATTCTGTTGGTTGTAAAATGACAACCATTTTTGTATTGTTTTGTTATTCTTTTTTCTCTCGTGAATCTCTTGAAGTCAAGCCGCTAGTTCTGGATTTCTTTGCACTGGAGGTATTCGTTGTTATTTTTCACAATAATATCCCACTTTTTTTAGAACCATCATTACCAACGCTCCTGAAATATCATCAAAATTCGATCGAACATTCAAACGCCAGGAGACACCATCGTGTTCCTGACGCGTGTGTTCAGCACTTGCTTGACATACACATACTTTTGGCCAGGAGACACCATCGTGTTCCTGACGGGTGTGTTCAACGCTTGTTGGACACACTTACCTTACCGAAAGTGAAGCCATACATCAGAATTTAATAGAAATTGTTTTTCTGTGGATATCGCGATACACTGATTCAATGTAAATCTGTTATCTTTCAAATAAGTGCTAGTGCGCCCCTGGGTTCTGTAATATTTCTCACTCTATTTGTAATTTATGTAAATGATCTCTTGGCCGTTAGCCACAATCTTGTTGGCTGATAACGGTACCTCCAAGTTTCTCATATTCGCTCAAAGATGCTCGACCGTCTTTTTCGAACCTCATTATCAATCGGCATAATACGCTCAACTCACTCAAATCCGACTTCAACAAGAATGGGATTCAATGCCGAGTGGAATTCAATGCCCAGTGCTGTCCCTTGGCGTCAAAGATGAAATGTAGGAATATTGTCAATGAACGGAAATTGTATCGTCGAACCTCATCGACTATCAGTTCTCGTCACTTGAATTAACTCGACCGCCAATTGGAGCGGCCACATACTTGAAGTTGTGGAAGGTACAGCCAAATGTATAGGGTTTCTAAACAGATGCAAGAAAGAGTTTAACATATCCAATACAAGGCGTATATTCGACCTAAACTCCGCCCTACAAACGTAGGCTCAACGTATCCCGACTACCTCTTTTTATAGGTAATTTCGTCGTGGATTGACTAAACTTGGTTAATGCATTCGATATTCGTCGAGCACTTTCAATTGATTACCGAAAATGGAAAAAGAGAAAAATCTGTTTATGAAATTTATAAATTGTTGTGTAAGAGATCCGTCGCTTGATAGTTGTTTTATCAAACGAGAGTGGCGCATGAATATTTCTGCAACCCTTCATATAATAAAAAAAATCAGTTTCGTGAGAAATGGTTCCATCGTCAATACTCACAGTCCAATAAGAACATCCCACCGTTCGGAAGTGTTTCTTGAATATTAGCAACTGCTCCCGTGGCAAACCTGGCAGTGATTAATTGCCTGATACTAATTGCACGTAATTATACCAATCTTGGTATTTATCGCACAGGTGCTCAGTTCGCCACCCGCCAGGCGTTTCATAGCAAAAAGTACACCGTAGCCAGTTTCCCGATCTTTGTCAGATGCGATAGAAAATCAATTGATGAAGTCCACAAACGATTTCATCCAATTATAAGGCATTATATTTGCTATGATTTCGCCCCACCACCCTTGGCACTTCCTTTACGGATACCTGCACCATTGTCTGGCCATTTCAATAGTCTGCACATGAAGTGGCTACATAATCTGTTGGCCCGGACCCAAACGTGGGCAAATAACATAGCAATGCAGGCATTCAGGCAAAGAAACTGCACACGAATCTGCGTCCAACAGGATTTTGGGTTTAACTCCAGCGACGGTGAAGTTAGGAAACATTCAAACAAAAGCAGCACCAAAGTGAATAATCCTGTAAGTTTGCGATAGAAGAACAGAGAGCGAACTATAGAAATATCCTGACCACAGCCCAATCGTGTGCTACTGGTTCCCATAGGATAATTTAATTAAACCTTCCATAGGAATCATACGTAGACGGAAATGCTCGTACCCTTAAATTCGTATAAACTAAGAGATCGTTTATTGTAAAGCTGTTAGGGAGTTTATAACCGAACCCTACCGGTTCAATGAAGCGTTGATCCTTTATCACGTCAATAAGTTGCGGCATCTGGAAGATTGAGAAGGAAAACGATTTAACGATTCATTGAGTCAAAGTTTGGTAATCGATGGAAGTAGACAATCAAAACGTGATTTGCCCATTTCAGATTCGGTTACTTTTGACCCTAGTGTGGGATTGGGGATTTCGAAAGGTAAAGCTACAGGAAGCTAGTCACCTAGAGTATTCTACTTACTGCTTCAGATAATTGTCATTCGTAAATTATCTTCTACTTTATCAAGCACGTAATTCTTTGTGCCTCAGACGATATTCGTTTGGCACTTGATGAGAAAGTTAAGGACTTTTGCAAGGAAAATAGAAGATGCCGTACATCTATAATTATTGTAATTGATTTTCTTAATTTCTACAATATTAAATTATTATAGATGCATTCAATATTTTGTGAATTAGAATGCGATAACGTAAGTTAGAGAGAATATTCGTTTGTTGGTAAGTGACTTTACTAGGGAGAACTACTAGTCTCGAAGAAGTCGGAGGCGTTAAATGGGTATCAGTATCATCTCAGTATCAAAAAGGCAAGAAGCATGTACCATTAGGGAAGGCAGGAAAGAGTACATTACGTTTGAAACAAGTGATTTGTTGTCGAAATGAAGCTTGAGAATGAGGCCATCATCCCATTCTGATGGAATTCACTAACAATGGAATTAAGCAACTATAGTCTGTTTGGCTCAAATGAGGGCACAATTCCAAAGGTATATTTTGTAGTCATCGGCACTCGGGTTGCAGCATCCTCATTAGATGTGAGTTACGTATGTTATGTGAAATACGATAGCTGTATGACGAGCATCCAGGCTAGGCCAAGGATGGCACTGATGGTATTTAAAAAGCGCATTTTTCATAAACATAATCTTTAACAAAAATACTCTCAAACTGTTAACTTGTTGCATGGGTTTGAATGGCAGTCATTTGAATAGACAATTTAATGATTTGTGTTTATTTTTCAGATCTTCTAGTCAAGTATTTATCATGTAGGTCTTTTCTTTATGGATGTTGTAACTATAATAACTCAAAAAACTTTCTTCTGGGGATGGAAAATCATCCGGTTGTTCCTTTTTTTTGTTTTATATCCCCATTTATTTAACAAATTACATATTTTACTTAATTAATAAACTAAATGTTAATTTCTATTTTACAAATATCATTCTTACATTAACTAACTGACTCTTCGCAAGCACTCTAAATTATACATTATTATTTTTCTTATGTCGGCGTACAATAACTGTTTTTATAACATGTCACAATAATTGATATGTTTTTTTTTTTGTTTTTTTAAGAAAACCCGGTTGTTCCTCCTTTCTCTTCCATTCTCTTCTCTTTTGGTTGCCTCTCTTTACCAAGGGTATTCTCCTTTCCAAGAGATCGCACCCCCACTTGTCCTATGATTTCGTATTGTTCGTAGAAATACTGTCTGGATGCACCCATACACACACAGACGCGAACGCTGCAGTACGTGTGGCCGGAGATATGCCGAGGATCGTCAGGATTTTCACACATCTGTGGTATCCCTTTCTGTACATTACCCGCGTGTGGTTTATGGCCCTTGTGATTTCCTTGGCCGAAGTCATTATCTTTGGCTGCGATATTTACATGGTTTAATTTCCTTGTAGGAACAGTGTCAGTTGTTTGGTTTAGTGTTTAACCTTTTGTTTCCGCAATAGTCCCCTCGATAAGGAAAACCAAATTGCGCTTGGCGCTAAGGAAGGTCGTACATTTGTTTATTCCTTGGCCATACATTTATCGCCTGTGTTACGGACTTACCTCGTGTCCAAGTCCTCCCCTAACATCCACTAATTCCCCTTCGCAAGTTTCCCCTCTCTACCTGTAAAAGGAAAATAAATCGCCAAGTAGCTAATTTGGATAAACTACTTTGTGCAAATTCTACTTGGTAAAAAATAATAAAAACGACGTTGGCGCCGGAAAAAAAAAATAAAACGTCGACGGCGAAAAAATAAAAAGTGAACGCCCCCTGCAACCTGACACCGCTCAATGGTCTATTAAGTAAGTTCCTTTAAGTCCTCTTACACTTACAAAAAATATTGAATAATTTAATTAAATATATTAAAATATTATAATTTCAAATTGTGTGAATAAAACACCTGGGCTGTCGGCATCTGAATCTGCGGCGCCCGCCATTTGTGTTTGGCCAGCTAATGGGTCGTCAAACAATTTTTTTTCTGGGCAGTGTTCTTCGACAGCCCTGCAGGCATGCGGACTCGGTCGAGAAATTGGGCCACGTGTCTCTGGATACGTGGGGTCCAGGACGCAGGTCCCCTTTATCTGGACGGAAAGGTAGATTGGGCCCACATGTCTGTGGACACCTGGGGTTGAGGACACGGTAAGTATGTCCCCTTTGGCTGGGTGAAAGGTATTTAACCCCACAGCGGTTTGTGCGGTTCGCAGGACCGCTACAAGGCCATTTCGAGGAAGATGCTGGAAGTGTTAGGAGCAACCGATGACTGGGCGCAATCCGAATTGGTTGCATGTTGAGGAGTTCAATCGGGTTTCAAGATGTAGGAACTGGCTCCCATTCATTTCATTTCATTGTTAAAACATTTTTTATTTTCTATTTATATTCTTAGTTTCTAAATTAAAGGCTAGACAAAAATGCTTAAATTCTAGCTTAATTATCTTATATAATAACTTGCTGGTCCTTCGCAGACGCTCTAAGCTAAACATTACTTAACCATTATATAATTTGCCTTTGGGCGACAGAATTTTGTGGCAGTACTTATAATTATTTGAAAGACAAAGAAACATTTGAAAAACTTTGTCATTTTTTTTTTCTTAAAATTTAACTACTTAACTTACCTAAACTTACCTACTTTTTTTTTTTTTTAATTTAATTTTATGTAAAAGCACTTAACCTAACTTACCTTAAATCTTATACTACCCTAATTCTAGAAAAGCTAAGTCTATGTAAGCTAGCTGATGATAGTATGATTCTATACCGACATTGGTATCCAAGTCTTTATATGCCATTCAACCACCAGAACTGTTGACGCTGTCTAATACTATCGTCCCGGTCTCTGTGGGAGATAGCCCTACTGAAGCGCAGGAGCTCTTCTTCGGTGCGCGTTACATCCCGGTCGTAGCACAATCGCCCGTCTACGGATGATCTACTTACATGATAGATCAGCGGAATTCCGGATCTATCCTGTATAAGCCCTTTCATGTCCAAGTCAAGGAACGCCTCTGGTGGAACAAAGCCGTTGCGACGCACGCTCTCATAGTACAGAGTGTTTGGATAATACGCCCCGAAAATTAGGTCATTGGACGAGCTTATTGCTCTCGTAATATGTCCTCTGATTAATTTAATCATAAAATTATCCACCCTATTTATGTACGCTTCATTATATAAAGTCTCATTTGAATAATACTTTTTATAGTCCGATTGCGGTGCCCGATATAATCTGAAGCAACTTCTGAGACACTTCCTTTCGAACACCCGAATCTTCTCCATCAAATTTGAACCTATGTTGAACCATACTGGACAACCATATATGAGCATTGGCCTGATTAGCGTCATGTAGCATATGACTTTTACCCTGCTGTCAAGTTGGCTACTGTGAAATAGCCTCCCTGTCCTCGCTTTGAGCAAAGCAGCTTCTACATGTCTGTTGAAATACAGATATTGGTCTAGCCAGATGCCAAGGTATTTAACTAAACTCTTGGTTTCCAGTTTATCTCCATGCGGTCCCACGATAACTAGCTTTCGCCAGTTTTTCCTTGTGTCGTTCGTGGCTTTATATAATGGAGTTCTAAATAGGATGGCTTTGTAGCGATTCTAACAGATACACACAATTTACAAGCAAGCAAAAATAGTGAAGAACACCGAACGAAAAAAATCGAATAAGAAAAATACATCAGAACCGTATACCAAGCGATAAAATAAAAATTATTCACACCAGTGGAATATACTCGAGTTTGGAAATAAAATTCTAAACTCGGTCAGTAGCCTGGTGTGTAACGCTTAGGTAAAATTGTTTTCGTGATTCGAGCTGTCATAGCGTCAGTTCGAATCACACGATCTTCTTCACTATTATTTCAAACGCCAAAATTGGTGACCCCGACGTGATCTGAACACGCAGCATTCACTTCCCATAGTAAAGCAGAACTTCACACACGGTCACGACTTCAGCATAGAGCCCAGCCTCCGACGTTTTCTCGTTTCTCTCTCGTTCGTCCGTCGTCCGCATACGAATCTGATCGTAACGAAGTTACTGCGGCGGGAGTGTGTAGCGATTCTAACAGATACACACAATTTACAAGCAAGCAAAAATAGTGAAGAACACCGAACGAAAAAAATCGAATAAGAAAAATACATCAGAACCGTATACCAAGCGATAAAATAAAAATTATTCACACCAGTGGAATATACTCGAGTTTGGAAATAAAATTCTAAACTCGGTCAGTAGCCTGGTGTGTAACGCTTAGGTAAAATTTTTTTCGTGATTCGAGCTGTCATAGCGTCAGTTCGAATCACACGATCTTCTTCACTATTATTTCAAACGCTAAAGCTTCACATTTATGGAAGTTGATCTTAAGTTTCCAGTCGTCGCAATAGCGCTGCACGTTGTTGAAATCTCGTTGTATTAAACTATTTATGATCGCAACTTTCGGCGCTGTTCTGTAAATTATGAGATCGTCTGCGTACGCAATAGCCTGCGGAAGTGCATCTAATAAGTCGCTAATATAAATGTTAAAAAGAATCGGAGAGAGTACCGCGCCCTGTTGCAAGCCATTCTTGATATTATACGTTTTATTAGAGGTCGCATTATCACTTTTGACCACGAACCTCCTGTCCTTTAACATATCGTAAAGTACATATGGTAAAGGCTTATGTATGCCATATCTGACCAGTTTGTAATACAACCCTTCGATACAGACGGTATCAAAGGCTTTCTCCAAGTCGATCAGACAGGCCCCTGTGCATTGGTTCCTACATTTATTCCATTGTATGTCGGAGACCAGTTTAGCTGCGGCAGGTGTGGTTTCATGACCCGCCCTAAAGCCAAACTGGTTTTTGGAATAATGCTATTGTCGTCTGCCCATTTTAGCAGAGCTTTGTTAATGATTTTTTCAAATACTTTACTGATGCTTGGGAGTAAACTTATCGAACGCATGTTCATTGGGTTTGTACAGTCTTTGCCCTTTTTTGGGATGGGCTGAATGCTAGCCGTTTTCCAACGCGCGGGATAATATGCATTATTCAACGCGTTGTTAAACAGGACCGTGTATATATCTATTGCCATTGGGGGCAGGTTCTTGAGTACGATGTTAGGTACTCCATCTATTCCCACTGACTTTTTGCTTCTTAATGAGTCGAAGATACTCTGGATTCCTTCCCTAGTTATTAAAAGGCTATTAGCCACTACACCATTGACATTAATATCAATTGACAGATTATCGTCACTGAATTCGGTAAAACCCGGATTCTCCGATTGCCAAAGTGAAATTTCATTCCGGAGGTGCAGGTGATTGCGTAGAACTCTGTCCTCCAGGTCGTGATTTCGGTGAATGCTTTCATTCACCTTGTACATTTCCTGAAAGACAGCTCCCACAGCGTTCACCTTTTCCAAAGGATCTTCGATCAGGAAGAGCTCACTATTGAGGATAGCGTTCTCTGTATCTATGCCAATGTTGGTTAGCAGCTGCTTGTTTACCTGAGTACGTGGGATTTGGAGATACTGAATCTCATTTTGATTATTTCTCCTGAATATTTTATTTATTTGTGGGAACATATTCGGGTTATTAGTTTTTATAGGTCGAATTCTGTTGTTCCAATACAAATTTGTTGCCAATCTATAATTAGCTTTAAGTAATTGTTGGAGGTTTTTTAATCGGGATTTCAGTGATATTATCTCCTGGTCTTGTCTGGCTGTAAACTGTCTGTGTAATTGTTTTAGTTTCGATAGCAGTCTGCTCTTTTTCTTGTGGAGTGCGTTTATTGTTGTATTTCTGTACATGTTTATGTTATCTGTTACTGTTATTTTGGGAATTGTTTTGTCCATTGTTCGTTTTACGGTTTCGTCCATTTGTTGGATGTATTTGTCGATTTCGACATTAGTCAGGTTTCTGTTTACTGGCAGATTAAAGTCATTCGAACGCAGTTCTCTTGTTAATGATCTGGTGAACCGCGGCCATCGCATTGCCCCGTAGTTATAGGGTTGCGGGATCACGAATTCCTCCAGATCTGCAAGGAACTGGCTCCCATTTTAAGTATGAAGTGGCATTAAATGGCGACTCCGAGAGAGTACGTAGACCATTGGGTTAGTGGAAAGTGTATTAGACTTTTTTTCAGGATTTTTTTTTCTCTTTGGTGCACAGCTTTCTTGGAAGCATCTTGACTTTGGTATTGAATCGCAACAGAGATGGTTTAAATTTAGGTTGTGACACATGATAAAAATTGGCGGTAATAGAAATTTAAGAAGTTGATAGAGTTTGGGTCTGATGTATTACAAAGCGATTACTCATGCTCGAATTTATAAGTTTTTTTCGATCACACATTTTGTAGCGTTTCTACGAACCCCATAAAATCACGTGTTAAGTTGAATACCTCTTCGACCAGCACAAACGGATCATACACACCAGTGTCCTTCGCCCCACGTATCTGGAGACACGTGGGCCGCATTCCTCAACCAACCATTTACCGTTTGCTGGGTAAACACAAATAGCCAGCCGCGGCATCGCCCGATGCCCACAGCCAGCGCAAATCCCAAGTGATATCATTGTGCCAGAGAAACAAATAATCTTCACGATCTCTACTTGAGTCAGCGCCGATCAGCTTTCCTTTCCGGGAAAGTTCATTGCAGGGACAAAACCGAAAACTATCACTATTCCTACAATACAATGGGATACAACCCATATAAGATCTCTCCGTTAAAGATCACGTAAACAATATCGCATATGAAGATAACGACTCCGACCGAGATAACCACGAAAGCCAATAAGCCCCACGCGGGTAATTTATCTCAGAAGTATGCCGCGCAAATGTGAGAACCCCAAGGACCTTCGACGTATCTTCGTCCAAGCGCACAGCATCGTTTGCGCCTGTATGTGTGGGTGCATCCGCACATCATCTTGGCAAACAAGATATGACCTTCTCGAAAAGGGAGAAACCTTACAAGCGAGAGTATTCCAGGGAATGAGAAAGGGAGAACGACCAACGGATTGAGTTTCTTCCTACAGAAAGAAATTCTTTAGTCGAATAGAAACAGTACAAAAGGAACAGTCGGAAAGTTGGAAACAGGAGGGAGCTGCGTAATCGTCAGAACGAAGTGTGTGTGGTAAATACGAGGTTGAATAAAATATATACGGTAATTTCTTTTTATACTTTTATTGAATAATGTTACACACTAACTCTACTATCAACATTTTTCAATATGGTCTCCTGCGTGATCTACACAACTTTGCCACCGATTTGGAAGCTTTAATATCCCTTGCTCATAGAAAGATTTTGGATGAGTTGTTAGCCAACTGCGCAGGTGCTACTTGACTCGTTCAATGCTTTCGAATTTTTTTCATCCAAGTGATTCCTTCAAGGATGAGGACAAAAAATAGTCAAATGGAGGCAAGTCTGGGCTATAAGGAGGGTGTTCGAGGGTTTCCCAGTCCATTTCTTCCAATGTATTCCTTGTCAAGGACGCAGTGTGTGCCTTGCATCTCAAATGGGCATACCTCGTCATTTGTTTCGATATGTGGGTTGCCGATTGTAACAACTGACAGTAGTGTGCTACATTCACTGTTAAATGGCGATCACTTACAATAAACTCTCTAACCGCATAGATGTTGTCATCTGTACGACTTGTCCTTGGGCGTCGATCATGACTTTCGTTTTCGCTATATTCTCGCCCACTTTTAAATTCACAAGATCACATAAGTCTTTATATGCATATTTCTTCTTTCAGATCAATGAGATACTGAAATTTCGAATTGCTAGACTATGCATGAATAATAGGAATTTTTACTCTTACTTTGAACTCATCATCCTTTTAGAATATTATTTAATGTCTATATTCATCATATATTGCAAAGGTACATGGACTAACCAAGTTTGTATACATTCTATTACTTCCCCCATTATAACTGATCGAAAACAACTACGTGCCCAGGAATTGGTGGTCTCTAAAACGTTCAGTATCAAAATCAATGGAATTTTGCGGCTACTTTCCATGCAAGCTTCTACGTTCTAACCTAGTTTAACCTTCACATTCAATGTAAAGTTCAACGACCATATTTTTTACTGTTTAGAGCATTTGTCGAACACCTATGAACTACGTTGTACTATACTTCTTGTTACTACAGCTGATATTACGGTTATGGCTTCACACCGAAACTATCTCTGGTGCAATGGATCGGTGTAGTCTGAGAAAGGTTGTGGCTGAGTTGGAAAGTATTATTGTTGGCACTGAGGAAAAACGATACGCTTTGGTCAGATGCATCGGAGTTGCAGGCATTGGTATGCATGTCTTCATGCGCAGTGTATTAGGAATGTGATGACATTCAAAACCAGATGTTCACTTTCGCTCCCACAGAGTAGCGAGAGGTTGGCTTCTAAAGGTTTAACTAAAATCATATGTCAACCTTGCCTTATCTTCCTATATTCTTTAATAAGTTTTCGTGAATGTATGCGCAAAAAAAAAGGCCTATTCGATAGATTTTTCATGTGCGTTGCGATGTTTTGTAACCAATTCGAATTAATATGTTTGCTTTCAAGGTATTTTCTATTAAAATTTTGACATAACATACTACCCATAATGACTCTAGTTGTTTGTGACAGCCTAAAGATTACTACAGCACATTAAAGGGTCAGCTAATATAGCAGAGGTAAAGGTATCAGTGTGTGTCTAATAGAAGAAGTAAAGGTATCAGTGTATGTCTAATACTTAGAATCTATATGTCATTGGGGCTGTTATATATTTTTTTAAATCAACAAAAAGAAACTTTTAAAACCGATTCAAATGTTATTTCTTTCCTATTCCTTCTGCGGAAAACCTTTCAAATAGCTTTTTACAAATTACTTTTTAAATAGCCTTTGGTAAACGTTAGCTAATTACTTGTAACCTCTTCCAACCAGCCTTTTTTTATAACTTTTTAAATAACTTTCAATAGTAAATGCTAACTGATTACTTTACTTCTTTCAGCTAGTCGCAAAATGAAAGTAAATTCTTGAGTTCGCTTCACAAGCGCACCATAAAAATTGTTAAATATATATATTTTCGTGGTACTCAGAGTTGGTGTTGTGTCTAGAGAGATGTTCCTTCCTTCGGGTTTTCCTACCGGGGATTGTCGTTTTCAATTTTTCAATTCAATTCAATTTTTATTTAGTAGATAATTACATTTATAGTATATTTTACAACTAGTACTTAAGAGATTTAGGATAGCAATTCCTTTACAACTATAATCTTAAATCTATATAACGACAATAGCACAATTTTAATGAATAACAAATAATAAATTAAGGGAAAACTACAATAAAAAACCCTTATTTGAATCTTAAGACTAATATTGCACGAGCTTCCGGTTATTTTATGTAGTAATGACCTCGATATAATTTTCATAGACAGAGTACATATGTAGTGACTTAAGATAACGCAAGACGGGAAACGAGAACATTGTCAGAAAAAGAACAATTGACGAAGAAGTTTCGATTGATTTTGTCAATAAGGAACTCTACCGGTTTAACGTTGGCGTTTTCATGTAGTTCATATGTCGAATAATGCCATGGCAAATTCAGCAACATTTTCAATATTTTATTTTGACACCTTTGCAATTTTATTTTGTGTGTGCGAGCACAATTGCACCGTACAGGCGCCCCGTACAGGAGTATAGCTTGAAAAATGGTTTTAAATATTATAATTTTATTTTCGATGCTAAGCTTTAATTTTCTACACACTAATGGATACATAACTCTTACGACTTTGTTTATTTTGTCAATTGTGGTAGTGATGTGTTTTTGAAAGATGAGTTTTTTATCTAGAATAATACCTAGATATCTACAGTCTTCGGACCAATCAATATCAACTGCACACATACTGAGTTTAGTGCCATTTGGTAGGTAGCAGTGTTTCCTACATCTCGAAAACCAGACAGCTTGTGTTTTATTACCATTTATTTTTATTTTCCATTTCCTGTAATATACTGCTAGCTTGTCAAGAGCTGCTTGCAAAGAGTTGTAGACATTAGTGAATAAGGCACCCGAAGAGAAAATGGCTGTATCATCGGCAAACATAGCTACCTGAATGTTTTCACCTAGACATGGTAAATCTGCGACAAACAATGTAAATAATATGGGACCAAGGACCGAGCCTTGGGGTACACCATGGTGGATTTGGTGAGTAGAGGATATGTCGGTTCCTAAACTCACAACATATTTTCTCGAACGAAGAAAGCTCTGGATAATTTTGATAAGCGGTATTGGCAGTTTAAGTTTTAGTAGCTTATAAATCAAGGCATCGTGCCATACCGTATCAAAAGCTTTTTCGATATCTAGAAGAACCAGTCCCGTTGACTACTTGTCGATGAATTTACCAGCTATGTGGTTTTTAATGCGCAAGACTTGGTGGATTGTGCTGTGACCACTACGGAAACCGAACTGAAAGTTTGGCAAGATCTTATTGTCTTCCACAAAACGATCAATCCTTTCCTTAATGATTTTTTCTAAGAGCTTACTTAGACAGCTAAGTACACTAATAGGTCTGTAGCTTTCGGGGCTGTTCTTCGGTTTGCCGGGTTTCGGGATAGGTATTACTTTTGCTGTTTTCCAACAGTCCGGAAAATAACAATTCTTAAGACAAGCGTTGAAAATGAACGTTAAATAGTTAGTTGCAGCAGGTGGAAGTGCTTTGATTAATTTGTTGTTAATATTATCGAGACCCGCGGCCTTTTTTAATTTCGATTTTTTTATCAATTCTTTAACTTTGCTGATATTAGTTGCGTAAGTACTTTCAGCTGGTGTTTGAGAAAGTACATAGATTGTGTTAGCAACTTCAGTTTCAGTATACGCGTCGCTTAGATGCATAGATATGGAGTGGTTCTTACTAAACGTGTTAGCAAGTAGGTTCGATTTCTCCACTGAAGAAATAAACAACTTGTCGTGAACTTTAAACGGAGGAATACTGGACCCTCTCTTTTTCATAATTTTTGATATTTTCCAGAACGGTTTGCTTGCTTTGTCAAGAGAGGAAAGGTGTTTATTCCAACACTTGTTCCTATATGTTGAGATTTCGTTTTTAATGATATTATTTAAGACTTTAACATTAACTAGAAAACAATCGATTCTATAACGAAGCCATTTTCTTCTTTCAGAGTTTCGTAGCCTAATCAGATGTAAGATATTTTCAGGAAGCGGTGCCTTATCAACTGGAGCAGTGGAACATTTAGGTATCGCAAGATCGGCCGCTCTATTGATAACAGAAACAAAATTGTTGCATAGGATATCAATGTGCTCGCTGCAGGTTATAGAATTTAGGCTGGTATCACCTAGAACCAAGTTCGTGTTTATATATGATTTATAACAATTCCAGTTGGCGGCGGAATAGTTGTGGTATAAACTGGTACGATTTACAACTACTGTATGATTCACTGTGAGGCTGATCGGAAGGTGGTCTGAACTTAACGCATTTAGAGTTAATGGTACTGTGCAGTAATTTGGAATATTAGTGATATATAGATCAAGAGTTGAGGGGTTCTTGTTAGCACTCGCTGGGATATAGGTGGGGAGAAGTGGATAAAGTATGGAAAAACTTGGGCTGGATTCAGCAACATCTAGTAAAATGTTACCCCAGCTGTTTGCCCTAAGACAATTCCACGACTGATGTCTGCAGTTTAGATCACCGCCAATAATTACCTTGTTTCGAGTGTTGACTCTATACAATTTTTGCAGATCCCGCTTAAAGTAAGTAGATTTCTCTAGGTTTCTATTTCCTCCAGGGAAATAGACCGAAAAAAGACTCACCTTTGACTTGTCACTTAATGTTACATCTATACTAATTTCCTCAATTAACTTAAGGCGCAATGAAGGACGCAAGGAATGTTCTATACATTTTTTCACAACAATGGCGACACCTCCACCACTAGCATGTACCCTGTCTAGGCGATAACATGTGTAATTTTGATGTGAGAAAGAAATGTCTTGTTTGAGCCAGGTTTCTGAAACAAGTGCAATGTCAATATTAAAATTTATCAAGAAACTAAAAAATTCATGCTTTTTGTTTTTGATGCTTCTCGCATTCCAAGTTATGATGTTAAGAGAGTTTCTTAACATGTTTTTTCCGAGTATATGTACTTAATAGCTAATGAAGTAATGACGTTAAATTGGTCAGCTTTGGTTTGACAAGCACTAAGCTTGGTTACAACTTCATTAAGAAGAGAGTTTATCTCGCTAAATGAGAACAGGTTATCATTAGTTAATGTTTCTGACGGATTTTTCTTCGTGTGTGTCGTATCACTGTTGGAAGGTTGCTGGGTTTGATGGAGGCCAGAAGCCCAGGTGGATGAAGGAAGTGAAGGTTGACGCACAGATCGGGGTAGTGGAGGAAAATTATCAATGGATAATCGGTCGGGCACTGGCTGCTGTTGGTCACTCGGAGGCTGTAGGAAGGTTGTAGTTCCTGTACCACGTCCGCGTGGGGATAATTTGCGGCGAATGTCTATGTACTGCTTTCGGCTTATGCATTCTGGATCGGTGGATTTATGTGGCCCACTACAATTTGCACACTTGATGACCTCATTCGTTTTGCAGTCTGATGTTTTATGGTTTCCCGAACATATTGCATAGAAGCTATTTATATGACAATGCATCGAGCCGTGACCATAAAGCTGGCAATTGTGACATTGTGTGACCTTACCTGGATTATGTTTTTTAAAGTCCCAGCGAACGATGGTTTTGAACAATGTGGAGTAGTTCCGTTTTAGGTCTTTTAATTTAACAGTGCCGCGTTGAATGTAGACGATGTACAAGTAGTGTTTGTACAGGGCTTTTGTTGACGGATTTAATGTGATGGTTTTAACATCTAGGCACTTAATCCCGAGTGCAATTAGCTCATTTTTCACTATATCGTTGCTAATTAAGTCTAGCCCGGATAACACTACCTTTAATGGACGATTTTCCTTACGTGAGTGGGTGAAAAACTCACATTTTAACCGTACGAGTTCGGTTCTGATTTTATTATATATGTCCATTGTTGGGGCACATATTTTTTTCCCAAGCGAAATGTTTTTGATTAAGTATTTGTCTATCTTAATGTTGCTCAAAATATCACGCACTTGAGCACTAGTTGTTTTTAATACCACAATTGGCGGAACGGTTTCTTTAGGAAGTTCTGCGCACTGCTCATCATTGGTCGGATCCATTTCAGGAGAGTCTTCCATCAGACTTTGAAGTGGTTGAAAAAAGTTTGTGTTTGAACACATTTTAGGTTTTTCTAGAACTTTATTGTTCACTTTTGAAAGTTTATCGGGAGGAGTTTGGCCTCCAATAACGGGGTCGTAACGCAACCGTTTGCGCTTGATTTGATTTAACACACGTGGCCCAGGGGCCATAACTTAACGGTTATAACACTTGTTCAAATTTTTGTATGCGGAAAACGAGGCAAAGAAAACAAGATAATGATAATTAAATTGTGAAAATTATTGTGAAAATAACGGTTGATTAAGATAAATAGCACGAGCAAAACTGTGAGACATGTTGTCTGTTTGAAAGTCAGCCAGGTACTGATTGTCGTTTTCCTTGGTGCTAAAAGTGACGAAGATGTAATAATTCCAAAGTGTGACGTTTTTGCCACAGAAAATTTGATATAAATGTATTTAAAATACGTGGCTGCGCCACTTGTGATATATATAAACCCAATTGTTCGAAGATCGTACGCGATGCTGCTACAACTGCTGTGGTCTCTCGGACAGATCCTGTCCGCAGCGCTAGTTGTGGTGTAAAGCCACAAAAATTGGGATATTTGATATGAGTATAAATTACCTGTCGTTCAGGAGACTAGTTCGGCAACTTTCTTCCTCGGCTCTCCGGTCTGTGCGACAGTCTTCCCTTTGGCTGTGGTCCTCGATTCCTCGTGAACTAAGTTGGAGGTAATTTCCAACGCACTCGATATAATTCTCCACACCTCCGGATCAGCAGCTACTTTTTTCCATTGTGCATTGAGCTCGTATCGGACGGTTTTGCACTTTCCTCGGTTCCTGATTCTTCCTTCTTGGTGACCAGTTCAATCTATTTTTATTCACTCTCTCCCTCGATCTCCAATTCTCTGTATTGTACACCGCTTGTAAACTTTAGGATTGAAATCTATAGTAAACCAAGTTGTCCAAGTGCTTTTTCAATAACTTTTTAATTTTAATTTTCTCTTTTTTACAATTTATTCTATCTCCTTTCAAAAGATTCTTCAAAAAAACCAAGAACAACCAAAAAACGGGGAACACTCTTTTTTTCTTCCTCCTTCTAATTTTTTAAACTTTACTTTTACACAATTCAATCATAGGAATGGGCGTTGCTTCATCTCTTTTTTCTTTTTCTGCTGCTGACCAACTGTTCTCTCAAACCGTATTTAAAAAACAGTCCACACACGGAATCAAAACAAACCTGTTGTTCCTTTCTCTCCCTCTCCATCAACATCCACTCCGAAAACAGAAATCGAACTTGCACACGATCCACACTCGAACAGGAGTATGTTCGCACACTCAACATGTGGATCGTGTGCTTTTCCCACCACCTTACCATCAAATTATATTAAAAACCAAATTATATTAAAAGCAATTAAATGATGGGGGTGGCGGAAGCCGCACGTAACAAAAGTAAGTTGCCACCAAATGCTCGAGATAGAGATGATTCAGACGGTGATAATTTAATTCGATTGATTCTTTTTTCATATCTGTATTCAACTGATTAAACTTATTTAGAACAAGAGTTTAATTAATTCATCATCATCATCGGCACTACAACCGGGAACCGGTTTTGGCCTTATTTTGCAAGTCCTGAGGCTTGTTAAATTTTCCATAATGATTTTTTTTTCCGGGCAAGGTCATTAGTCTTGCGCCAGAGGCTCCCCGACGAGGAATCGAACCCCAGTCTCCCGCATTAATTAATTACTCTACTTTAATTGGGATTAAATGTTTCTTCAATATGGTAATTAATTAGTTCTTTCGGCGTTAATGAGACAAAAGCTCCAAGGCAACGGCTTAAGTACGATCTGTGGAATAATTTCTCTATAAACAAAGTGAGTGTACTACTGGTTCATTTAAATACAATTTATGATCTTAGCATCGTTAATATCAAAACAAACGTTTTACGTAGACACAAAAGTGAGCATATGCCACAGATAATTCTTACCATTGTTGGGTAAATATTATATTTCAGTGATCTACAACAAATTACATACATTTTAAGGTTCTGTGAGTGTTTGGCGGAAGGTTATTTGGTGTGATTTGACTTTGACGAATGTTTATTGTCCTTCGGCTGAAGGTCATGGTTGCGGCGTTCCGCCGCACACTACTGGCACACGATGAATCCACCGAGCGAAAAGCACAAATAAAACACGCAGATCGTTTACGGATTTAATCTTTTTTATTTCGTACAACTAATTGTTCATAAATTGCGCAATATGCCGGATTCAACTTAAATACGTGTCTCGACAATATTGTAATTAACAACGCAACGAAACACATGCACGAAACACACGTTACTCACTTAGATTAAATTAAAGGAAATGAGGATACAATTAATCGTTTGCCTTTTTACATCTCCCTCTCCGTACCAATTGTCGTCCCGTTGACGGTCCAAATTATACTATCTATCTCAACCCCAAAAATATCCTGCTACAGATCGTATCTATATCTGCACAGAGAATTTTCCTATTCGGTCTGCTAACAGAATTTCCGAATCTCTGTTGGCAGCATGTTATTAAGTCCCAGGGGTAATTTGGGTGCCTGAAAAGGAAAAAGTCAATCGACGCATACATCCTTAAACGTCATTATCACCATCCGTGGTGGTGATCGAAATTTGGTTCGACGGCTGTCGATTTAGTGCCGCCCTTATTTGCACAAAACATCTGGCGCGCGGCCGACGGATATCGTGCAGTTTAAATGGACGTACGTTCCATGGTTTTGTTTAACTTCTTTCGGTTAAAACTAACAATACATTAGACCTTTGTAATGGGTGTGAAAATCGATCCTTAGTAGGTTTTTAGCCTCATAAATTTTTCGAATTATCTCTTTGAGATAATGACGGTTGCCTGCAATTTGGTAGCGGATAGGTTGTCGCTGCCTTTGTTTGCTTGACGGATTTGGGTGGTCTTTATGGCAGCTACCCGCACGTGCAGATGCTGGTCGGCTAATTTACCGACGATAGCGATTCCTTGTAACATCGTGTAGATGTTCAGGATTTCCTGTTGCAGAGAGCTGGGATGTGATGCATTTCGATCTTTCGGAATTTCTCTAGGGAGCCGGATGAATGTATGGGTTTTACCTTTGTTTCAGGTATGCTACAATCGACATGTTGAGCTTGACATTGAAAGCTTTGGGACGTTCAGTTCCTTGCTTTTTCGTTTCGGGCTCAACGTTGTTGTGAATATTTCAGGGCCCTAGCGGACTTAGTGGCACGCGTCTGTGGGCGCGTGTAACGTTTTCAGGTTAGGTATGTTCTTTGAAGGGCAGGAACCCCACCTAAGTGGATTTGTGCGTCCCTAGAACGCTACAAGTGTTTAAAGCACATCGTGTTTAAAATCTAATAAACATAACTGAAAATCCAACATTCAACACAGTGCATTAAAAAAAATAAAAAAGAAAGTAACGAAATCTCAGAACCTGAATGTGATCGCGATCATGGACCACGAGGCAATTATGGTGCAGCTAAACGATCCCCGCATCAGAAGGATCCGCGTGCTACCGAAGAAATGCGAAAATTAATCAAAAACTTTTGTCATTCGCGTCGATCGTTTCTTACCTTAGTGAATTCCCACTGCTTGTGCTGTGCTACTAAATCATACAAAGTTAAGCCGGACGGCCAACTTATTTTATTCGGTTCTAAAATAAAGAAACAGTTTAGGCCCAATCATATACAGTGCAGTGAATTTGCAATCATTTTTAGGACTAAAAATACCTGTAAAGAAATAGATATGTATAGATATTAAAATAAAATCTGAACGCAAATGACTAGTTGGAAACAAATCAGTGGAAATAAAACGAATTAATAAAATCGATTAAGTGTTTCATTTTCCTCTTGTCTTGGTGAACAGTTTTCCTTTGGTTTTCGGCGGAACTTTTAGTGGTGAGTGGGTTGGTAGTAGAACTAGCGCCCGTGCCGGCGCACGCTGACTACCTACCCCAGAAACACATCTTCCGTTTTTGCAAAATCGTCCTGATTTAACAGCTGTGGTGAGACCAGGTAGTTATATTGTGGTGGTTATTACTAATGCGCCAACACGGACGCTAGTTCAACAAAAACACCACCTATGTTACACAGGAAATTGCTCTGCCGAACACTGTTCTCCACGCTAAATAAGGATGAAATAAAACGCACTGGTAGTTGGGTGGCTTGGTAAAACTTTATTTTGATTGATTTATTGTTTAGTTGGATAACACTAGTAGGATTTCCCACGCAGGGGAAGAGTTCTATTGGATGACACAAACGTTATTCACAGCACCAGTGTTATAGTATCCGGAAAGGTATAGTTCAATTCATTAACACGAACATTATCTCCAAATGGCAACCAACAGAAATAATACTCGACTTGTTTAAAGGAAACGCCTCGCATGTGTGCACCCAACGGTGGTTAAGATCTGACTCTTTCTGGCTGTTGCCCGGAACATACAACCGGTCGCAACAGGGCTGGATTTCCACCGATGTGTGGGGAGCAAATCCGATCTTTCTCTCTGGTGGCGACCAATGAACAATCGATTTCGGTTTTATTAGAAGTATTTTCATGGTGACCCTACAGATCTGGTTGAATACCCATTCACTGGAAGCCAGGACAAACGGAAATGCGAATGGTGCTCAGAAGAGAATCCAAACATGCAGCTGGTCAAATAGATGGTCGCGTGCGGAGGCTGGCGATAGGGGATAGATTTTTCTGTTGATGTTAAGTCAACAGAAACTTCGCCTACGATGGCAAGGGCTAGGATTGATGGTTCCATTTTTGGTTTGGGAAACGAATCATAGGGCATGACTATTGATATGATTGTTTGGATAAACTATTATGGGTCGTGTGCAACTCGATGGTCGTTTATCGCTTGGGCGACCTGTGGGTTATTGTAGTAGTGTGCACCGACGTACGGCGCTGATTCACTAACAACAACACTGATTGTCACTGCTTCCGTTCTCTAAAAGTTATTCCGACGAACACAACCACCAAATATCCAGGAATCCAAAGAAGAGTAAAAATAAAAATTCACTGATGTCGTGGTGTTTTTAATACGTTCTCTTTATTTAACGTTTTGTTGGACATTGCACTTAGGTCTACTATTACATGTGTATTAAAGCACGGATCAATCGACACTCGTTTTATAACACTTCAAAGTTGGTGTGATACAGTTCGTTCTATGCAACTATACTAAACGTTAATGGGAAACACATTGTTTTCGAAAATGTTAATAAATTACGGTTCTATTACGCAACTGACTCGCTAAGAAATCAAACACTGGTGATACACGGTATGACAAAAAGACGCACATGAAAAGACTCGACTTTGTGAAAAAGAAAAAAAAAAAGAACTCCATGACTATCCGCGTTGATTCCTTAAAGTAGGTGCGCACCCTCTGGGTGTTAAGATCTGACTCCACTATATTCGTCGAGATCAATCTCCACCAGCCGCCATAAAGATTGATTCTTTCTATATCCCTTCAGGTCAATGTACTGGTGTTTGCTTTGATTTGCTGGTTCGTCATCATAGGGCATGGCATGGGTAAGATTGTCCAAACAATGATCATATCCATGCTAAAATTCCATGATCGGTTGATAACCGATGAAAGGGAATTGGTATTAGGGGCTACAGGCGTTGTTGGGATAAGCGATGGCGAAAAATCGCCGAAAGGAGAAATAAGGGCCATAAATCTTTGATGACCTGCGCCTGAGAACGAAATAGGTTTTTGCTTTAAGATATACAAAAACGCGATTTCAAGGGTCACAATGTTATGCACATCGTGTTTGTTTATTTAACAGGCCGGAGCATCGTTAGGCATGATCTAGGGTTTGATTCTCTAACGTCAATCATATTAGTGCCCAAATCCCATGATCGGTAGATAACCGATAAGGGAAATTGGACGCAAGTGTTGCGAACCTTGGGATTGGGGCTATATACACACATGAACCGTAGCAAGAATACCGGCTACAGCTATGTCAACAATTACGCTGGCCAGCGAGTATTTATCTTTTATAATTGCTGACAAGCCGAGCCGATTGTCTGGCACGGTCCATGTATGAATGAATGAAATGATTTGTTTGATGTGCATGCTGATAAGGTTTAACTTTCAGGTGTGATGCTGCAGGGGAGCTTACGCTGCCCCTAATTGCAGGTAAGTACTATGGGTTTGGAAGGTGGTTAATTTAAGAGGATGGGCGGTTCGTTGGGAATGTATTAAAGAACCGCCACAGACCGATCATGGGAATTTGACTTGCAGATGTGCAAGCATACAGCTTACCCAGCTTGGCTATGGATCAATGGATGGTAAGGAAAAATAAACGCAGTGAGATTACTGTGTGTTTGATTTAGAAAAACGGATCGGACATGGCCGTTGATATGATTGTTTGGACAACAATTATGGTCGTTTCCAACTCGATGATCGATTGTCGCTTGTGGTGATCGATCGTAGGAAATTTGCAAGATGTGCAAGCAAGCAAGTTGCCCGGCTTGTCTTTTGGACCAACGAATTGTTGGAAACGAGTAAACACCGGAGAATTGGAGTGTGTTTAATGGACATGTTGCCGCGCAGAGGAACCGACCAGGTTCCTAACTGATTCATGCAAGATGAGCCAAAATGGTTTGGATGATATAATTTGTTTGATCCCATGGCATGACAATCTTGGCGTGGGCTTATATTTCAGGTAAGAAATGATTGAAGGAGAGCTTTGAACTGCACATATGCAGTTAGGTACGAGACTATGATCGGTAATGGTATTACAGGTTGGGAGAGGGGAGTTGGGTTAGGACGATGGGTGATTCTTCGGGCGAGCCTTAAAGAACCCCCACAATATACATAGAGAGCGTCGTTGTCAGCACAGAGGCAGGTTTCATGAGTGCACCCGGTCCCAGAGTACGTCCCCGTTGTGATTTGAAATAAAGACTCCACACTCCATAGACTTGGCTTATTATCGCTTCTTCGTATTACTGTGTAATGTTGAGGATATTGTTAAGGTCAGGTCTGGGAATTTGCGCGCTTAAGTTTGAAGGTATAAACACCTACCCTAGAAGTACTGTCGCAGGAGCATCTCGCACTGCCCGTTTTCATTGATACGAATATTATCGAGATGTTTAGGATAATCTTCACTTTCTAGAATCTGAGCTGCTTATTTAGACATCCCTACTTCTTGGCCAGTGTCATTCATCAGGAAGGTGTATTAATACATTTCTTACCTAACAATAACCGAAATATTCTTACATCGGAGCAGTTCAACGATTTCCCTCTGAATAGTTGACTAGGGACGAGATATTGTCATTTCTTGAAGTAATAAAGTGATCCACCACTTCATTGAATTGGAGAACCAATCAGCCTCTATCATTTTCTTCATTTCAATGATGATGTCAACGTCAGTTTATCACATCTTGATTAAATCATACCTGTCTCATGGTCTCTCTCGTATGTTGTATCTCGTATGCGTAAGGGGGGCAATTCTAGATTTTCAAATAACTATAACATATGACAATATCTTACGTGTGTTGTCCCGTCCCTATTTTGTTTACTCTAGGCAATAAAATCTGGCTCAAAAGAGTTTTGTAGAAGGATTTTCATGTTCACGAAAATTCAAGCACTTACTTACTTTTAATGTCCTTCGCCTACAAACTGAATTTGACCGTAGTGTTATGGCAGATAACAGTTAACGATTAATGTTTCTTTTCTGGTGATACTGATATAACATTTTCTGAAATCTGGGCCTGTATTATTGCAACCTCATAAATTCCTTAAACATGAAGTGGTTTAGTTCGTATTTAGTTTTTCTCAATTTTCAACCCACACTTCATCATCATCGGCACTAAGACCGGGAACCGGTCTTGGCCTTATTTAACAAGGCTTGTTAAATTTTCCATGATAATTTGTTTTTCCGGGCAAGGTCATTAGTCTTGCGCCAGAGGAGTCGAATCCCGGTGTCCCGCGTGACAGGCGGGGATACTAACCACTATACTATCGAAGAGCCCTCAACGAACACTTAGGGACTCTAAATATGCCGCGTTAGGAATTCAGGTACAGTAGGTATAACAATTCGTATTGCAGAGAAGTCGGTTCTTTTTTTTTTCAAGCAGAACGTTTCTCCCTAAATACTCCATTTCTGTCACTTTAATCCTCAAAAACGATGTGAACTCTAAGTGAATATTTGTTTCACTTACGAATATTACGTGCTTTGCAAAAAGCGTGTTTGATATTTTCGAATGAAGAAAAAAAAGTACAAAATCATGATTCCTTAGAACTATCTTCAATCTCATGTTCCTTGCAGAACCTTCATATGTCCAGCTTTTCTATGATCCATTGGCTTCGAACAAAAACACGTTTCAATACTGGAAGAAACGAGAAACTACATGAACTCCCCCAACGCACATTGTGAGACCCAGATGACCCTCATTTATCAATAGTTTGCATACTCCGTTCACAAACCCGCTTAATATCCTTTCTAATACTTCACTTGAACAATGCCATAAAAACCAGGCTCCCCATCGCCCTGGAATATATACAGTCATGCTCATTTGGCTATGAGGCCCAGCTTCATTTCCGATCCGTTGTAATCCCGAGTACTTTTTCCATATTCTGAAAAAGTATTTCCATATTTTCGTTTTTTTTTGCTTTAGAGTTTTCGACCTGCGAGCCGATAGTTCTACTCTTCCGCAGCACTAGGCAAAGTAGCCTGTAGTATGTAGGATTGTGTACACGTCATCGGACTGATAAATTGAAAACAAATCCAAGTTTTCGAAAAACACCGACGCATTCTTGTTTGTCGTGCAACCAATAAAATGATTCAGATGTAAATTCACCGAAGGGGGTTGGAAGCAGAACGCAAACAATTCAGGCCGATTCATGGATGTAAAATTTTGTACAGGAGGCTGTTTTATTGTTGAACTTTTATGGGTTTTCGTGTAGGTGATTGTTTGCAGGAAACCGGAAACATCTACCAGATCTGTTGAAAATGTGTAAAATACACAGGAACAAGTGATGAGGATTTTATTCAAGACAGCGCAGACTGGTAATCACATTAATAGTAGACTTGTGGACACAAGTTCTTTTGAGTGCACATTACTGAATTATGTACTAAATGTAGTAAAAAAAATCCATTATTTTTATATGAAATTGAAGGGTTTATTTATCATAGTTAGAATGATTGCATTTAGATCAAATATGCACCGTTTTGTTCGATAAATTGTTGTCATTTCGAAGAGAGTTTCATTATGCTTCTCTTTTATAAACGCTCGACAATATTGGCAAAAAAAACTGGGACAGCCGATTTTCACAAGCTTCTATTTTTCACCAGCAAAATCAGCTTCTGGCCAGTCATATTCGATGTGGGTGGCCTGGCTTTATCCTGTTGGAACACAATTCTTCTCCTATTGGTCAAAGTAGGCTTTCGCGCCATTGCTTCCCTCAGACGATCTAATTGTTTATAGTACACGTCCGAATAAAAAATTTAAATTAAAAATCATCGGGTACTCCTTTGTTCCTCCACGCTACGCCACCTAATCCAACCTAATGCCTCAAGTGTTTTGGCGGATTTTCGTGTCTTTACGTCGCAAGAAGTGTCCCGCCGAACACTGTCCAATACTTAACACCAACAAAACACTAAAGAATTTCAGCACACAAATGAAACGCAGAGATATTTCAATTTACTTTAATTTTATTTTATTGTCACATTTAGTTCTTTACACAACTGGGGTTTGAATACCCTAAAACATCCGACGTTAGTCTACAACGTTTTTCTCTGTCAATTACTTGTGAAACGAGAGGAAACACAATTAAACTCTTACAGATGCCTTCGACCAAAAACAAGTTGTTCGACACTCGACGTTACTCTTAGAAACGACACCAAAATAAAAATCCAACGACAATATCGATACCTTTCGGGACTCGGTCTTGACACTACCGTATGCGTAATTAATCTTCTTCGTCTCGTTCTCGATTTCAGCTGTCCTATCTTAATTTTCCTATCCATCCTATCTGTATCTTATCTTCAAGAGAAAATTGCCATTTTGGTTTTCAAATCAAACTTCTTATCGGAATCTTGTTTCGAAGGATCAAGCGTACCGCCACTTCTTTCTCGATCCTATCATGGGCTCTGTTTACGTTACCCATCTGGCTTACGACAACAAGAGCTTTTGTGCGCTTCAGATAGGGTAACAAAGGAACCATGGGATTTGGTTTGTAGACCTCATTTCCCAGTCATAAACATCTACCGTGGGATAGGCGTTACGATGTTTATGATTGCAATAATTGTTGGTCGGCGGGCGAATCGCTAGGCCTTTGTTTGGGCACGTGCGCTTGTCGGTTTGGGATCTTGCGAGGAATTTAGGGTGCTAATTGCTATTAGCTACATGAGGAAATTATTCTGTTTGTTTTCAGAAAAATCCGTTTAATGGATGAATCGAATGGATGCGTTAGATGGATGCGTTAAATTCAATATTAGGAAATTTTGAACGTTAAGTTCGATTGATTTTCATTATTGAATTCAATGTTAGGGTATTTGGTATGTTACCTTTGTTTCAAGCGGAAGGGAGGACTTTGAGGAACGTGTAATGGATATAGGTGAGTATGTTCCTTGGTGGAACGACGATATCTCAACCTATAGTGGGTTGTGTGGTTCGTAGAACCGCAACAGTGTCCTCCCATCTCAAGATTGGGGACTATTATTTACATAGCGATTCCTGATAATAATGGAGTAATACGGTCATAACTAATTGGATTTACATGTGCCAATTCATTCCGATTTTCTGCATTTTTATTAATAATTTGGTGTGTTGATTAAACACAAATTAGTCGACACATTCGTATTAAGTGAATCTGAACGTGCACGTGTGGGGCCGGGGAGGGGGGGGGGGGGGGGGGTTAGCCCCTGTGGTAAGTATTTGGAGGTGCAGAGCTAAACTATGATTTTGGAGTTTTAGTTGGTATGATCCAAACTTTGGCCGTGTGTAGTGCTCCAAAAAGCCCTACTACCTTTTCCCCCATTCCTACATCCAAATCCTAGCTATCTTAAGTTAAAACCAAAAAACCTATCAAAACATACAAAAACCCAAACATGATCCAAAATTCGCAATAAACGAATCAAACATTCGTTTATAGCCTAACATTTGCCCCCACGGCATTATTAACCCAAAATCCGAATTAAAATTAAAATTCACAATAAACGAATATGATATTTTTTTAGATGATTCTCACAAGTACATTTATTTAGAGGCGAAAATTGATCATGGTAATAAACTCTCCCTTTACCACGTTGGGTATTATTCTTAGGAGGGGAATAATACTCTGAACTCGTTGGAGGCGTGTATATGGCAGTTAATTGCGAAAAATTTGTTTTGTTTAAATGTTCATGCTTTCAGATTTGGTTGCTTACATTTATTTAGAATTTCATTTTTATATATTGATTATGAATTTGCTACACGAATTCTTATAAAATATTGGGTTGAGTTAAAAGTCATTGCGTATGTTTTGTATCTTTCTCAAAGTCATTTATTTATATAATAGACACCATTCAAAGATATGTTTTCTGTTTTGTTCCATGACATTTTGTCATCTTTCTGTGAGCTTGATAGAGAGATCTGTGGGGATAGAGAAGTATAATGCCTGCCATGGGCACACGGTTCACTTCATTCCCCATCATCACATGAAGTTCACTAAGAATTGCTCGCCGACCAAACAGGAATGAAAGCTAAAAGAAGGACAAACGCTGTAAGTCCGAGAGGAAGGAACACATTAAAATAAACTAAAACACACTAGAATGTTGGTGGTGGTTGTTTTTATTGTTTTTTTATGTTAATTTATTTTAATATTGCGACAAAATGAACAGGGATTCACGTTTAACACAGTTGATAAATTTAGATGATTTAAGGTTTGAACTTGCGAAGCGGTTTGATGCACAATATTTATTTTTATTCGATTGATTCGACACCGAATACTTTTTGTTATAGATTGTTCGGAGGTCCTTTACATTGAATCAGATACTCGACGGCGTAAGGAACACGTCCCGCAGGGGTGCAGATTCGGGTGCACACCCTACGGGGGATAATAAGAATCCAAGAACTTAATGTGCGCGCACTGAAGGACGAAAGACGACTCAACCGATATCCTCTCCGATAAGGATATCGTTTTTACCTCACACCAGAGACACGTAAAGTCTCTCTTGGTGGTATAGGAAACCAGATCTTGTGATAAAGGTCATGGTAGTATGTGTGGTGATCGTGCGGATCGATGCTATTCGCACGTGCAGTGGAACGACGAAACAGGCAGGCGGCAAAGACAATAGGGAAAACGAAAAGGCGACCAAATGGTTCTCTCTTTAATGAGGGTCATGTTTAGGCAACGTCGCTATGACGGACGTTGGAAAAAAGGTGTTAATGGAATACGGTACTTTATACCATGGAAATTGTATATCGTATCTTGGGTTAATTGCCGATACGCATCCCTTGCTTGCATTTAGGTATGCCAAGCAATTAGTGGTGGCGACGAAAGAAATGCATCATTTTTTATCTATTGAATCGCTAGTGTTGCAGCTGTAAAAACAAGCTGACGACATAGTATTTCAACTCAGACAAAGGGTATCGAATGTTTGCTATTTATGGTGCATATGCACATTAAGGATCAATTTTAGGAAATTCAGATAATGCTTGAAAGCATTACATGTCCTTGGAAAAGGAAATGTTTTCTGGGGCAAATGCAAATGCATTGGCGGGAAACAAAGGGAGTTATGGAATTCCTAAAAAGGTCAAGAAGAATTCTTACGGAAAATTGTATGCAAAGGGATGCAATGAAAAGGTAAGTTTCCTTTATAGGGATTTTAGGGTTATAATAATTGGGTCTGTTTGATGCGTGAAGCATTTAAGATGCTAATGCGAATTGCATTAGCGAAAGCTGGTGCAGACCCGGGTTGTGGTTATGGGGGTTTTTTCAGGAAGGCGAGCCGTGGGATCTGGGGGAACCGCCACAGATCTGTCTTTATTGGTGAAGAACTGACTTGGGTGCTAACTTAACGTCTCGTCTGAATGTAACGTTATTCCACGCAAGGAGTTTGGAAGTCTGAAAGCTGAAGGTCTGGCGAGAATGCAGGGTAGGTCAACACAGCTCCAATAATATTTGACAAGTCACCAAAGAAGTGTATGGTTTCGTGTTATCGCGTTAGAACACAATTCCTTTATTATTAAACAGCTCGGCGTTTCTGTCTAGAGGCCGACAGGAATCATCTGAAATGATTTTTCGGTTCCTTGGGAGGAACTCAAAAAACCAATTCCACCACACTGAGAACATAACATTCCCTTGATGAAGTTCTGCTATTAAAGTCGTTTGAGGCAAATCATTATATCAAGACCAAGACCGTTTGCATTTCACATTGTTGTAAACAATCCAGTTCTCATCACCAGTTATTATTCTTTTCAAAAAAGAATGCTTCCTTCACGTGCCAGTAGCATAAGGCAGATATTTATACACGCCGTCAAATGAGTTCCTTTGAATCCAAACATCGAACATGCTTAGGTATCCGAGCTTTTTTATATGGAATTGAACACCTTTTTGACTTATCTCCAATGTTTATGAAATCGCTCGTGTCATGTTTCTCTCTCGTTCGTCCGTCGTCCGCATACGAATCTGATCGTAACGAAGTTACTGCGGCGGGAGTGTGTAGCGATTCTAACAGATACACACAATTCACAAGCAAAAATAGTGAAGAACACCGAACGAAAAAAATCGAATAAGATAAATACATCAGAACCGTATACCAAGCGATAAATAAAAATAATTCACACCAGTGGAATATACTCGAGTTTGGAAATCAAATTCTAAACACGGTCAGTAGTCTGATGCTTCACTGCTTCGCTTTTCAACCGTTTCATCGTGTGTTCAATTCACCTTCTTCACTATCCTTGCTTAACGCTACGGGCCTACCTGACCGAGGGGCATGTTTGCTATCAAAATTACCAGCTCGGAATTTCGGGATCCAGCTTTGGCACTGACGTTCTATATACTACTACTACTTCCACCACTTACCCGAAGGTTTATGATCTAATTAACTAATTTATTAAAGAAATTATATAAGATTTACAATACTCGACACCGTAATTCCAAGTAGTCACCGCGACCACTCTCTGTGGATGACTGGTCGTCGATCATCTCCATCGGATCTTTTAGTTGTCAGAGCTTATAACCGTTTGATTCTATATGTCATACGCAGATTTCTGTATACAGGTGGCACACCTGATTACGTTGCACACTTTGGTGTTAATTGTTGACGATGGTCCAGGATTTTGTTGCATACTTTGTATGTATTACCCTTTGTGGTTGTACCGTACAGTCTCTATGGCGCGCATATGTGATTTGCGCCCAAATCCGAAACGTAGTCAAACATTTCTCCCGACCATATCACGGAACAAATAGTATGTTTGTGGGGTTCGAAGTAGTTGCGCCAGACACGGGCGCGCAGTTCACTTTAATCCCCGACACTTGACCCGAAAATTGTCACCGTGAAACCAAGAGAAAATAAATAAAAATTCACTGTGGTTTTTTTTTTGGTTTAGGAGTTCTTTATATTAATTTAATTTGGTCTGTTACGTTATTATACGTTCACAACTATACGAAAGTACTTTCAAACATTAAATATGATCCAAGAAGATTATCTTAAGCGGCGAATGAATTTAGCCTCGCTCGGTGTGCCCTAACGCAATTGAGGTTGAGATGTGACTGATATAAAATTTGCGAATTTAATGTGACGAGCGGCGGCGCAACCTTCCGCTGTGATGATTCAATAGTGACTGCTGAATTAGGGGTGAAATTCTGTATTTATGGTGTTACACATCGCTCCGCCAATGGTAATCATGCTCTCTCGTGCATTCCTCAATTCCCCCACGCTCATCGAGGTAGAACGTACTTGTGCATTCGTTCGACGTCGATGCCGTAGCAAGGATGGAGAAATCAAAAGGAAAGCACAATAACCCAGGGTTGATCTGGCTTAGTGTGTGTACATTAATTCCGCGTATGCAACTGGCCCAGTGACATAGTGATGATTATGGTAGGTTTCATAGGTAATCGAACTATGGAAAGACAGAATTTCAGAGGAGAGGAAAATTTAGCTGGTGAAATTCACCTGCAAAAAGAGATCATTGATCCCAAGCGAATGGATGATCTGATGAAAAGCCGAAGTGACGCCAAATTGGCTAGGGTAATTTATCATGAAAACTAATTAGATATTTTGATAAATTCCCCAGCGGTTTCGCTATGATGCGACGGCGTCGTTTGCTTCGACTTGTTGTTGCTACCCGACATGATATGATTTCCGATGGAAATCCCATGGGCTAGCAAAAATGGAGTTGCCGTATGGCAAAAGGTAGCTGAATTCAATTCTGCATTATCTGCATAGAATAATGAATTCAGCTATGCTCTTTTACAGGTAAAATAGCCGAACGGTGGGATAAGGGATAATGTGACGCGCTGTTAGCGGTCGAAATTAGGTATAGAATTGTGGGTTGGTTCTCCATATAATGTAGAGAAACCCCACATGTTGGTATCTCATCAGAAGGACAGAATTGGGACCGAACTACCACTTGCTCTAACTTTTCAGACAGGTAGTCTGTAGGTTAATTGAATGAAAAATCACCAGGTCACTGAGCTTCGACACCCACGCTACCACTCAGTCTGTGGTGGTCTCTGTGAACTGTGAGTATATCCCAAGGCCATATGGAGACGGCTTAAGATGTGTTACGGTTGACTGAAGTTGTTATGGTATGGGAGACTTTGATTGTGAACATCCTAGTAATGTAATTCATCATCATCATCGGCACTACAACCGGGCACCGGTCTTGGCCTTATTTAGCAAGTCCTGAGGCTTGTTAAATTTTCAATAATGATTTGTTTTTTCCGGACAAGGTCATTAGTCTTGCTCCAGAGGCTCCTCAACGGGGAATCGAATCCCGGTCTCCCGCGTGACAGGGGAGTATACTAACCACTATACTATCGAGGAGCCCATTAATGTAATTCCTAGTAACGTAATTCGCAACTTTGGCGAATTTGTTCGATGTGTTCCGCCGAACACAGTCCATAAATAAAATTAAATTGGATGGTTCGTACCGAATTACTCGAACTCGTTTTGTCTAGAGGTTCATTTCCCCGCGAACGTTTTAGCTTGACTATCCAAAAGCTTTCCCGTAGGAAGGTAACTCGCCCGGTTGTTCTCCTTTTTTTTTTTTTTTTTAGTTGGCTGGCAAAAATTAAAAAACGAACCAAAAAAAACAAAACATACAAATATAAACAATAAATAAATAAAAATAAGGAATAATTAAGAGTGGGGGGTGGGGAAGGAAAGCACTGTTCGGAGACGTAAAGACCTTTCTTCGTCACACACCCACCACCAGTTGGGATGAGTTCGGTCTCTTTTAGATTTATCGCTTTCACTAATCACCATACTGAAACGTAGGTGATCTGGAACATTAGAGATATCACTATCAGAGAATTCATATAGCCCTGGCACCATGTGAGGCGTGGTAAATAATAAGGACTCCATGCTTATTTTGGATGAGACCCTATCTATCTATCCAAGAAGGGGAACGCTTCTGTGGGAATAAACCCATTCTGGAGAGTACACTGCAGATACATATCTGGGGATAGAATGCCCCCAAGATAATATTATTTTCACTGCACATTGCCCTTGCGGTGTGACCATAATTTCGATTATGAAGTAATCTATCCTGCTTAGTCCTGATTTGTCGTGCAGGACTTTACTGGAGTAGAACTTCTTATGTTGAGACATTGGTGTTCAATACATTCCAAGGCAAAGACGCAAACACTGCCTCTCGAAAAATGTTATACCATACCGGACAGCCACACACCAATACTGGTGGGATGAATGCCGAGCATGATATTATTTTGACTCTAGAGTCTAGAAGACTACTACGGAATAGACTTCTTGTCATTGCATATACGTTTTTATCTGCCGAAAGGGCAGCCACTATATGCTTACCAAAGTAAAGATACTGATGAGACTTTGATTGTGAACATCCTAGTAATGTAATTCATCATCATCATCGGCACTACAACCGGGAACCGGTCTTGGCCTTATTTAGCAAGCCCTGAGGCTTGTTGAATTTTCCATAATGATTTGTTTTTTTCTGGGCAAGGTCATTAGTCTTGCGCCAATTTTTTACTGATAAGAGAAGATTATTACTTTGCTCAATGGACAATTTTTTCCAAGTCTGTTTTGTATCTCTCGATACGCGGGAAAAGATTTTTTTCACTTTTCTGGAAATTGATCTTAACTTCCAGTCGTCGCAAAAACGTTTGATTCTATTGAAGTCATCTTGCAGAAGTCTGTTGATGACATAAATCTTTTCTCCAGATCTATACATCACAATGTCGTCTGCCTATGCGATTGCATGGTTGAGAGAATCCACTAGATAATTAGTGGAAATGTTAAACATGATGGGAGAATTCACTGCTCCTTACTGCTCCTTGATGTTGAAGGTCTTGTTAGAGATTATATCTCCACATTTCACCACGAATTGTTTACCCATTATATGATAATGTAAAACAAATATTCGGGCATAACTAGATTTGGTAACTTATAGACAAACCCTTCTAATCATACGGTATCGAATACCTTATCAAATTCAACCAAACAGGTCACTGTGCATTGTCGCTGTGCGTTGTTCCACTGTATGTCGGAAACAAGTTTTGTTACGGAATGAACTGTATCGTGTTTATTCGGAATGATACCATTTTCATCACACCAGTTTAGCAATGGTTTATTTTTAATTTTCTCGAATATCTTACTACTATTTGAAAGCAAGCTAATCGAGCGAAAATTGCCTGGATTGTCCCTGTCCTTGCCCTTTCTGAGGATGGGTTGGACTACTGCAGTTTTCCAAGGATTTAGATAATATGCATTATTTAGAGCGTTATCAAACAAAATTGTGTAAGCCCTCACCCTCGCTTCAGGGGGCAAGGGGTTTAGAACATTGTTTGGAATGCAATGTATCCCAAAAGATCTCTTGTTCTTAATTGATCTAAGGATGTCCGTGAGTGTGTGCACAAACATACTTGGGTTTATTTCTTAGCGGAGCATTATTGTCTTCGTTAAAGGCAGTAAAACTTCTGTTCTCGAGACGCCAATTGTTAATCTCATTGTGTGGCGAAATATGCTGTTGGAAGGTCCTGGTTTCGAGGTCGTGGTTAGAATGAACAGATTGGTTCACTCTGTACATTACCTCAAAACAGGCACCAATTGAATTCGTTTTGTCTTGCGGATCCTCGACCAATATCAGCTCTTCGTTGGATTTTAACGTGTTCAAGGGTAAGTCCTGCGTTCAGCAGTGTTTGACAATATTCTGGAATTCGGGGAACACGCACACATGGAATGTCATTATAATCTTTTCGTCTAAATACTTTATTTATTTGTAGGAACATATTCGGTACATTAGCTTTAATGGGTTGAATTTGATTGTTCCGTTCTTCATTAATTACTGATCTATAGTTGTTGCGGATCAGTTCTTGAAGGTTTTTGATTAGGGACTTAATTGTTTTTATTTCCTGGCAATTTCGATCGCTGAACTGTCTATAAGGCAGTTTCAACTTGGAGAGAATAATGCTCTTCTGGCTATACAGAGTATCAATCGTTGGGTTTCTGTATCGGCTTGTATGTCCCTACATGTGAGCTAATTTTGGGATAGAACGATTCATTGTATTAGTAACAATGCTGTTCATCGTCAAAAGATAATGATCAATTTCATCAATATGAAGATTTCTGCCGTTCGGTAGATCTACCCCATTGGAGGGTAATTCTTTTTTCATTAGCAGATCAAAGCGCGACCAGTGTGCTTTCCGGTAATTAAAAAAATGCATCTGGTCATATTGCTCAAGAAGTGTGTGTTCGTTTGGAGCTTGAATTACGGCTCCCAGGCCGTAATGATCGATATCGTACTCGATTGTACGAAGACAATTTCGAGTAGTTAGATCCGAATCTAGTGATTGTATTTGCTCGTCCAGCAAAAGTTAATCCAAGAAGGAATTATATCTTGGATGAGACGGCGTATTTGTAGCGTACAATTCTAGTTTATGTTCGATGACGTTTGTTTTCCGGCAGTAGAACAACGCATTGCCTCTTAAGTTTGAGAGTCATAGACAAATAATTATTTTCCGAGTCTAACCTGAGACTACGGAAAAGGGTATCAGGTTCATTGAAAAAAATGGTACGCTGGGGAGCTTCAGGTGTATACGCAGAGACTGCATATATATGCCTTTGACTTTTCAAATGAATATCTATAACGCGGGCTTCTAACAGTTGAAACTTGTGTATAATTAATGCAATATTTATTTTAAAGGGTTAACTCATCCGAAGAGAACATTATGTCTATGGTGTGCATTTATCTGGAAACAGTTCCAAGTAGATAGTTTCCACTCGGGCCGCCTGTTCAGTCAATTTTTTTTCAAACGCAGAAAATTCTGCTTGCATGGACAGTAGAATTGCTGTTATGTCTGTTTGTGCGTCTGGTGCAGACATTTTTATATTGCTGCGTTGTTGTTCCACGATTGGTGATTTCTTTGCACCACCTGCCGTTTGAGCCTACGACGAACTAGGTGCCACGAATTTGTTGTAAGAACGAGTTTTCATTATTTTCTCTTCCGCAACTTGTTTCTTTCTGACCTCCCACTTTAATTTTAGTTGTCGGTATTTGGGACAACCTCTAAAGTGAGGATGATCTGTATTTTTCCAGAGGACGTAGGATAATTTATTTTTATCCAGGAGCCGTTCTCTACCCACCGAGCATTCCCCAAGAGCATGATTGTTGGGGCACTTAAAGCATCTAAATTTCATGTTGCAGTTCGATGCCACATAGCCAACGCGTCGACACCACATGCATTGCAATATGCGTTCGGAGTTCTTTATTTTGTACCAACTTATTGTTTGATAATGAGGGCTCTAATATATCTGAGTGCATCAATTTTACTGTTAGGACTTAAAGAGACAATGAACAGCGGCATCTTGCGGTTGCGACTTCGGGAGAGCGCGGTGGAAAATGGTTTAACACCAGTAAATTTTAAATAGTCTGTGGGTATGTATCTTTATGTTGTCGTGTAGGTCCCACAGGGGCACAGGTTCACTACGACTTCCCAACTTAATTGTTATTATCCATAGACGCATAAAATAAGACTCTGTAGTTCGTCTTGTTTTTAGTTCACTAGTATCTTTATTCACACGTTAACTAAGTAAAAATACAACACTACACATCGAAAACTTAAGGCTAGGTCTTATTTATCAACTGTGACTATCACTTAAATTTAGGTACAAATGTGATCTTATATGACGCTTATTAACTACAGCACTTTGTAGTAACATAAAAGATAGTTCTGCTGTATTACATGAAATTATCACTTAAACTTAACGTCCGCATATAATTTTGAATAACGTTTTAGAACTGCAACACTCAGTAAAAATGTAAAAGATGGTTCGGCTGTATTAAATGAAATCGTCACTTAGGCTTAACGTCCGCACATCGCCGTGGTAAAACGTCGACTCCGTTTTTCGTTTATTTAACGTGAAGGCCCGACTTGCTTCCACGGAATCCAGAACGCGATTACTACTGCCACCGAAGCGACAGAATTACCAAAAATTCCATCCATCGCATTTGGTCCAGCAAGAATAGGGCGAAATAAACACACGATGATGGTCTCTGCAGCTCATGGCGTGTGTGTGTCCACAAGCATGCGGGCCGTGGATCGATCAAATTTTCAAGGTTGTAGCTGGTGCAAATATTCCTACATAGGAGTTGAAGTGTTTGCACGATCAGCGTAAAGCATTTATGCTGCTCGTGCACATGTTGGTGGCATCTCCACGTAGTCGAATTCTTGATGGTAATTTTCCATTTTGAGAACTCGACTTGCTTGGGCGATCAGCCATATACCTTCATGTATTTGTCGGTCGGGTGAACGATCGATGTAGGCATGTATGCAAAAGGAAAAGCTAAAACATTTCCTGCATGTGTGCGGCTGGCGCGTAGGGGTATATCTCATTGATATAGTTCGGGCAATGTTGGTTGCTAGGTGATGCAACCAAATTGCCTTTATGTGTGGAACATACCTGTTACATGATGGAAATCGAACCGAGATATGCATGGTAATACAACCAAATTGCACAGAAGGAACATGCCTGTTTGGTCCTGATGAATTTAGCTTGAGCAAATACTGTGATTTTATACGTTTTAAGGCTTTATGGTTCAACCATAAACAGGTGAGTACTTGCTTTCCAGGTTTGTATGTCCTAGGTGGGAGTTTTTACATGGGGTAATGGGAAGATGATTGGTGGCGTTCAAGGGAACCGTCACTAGTCAGATTCCATATTTTTTAATTTCTCGAGCATTCGTCGGGGGAAAGGACTGATCAACTCCTTTGAGGAGCATGGACACATATTTTTCTGATTTTGGGGTATACGTATAGTACTCGCTACATGTTTTCCCTAACGCGTCTTTAATGGTGTGATAGTCTTTCAAATTATTGCACAAGAGTCTTATATTGTCGTTTTGTTCTAAAAATTATTTATTATTACTATAATCTTATTATTACTATTTACTATTATTATTATTATTTATTGGCCTGTAGGAACCCGAAAGTTCATGACCTCATCGACTCGAACCCGCCATCTTTCCCTGTTCTGTGCACTCTATTTCCACACTTGACCATCTGATCCGATCTCCTCAAGATCAAACTTAACATTGTCCTCCCATCTCCACCGTGGCCGTCCTACCGGACTCCTTCCCGTTGGCCTACCGCCAATAATTCTACACACGGTCTTATCGTTGCCCAATCGCGCCACATGTCCGGCCCATCTTAATCTTCGCGACTTGATTATTCTCACTATTATAGGTTTGCGGTATAGCTCTTCCAAATCGTGGTTGTCGAGTTTTCTCCATTGTCCCGCCTCCTCGTCATATTTACCGTCAAAGATACCCAGTTTAATATATCCTTAGCCCAAATGAGGCTGACTATAATGGGAGGTCTGTTTCCTGTTTGTTGGTAGTTGTATCTGATATCGTTGTTTACCTGCTTGTTGCTGATGTTATTTCTGTTGCTGTTGTTGTTTCTGTTGCTGCTTTTGTGGCTTTGCAGAATCTTTGTAGAGCTTCTTGTATTTGCTTTTGCAAATCGTTGTTTTTTCTCCAGAGCTCCACAGTCCATTTGACTCACTCAATGTCTTTTTAGATGCTGTCGTCGTTTTTAGAGACGTTTTTTCGCCTGTTCTTTAAATTTGTTCCCTGCTCCAGCATAATTGTTGTAGCGATACTTGGGAGGATATTGTTTTTGTTCTTTATGAACAAGATCTCTTTATAGATCTCCCAAGTTCGCCCGTTGCGGTCGTCACCATGTTTCCGGAGTTAGCCGGGAAGAGTAACTGCCGATCGTTCGAGGGACGTTGTTTCGGGAATAGCGTTCTTGCGCCGAGCAACCCAGCGGCTTCCGTGGCGCAGGTGGTTTTGGAAGCAGCAAAGCTAAAAATATGTTTTGTGGGTATATACCCCGATTCTACTCAACAATGCCGGAATGTCGGCAAGATCCTCTTGTCCCCTGGTCTGCGCCTTTGTTGGAACAACTAAACTTAAAACAACAGACTCCATTTACAAAACGACAGCTTTATTTTATTTAGCCTTATTTTAAGTGATTGTCGTCTTCAACAATCGGACGCCAATCTAGAGACTGAGCTAAATCGACTATATTTATTTTGATTTAGGCTGTATTTAAATTAGACTTAGTTTATTGGCATCCTTACACCACGGACGCCAAGTTGAGACTGATCTACGAATCAAAAACTAAAAGGCCGAGAGACAAGGACAGATGTGTCCTTCATCTTGTCTCTGACTTCTGGTCATCTTGCGATAACCAGAATCACCCACATCCGTGATGATGTTGGACTCGGTCTCGCGATATCTGAAAAGAAAAGAAAAAAGGGGGGGTATCCAAGGATAGTGTGGACAGTATTAGTCCAGGTGTTCTCTAACTACTTTTATAGAGGGATGGTGGGAAAGAAATCATACAAGACCGGTGGGTCTTGGGTGCGGTAGTAAACGCAGATCACGTCTTTGGCGTCCAATGATCTGCGTTTTGGTCGGTGTGTGTGTGTTTGTGCCGTCTTGTACTGTGCTGTGCGTCCGTGTGTGTGTTGTTTGTTAAGAGTAGACCCTATGGGATGGATCCAGGCATCCTTTATTAAAGAGGGGAATGTTGTTGGGAAGGGTGCTTTCTTCAGTTTTGTACTGAAGAAGAAATTGTGGGGGTTTGATCCGAAGAGATCGAGAGAGAGAGAAGGGTCAAGAACGCAGGAGTCCCGTACAAGTAGGTTTTCGCTGTTCTGAATGTTTTCGAGGTACTTATATGCTAATTGAAGCAAGTACTCGTCGATAGGGGTAATGGAGGCGCCTTTGTATAGGTAAGAGTTGGGGTAATGACGACCGTCAGGCCTTCTAGACTGATTGGTGCATCTTCTGAGGAGTTTCCTTTCGAAAACCCGAAGTCTTTCCATTTGAGCCGAAGATATGCAGGACCATATGGGAAAGGCGTACGATATTCCAGATCGGATTAGCTGCTTATAGCAAAGAAGCTTAAATTTGGTGTCAACTTTGTTGCTCCACTTCAAGATGTTGTGCAGTTGCGTAGACCGACCGAGGCCCCTTTGAAGAATGTGGGTTGATCTACGAATCTGAAAATCATCACCCTTTTATTCAAAATCTTATCAGGGTTTTGTATCCAGAATGCATCAAAATGCGAGCAGAACGTCGAAAGAAGATACTTGGCTGGAAACCAATGTTTGCATTTGAGATAAAAAATTCGAATTCTCAGAAATACAGTGCGTATGAAGATATGCACTGGGATTCTGGTTTTGTTTACGGATGGTAATTGAACATCTGGTTCAATTTGCCATGCGGTTGATTTTGTCTGCTAATTATGGGGAATTGGATGTAAGGGTGATAAACGAATATTTAATTCGTTTATCGCGAATTTGGTTGAATTGTGGTATTGCATTTTATGAATATAAGTTTGGGTGTAGGGATTTGGATGTATGTGTAGGGAAGGAGATGGTAAGGCTTTTCAGAGCACTAAATAATGAGCATTACTGGGAATAATTAATTCTTTCTCATTCTCATCGGACCTCAGCCGTTTGCATTGAAGATTCGGTTCTGGATTGGGTTTTCTCCTTAGCACGTAGTTTTAAATCCAACCTCACCAACGTCCATGGTGCGCAGTACAGTTAGTCACTTTAAATATGTGTTTTATGCAGTAGATAGTAAGTACATAAATTGTTTCTGTGTACTATGCGCACAAGAACACTTTATTTGCCGCGTATTAGCACAAATTGTTTTCTAATTATTATGGGTACAGAGATGTGTGCGAACCTGTACTCATTTAAGATGTGCAACACAGTTTATAGTAATAATTTTACATACACTTCGCTTCGTTCCGTTGAACGACCTATCGTTTTTCGATTGTCGATACGTTTACAACCATCTGGTGTCAATTTGATACTCTCCTAATCTCCCTTTTTTGCATAATTCAGTCCCGATTTGCATATCATAACTTTGGTATTATAATATACTTCACTTAGGACTCCTGTGGGGAGGGGATGGTGTGTGCGTCGGAATGGACGCTGATTCTACTATCCACCCACTGTTCCCACTAGCATCACGAAGACAAAGTTCCGCCAACCGAATCGTCACTAAATGTTTGCACAGAAGAAAACACCAACAAGAAACGAAACTTCGCCACGTCCACAACAGGAAAAGAGAAAACACTGTCCACCAGAAGAAAATACATAAAACACACATCTGTTTATTCTGGAGAGGTTCTTTTTATTTAAAAAAAATCGGGGTACATTTAATTAGTTTACAGTTGCAATTACACAGACGACGAACGGATGCACAAAAAGGGAAATATATGACAGTGTGCACTACGGATATAACGAAATTACTCTTTTAATTAATAACTCGATCACTCGACTCGACTCGACGGTATTATTTTCGCGTCTCCGTGCGCACCGGAGAGCGGAAGTCGCAACGACCATGCCGGTCGGTGGGTGGAAATGTACTCCACGATATTCGATCGTTTGGGGTGAGTTTTGGTGGTGTGGTGAAAAGGAAATGAAATTTTATTTGATCAGTGACTAATGGAAGGGGATCTCTGGGACGCGGTGTATGTGTGTGTTTGTACACATCACCTCATTTATCGATGCGTTTAGCGGAGGATAAACTAAACCTGAAATGAAGAAAAAAAGAACATTGGTCAAACGACCTAAGGCATCTTTCGGTAATGAGGGTCAGATGTCTAAATAGCAGCCACTCATTAGATGCTAAAAGGGATTGCGATAATTCATACAATAGAGATCATATATCGTCTCTCTGCCGACTGAGAGAATCGGATTCTTTTGTTTGCATATGTTTATGCTATTGAATCCGATCCGACGGCAGAACGTGACGTCGGTGATTGTTTAAAGATTCAAACAAAGAAATATTTCCGCGAGAAGCGCTTGCAACTGCATCAATAGTTGCATGTCTTCAGAAGGTAATTTAGATGGATACACAGCGACGGTTGTGTATACCATCTGTGTCAACTATGCATAGCATCCATGGCGACGGCAGGATCGAACTATAGTGTGAATATCTACACTAATTGGAAATTCGGTTCTTGGGTCGCTAATGCAGAGATGCATTGATAATGTATGAATGCCCTTGTAGATGCAATTCTTTTTAGGAATTTTATGTAATGCTTGAATGCATTAATGTCCTTGGGAAAAAATATTTTCAGGTGCCGATGCGATTTGCATTGGCGGGAGACAATGGGAGTTGGGTTGCGGATATGGGGGTTTTTTCAGGTAAGTGGGCCGTGGGGTTTGACGGAACCGCCACACTCCACTAGATCGGTATCAGTAAGATTCTGAGTTATGACTATCATCTTCCATTTTCACTGCGGGCGATATATATTTTGATATACAAGAATATGAATAATCCCTTTAACGCATCAAATAAAATACAAGCGCCTTGAAAATGCAAAATAAAAACTCCACTTCACTTAATTCAATGTAAATAAAATCGTAATACTATTGTAGTCCAATACAATATTAGAAGCAAAATGTTGTGTCTATTATTACAAAATTAGATACATTTTGGCTCATAGAAGCGTCACTATAGTATTTATTTCCCAAAGCCTCAAACACAGTTGCACACGGCAGGCGACCGGATTGCATTTCCTTAGCAGAAACTTCCTCTGTGTGCATATTTCATACCTACTTCATTGCCACGAAACCAGACGTAGATGCACCCAGTTCTCGCTGATGGATTCTCCCCGCATTAGGCAAGAAATCTATAACCTCTTAGAGAGTGTGTCATATAACTCGTTCCCTAATTGAATTTTAAATGCGAGCAACGAATGAACCGAACTGTCACCCTGCTCATAGATGCATAACCTCCTGTTGAAAACATTCTACTTCAGAACTTCTATTAGTTAACGTGTTGAAAGTCATTAAGCTCATTCACTACTCACTCTGTATCTCCTGTCGTTCCTACGTAATCAGCTCTTAGCCCATTAACACTTTTCACCTGGCTTTAAAACGGTAATAAGTAGTTAGTTACATTTACGGTACTGCATGCTTCACAAACCCAAAGACGACTTATAATCGCATTGCGCTTAGTGCACAGTGAGAGTATTTGAACGCTGATCCTGATGTGCACCGCTACCTCGACTCACGCTAATTCTAAGAGGTTCTCACTTAAAAGCAATTAAGAAAAATAATGTTAAACAATTTCGAAGGTACTAGGGTCAATCCTTAGCCAATATAAGGACCATTATGCCCGTTGGCTTCCACAATGCCTGGTACAGCAAGAGATGAACAGAATTTAACCGAGAAAGATCCGCATGAAGGATTCCTACCAAATAATCCGCTAAGCTAAAGGAGACATGCAACAATATTTACGGCTTACTGAATATTGACCTGGGAACTCGGTTTATGGAAAACGCAACCATGCCCTGCGAAGATGCTCGTTCAGCAGCACAACAAGCTCCTAAACACTCTTCTTTTCGACTGCTGTTTGTGCGAGTACATGTTTTGGAGCAGGTATATTTTTAGGCAGGTTCAAATTGGCTTTTCGTTGAGCATTTCACCGACTGCATATAGTTGCGAAATGGCTAAAAGGCAGTAGAGAACTGCTGAAGAGAGTAACTCCTAATTACCCCTAACCCCAGCTGGGCTTTTAATTAGTAAATGGAACTTTCAATCTTTAGCTTCTTTTGTCTTTTGCACGGTCCTTGTTGTAATTAAACTTAAGTTGCTATAGTGATTGTTTGCTTAGATTGCTTGTGATATTCCTCTTCTTCTGCTTCCGAATTGCTGAAAGGAAAGACTCCCTTGCAGCAGGAAGGGGTTCAGTTACCCTTAGACTCTTATTGTTTGGTGTAATTACCGTGCTATAATCACACAGTTGGCTTTGCATTTTTGCAAATGTGATGCAACAACATCTACGTCGCTTAGACGAACACGTGAATTCGAGAAGATTAAGATGGAATCCACTTTCGCAAATGAAAATACTTCACTCAAAGTGATCTTTGTCTAACGAATAGCCTTTGGAATCACCGACAGAGTTCTTGTATCTTTTTAAACGAAGTGTGTCAATCCTCAGTTTATCTTAAATGCAAATAAATAATACCGGGAGGAAATGGCTTGGACTTGTATGACAAAGATTGGTGCAATTTATAGAAATCTTAATTGTTTCATGGATCGCTTTTTTATGAATCTTCTTCTGCTTCCGAATTGCTGAAATCCATATCACATTCTTAGTTATTAATATCACTCAATTTATTTTTCTTTCCCCGTTTGTTATGGAAACCCAAAGGCAAATTTCCCACCTAAGGCCTGCAAATATCTCCTACAGACTGGTTTCGTCTCAACGTGAAATGCAGCTCCTGCCCGAGTTCATTAGGGATTATGGAATGAGGTGAACATAAGTGCCTGCTTCCTTCACATGTAATTTTATCAATAATTTTATTTTTACAAAAGGGGATGTTTAAGTACCCTTAAATGCCAGAACACAGTGAGAGGAGAGAAGGAAGAGGATAATGGGGGGAGGTGTCGATGAGCATTGGTCTTGAACGTCTGATCGTTACTCTAAGGTGGGTAAAAAATTACCGTCTCATTATTCTGAAACCACTTAATATACGTAGTACGTTAATGGTATGAAAATCAGATGGTTAACATTTTGCTATTTTAAATATCGCCGATCACATTCGAAGTGTGCTTCCCATATTATTTCCTTTAATCAATTATTAAACCCATCAACAGGCGACCGCGAGCTGCATCCAGGGATATTAAGTCAGTTTTACTCCTTTCATGCATGTTCATCCTTAACATGCAGAGACACATGCATCCTGACTATTGATTAATTAAAATTCATTGCTACGTTACACGATATCTGCAATAATCGTCAGTTTTACTCCTGACAACAAATACGACGTTCTGTGAAATTTATTGGAAAACGTTGGATAAAAAATAGAATACAAAAAACTGGAAAAAATCATTTCACCGGTAGTGAGAAGAGCCACTAAAAGTTGTAGAACAGGGACGCTTGTGGTATGAAGAAGGGTATAAAGGATGTAGAACACAACGACTGTGCGACTGGGAGCAATCTGTGCAACAATAATTATGACAGCGAATGAAATGAAAAATGAAATGTTCATTACATGTTACAAACTAAGATGTCCGCTAGTTAAATCTGCCCCTTTGTCGCCGCGTTCGTCCTTTTCAATTACAGCACAGTTGAACTCGTTGTCATTGTGCGATAAATGGAGAAGGACTGAAAAGAAGATGCCGTAAACGGATCACATGGATTGTAACGTCTAAAAGGAATGTGGTAATCTCATTGATCATGCAGCTTACGATTTTTACTTGAGTTAAAACAGATATGAATGTATAGTTCAAGGAGCGAAAACACATCAAGAATTGACGAACATTTATTATTTTATTTGTATCTTATTAATTTATTATCAACTAGTAATGTAAAATTACATAACAATAACTTAACATAATGAGCCTAGCAGCGGGGACTATTGGCTCTGTACTTTTAATTTACAATTTAATCTTAATGCTAGTTATAAATTTATTTACAATGTCTATGTTGACGGGAGTGGGATCTGCTAGAATTGTATAAATATCTGTATTGCGGAATAGTTTATCTTTCAAAGGTTTTAGGTGAGGACAGTCCTTCAAAATGTGAGTGATTGTAAGTGTTGTGTTGCATTTTGGGCAGATAATCGCAGCCTCACAAAGTTTGTCTTGTCAAGTTAGTTGGGTAAGAAGAGTGAGTTTTGAATGGGCTTGTGGTTCTTTAAGGCGCCCGAAGAACCACCCATCGTCCCAACCCAACTCCCCGTTCCCAACCTCCAAATACCAGCACCAACCATAAGCAGCTTACCTGTATATGAGCAGTACAAAGCTCTTTTCAACAATTTCTTACCTGAAAAATAAGCCCACGGCAAGATCATCATCTTGCCATGGCATCATACGAAGACATATACCAATCCTCCTGTGTCTTCTTGTTCCAACAATCCGTTGGTTCAAGGGGACACGTCGGGCAACTTGCTTGCTTGCGCATCTGCAAGCCAAATTTCCGATGATAGATCGCCTAAGCCGATAACGATCATCGAGCTAGACATGATCATAATTGTTGTTTAAACAACCATACCAACGAGCATGTCCCACATACCGTTGTGCTAACGCAAACAATCTCACCACTAGCCTTTGCCATGGTGAACAAATTTTCTGTTGACTTAATTTCACAGAAAAATCTATTGCCTACAATGGCATGGCTTTAGCCTTCATATACGTGCATTTATTTATACAGCTGCATGACCAATTACATGATCCGTTGCCTTATCGAGAAACCCAACGCCCTGTGCGCCCTGTGAAATACCACCCCTTCAAGCTATAGGCTCCGTGAAATGGTCGGGAGAAATTCCTGGCCATCTTTCGGAGCTTGGCTGATGGACCGGTTCGAGAAAAGTTTGGTTAGGTGGTAGTCGGTCCCAAGGTGAGATACCACCCCCTCACGCTGTACATTCCGTGATATCGCCGAGAGAAATCTTCGACGGTGTTTCGGATGTGTGGCTGATGTCCCGGACTGACGCGGGGATAAGTCATGATGGTGCCTTCTGATATAAAGAATTCTGGAGGTAAACTAGTCTCCCATTCGGATCTCCGGGGGGACTATGTCAGGGGGAACATCATGCAGATATCACGATAAATAATGGAACTTTAAGAGGTTCGTCATCGCATAACCGGGCTCGCTCTCGAGGCTTGGCCCATGCTCGACTGGTGACGGCATTTTGTAACATCGGGGGTTTCGGTTTCACCAATACCAATGTAAACGCCGTCCACCAATATTTGCAAACAACAAAACCTGATATCCTTGCCCTAACTGAGACCCAGGTCGATTCGTCAACTGATTCGACATATCTTCGTTGCTCAGGATACGACTTACATTCGAGATTCCGTTTTAAGGGCGGAGTCTGCGTTTTCGCGCGGTGTAATCTGGACATCATATGGTTGAGGGTCGTGCTGAGGAATTCCGTTAAATTTTGTTGTTGTCTTTACCGCTCCCAGAATGACGATCGACCGCCGACAGTTTTCGAACATCTTTCATATACCGTCGACTGGATGCATATCAACCACCCAGCTTCTGAAATTGTTGTCCTTGGCGATTTTAATGTGCACAATTCCGACTGGTTGTTACATTCTAACAGAACCGACGAGGCTGGGAGGCTGGCGGAGATGTTTGCTGTAAGCCACAACTTGACTCAACTCGTGGAGGAGCCAACGCGAGTGCCGGATGCCCGAGGCTTTTATACGAACACCATGGATCTGTTTTTGACATCCGAACCGAGTATTTATACCGTAGAGGTTTCTGCGCCACTGGGAAACTCAGATCACTGCTTGATATCTGTCGCGCAAGCAATTGTATATCAAGCGAATAACCGGCATAGTCAGCTTCGCCATGTATGGAAGTATGGGGCTGCTAACTGGGACGATATGCGAGATTTCTTCGCATCCTTTCCATGGTCGGAGGTGTGCTTCGGAAACTCCGATGTTAACGCTTGCGCGGAGTCGGTATCAGAGATTATTCTTCTGGGGATGGAGGTGTATTTTCCACATTCCATCAAACGAAGTTGGTCTGATAAACCTTGGTTTGACAAAAAATGCGAGCTGATTACAGCGGCAAAAAATAGAGCTTTTAGGCAATGGCGCTCCAATCCCACCGATGTTAACAGAACGAATTTTGTTAGAATCAGAAACGTGTGCAACCAGGCAATTGATGCCGCGAAGAAGGCTCACAACGATAGGGTGATCAATAAGCTCCTTCGGTGCCCAACTGGTTCGCGCTCCTTCTGGTCAAAGGAGTAACTTCGCATCCTCCTCTTTCCCTCCGTTGGTGACAGACAGCGGGACGTAAGTCACGAATCCAAAGGATAAAGCTAATGTGTTCGCGAATTTATTTTCGGCAAATTCAAACCTTGATCCCGGCCTTTTGGAGCCACCTGTGATCTCGCCGGTACGGTCTTCGATGCGGGATGTGAGATTTCGTCCGCGCACTATTCAACGCATTCTACGTGAACTGGATTGTAGGAAGGCAACCGGCCCGGACGGAATACCAGCAATAGTCCTTAAGAACTGTGCTGCAGAACTATCGCCGGTTCTTGGCAGACTCTTCCGCTTATCTTATGCACGAAGGATCTTTCCTGCCTGCTGGAAAATCGCTCGAGTTCAACCAATCCCAAGGACGGGAAAAAAAGTGTCTCCCACAAAATTATCGTCCGAATAATACTGTCTATTTTATCTAAGGTAATGGAAAAAGTCATCAATACTGAGTTGGTTAAGTATTTGGAGTGCAACGGACTTCTGAATGATCGTCAATGCGGATTCCGTGGTAGGCGGTCCACGGGAGACCTATTGACACTTATAACCGATATGGACATCTGCGATTGAACGGCATGGTGAGTTAAGGGCGGTCGCACTGGATATCTCCAAGGCTTTTGACCGCGTCTGGCACGGGGCATTGCTGAACAAACTTCGTTCATATGGACTTTCCCAACAGCTTTGCGACTGGACGAGGAGCTTCCTCGAGAATCGATCGATCCGGGTTGTTGTGGACGGCGAGTGTTCGGATCTGTATCCTGTTAATTCGGGGGTGCCCCAAGGTTCTATTTTGGCTCCAACCTTGTTCTTGCTTCACATAAATGATTTGTTGGAGACAACGGATAACAAAGTGTTCAGTTTTGCGGATGATAGTACGCTTGTTTCCTCCTTTTCGAGTGATCGGCCGACTGGTGCATCAACGTCGCACCAGCTGAGATGTAGACAGATTGACTCCCTGAATCAGGATCTGGATAAAGTCCTGCAGTGGGGAAAGGCCAATCTTGTCGACTTCAACGCAACGAAGACCCAGTATACAACATTCACAAAGAAAAGTGGATCATTGGTTCCACAGCTGATGTTGAATGGCTGGGCCCTCGAGGCTGGGGAAAGTTTGAAATTGCTCGGCGTAACGGTCTGTGGGAATGTATCATGGCATAAACACGTATCGAGTATCGCCAGATCAGCCTCAGGAAAACTGAGTTATGTTTTTAGAGCCAAGAAATATTTTACTCCGGCCCAACTTCTTCTCCTATATAAATCCCAAATTAGACCCGCACTCGAATATTGCTCTCATGTTTGGAGCTCGGCTCCTAAACATACCCTCGACCTACTTGAGAGCGTACAGAGACGAGCGATCCACCTGATCGGGGACTCGGCGCTGACGTCGGGACTACAGTCGCTATCACATCGAAGGCGCGTAGCCGACCTCTGTCTGTTTTACAGATATTATCGCGGGTGCTGTTCTCCGGAGATTCTTGGCATTGTTCCACGCAATTCGGTTTATATGCGCTCCACAAGACAATCCGACGGATCGCACCCGTTTGTGGTTCATTTCCCGACGGCGCGATCATCCCTGTATCAGAACTCGTTCCGTTACAGAGCGGGGAAGCTGTGGAACTGCCTTCCCACGCGAGTGTTCCCGGAGCGTTACAACCTGCAACTTGTAGCGATCCTAAATCGCTACTCCTATCTAAATCCCCAATAACATCAAAAATCCTATCCACAACCCCATACCGAAAAACCCTAATTTCATATCAAATCAATGAGCGATAAATTAAACAATAGTTAATTATCGCACATTGATTCAAATTCCACATAACATATCCAAATCCCATATTGAGTCACATGTACAACGAATTTAACCAAAAGTTAATTCATCATACATTGACTCAATTCCTAAAAATCCTAACATCATGAAATGCTAGATTCAAAACGCATTTCATTATTCCCTTCCCAGAATCTATCCAACAAAACCCTTTAAACAATTCCCGGAACAAAATTCTTGGAAGTTTGACACTAAAATAGTTGACAAAAGTCAACTCCAAAAATTATAAAAGGGGAGTGTTTTTCAATTTCGCCATCAGTAGCATTCCAGAGGTCGAACCGCTGGCCAATTATAAACAGTAAAAACCAACCGTACCTTGGGATTCAAACAAATAAATAAAATTTACTACAATTGTCTTAACTGAACCTTTCGCGTCGTTTTCTCTTTTCACTCTTCTCGTCGACGCTCCGGGCTCTTCGCCCACTCCAAAGCACGGCTCGGAGTATAACAAACTGTTCAAAAAGAACTGCAACAGTTATTTGATGGCATCTCGGGGCGCCCACTCGGCGCTATAGATTCGCCTCTCCCGAGAGAAGTCTAATTAAAAAAAAAAAAAAAAAAAAAAAAAACGATCCCCGCATCGGTCATGTCTAATGATTCGTTGTCTAAACAACGAACAGCCACGATTCTCACGCTGGCTATCGAAACAGGATGCTTCTGTATAAACAGAAGAAGCTTTCTAGGCCTGCACGGTAACATACCGTTGCATTAACGAATTGCCAAAATAAACATGCACCCATGCATTGTAACCTTTGCCATCGCCGCGTAGTTCAGTTGACATAACATCAACAGAAAAAACGTATTCCCTATCGTTGTGATGGCACAGCAGCCAGCCTCGTATTCGATCATCTATTTGATCACCCGCGTATTCGGATTTTCTTTTGTGCACCTTCGCATTTCCGTTTGTCCTGGCTTTCAACGAATGGGTTTTCAACTAGACCTGCACGGCACCATGGAAATTTTCCAACAAAACTCAAATCGATCGTTCATTGGTCATCGCCAAATGAAAAGATCGGATTTGCTCCTCCCATTCGATGGACTCCATCACCACTGCAGCTAGTGGATGGAGTGCAACAGCCACTCGGAGGGTTAGATTTCATCCCCCGTGGAGTGCGCACACACGCTGCCGGTTAATAACCCAATACATCATTTTCACTCGAGTCGCTTGTTGCAATTTGAGTTTTACTAAGAGTTTTAAAATATCTAATAAGAGTCGGTAACCAAAGGAATCGGAGTACTCGGAACTAAATGATAAATCGTTAGTGAGTTAATTTATAGACATTGTTAAATAAGAAGGAGTCCCTGTAAAATAATTGACATTTTAAGAATCACCAGTACATAGTGTATGTGCAGAAATCAAATATATTCGGATCCGATTGCTCCACTCCAGTGTTATTTTAGTACATCGATTTTCTATTTGTGATTTTCTTAAATATTGTGCCCAACGTGGTTGGGCCGTCCTTCCTGTGCCTTTGTTTTCTCATTCCAGGTGTATTCCAAAATTCGTTGGTGGATACCAAACAATGACACAGCAACTGTTGTTCAATTTATTTTATATTTATAACATGCACTTTTATTTCTGAATTCCTGTTCAAAAGAGTTATATTTTTTAAAACCGAATTAAAGACACCAAACAATGACACAGCAACTTTTATTCAATTTACTACATACATATACATTTTAATACATTTTAAATATGATTTTAGCATAATAAACAACTATTTTTTATATATATACATTTTTTGCTAACTGTCCGATATCATCATCATCATCGGCACTACAACCGGGATCCGGTCTTGCCCTTATTTAGCAAGTCCTGAAGCTTGTTAAATTTTCCATAATAATTTATTTTTACGGGCAAGGTTATTAGCCATGCGCTGCGGACTTTAAGTCAACTGCTCTCTTAAATCAACTGCCTTTGACAATTTCAATCTTACTCCCCACTTCGCCACTTTGTGAGCCTATTTATGGATTCAATTTCTTTTCATGGTGTTTGCAAAATTCAACACCAAGTAAAAAAATTGTTGAGCTAACGGTGAAAATCGTGGTAAATTGCTGGTTTAGGGTAAAGTGCTAGGAATTTTGTGTAATATGATACTTTGGATGCTCTTTTAGAACATTTTGTAATTTCTATTGGGGTACTAGACCTGCGAGTATATGGAGGAAGAGTGGACAGTTTTTGTATCTAGAATACGATGGCTATTGCATGTAGTTTTGTCCTTTCGATAAGGACCCGAATTAGCTATCTTTGTTAATGATTTAAAGGGAGGTGATAATTAACGATTGTTAATTATGTAACACATATTCCAATATGGTTTGGGGTACAGTTTTGAATGGTTCGCCGGTGAATTTTAATCAAATCGTTTACGAATTTGTGATGATCGTCGTTGTGGCGGTGATCGGACGTCCGGTGCGTGTTCCACCAACTATCCGCAGCATCATCAACATAAATAGCCTTTAGACGATTATGAATTTCAGGAGGAATCAGTTTTTCACCAGTTAAAAATTAGATAACAGCACGCTGTTTAAATCGCGATTGCATAGCACTAGAACACCCCGTCACACTTCCCATGTATATGAACAGGGTATGTTGTTCCCATTTCCCCCAGGCGCGCTTCTGAAGGTCATTTCATTCGCGTTATGCAAACACATGCGTATTACTTTTCAGCCTACCATCGCATAAAATTATCCGCGACCGTATATACTTTCGTCGTCCAATTATGGTCAGCAAATCAAAACTGTTTACTATTACACATATGCGTAGTCGCGCCAGACACTTAAATATATATAAATATAATGGATTTATTTTTCCTCAAACCTTTATAATGTGTTTAGTGCTCACTGACTCACAAACTCCAAACAAGCCAATTCCTTCCGGGTTGTGTTTGTGTGGGGTAGACGAAGTTGGGTGTGCTCACTTCACTCACTTCGCTCACTTCACTCCCACCAAAACGTCGCTGGATAAATGAATTCGGTTCGCCGGCAGTCAATCCCGTAAATGTGAAAAATAAAACGCACTGTAGGAAATTGTCGTATACTTATTTATCTCTTTATTTTTGAACAATAGGCTTGTTGTGTGTGATATTTTAGGAGGCGGCGTAGTAACTGTGCCATGCCTCTTTTTAGGAAATTCCCCAATACTCGGCTGCGGAACGTTTCGATATAGTTGGTGCGTCGGATCGATTTTCATCAGTTGACATCACTGGCACTGGGTGGATCAATTATACAAAGACATCACAGCAAGAGTCGGTGCGTCGGATCAGTTTTCATCAGTTGGCGTCACTAGCACTGGGTGGATCAGTTACACAAACACGTCACTGCAAGAGTTGGTGGGTCGGATCAGTTTTCATCAGTTGACATCACTGGCACTGGGTGGGTCAATTACACAAACACGTCACTGGAGGAGTTGGTGAAATCCCGAAGCCAAATTAGCCCAAGAGGCTGTAGTCGGATATCGAGGGCAATGCAATTTCAAGCGGTAGGGAAGGCTGGGCCGAAAGTCAAACAGCGCAAAAGACGAAAGGACAATCCTTTTACTAATCAGTGTTTATTTTATTTTTCTGCAATTTGGTTATATTGCGCGCGGCCAGGGGTTTGGCCTCTGAAGAACTACTAAATCGGTTTATATTTTGTTGGCCATAGATTCGGCCTCGGAACTTTAACTGATGGTGAAATTGAAATTCACTCCCCTTTTATAGAATTTTTAGTTGAGAATTTTCAACTATTTTAGGGTCAAAATTCCCAGAAACACACATAAGAGTTTGTGTTTCAATTTGAGTTGTGTTCTGGGAATTTGTTAGAGGCTTTAGTTGGATGGGTTCTAGGAAGGGGAATCATGAAATGCGTTTTGAATTTAGCATTTCATGATTTTTTAGGAATTGAGTCAATGTATGATGAATTAACTTTTGGTTAAATTCGTTGTACATGTGACTCAATATGGGATTTGAAATGGAGCAATGGAAAGTTTGGGATTTGGGTTTTTTATGTGGAATTGAATCAATGAGCGATAAATTAACTTTGGGTTAATTTATTGCTCATATGATTCAATATGAAATTAGGAAATTTAGGAATTGATACTATTGGGGATTTGGATAGGGGTAGCGATTTAGGATCGCCACATCCCTCCCCCCTTTAGAAAAGAAAATTAATCTAGAAGAGATTAATTTTCTAGAATGGGTGGAAAGCAAAGGGTGGTGGCATTTCAATTTCGCGATAGTTTACATTTGTTTTAATTTAGTTTAACATTTTTTGCGTTATTTGGTTGTATTTATCAACATGGTTTAGGTATATTTTAAGAATAGGCATATGTGTTATGAAGGTAAGTAGATGGCTTTTAAATTAGTAAAAGTTTTGGTTTAATTTGTGTTTTACAATGTTATTTTTCTAACATAGGCTTAAGGATATAAGATGTTGATATTTATAATTTTTTTGATTTGGAAGTAACGGTAGGTTACTAACTTAATAGGTAAGTGTGTATTATTTTTAAGAAGGTCTTATTTTAGTGGTGGATATAGAGCATATTTTATAATGATAAAGGATATTATTTATCTGATATGTACCTTTTGTGTTTTATTATTTTATGTGAATTTAAAAGTAGGTGCATATAATTGTAAGGTTTGTTAATGTTAAATAGTTGAGATTAATAATTAGTGTTAATATAAAAGTTGGTAACAATAATGGGCTAAATTATTTTGGATTTGCCAATAATTTTGTTCAGATTCTTTCTTCTTTTTATAATTTAGTTTATAAACTGTCTTCCTCATTTAGGGTTAATGTTTGTACGTGAATTCTTGTGTACTTGATTGTTTTTCTATATCAATCTTAGTTTTATTTGTGTGTTATATGTAGTGTTACGTTTATTTGGTAGTTAACTTAGGGGTATCTTTCTTATTCATTTGTTTTTGGGTATAGTATTAATTAATTTGGTTATATTATTCACAAGTCTTGTTTAAAATGAAAGTAAATTTTACAGTAAATAAGTTTTAAATTAAGGTATAAAGGGTCAACGTAAATGTTCTTATTTCACTTTGGTTTTTTATTAATAGTGAAGTTGTTTTTTCTAGTATATATATTTAAACGTTAATGTTAACTTTATTTGGTTGTTGGTTTTTTATTTTTTAATATAAATGTAATTATGTTTAAAAAGGGTCTTATTCTAGTAATATATGTATTTTTGAAATGGTTACAATTTTGTTTGTTATTTATAAATTGCCTTCCTCATTGAGGGTTAATGTCTGTTTTGTTTTGTTTATATTTTACATTTGTTTTAATATTCTTTTGTATATTATTTATTAGTTTTTTTGTTTTCTGATAATTTTTGTGTCGTCTTTTATTTCTGCCCATATTGTGTATTTATAGATATCTTTGGCTGGTAGGTTATTGGACTGTGGTACACCTTGGGGATAGCATGCGTCTAGGGTTAGTAGTGGGAGGGAATTTGGAACTAGGGTGAAGAATCAGAACTAATTGGTCTTGGAATATGGTTTCAGTTTCCTATTGTTTATTTTTACTGATTTTTCGCCAATTTTGATTGTCGTGTTGTTTGGCCCAGTTACTCCTGTAATGAGGAAAGGGCCCTTCCAGATGGGTGTTTCTTTGCCCTTGTGGGTTTTGTGCCTTACCAATACCATCTTTCCCACTTGAAACAATCGCGGTTTTGTTTCAATTCCGTGGCATGGGGTTGCCTTTGAAGAACGGCATTCTTCGCATTGCTTTCTATATTTCCGAATGTCGGAGAGCATGGACGGCCACCAGTATCTTTGTCGTATTTTGTTGTACGACTTGGTGATGCTCAGATGTTCGCCGGAGGGGGAATTATGATAAACCCCGAGTATTTCCGCGATCTCATTGAGGTTTATTATTTTTTCAGGCGTTGTAGGCATTTGCAATAAATTATTATTTTGAGAGGAGTTAGGGAATGGGTTTTTTGGATTAGCTGGCGGAGTATCAGTTATTTGGTTTGTACCCTTGATATTACCACTTAGCCCCTTGGGGTTTCTTTTTAACCTGAGGATTTTACGCTTACCTTGGGCTTGCTCCTGTTTTCCTTTGGCGTATTTGTTTTCAGGTGCCTTTTTCTCGAGGTGTGAGAATTTTATTGGCACGCTAAATACGGTAGGGTTTCTTTTCGTGCGAGGAAAAGTGACGCGTTGTTTGGGGCCCTCCACATTGCAGTTCCTTGACAGGAAGTCATTTCCCAGTAGACCGTCTTCTGGAAGGTCGGGCATATTGCTCACTACTTGGAATGTGCATGGGAGTTTGGGCTTACCTTTTAATTGGAAGTTGACCTTGCAGGTTCCCAAGGTCCTAATGCTTCCGAATGGCGTCTCTAAAGAGCAAGCTTCTTGCCGATTTATTTTGCAGTCTGTTTTGCTAAGGCAATTTTGGCTGATCAGACTGATTTCAGCGCCGGTGTCCACTACTAGCGTTGTGTTCTTGTTAACACCTACATCTATAGGTAGTTGGACAGTTGGGGCGCTGGTTAACGGCGCGCGTGGGGTCCTGATGTGGTAGCTCGTTTTTGCCACAGAGGGTTTTGACCTTCTTTGTTTGGAAGTAGAGGATTTCTCTGCAGGTTGATATTGAATTTGCGATTCCCATTTCAGCTTTTGCTGACAGGATCCCAGATTGTGACCTTGTTGGCCACAGAAGTCGCAAGTCTGCCTTACGTGGAGAACTCTTTTCACTTCCCTTAATTGCCGGCAATCACGGATATCGTGATTTAATTGCTGGCAGTGTGTGCAAAAGGGTGTGTTCTTCCTTTTCACACAATCCTCATAGGCATGCCCCCTTTTGTTGCAGTAGCTGCAGGTTATCCTGCTGAGGGAGTTTGCATGTGTCAGGGGTATGCTGAGGGGGTCTGCTTCCATTATTCCTTTGGTTTCCCGGTATGGTTGGTCAGCTGGCAGTATTTGCGTCTCTAAGTGTGGAATCCCCTGTGCTATTAGTTGTATGTGTGGTATTGTTTCCACATCTGGGGTATTGGACACTATTTGGGCCATAGGCTGATCCAGTCGGGTATCTAGGATCGGTTTATAGGGAGTTGGAGGTGCTATTGGTGAATAAGGTGAAGGAGAATTAAGTGGAATTTGCGCGGAAGTTAACGGCAGCTGAGGTTGTTGGGTTTGTTCCAACTCCAAGGTTTTTTTCATTAGAGAGTCCAGCGTTGCATCTCCCATTAGTAGTAAAAATTGTTGATGGTATGGGTTTATTAGTCCCTTCATGTAGATGCTTTTAGCGAAGTCATCTAGTTGTGTTTTTACTGCCTCGGACAATATGGGACCGTATTTTAACTCCGCGGCTTTCCTACATTCTCTTAATGACTTCTTAAGTCGTAGCTGAAATAGGATAAGTGCTTCTGCCGGGTTTTGTCGAATAGCTAAAAGCTTATTTACCAGATCCTGATAGTTTTCTGTTGGTAAATAAACTTTTCTTAACAAATCCTCGGCTTCCTGAAAGGTTGCGAACGGAGTGGACGCGAAGAGGGTAGAAGCTTCTCCCCTCAGTCTAGTGGGGAATATCTGTAGAAAAGCCTCGTGTTCTTCGGTCCTGAGGCAGTTTAAGACCCTCTTGCAGCAATCCAAGAATGTTTCCAGCTCTGTACCTATATGCGGATTTAATTCCCCGGAGAAGATGGGGATTAGCTGTGCTGACAGCTTCGCAACCTTTGTATAATCAATAGCCATTGTTTCAAAGGTTACGAGATCCGTTTGGTGCTGAGGAGCTGAAATTTCTGGTAGGTTTGGGCTAAGGTCGCGAGTTTTTATCGGAGGGGTTATTTCGATGATAGTTCCACTACGGAGTTTCTTAGGTGAAGGGGGCAAAAGGTCGTGGGGCGTAGTAGTGTTTGGGGTGCTTCCTAATTCCATAGGTCAAGAGGAGGTAAAACGGTAGTGTGTGTAAGGGTCAGGTATGTCGGTGGTAAAGGGTGCTGTAAAAAACTAGAAATGGTGGGAATAATAGTAGTATAATCGTGTAAGGAAAAAGGGGGAGGTTGGGTGTATTTGGATTTCAGTGGTTTGCTATCCCAAACGTGTTTTTGGTTTTTTGTATATAAAAAAAATTTAAATCCTTCCCTAGGGCTTAGTTGCTACACAATACAGACAAGATTGAGACGGGCTGTTTTTGAAATAGCAGCAAGATTATAATTGATTTTGTAGCAATTTGTTGTTTTCTGTATGTAAGGATTATTTTTGTGTTTAACTTAGAGTAGAGCAGATTTTGGGTAGGTTGGGGTCAATAGGCATAAAAATGTGTATTGTAATAAATGAAAAATGTAAGCTATACTTAATAAAAGTAAATCAAAAAGGAAAATGAACGACCACTTAGCTGTTTTCTGTTGTTCTGCTGCTGTTGTTGGGACTGCTACTCTTGTTGGAAAGGCTATTCTTGTTGGAACTGCTACTGCTGCCGCTGGTAGTCTATTGTCTGTTTAATAACTGCTGCTTGGTCGTGCTTCTCATCTGTGACTTGGTATTCGGTTCTTTTTCTTCTTCTTTTCACTTATATTTTGGATTTTCCTCTTGTTTTCCTTCTGCTTGCGTTTCGCTCCGATTTTTCTTCTTAGCTCCGCAACCTCTTCTTTAGTTTTCTGGATCGTGTTGCGTATAGGACTTCTTCTGACAATACGTCCTCCTCGATTTTGACTAATTTCCACGTTAATCTGGGTCCAATCCCATGTGGTTCTATTGTTGGTTTGTTGTCCTCAAATTTAATCCTTGGATGGTTCTTTGGGGATGATTGTTTTGGTTTGTGGTTTTTTTTTTGTTGTTGTTCGTCATCCAATGATTTTGTAGATTCGTAGGATTTAGGGTTTATTGGCTCTTACTAGAACCGCCCGTTCTATGGCTTTACCTAAATCCTACCGGCTGCGCCAGTTGTTGTGTGTGATATTTTAGGAGGCGGCGTAGTAACTGTGCCATGCCTCTTTTTAGGAAATTCCCCAATACTCGGCTGCGGAACGTTTCGATATAGTTGGTGCGTCGGATCGATTTTCATCAGTTGACATCACTGGCACTGGGTGGATCAATTATACAAAGACATCACAGCAAGAGTCGGTGCGTCGGATCAGTTTTCATCAGTTGGCGTCACTAGCACTGGGTGGATCAGTTACACAAACACGTCACTGCAAGAGTTGGTGGGTCGGATCAGTTTTCATCAGTTGACATCACTGGCACTGGGTGGGTCAATTACACAAACACGTCACTGGAGGAGTTGGTGAAATCCCGAAGCCAAATTAGCCCAAGAGGCTGTAGTCGGATATCGAGGGCAATGCAATTTCAAGCGGTAGGGAAGGCTGGGCCGAAAGTCAAACAGCGCAAAAGACGAAAGGACAATCCTTTTACTAATCAGTGTTTATTTTATTTTTCTGCAATTTGGTTATATTGCGCGCGGCCAGGGGTTTGGCCTCTGAAGAACTACTAAATCGGTTTATATTTTGTTGGCCATAGATTCGGCCTCGGAACTTTAACTGATGGTGAAATTGAAATTCACTCCCCTTTTATAGAATTTTTAGTTGAGAATTTTCAACTATTTTAGGGTCAAAATTCCCAGAAACACACATAAGAGTTTGTGTTTCAATTTGAGTTGTGTTCTGGGAATTTGTTAGAGGCTTTAGTTGGATGGGTTCTAGGAAGGGGAATCATGAAATGCGTTTTGAATTTAGCATTTCATGATTTTTTAGGAATTGAGTCAATGTATGATGAATTAACTTTTGGTTAAATTCGTTGTACATGTGACTCAATATGGGATTTGAAATGGAGCAATGGAAAGTTTGGGATTTGGGTTTTTTATGTGGAATTGAATCAATGAGCGATAAATTAACTTTGGGTTAATTCATGATTCAATATGAAATTAGGAAATTTAGGAATTGATACTATTGGGGATTTGGATAGGGGTAGCGATTTAGGATCGCTACAGGCTGGTTTGGTCAACAAATGAATTTTATTAATATTGTTTGAACATTTAAAAATTCCCAATCAGTGATCTATTAACTATGTCTCTTGAATTATTATGGCATACTTTCACAAAGAGTTTGTACGATAGACTGAGTTTAAATTTGAACATTAAGATTCACCATCAACGATCTTAAAATTATGTCTTTGGAATTATGACCGCATACTTTCACAAAATTGTGTTATAACAATAAGCGACGACCGTACCGACAAGAAGAACCTCCGACTCCTGCCCACACGGTGGTGGTTCAAATTTTACTCTCCAGTTGTATATGCGCACTCCGCGGGGATGAATATAGACTCGACACGCAATGTCCCCGGTACGTGCGCGTGGTTCGGTGGTTACGATCTGACTCCTGGTGCCGTCGCACCAATCATACCGCAATCGCTACTGGGGTGGATTCCCACTGCTGTGGTGAAAAGCAAATCCGGTATTTTATTCTAGTGGCGGCCAATCAGAAATCGTTCAGTTTGGTTGGAAGTATTTCCATTGTGACCGTACAGATCTGGTTGAATGCCCATTCACTGGAAGCCAGGACAAACGAAAATGCGAAGGGTGCTCGGAAGAGAATCCAAGCATGCAGCTGGTCAAATAGATGATCGTGTACGGAGGCTGGCTGGATTGCTATCATAAACAATAGGGAATGGATTTTTCTGTTGATGTTAAGTCAACAGAACTTCGCTTACGATGGCAGGGGCTGGAATGGATGGGTGCATGTTTGGTTTGGGAAACGAATCGTAGGGCCTGACCATTGAAATGATTGTTTGGTTAAACAATTATGGGTCGTGTGCAACTCGATGATCGTTTATCGCTTCGGCGACCAATCATGGGAAATTTGGCTTGCAGATGTGCAAGCGTACCATTTACCCAGCTTGGATTTGGACCAACGGATGGCAGGGTAAAATAAACGCAGTGAGATTACTGTGTGTTTGGTTAACATGGTTGCCGACCAGAGGAACCGATCAGTTCCTAAATGGTTCGTGATAGCTGAACCGAAATGGTTTGGGTGGCATGATGATCTTGCCGTGGCTTTATATTTCAGGTAACAGGTGGTTTGCGCCTCTTAATTGCAGGTGCGAAATGGGAAGTTGGGGTAAGGGAATTGGGTGGTTCTTGGGAGATGCTTAAAGAACCCCCACATTTGTAATTACATAAGTTTACAACTAAGTAAAGAGTAAGATCCGTTTAAACGGAAAAAAAGTTAAACCTCTCTATTTGTTGCAAACTCATATCATAATTAAAGCGCTAAATCAAAAAACAAATGGGGTTCAATAAGTTTTCGATTTTACCCACGTTTTTCTCATATTTCTAAAAGCTGTCTGATAGCCCTTACGTAAATTTCAGAGCACGATACCCTATGCACTCCTACAGCTAATAAAGTCAACATCTCAAAACCTGTCCATTCCAAAGTTTGTCTTAATTTAAGAACATAAATAATTGCAACATCCCAAACATCGATGCCTTATTTTTAAGAGCGTAAAGTCGGAAGCAAAAGAGATCCTCGTCAGTTAACATACTACCACTAAAAGATTGGCTCAAAAGATTGGATTGATATGCTCCATTTTCATATTCCACTCACAAATCATGTTTCATATAACTGCACATCATCTGACTACTACTGTGCCACAAATTTTCCGTTTAGATATCTTGCCAATCCAAAAGACGTATAGCAAATCGAACAGAATGTGTGTAAATCAACCCACGAGAAAAACCTAGCTCGTGCCCCCAAACTATCACGAGTGTTTGCATTAAATCAAAATCCGGAAACACCACACATACTCATCTCGCCAAGCATTTATGGATGAAACATTGAGAACCCGCAGCATGATGTGGTCCTAAATCGAATTTCCTCATTTCATTTTCCCTGCGAAATGCATCCGCCAAATTATTTAGACTTGAGATTATAGTTTCGCTAACCATCGAAAAGGGAGAAAGAAGTCAACATGATTATTTATCTTCCAAATATCGTATCGCGTAACCAACAGGTAACAGATATAGGAACACCACTTTACTCTCTCGAGCTCGAGCGCATTCCCCAATCGACACTTTGATACACGGTTTGCAAAGTATATGATTGTATACTCCGCTTTCGGATATCCTTTCGGATAACAGGTAATAAACCTCATGTAAGTAAACAGCGTTAGTGTCTGATATGTCGACCCACACGTGTGTTTCTAATAAACTCGAAGGTATTCTTGAAATTCCTAACCCAGTGGTAAATGGATGCCATGGCACGCACAGAGAATATCTGAACCCGCTGTGCTTGTGGCTGGGACGGTGCTCTGGCATTCAGCTACTAGTCGAAATTTCCATCCCGGACTCGAATATTGCCAGTGCAAATGCAGTGCTAGCTTGTAACCTCGCATAAATATTGGCCTCAGTTAAGTGCTCACGTCCTAAGTATCTATTTCATTAGGACGTGTAGGACCGGAGGCTCTGAATCCCAAGGTGAATTCGATATTGGGAAGAATTGTAGGCCCTCGATGAATACAAACCCTGGAATCTGATTGCATACAATTTTATCCGTGAAGGGATTGAAGAAGAATGCACCCTCTAGATCCGATTGTAAAATTGAACGTACGTCTCTCCATTTCTGTTCCCATTTATTTGTCTATTCATTGGATATAGAGGTGTTCGAATGGAAAATCCTTTTTGAAGTTCAAACACCTTTACCCCGATTTGCAACCTCTCTAAAAACAAAATATGCTAACGAGATATTATTGTACGTATCGAAACGTGGTGGATTGTATTTCACAGAGGGTAATATAAAAATGTTTCAGGATATCTGGTTGTCGAGGTTACATGAAAAAACCGAACCAAGAGCAATAGGATTTACATTCGTTAGCTCCTGCTAAGTGGTTCTTAAAATAATTCAAGTATTACTGAACAAGTATTAAATTCAATATATTTTCCGATAATGTATACGGAGAGAATTCAAGGAAAAGACGTTTAGTTCGCTAAACATACCGAAGGTAGACAAAAATAATATACCTCCGCAGCTCCCTCCCCCCTGGAGGCTGATATTACGAATTACTTTCCTATACTTACTGACAACTATTCAGTATAGGATACCAGACCTCATCGTGTACAAAAATTAATATTCTAATCGCCAAGTGTATTCTTGGAAATCTTTGCTAGGAAATCTGGGTCGTTCAATAATTTCTTAGAATGTCCATCAGATAGTACCCATGGTGTCGAAAAGTGTTTGTTCTTATTAATCAACATTACTCATTAGAAAGCTGCACGAAAAATTTGGTGTGAACAATATCTCGGCAAGATGGGTGCCGCGTTTACACTCAGTGGGAATAAACTCAATCGTGCGGTTGATTCCCATGCTGTTTTGGAGACTATAAGAATCTTGAAGAGGTTTTTTGTGGATACATAACTGTGGACGAAACACGAATACACTAACACATTACAGACATAAGAGAATAATCAAAACAGTGCGTTTGAACGGTTTGACTAAGGATTACTATAAAGGGTAGGGGGAGGGCTGGTTCTGTGATTGGTGAGTTGGTTTCTGAATTTATTTAATTCAGGCTATTTCAATGTTGAAATCCTAGTTTGATATCTAAGTTAAAAAAGGGAAAGAGAACGCTGCGTTAGGGGGGTATTTGGGTAAGGTGGATAGACGAAAGTGTAAGAGGTGGGATGGGGACGGAGGGGGTGCTAAGGTATGTGGATCGGGAGTTGGAATGTGTGCGGATAGTAAGAGTTGTGGTAGGTGGAGTGAGATCAGGACGTCTGAGAGCAGGAGAGGTGAGATTGAAATCGAAGGAGGAAGGGTATGAATTTGCCCGTCGCAGCATTTTTTGGACGTTTTCAATCCTGCGAATATGAGAAATGCAGTGAGGAGATCAGACCTGACTTGCGTACTCGAGAAGGGGGCTAACAAAGGCTATGTAGAGTGATCGGGAAACGTAGGAACCAGCCTTTCACGAATCCAAGGGCGGAGTTGGCCTTAAGGATAATATCATCGATTTGTGTGGTAAAGTTAAGCTCCCTATCACATAAGATACCAAGGTCACGAATCGAGGGTACCGGTGATATCTGTTGGTTGAGTAAGAAATAGTAATGTGGCGGGAAAGGGGGCCATTTGTGGGAGAAGGTAATAGAGTGACATTTGACAACGTTAAGTTCGAGGCAGTTGTTATGGCACCAAATTGAGAAACTGTCGAGATCCAATTGGAGAAGTGAGGAGTCGAGAGGAGAGCGTATCGTTTTGTAGAGCTTAGTGTCGTCAGCATAGAGAGAGCTAGATGACTACTTGATCTTAGAATCAATATCACTAATGGCAAGGATAAACAGGAGGGGTCCCAGGGACACCCCTGGCGTAGGGAGAAAAGGATTTGAAAGGGAAGCTCTGAATCGGGCACGATAGGTTCAATTAGGTAATCAATTCGGGTTCGAACCCAAGGGAGGATAGCTTAAAGAGGATGAGATTAGGAGAGATTTTGTCGAAGGCTTTGCTGAAGCCGGTTGTGATTACATCGATCTTGGTGTCATTATCTAAGACAAGCGGAGTATGGGATGAGAGCTCAACCGGATTGGTGGTGGCCGACCTACCCGAAAGGAAACCATGTTGATTGGGTGAGAAAATAACGTGTTGTAAAGAATACCTTCGAACAGTTTTGAGGTATGAGACAGTTTGGCGATGGGACGATAGTTATTAATATCATTTTTGGGTCCCTTTGTATGTATAGAAGTTACAAAGGACGATTTCCAAATGCAAGGGAAAACACCTTGCGTGAGAGACAGATTAAAAACTTTGAGAGCGAGAGAGAAGGGGAAGAAGAGCTTTTTTTTAATGACAGTGGGAAGTCCACCTTGGCTGGGGCCGAACTCGTCTTTAAGAAGGCTTAGCTTTTCTTCTATTAAGTGAGATTGAGAGTTGAAAGGGCCAATGGAGAATTCCGCTAGATCTTTGAAGTGAGACGGGTTGGACTCGAAAGGAATGTCCGTGAAGGATTTTTTGAAGAAAGAAACAAATAAATTGGCAATAGTTTGGGGGCCGGTTGAAGCAATCGTGTCATAGTAAAGGGAGTTGGGATAGGAGTCGGATTTCCCTTTGTAATTAATAAGGCAGAAAAAAGATTTGAGGTCGTTGATCAGGTTGGTCTGTGTTTTTTGAGATCTAACTTAAGTAGAGGTACTTGTATTTATAAAAGTAACCGAGATAGTTGGAGTAGTATATGGGGAACGCGCTCTTAGGAAAATGTTCTACAAGTTCTTCCTCTTGTTACGAAGAGCGCGAAGTGTGGGGTTGTACCATGGGAGAGATGAAACCGATGACCTAAGTCGATAATGGTGGACATATAAGGATATTATAGCGTTTGCGATAATAGTGAAGCACGTGTGATTCGAACTGGCGCTATAGCAGTTAGAATCACTAAAAATTTAACCAATGCTCAACACATCGGGCCACTGCCGCGCGTACGAATCCGATTTCTAAACTCGAGTACACTTAGCTGATGTGGAATTGTTATGTTATCGCTATGGTATACGGCTCTGATGCTTTGCTTATTCGAATTTTCTTTCGGTGTTCTTCACTATTTGCTTGTATATTGTGTGTGTATCTGTTAGAAACGCCACAATATAACGTAGTAGATCTCCTTGTAGAGGGTAGCAGTAGCTGCTTCTACCTCCACATGATCAAAGCGATATACGATTTTGCTAAGATGCTCATTCAGAAGGCGAAAATTGTCTCTGCGGAAGTCGTAGGAAAAGCTGTCATGAGGTGGAAAAAGTTGGGCTACGCGGTCAGGGTGTGGGGATAAGAGAAGCGCGGGGTGGTAATTGTGGACTAGGAACAACTGAGGAATTATAGGGCCCCATTGTCTGGCGCAAGACTAATGACCCTGCCCGGAAAAACACAAATCATTATGGAAAATTTAACAAGCCTCAGGACTTGCTAAATAAGGCCAAGACCGGTTCCCGGTTGTAGTGCCGATGATGATGATGATTGTAAACACGAGGTCCAGTTATCTCCCCATATGATTTGGGACATTGCTAGAGTCGATGAGACAGTCTATAAAGAGACGTTCCTTGGGACTTGTGGTATTAGAAAGTAGAAGTATTGATCGTCTGCCAGTGACCATTGTATGTGTGTGGGTGGGGTTAAAATCGCCAAGAACGACGATATCGTCTAGAGATGTGCTTAACTCCGTTAGGTGGTCTACCACTTCTATTGCGAGTTCATATGACACGATAGGACATGAAGGAGGTATACAGAACCAAATAACGTATAAAGACTTTGGGCGCTGATCGATTTTTATTGCGGCATAGCCTAGGAGAGATAGTAATTAGAGATGAGACGAGTATGTTATGAATCGCAAGCAGCACCCGATGTCATGGGAAGTCGGGACATTGACGATGAACATTGTCATCCCGGATAACGGTAAGGGGAGAGGAAAATAGTAGGGGCCGGGAGTTGTGGGCGACGAGCAGTTCTGTTATGATTAGGGGAGACTTTTTTACGGGCGTATAAGAAGGAGGGTTTACAGTTAAGCGTGCTTAAGCGATTGGATATGGGTGAGGTGTTAGGTTATAGTTTTGCTGAGCATAGGATAGGTCGTCTTTAGGGGCGGATGAGGAGGAGAGTTTAGAGTGAAGGGTGCTTTAATGGTTGGGAAATGGGGAGGAGTTATATTATAGTTTGTTTGGTTTGTGTAGAGGGAGACAAGGGGGCGATTTAGTATTGGGGGCTGAATTACAAGGGAGGGTGCGACTATGATACCGCTTTTTACCGGTTTAGAGAAGGGGGGAGGTGTTTGCTGGAATGGTTGAGGTTGCTGTTAAATATTGTCAATCTACCGATCCTGAGGTAACCGGTTTTGTTCGGGTGGAAAATCCAATCGTACCAGTGGGTAAAAATTAAGCGCGGAAATTGGTCTGTTTTTGAAGACGGGGAGTGCATGGCATTCTATTAGGGGAATCCTGTAGTTTTCGAACAAAAAAATCCAAAATCCAATCAGAGCTCGCGGTTTTGAGGCCCCCCTTTAGCAGGTATAAGGGAATTGCTTTGTTGATAGATTGGGTTTATTAATATGGATCTGCCATTCTCCTCGGGTCCAGGGTGTACCAAAATGGGATGTCGGGGAGGTATCAACGGAGACTGTCGCAGAGGTGGAGGGAAGAGGGGGCCGGTTTCGAACCGACGGGAGTATCGTTGTTGATGAGAAGATGGATTCGTGACAAAACTTTTGGGAAATCCACACTCCGTCCACTGCTTGCCACACGGTGTGGAGCACCCCGCTCTTTTTTCCCTGTATGCGTTGTAAGTGGTTTCCTTCCGTTTCGATCTTACCTGATCTCCTACTATTTTCTGTCTTCACCGCTGGCTAGTACATATATGTATAATGCACCACGAGGCACAATATGTCCCAACTGGTGATACGTGAAGGGGTCGCGGCTGCTGGGGCGAGGGATTCTGGAGATGCGGACCTAATAAAGAACTCCCACTAGTATCAACCAACTGTGAATTATATAAACGAAGGGATAACAATTCATTACCAAGCATATAAACAATATTTTCGCCCAGATTTTAAACAGCTGACAATGGAGTACTTTAATAGTCTTTTCGTCCAGAATTTATAGAGAGGTGTTTGTTTCGGATATTTTATGCGGAGATTTGAATTTAAAAAATCACTTTCGAATTACATAATATCAAATTGCGAACGTGCGCAAACAATCGAATCATATGCACTATGTAGGAACAAATAGGAGTAAGCATAGACCCTCTGCAACCTCTATTAATTAACTGGACTTACTTTAGTTTAGAAGTTTTGAATTTGAGTCAAAATTATTTAAAATGAAATAGAAATGCCATTATTGAAAAAGACACTAGGTCAAGAGCGATAGTTCGTAAACAACAAAGCTCTGTATATAAATATATAAATACATAAATACTTAAATGATTAGAGTTGTGCACATCAAGGTCGCCAACAACAATAATCTCAAATACCACTGGTTTGATTCGTATCTGGCCCTACGTCTGTCTGAAGTATAGCTGTTCAAGAAGAGGTTCCATGGAATGAAGCCTTGTGATATGCGGTAGCATGGAAATCTCTCCCTATTATTGGGCCGTACCACGTGGAATGGCCGATTTTCGCTCTGTCGGAAATAAGAAGTTCTCGAGTGAACATCTATGCCAGAACGTTAAATTTTCTTTTTTTATAAAGTAAAGTGGTACGTGTGTTTGATGTGTGAAAATTTTGGGGGTCGTTACAAGTACAGGTTTTTTTTTTCTAGGAATTGTTTACCATGCTGTCAGCAGTTCAAATTCGAACCCTCTTTCTTTATGAATTTAAAATGGGACATAATGCGTCATTGGCAATGAAAAACTTTAATGACGCATTTAAGGATGTAGCGATAAACTAACGCATTATACGACGTTGGTTTGGAAAGTTCCGTTCACGAGACTTCAGCTTCGAAAATAAACCGGACGGGAAGCCGGAAAAGTTAGTTGACGACGATGTTTTAAGAGCAACCGTGGATGCGGGTCGTACGAAATCGGGGCGGGAGATTGCACAAAGCATGGGAGTATCCCCAATGATAATAAGTCGACACCTTTGTCTCATAGGAAAGGTAAAGAAACTCGATAAGTGGGTACCCCATTAACTGAAAGAGTCCCAAAAATAACGGTGCCTGGAAATCTGCGTATCGCTTAGATTAAGAAACCAAACTGAACCGTTTTTGCACCGGATAGTCACCTGTGATGAAAAGTTGATTCTGTATGATAACCGTAAAAGACCTGGGTAGTGGTTGGATGCAGATGAAAAACCAAGACGCACCCTCAAGCCCGATCTTAACCCTGGCTCTCGTAGTTTTTGTCTGATACTTACTTCCGTAAATCTTCTCCCACCACGCTTAAGACTTACTTAAGTAAGAATGACTACAACCATTTACTTCCTGTATTTTAAGACTGAGATTAGGAGCTGAACCTCTGGTTAAAATAATACACAACAGGCATTAATTGCTTGAGTTCCTAAAACCTTACTCTAAAGATTTTTGCCATACCTACTTCAGCAAGTGACGAAATTCGCTTGCAAATCTCTAAATATGGGCGCCATACTACAGATTGGATATTCGTAGTTTTGGATCAATCATTTCCTTGGACACATTGATTAACGTCGACTTGTCTAAAATATGAGTTAACCCTGGTTCTTGAACGTTACATAAATGCGCCATATGACAATACCTGAGTTCCATCATTTCAAAACTTCATTAAAACATCCCCGCAGAACCATTTCGGCCTTTACCAAATACGACTGTGTTTTCCTTCACGGAAATCTTGTTAATAGGAGCATCATCAAAAATCATCAGTAATAAGATTACACTCTTCCTTACTGTGTGCCCAACACACGATCCATCTTCCCACTGAAAGATAAAATAAGTATAGATCAATAATTAAAGTTCCCCGAAAAGTATATCCATCGTTGAATGTTAATCACACAGCAGAAAAACGTTGTTAAAAAGGAACATCATCAAAGTGTAAAAAGCAAACGTAATTTCTACTGCACTTTCGGTCTCAGAGTGGCGACAATCATGTCCGTGTATAGTAAGTATCTGCACCATACCCGTACGAATATAGTAGGAAAAAGTATTCATCTGACATCGCGAAGAACAAGAGGACACCATTGGGAATAAAATATATTGGAAGTCGGGTGTGCTTTCGAAACGCTAATATGTTAGTTCATTTAAAATCAAGTAACATAATATAGATTATTTCCGAAAGTCGAGCTTGTAGGGAAAAATGTAAAGGGCTGTGAATTCTACGTATATTCCAGAAAGATGGTACTATTATTATACTATTACTATTTATTGGCCTGTAGGAACCCGGTAGTTCATGACCTCACCGACTCGTCTCCACCATCGTTCGCTGTCCTGTGCACTCTACTTCCATGCTTGACCATCCGATCTGATCTCCTCAAAGTCAAACCTTACATTGTCCTCGCATCTCCGTCGCGGCCGTCTTGCCAGTGTCTTTCCCGTTGGTCTACCGTCAAGAATTCTACGGGCGGTCCTATCGTTCCCCATTCACGCCACATGTCCAGCCCATCTTAATCTTCACGACCTGATTACTTTCACTATTGTAGGTTTGTTGCAAAGCTCTTACAATTCGTGGTTGTGGTGTTTCCTCCATTGTCCTGCCTCCACGTCATATTTACCGCCAAAGATACGAGTTAGAACTTTATTCAGAAATACGCGGAATTTATTTTCTTTCCGTTTTGTGAGAGCCCATGTTTCACATCCGTATAGAACACGGAGCTTTATGTTACGTGACAGCTGTTTGGATTTCAGCAGTTTACTGACTGTGTGCCATCTAGTTGCCGGAATGCAGTGTTTTGTTAATTTCCTTGGATATTCCATTACTGGCCGTCAGTACCGTCCCAGATATTTTAATTCTTTAACTTTTACGAATACCTTGCCTCTGACGTTTATATGTGTTCTCTGAGGTCCACCTGCTCTCGCCATAATCATGTATTTTGTTTTGTCTTCATTTATTTCTAGGCCCATCTCTTCTGCCGCTTGCATGATGATTTCACAGTTTTTACTTATAGTTTCTCGAGTATCGCCCCGAACGGCGATATCATCCGCATATGCGAGCACTTGTATGACCCCGCCCAGGGTTGATCCGGCCATGTTGTCATCTTGTACCTTTCTGATAACATACTCGAGCACAACGTTAAAGAGGCATGGTGAGAGGCCATCCCTCTGTTTTAGTCCGTCCCGACTTCAAATGGTTTTGAGAGGTGGTTTTCTATTTTAAGTCGCCCTTTGTTTTCGTTCATGCAAATTTGGAGGAGAGAGACATATTTTTTCGGGATTCGCAGCTCAACTACAATATGGTAGAGTCTTTGCCTTGCGACTGAGTCGTAGGCTTTTTTGAAGTCAACGAACAGTTGGTGAACCGTCTCTCCATATTCCCACTTATTTTCCAGTAGTTGCCTTATTGTGAACAACACCCCATTAGCCGGTGCCGTTCGCTCGTGGTTCTGTTGACTTGTGGGGTGGAAGTCGTGGCACCGGCATGGGTGCGAGTTCTACTTCTTCCTCCATCATAATCATTTAGTCATACGATTGTTCGCAACAAAACACTCAGGAACTGGTTCTCGAAACTCACCGTCTATAAATTGTTCACATCTAAACATCCAGGCTTCTTGATCATAGAAATAAAACTCCCGGTTATTGTATTTATTATATTTATTGTCGGATTTTAATTAAAAACGTTCGTATTTAGTCTAAACTTATTACACACACAATCAGCGGGTAAGCAATTTTGCACGGCATTGTTCCTTGATTAATTGAGCAGCGTATTCTAATTTACCTCCACTCGAGGTTAATTCTCTCGCGACTGCGAGTGTCTATGTCTTGTTAATATTTCTATTTTAAGTAACAAAAAATCTTCGCATTTACTTTAAACTATTGTTCGTTATTCACTAGACAGATTCAGACACTTATAGAACAAAGAAATCAACAAACACGACTCCGGGGTATATCGCGTCCGCAGCGCTACGGACTGCGCGAGTCGCACGACCAGCGTGGTCGGCGGATGTAATTTGACTCCTTGATTCAATCCTCGTTTGGGGTGAGTTTGATGGTGTGGTGAACAAGAAATGAAATTTCCTTTGACCAGTGACCAATGGAATGCGACCTCAGTGACGCGGTGGTGTATGTGTGTGTTCGTACACATCCCCGTGTCCATCGATGCGTTTTGCCTGAAACGAGGAAAAAAGAACAATGGTGAAACGACGCAATTGTTTTTAGGAATTCCATGTAATGCTTGTATGCATTAATGTCCTTGGAGAAGGAAATAATTTCAGGTGTCAATGCGATTGCATTGGCGGGAGACAATGGGAGTTGAGTTGCGGATATGGGGGGTTTTTCAGGTAAGTGGGCCGTGGGGTTTGATGGAACCGCCATAGACTCCACTGGGAATTGAATCGATGGAAATTCCCCGCGGTGTGAAAGATAAGTGTAAACTACGGATACAAGAATACGCTGATCCTAAGCCAACATCACGAACAGTATCTCGAATTGCATGCGGAGAGTAGATGCTTATTACATATAATGTCTTGAAAGTGGAAAGAATTTTCATTTAGACACCCTTTAGTTATCGTTATCAACATCTGTGGCGCTACTCGTTCGGTATTCATGGCTGTTAAGAGCCGTGAATGGAGCCACATCACGCCGAATGCCAAGGAGAGTATTTATAATCTTCACGAACGCGGACAGTCAGAAAAGCTTAATCAGTTTTTGTCTTTCTCCAGATGATCCAGTTGCTACGACGTGATGCACCCTGTGGTGATGCCACCTTCCATCTGCATCGTTCCACCCTCGAGGAGGGCGACTACACTATTCGGCTGGACATACTCCCTGAGAGGAAAAATCGTTTGCGAGCTTACCTGCAGTCCACATGACTGCCAAGACTTAACTATGGTACTTGTTGCCCGGCAATCCTAAAGGCATCTGGCTGTCTCAGCTGACTCATGACACCCCCACGCCGCCCTGGCGTTCACCTCCGCCCTCGACGTTTCTCGACCCGAAGTCGCTAGTTTCTCCTGTGTTATTTCCTCCCGATTGACCCTGTCAGGTTGCTACATCAGTCCCCAGGCTGACCCTGTCAGGTCTCGCAATCGGTGAAGACGGCCTAGGCCAATGGTCATAACTCCCGAGTGCCTGTAAGGTTGCGACATCAGTGCTCGACTGACCCTTTCAGGTTTCGAGCTCGGTGAGATGACACCTCGATCCGTTGCTGGCCAGCACGTAATTCGTAACACAGGGTGCTCCATACCCCAAGTTCGAGCACGTGAGGATGGGCCCCTCCCGTTTCCTATTGTACCGTTGCCTACGTCATCTCGTATCACAGACGTCCACCCTTCGCCGTCGTCATAAGATCCTCCTCTTGGTTCCAGGCAAGCGCACCATTACCTCATTACTGTCAGACTCTAAGCGGCTGGCAAACAATTATCCTTCTGCGTGAGATCACTCACGACACCAAAGAGAGTTAATATTTTTAATCCATAACCTACTAAAAGGTGTTCGAATTTTCTGTAAGATCGTGTTGATAAAAACATATTTAGGCAAAACATTCATTAAATGACGTCCTTGAAATGCACTCAGCGTGAAGTAGTCCTAAAGTATTAATTGTAAAAGTGTCCGTAGAGCTCCTATCATAAGCAACAAAGGAATGGCCCAGCAACATTACCACTATGACAAATGTCATCGCATAGACCAATTTTTTTTAATCCTTGCTAAGTACATGTTTTTAAAACTAATCTGCATCCACGCTGATACACACGTGGCCGTTTGCGTGACAACATATCGCTGTTACATAATCAACATATGTTTTATTCTTTGTTGATAGCCATCTGCAATACAAAGGACGATTGGCATGCTTAATCGAAGGGTGATATTATTATTAACCTCTGCATTTGATGTGTATTGAAAAGAGCACATTCGCCTGGCCACGGGCAAAGTATTGCTTTCAAATTAACTTCTGTGATTTGTGTATTTCATTGTAGCTGCAGGGTATTCTGTGGCATTTATCTATATGTAAACTACCCTTCTTCGAAGTTTCCTTGGGGTATAATTTTATATCATGCATCGCTATACACCTCTAGCTTTAGGGGAATTAAATTGAATACTTTTGGTACTCTAAATGAAATCATGGAATATTATTACTTGAATTTGTGTTGCCATGAACAGATTTCAGGTCTCCGATTTGGATGTGAGTATTTCTGTTCGGGAATGTAAGCTCGTTTATCCTGAATTGCTTTTCTTTCGGAACATCTGTATAATAGCAAACAGCCGCAACAGTTGCGGACGTAAAGAGGATGGGCTTTGTTAATATTCATGGGATGTGATTAATTTAAATAAATTAATTCATTACGCGTCACAATGAGGTAGAGATCATTAATTAAAGTTATGAACGTACTTTCCGTTATTATTGTGTCCCTTTAGCGAAAATTATGCAGACAATATGGAAACGAGGTTTTCTACCAGGCGGATATGGAACACATTTCAGGTAGATCTTTACCCTGGAAGCAACTTTTTTTATATTCCTATATCGATGTGGCGCAGTGTGAACCCTTTCATAACCCAATACTCAACTCTCTATGACTAAAATTTTGTTTTTGGGCACAGGTAAAATTTATTAGTATTTCATTTATAAATGCCGGCCAGGATAGTTCCACAAATTCAACTCTCTATGCCGTTCTCTTGATATTATTAAGGAAAAAGATTTTTTTAGTAAAAACTGCCATTCTTTCCTTTGTTTGTTTTATTTTATTCAAAAATATTCATATTTATTTATATACAATCACCTGCTACCAATTTTCGGCTAGAATCGATGTTGTTCAATTTACTCATTTTATCTTTGGAAAACTGACACACATACTTATCTCGACCTTCTTTTAATGCCCAATGACGAGAAGGACGCGGCAGAGATCCGAACAAATAACATTCTAAAAATAAAATGTCAGTTTTTTTTTTTTTAAATAATCCTCTTGAACAGTTGCAGGTTGTAAGGCTCCGGAAACACTCCTCTGTGGGGAGGCAATACCACAGCTTTTCCGCACCGTTTCGGAACGAGTTCTGATGCAGAGACGTTCGCGCCGTCGGGAGATGAACTGCAAATCGTCTTGTGGAGCGCATATAAACCGAATCGCGTGGAACAATACCACGAAGAACAGTACCCGTGATAACATCTGTAAAACAGGCACAGGTCGGCTACGTGCCTAAGATGTGATATGCACTGTAGTCCTCACGCCAGCGCCATCTCCCCGATAAGGAGGAACGCTCGTCTCTGTATACGCTCAAGTAGGTCGAGGGTATGTTTAGGAGCAGAGCTCCTTGGGATTTATACAGGAGAAGAAGTTGAGCCGAAGATAAATAGTTCTTGGCTCTATAAAGAAATTCCGTTTTCTTGAGGCGGACCTGGCGATGTTCGACACCTGTTTATGACACGATACATTCCCACAGGCCGTGATGCCGAACAATTTCAAGCTTTCCCCAGATTCGAGGGCCTGGCCATTCATCATCAGCTGTGGAACCGATGTTCCACTTTTCTTTGTGAATGTTGTATATTGTGTCTTCGTTGCATTGAAATGGATGAGATTGGCCTTTCCCCACTGGTGGACCCCATCTAGATCCTGATTCAGAGAGCCAATTTGTATACATGCCAGCTGGTGCGACGTTGATCGAAAAACTCGAAAAAGATGAAACAAGCATACTATCATCCGCAAACCTGAGCACTCGGTTGTGCGTTGACTCCAAAAAATCATTTATATGAAGCATCAACAAGGTCGGAGCCAAAATAGAACCTTGAGGCACCCCGGAATTAACAGGAAACAGATCCGAAGAGTCACCGTTTACAACAACCCGGATCGATCCACTTTCGAGGAAGCTGGGAAAGTCCGTATGAACGAAGCTCACTCAGCAATGCACCGTGGCAGACGCGGTCAAAAGATTTAGAGGTATCCAATGTGACCGCCCTTGTATCGTGATGCCCCTCAATCGCAGAAGTCCATATATCGGTTATAAGAGTCAAAAAGTCTCCCGCGAACTGTCTGCCACGGAATCCGTATTGACGATCATTCAGAAGCCCATTGCACTCCAAATACTTAATTGACGCGGCGCTAGCCGCAAGCCTTAGTTGCTAGAGCTACTAGATTTAAGTTACTATGTAATTTACTTACATTGTAATAAATAATAAATAAATAAATAAATAAAGCGGCATTGATGACCTTTTCCATCACCTTAGACAACATAGATAGTATTGCTATCGGTCGGTAATTTTGTGGGAGACACTTTTCCCCTCTTTGGGATTGGCTGAACTCGAACAATTTCCCAACAGGTGGGAAAGGTCGTCCATGCATAAGATAAGCGAAAGTGTCTGCCAAGAACCGGCGATAGTTCTGGAGCGCAGTTATTAAGGACTATTTCTGATACTCCGTCCGGGCCGGCCGAGATAGAGAAAAGTTGAGAACGAGGTCCGCACCAGGCGCGGAATTCCTACCAAGTAATCCGCAGTATGACGCGGTACACAGCGTGGTGCATTTACTGTGAGGATAAAGAGGGTAATCTGATCACCGATCCTGAAAGCATTCTGAAGCGATGGGAAGTGCACTTCAATGAATTGCTAAATGGTCAGCTCACAGAAGAATTGGAGGCTCCACCAATGCAAGATCAAGACCTAATGCTGCCGCCACCAAACATTTAAGAAACAGTAAAAGTATAAGACGGCTCAAATCAGATAAAGACCCGGAGCTGGCATACCAGCTGAGGTAATCAAAGAAGTAGGGACAGCGTTATATCAGGCAGGAGCAACAGGAGATGCTGGAAGATTGGCGTCGCGGAATAATTTGCCCCATACATAAGAAGGGAGATATCGCAGTGTGCAGCAACTATAAGGGTAAAATGAGTACCGCATATAAAATACTCTCCTCTATCCTACAAGATCAGATAGCCCCATATGCTAAAGTCATCATGGGTCAATATAGTGTGGCTCTATCCCAGGCAGATCAGCGCTTGATCAGATATTCACCCTTAGGCATGCGATGGAAAAATGCCTGGAATTTAAAATCCCATTGTATCATCTATTTATAGAGTTTAAGGCCGCCTACGACAGCATAGCCAGGGTAGAACTATATAATGCCATGAGAGAGTTCGGCACTCCAAACAAATTGATACGACTTTGTAGGTTGACCATGCCCAACGTAACTAGTCAAGTAAAAATAGTGGGATTGTTGTCCAAACCAATAAACAGCTTTAATGGATGGTTTAATTGATGACCTTACTTGTTCTCCGAGAGCACGCATTACGACATCTGTCCTTATGCGATTAATGATTTTATGAAACACACTATCGTTCTAAATCTCCTCTCCGGCCATATTTTAGAAAGAACAAAACTCAGATCCAGGTCATTCAAATCAATTGAACAGAGTCGTGCTCTGCTCAGAGCGAAAACAAGCTAACAGGCTGCTGGTGAGGGAGTCTCGTCCTTACAATTAATTGCCGCCGTTCAGCATTTTCGCACAGCATTTATCTTAAAAGCAAATGGGCTGAAAGGACAAATTACTATGATTACGTATCCGATTAATGAACAAAATACAAACGCATTCGAATTCGAATTCCTCCAAAAAAGAGAAAAGAAAAAACGACAAATTCATAAGAGTAAAGAAAAAAAAGGGGAGAAACCCACATCCGCACTGAACAAAGGAACCATTTAAGGACGCGTAATCAAATCTCAATGGAATCAGGATTTCAGGGAGGCGTTAAATTCAAATGCCAATATTTCCAGTTGCTCGTTCGATTAAAATTCCACCTCGGCATCCTGCGAGGGGATACTACTGTACGTGACCATTGTATAAATTGGATCCTTTTTCTGCCGCTGCCTTCATTTGTTTTTTCGTTGGCCACTTTGGGAATTTATTTGCAGACCTAATTCTATAATTAGGAGTCGGATATTCGAAACGAATATTACTGAAAGGAAACTGAACAAACTGAATCAAGGACTGGAATGGTAGTTATTAACGGCATTGCGTGATAGATGAAGTCGGCAATGTACAAAACGAATGTATTGTAGTCAAAGACACCGGAAATTAGTGTAGGCCTTGAAAAGGACGCGAACCAATCGTATATAGCATGATTTGTGACGACTGGTGGCAGTAAATAAAGGGTTCGCAATCGAATTTCGTCTTGTCAATAATTGTTGCAGAGGTTATTCTTCATTGACAACCCCACATCATCAATAAGGTTCATTTATTTATACCAAAGTATTTAGTGAAAATGTCCGTAAATAAATGAATCAAAGATTACAGTTCGCTTCATTAATTTAATAGTCTCAGAGTGTTGATGGGAAAGTGAGTCCTCATCAAGGAACAAGTTATGTGTTTAGGCGCAGACCAATGTAAGCAAGTTTTCGCCACGTTGACAGAGAGTATCATCCGACCTTGATGAAATAGCCATTAATCAAACACCGTACGAAAGATGTGAATAAACAAAAGACGATTAGAATGATTCTGGGAAAGATCCACAGCCTTTCGTTTGATAGGGATTTCGTAAGCGGCGTCCTACTGCTTGATATCATATTAAGAGGAACGGTTTTTAGGAGAAATTTTCTGCTTGATTTCGCGACGTAAATGCTTTTTGTTTTTATTTTGTCTTTACTACATCTCCAATTTATTTAATAACAATTATTTCTTTAAACATTAAATTGATTTACATTTTTATATTTTACACGAGAAAATTCTGATTTATTTCGATTCTATGTGAAGCTCAAAGTGGATTGCCATGACTTTCAATTTTTCACTCACTTGGTGGACACTGGAGAAGATTTATATAGGAACCGAATGTCTGGGTTTCCTATAACAATTTTAAGCACGGTGTTTCCAAAGTGTAATTTAGGCTAACACCATAAGTTCCTTATGGATGGGAGCGAACATACAGGGCAAAGTTACTGATTGCTTTCAACCCGGCGAAGGCCAGGACGATCCTTCGCCCTGTTCAATCCAAGTTGACATGCAGTCTCCACGCGACATCCCTGGATAGCTACTTGGCGCCCTCCAAGTAGTGAACCAATGCATGCAGCGACATCCTGAGAAAGGTTGGCGCAAGGCTAATAGCCATGCACGCAAACATGAATTATTATGGCAAATTTAACAAGTCTCGGATATGGACCGGATACACGACGACGACCACGGGTACGAAAATGGCTAAACGATTTAAGAATTTTCCCATGGAACGTGCGCTCACTATATAGAGCTCGAGCTGCACAGCAGCTAGCTGATGCCCTGTCCGAATATAAGGCTGACATAACAGCATTACATGAAATAAGATGGACGGGGACTGGTGTTATTCTAAGAAACGGGTATGACCTATATTACAGCTGTCATGCAAAACACCATGTGCTCGAGGTAGGCTTTCTAGTCAGCCAAAAAATGAAGCCTGATACTATCGGCCTGAATGCAATAAACGAAAAGCTATGCACCCTTCGGGTGTGAGGCAAGTTTAAGTACATAAGCCTCATAAACGTTCATGGACCTACCCAGAAGTCCCCTGACGACGAAAAAGAAGAATTCTTCGAGAATGTCGTACGGACCCTCAATGCCTGCCCAAGATACGATGTGAAAATCGTTCTTGGTGATTTGAATGAGAAAAAACTTCGGGAGCCGGTTTTCAGTCACTACGCAGGTTATCATAGTTTGCATGAGAACACTAATGACAATGAACTACGAGTCATCGAACTCGTAGCATCAAAGAATTTGGTCGTTGCGAGTATCTGGTTTCCGCGTAAAGATATTCACAAAGCCACCTGGGTATCACCAGATGGGCCTACTCGCAACCAAACTGACCACGTGCTGATAGATAGCCACCACTCCTCGAACTTGATGACGGTACGAACGTACCGAGGTGCCAAAGTCGACTCGGATCACTATCTCATTGGTATCGTTTTTTGACCGCGGATTGCCTTACGGAGATGTATTGCATCCGCGGATCAGGTTCGAATCAACACGGCTGCCTTACGCAATGAGAATTCCAGTAACACATTTGGTCATGCGTTAAGACTCGCCCTCGAAGAACTCGACGGAGTGAGAGTAAGTGCTGGGCCCAGAATGCCGGGTGTAGAAGAGAAATGGACACGCCTTAAGAATACTGTCATTAGTACTGCCAACTCCATCTTAGGTAGTAGTCGTAGAGATCAGAGCAACTGGTTTGATGATGAGTGCAAACTAGCGACTGAACGTAAGAATGCTGCATACGGGGCAATGCAGCAGTCTCATAGCACGCGGGTGCGCGAGGAGAAATACTAAGAGCTCATAAAATCTGAAAAAAGGCTTCACAGACAAAAGAAAAGTGCCTGGAAAAAAGAACCTTGTCTGTGAAATAGAGAAAAGTAAAGAGCGAGGTCCGCACCAGGCGCGGAAGTTCTACCAAATAATCCGCAGTACGACGCAATACACAGCACGCTGCACTTACTGCAAGGATAAAAAGGGTAATCTGATCAGCGATCTTGAAGACATTCTGAAGCGATGGGAAGTGCACTTCAATGAATTGCTAAATGGTCAGCTCACAGAAGAATCGGAGGCTCCACCAATGCAAGATCAAGACCAAATGCCGCAGCCACCAAGCGTTGAGGAAACATTAAAAGCCATTAGACAGATCAAATCAAATAAAGACTCTGGAGCTGATGGCATACCAGCTGAGGTGACCAAACAAGGGGGGACAGCGTTAAATCACGCAATTCATGAGATCGTGGCGCACATATGGGAGCAAGAGGAGATGCCGTAAGATTGGCGTCGTGGTATAATTTACCCCATACATAAGAAGGGAGATACCACACTGTGCAGCAACTATAGAGGTATAACATTGCTGATTGCAGCCTATAAGATTCGTTTTCTAGAGGGTGTCCCGGCGATATTCGACACGTGTTTATTGCACGATACATTCCCACAGATTGTGACACCGACTAGCTTCAAGCTTTCCCCAGATTCGAGGGCCTGGCCATTCATCATCAGCTGTGGAATCAATGATCCACTTTTCGTTGTGAATGTTGTATACTGTGCCTTCGTTGTGTTGAAGTCGAGGAGATTGGCGTTTCCCCACTGCAGGACCTTATCCAGATCCCGATTCAGAGAGTCAATCTATCTACATCTCAGCTGGTGCGACGCTGGTGCACCAACCGGCCAATCAGTCCAAAAAGAGGAAACACTTTGTTATCTGTTGTCTCCAACAAATCATTTATGTGAAGCAAAAACAAAGTTGGAGTCAAAATAGAACCTTGAGGTTCCCCGGAATTAACAGCATATAGATCCGAACACTCGCCGTCTACAACAACCCGGATCGATCGATTTTCGAGGAAGCTCTTCGTCCAGTCGCCTAGCTGCTGGGAAAGTCCATATGAACGAAGTTGGCTCAGCAAAGCTCCGTGCCAGACACCGTCAAAAGTCTTGGAGATATCCAATGCAACCACCCTTGACTCGACATGCCTCTCAACCGCACATCTTCATATATCGATCATAAGGGTCAACAAGTTTCCTGTGGAATCCGTATTGACGATCATTCAGATGTCCGTTGCATTCCAAATATTTAATTAACTCGGCATTGATGACCTTTTCCATCACCTTAGACAACATAGACAGTAATGCTATCGCCCGGTAATTTCGTGGGAGACACTTTTTTCCCCTCTTTCAGATTGGCTGAATTCGAGCGATTTTCCAGCAGGTTTGAAAGCTCCTTCGTGCATAAGATAGGCGAAAGGCTCTGGCAAGAACCGGCGATAGTTTTGGAGCACATTTCTTAAGGACTATTACTGGTATTCCGTCCGAGCCGGTTGCCTTCCTACAGTCCAATATATGTATAATGCGTTGAATAGAACGCGGGCGTGTTCTCACATTCCACATCGAAGACCGTACCAGCCGCGATCACAGGTGGCTCCAAAAGACCGGCATGGAAAATAAATTCCAACACATTAGCTTTATTCCTTGAATCTGTGATTAGTGTCCCGCTGTCCGTCACTAACAGGGGAAAACAGGAGGAAGCGACGTTACTGCTGACAGACTTTGTAATTGGCCATAAGGGTCCCGCACCAGTTGGGTCAACGAATTTATTGATCACTCTGTCGTTGTAAGCTTTCTTTGCGGTATCAATCGCCTGGTTGCACGCGTTTCTGATTCTAACAAAATTCGTTCTGTTAACCTCGGTAGGATTGGACCGCCAATGTGGAAAAGCTCTATTTGTTGCCGCTATAATCTGCTCGCATTGTTTATCAAGCCAAGGCTTATCAGATGAACTTCATTTCTCGGAATGCCGAGAAGAAGAATATCTGTGACCGACTCCGCGCATGCACCGACATCGGAGTCTCCAAAGCACATCTCCGACCACGAAAGAGATGGGAAGAAATCTCGCAAATTGTCCCCGTTGGCAGCCCTGTAACTGCATAAACCAGATTACAGGTCGGTTATTAGCTTGAAATTCAAGTGGTTGCGCAACCGATACCGAACAGTGATCACAGTTCACCAGTGGCGCAGCAACCTTCACGGTATAAATGTTCGGCTCGGAAATTTAACAGAATTCCTCAGCACGACCTTCAACCATATGATGTTATTGGGTTCCAACGCCTCCATCCTCTGGCAAGCCAGATCACCCCGCCCTTAAAATTGAATCTTGAATGTAGTCGTATCCTGAGTAACGGAGATATGTCGAATCAGTTGACGAATCCACATGGGTCTCAGTTAGGGCAAGGATATCACTGTTTGAAAATATTGGTGGACGGGGTTTACATTCATATTGGTGAAACCGATGCCCCTGGTGTTACAAAATGCCGTTACCAGTCGACCGCCTACAGAGCCCGATTATGCGATGACGAATTTCTTAAAGACCGATTATTTATAATAATATTAGCATGATGTTCCGCCTGACATAGTCCCCACCGGAGATCCGAAAGAGAAACTAGCTTACCTCCGGAATTCTTTATCTCAGAAGGTACTGTGACGGTTCCACGAACCGCACAAATCACCATAGACTGAGATACCTTCATTGCACCACGGAACTTACTCACTTATAACCAAACTTCACGTGTCAACAGACACGTGCCCCCAAAGTCCACCTTTTCACCTGAACAAAGGTGGCATCCATACCGTGGTCAACAACCCCTCGTGTCCACAGATACGTGGGCCCCAAGTCCCGAACAATTTCCCTACGCCTGCACGGCGATCGAAGAACACCACCCAGTATGAAAATTGTGTACCATCCAATAGCTGGATAAACACAAGTGGTTGGCACAGCTGCGCCAAATGTCGACAAACATCAAATCCCCGGCGATAAGCAAATTGCGGTAAAATAATCCATCGGCTAAACCTTTGCCCTGCCGCAATGCACTTCGCCTAAACAAAGGCCATTGCGGAGAAACAGCAATAAACTAAAACGCTGTTCCCAAAGGGCAAAGCAAATACGGTTATCACAACCAACGATAATTGCCACGATCCCAAGATCGCCAAGAAGAATAAACCACACACCCGAATATACACAAAAGAGATTCGACAGAAGGTGTGAAAATTCTGGCCATCCCAAGAGGGCCTATGGCCACACAGGCAGCTACCTCTGCGTCTGCGTGTGTGAGTGCGATCTTCCCTGACCGAGAGATTCTCGATTAAGAGAAAATGGAAAAAGAGAACGATGGGGTGAGTGGAATCATCCCGAGAAAGAAATTGTAATCTAGTCGACATTGAGAATCTGCACCAACAAGTTGGATTTAATATACGGTGATGTTAAGACCGAGTTTCCGGGAGGCTTACGTTGTATATAGTGTCGTTGCGAATTTGTTTGGTGTTCTTTAAAAGTAACATCCAGGGACGAACGAACTTGTGGTTTGGTGAAGTGATTCGAAATTCTAAACAAAAAGTAAAAAAAGTTTTAGTTTGCAGAAGTTTCCTGAGTGGTATTGTGCCATCAGAATCTCGAAAACGCTCGTTTGGAATTTTGGTTTGAATTGTGTTTTTAAGTGGTTGACATTGAAATAGTTCTTATAGAATCGTAACGGGTGTTCAAGTGTATTAATTCCTTGAGGTTTTACAACAATTTGAAAGCAAAAATATAAAACAAAATTAAAATAAAACAAAGTTAAAAAAAAAAAAACATTTCGTTGTGTTTCATTTGTGACTGTATTCGCTCCGTGTGTCGTTTTTATGAACGGTGTTCGGCGGAACACCTCAACCAGAGAATTACACCGAAAATTTGGCAAAGTACCATAATGAGTTATCTCCGTGTTAGGTTGGACCGTCACCCAGATATCCGAAACATAGTCGAAGATTTCTCTCGACGATATCGCGGAATGTACAGCGTGACGAGGTGGTATCTCACCTTGGAACCGACTACCATCTAACCCAACCTTTTCTCGAATCGGTCCATCAGCCAAGCTCCGAAAGATGGCCAGGGGTTTCTCCCGACGATTTCACGGGGCCTGCAGCTTGAAGGGGTGGTATTTCACTGGGCGGCAGGGCGTTGGGACCCCGCCCACCTATAGTCACCTCTTACCACAAGCCGGCCTAGCTGTCAGTATATTCTGACGACCTACTCACGCTGCAACTTCAACTCAATACTTTTCAACAATTCAATCGAATTTGAACTTGTTTAAAAGTAAAATTGAATGGTACAGTTGCCTCACAGAAAATCTCAATGGCCCTTCTCTCTGTTTTTGAACGCTGATCTGTTTTCCTTCGCTTCACACGCCATTGTCCTTGCAAAGGCCTACTTACAAGGCAGTGCTTTAAAATTTTAATTCGTGCCTTATGTCAAGGTGAAAAACTTAAGCACATGTGTGTTTTCCTTCCTCCTTTAATTCATCTACTACCAAATGTGACGGATATAAATTCGGGTCTTTTCCGTATTTAACTTCCGGTGCGGATATTTAGTTTACCTGTAGCTTGGGTGTGTGCGCCACACTTATGTCCTTACAATCTAAGCATGTCAAAGTGGAAACAATTAGTTGTGGTGCTAATGACAGTGATAAATAACGGTAAATGTACATACAATATGCGAAAATTACCAGGTAAATTGCATTTAATATTCGCAACTAATTGCTGCCATTAGACATTTTCCCCCTTAAAGCTAAGCTCGCACGTTTATCCAAAAACATACACAAATACACACAGGAAGCTGGCACAGGTCGAGTCTCACGGCAGTGCCCGCGGCCAAACAAACTGCTTTTCAGTTAGTTTCTAAAGGACGATGGCAGAAAGACTAAATAGTAGTGCACGGGTGAATTTAGACATCCGCCAGCTATACTTATGAAGCAGAAATGTTATATCTCTATTTGGAATCTCCTGATGCCTCTATAAGGGTACAGTACAGTAGAGTGCCAGATGTAGATCTCAAAGCTGGCACATAAGTGGGCGTCCACATATAGGAAAAGGGTCTGGTATTAAGGCGGTGAGTAGGTTTCATGTGTTTCTTTGACCATTATTCTCGATACAAAAAGGTGCCAAGTGAAGTGACTAAGACCTTTGATATGTCTCCCTTCTCAATTTATGAATAACCTCCATAAGCCTATGTTCACATGTTTCTTGGCAGCACTGAACAATAAATAGGCCCTACTATCTGATCATCAGGGCAAGGATACCCTCCGAAAACCAAGCTCCGAAGAATGTCCTCTTTGCCTTCTAATCCTTACTATCTATCAATAATTATACAGTTAGATGAATCCCGCCAGTACTTTGCTTAGTGAGGGGGTTTAGTGGTTACTGTATTTGCTTTGCTTGATAGGTATTCAAGTTTTTGAGCAGGACATGTTTGACCCACTTTGCAAAAGGTGTGTTTTTACCCCCGGTTAGGAACGTTCAATGTCAAAGAGGATTTCGGCTAGGCAAAGCCCCAAGGATGAAGCAGCAAAACTGATTTAGCAATTAATTCGGTTGCAAGACGCTCAAGGAAATGCTTGTTGTGTTTAGACGAACGACATCACACTTGATGTGTCCAACGACGATACTGTTCATCTTTTTAATTTTCCGCAACATTGAGAACGAGATGCTCAGAAGGACGAAGGCTACGGTAATGTAAAGTTATTGGAAGTTATTATGGAATAAGTGAAATGAGAGAATAAGAGCATAAGTGAAAATGAATTCACCACCACCTCACACACAAAGGCAATCAGTGATGCGAGAAATAAGACGCGTTGAGAAGGTTGGGGAAATTTATGGATAATAGGAACGAGTAAAACACATTACGAAATAACTTATTCGTAGATTGAATAGCTGAGGGACAGCTGGGGACAGTGTGGATTATGAGTTGTAACTCCCCAGGATCAATAATGTTCAATCTATTCGTTTTTTTTTTAAATACGGTCCTTCCGACTTTTTAAGAAACGAAAACTTAGCACAAACACATATATGACGAGATTAGTGTGCTTTTGATTTCAATCAATATTCTTTACTATTACTATCATCATCGTCATCGGCACTACAACCGGGATCCGCTCTTGGCCTTATTTAGCAACTCTCTCCCATAGTTCCGGTTTCGAGCCAATGTCATCCAGTTTGGCACTTTTCGCCCTGTGAGTAGGGCATTACAATATACTCACAGCTAGGCCGGCTTGTCGTAAGAGGCGACTAAAGGCCGAGCGGTAGGTGGGTCCAATCGCCCTGTCACCCGGTGAAATACCACCCCATCAAGCTGCGTGAAATGCTCGGGAGAAATCCTGGCCATCTTTCGGAGCTTGGCTAATGGACCGGTTCGAGAAAAGGTTGGTTCAGTCCCAAGGTGAGATACCACCTAGTCACGCTGTTGTGGTATCAGTTGATCGTCATGTGGTATATTGGTATAAGATGTTTAGCATGGCAGAGTCGCCATATAATATATCTGGGACAGCTGTCGCCAAATAATATGTTTTCTTGTAATACTTAAATTTGTATTACTTGTGATATTATGATGGATTGGTCTATAACTCTACTTCCCTACTGTTTGCTGTTTAAAGCGCAGCTCGCTGAAAATGGATGGCGTAGACGCCGCAGTGTTCGAATCAAATACTCTGTTGGTTTTTGATTGCTTTATTCTTCAAAATGTTGGGGTATTTATACTCCCAACCAATCACTCAATTATTTACAAATTTCTTAATCCACTCATATGATTTGCTTAACAAGCTTTTTCATTCATAATTGAAAATTCACTCATATAATTCTGCTTACTGTGCTACTTAATTTCCTACCACCAGCTTAGCGCATAGTGTAAGAACAATGACACGATTTGACCCAATTAATTTGTGAATCACTTGCTAGCAGTAAGCCCGCAAACGATTGCCATATGATTCTTTGAAATCGTAACCGGAGCAATTCGTTTCTTTACTTAATGAAAAGAATCGACCTTGAATTATTGTTGGCAACGAATGCTGGTTACCTGAAACTTGCTAATTGTGACAAGGGCAAATTGATTTACTTGATATGATTCTTCATGGTCATTTCGTGGATATGTTGTTCCACTACACTGTACATTCGGCGAATCGTCGAGAGAAATCTTCGACGGTGTTTCGGATGTGTGGCTGGTGGCCCGGACTGATACGGAGATAAGTCATGATGGTACCTTCTGAGATAAAGAGTTGCCGAGGTAAAATAGTTTCCCATTCGGATCTCCGTGGGGGCGGGGGGGGGGGGGGGGGGCTTTGGCGGTCCCGCCACCCCCAACGGTTCGCTTTCCTAAAAAAACCCCATAACTCGCACCCAATCTCTTAATTTCACTAATGCAATCGCATTAGCATCTTAAATGCTTCACGCATTAAAGAGATCAAATCTGTAATCTTAAAAAGCCCCTGGAAAAGAAAACTTACCTTTTGACATAATTGACACAGATGGTATACACAACCGTCATTGTGTACCCATCTAAATTACTTTCCGAAGACTTGCAACTATTGATTCAGCTGCAAGCACTTCTCGCGGAAATATTTCTTTGTTTGAATCTTCAAACAATCACCGACGTCGCGCTTTGCCGTCGGATTGGATTCAATAGCATAAACATATGCAAACAAAAGAATCCGATTCTCCCAGTCTGCAGAGAGACGATATACGATCTCTATTGTATAAATTATCGCAATCCCTTTTAGCATCTAATGAGTGGCTGCTATTTAGACAGCTGACCCTCATTACCGAACGATGCCTTATGTCGTTTCCCCTTTGTTCTTTATTTCCTCGTTGTATGTTCCGTTTATCGTTGGCTAAACGCATCGATAAACACGGTGATGTGTACGAACACACACATACACCACCGCCTTCCATTGGCCACTGGTCAAAGGAAATTTCATTTCCTTTTCACCACACCACCAAATCCACCCCAAACGTGGGTTGAATCTTTAAGGTGTTTGCCACCATCCGACCGAGGAAGTCGGTTCGGCTTCTGCTCTCCGGCGAACGGCGGAGTAGCGTAATTACCCGGAGTTTTAATTAAATCGGAGTCGCGTTTTCGTTCGGACTATAATCTTATAATGTTACCTTTCGTTAGTGCGGAGGGTTTGCTTAGTGTGTATTGTGTACGTCGATCGTTCGAACGAGGATACGTAAATTAAGATATTTGTAAGAAACTTTCAATCCGTGTTCAGTTGATTAAGTGCAAAATAACTATCAGTGAATTAAATAAATATAACATTTTGCCGACTAAAAATAACCAGTGTTTTGACTCTCGTGCCCTTCGGATATCTCTGGCGGTTTGCGTCAGAGGAACTTTGTATTAAATCGCTGAGGACGAAATAGAACCCCGTGTCGTGCGCCGGCACAATGACCTCGTTCCCCACAGGACTATGTCAGGGGGAACTTCCTGCAGATATTATGATAAATACCCGAACTTTAAGATGTTCGTCATCGCATAATCGGGCTTGCTTTCGAGGCTCTGCCTACGCTCGACTGGTAACGGCTTTTTGTAACATTAGTGACATCGGTTTCACCAATACGAATTTAAACGCCTTCCACCAATATTTGCAAACAACGAAACCTGATATCCTTGCCCTAACTGAGACCCAGGTCGGTTCGTCAACTGATTCGACATATCTTCGTTGCTCAGGAATCAACTTACATTCGAGATTCCGTTTTAATGGCGGAGTCTGCGTTTTCGCGCGGGCCGATCTAGTTTGCCAGAGGATGGAGGCGTTGGAACCCAATAACATGGACATTATATGGTTGAAGGTCTTGCTGAGGAATTCTGTTAAATTTCGTTGTTGTCTTTACCGCTACCCAAATTACGATCGACCGGCGACATTTTTCGAACATCTTTCACATACCGTCGACTGAATACAGATCAACCACCCAGCTTCTGAAATTGTTGTCCTCCACTTTAAAGTGCACAATTCCGTCTGGTTGGTACATTCTAACAGGACTGACGAGCCTGGTAGATTGACGGGGATGTTTGCTGTTAGTCACAACTTCAATCAACCCGTGGAGGAACCAATGCGTGCCGGATGCCCGAGCCGATTATGTGAACACCCTGGATCTGTTTTTGACATCCGAACCGAGTATTTATACCGTAGAGGTTTCTGCGCCACTAGGAAGCTCAGATCACTGCTTGGTATCTGTTGCCCAAGCACTTGCACACTTCAAGCTTCGCCATGTATAGAAGTACGGCGCTGATAGCTGGGACGATTTGCGAGATTTCTCTGCATCCTTTCCATGGTCGGAAGTGTGCTTCGGAGATACCGGTGTTAACGCTTGCGCGGAGTCAGTCACAGCAATTATTCTTCTCGAGATGGAGATCTACATTCCACATTCCATCAAACCAAATTCGTCTGATAAACCGTGGTTTGATAAAAAATGCGAGCAGATTACAAAAAAATAGAGCTTTTAAGCAATGGTGCTCCAATCCCACTGAGGTTAACAGAACGAATTTTGTTACAATCAAAAATGCGTCCAATCAGGTGATCGATATCGCGAAGAAGGCTCACAACGACAGAGTGACCAATAAGCTCCTTCGGTGCCCGACTAGTTCACCCTCCTTCTGGTCAATGGCAAATGCTGTCAGCAGTAATTTCGCATCCTCCTCTTTCCCTCCGTTGGTGACAGACAGCGGGTCGTTAGTCACAAACTCAAAGCATAAAGCTAATGTGTTCGCGAATCTATTTACCGCGAATTCAAACCTCGATCCCGGTCTTTTGGAGCCACCTGTAATCGCGCCGGTACCGTCTTCGGGATGTAAAATTTCGGCCGCGTACTATTCAACGCATTCTACGTGAACGGGACTGTAGGAATGCAATCGGCCCGGACGGAATACCAGCAATAGTCCTTAAGAACTGTGCTCCAGAACTATCGCCGGTTCTTGGCAGACTCTTCCGCTTATCTTATGTACGGAGGACCTTTCCCGCCTGCTGGAAAATCATTCGAGTTCAGCCAATCCCAAAGAGGGGAAAAAAGTGTCTCCCAAAAAATTACCACCCAATACCATTACTGTCTATGTTATCTAAGGTGATGGAAAAAGGCATCAATACTGACTTAATTAAGTATTTGGAGTGCAACGGACTTCTGAATGATCGCCAATACGGATTCCGTTGCAGACGGTCCACGGGAGACATTTTGACACTTATAACCGATATAAGGACATCTGCGATTGAACGGCATGATGAGTCAAGGGCGGTCGCATTGGATACCTCCACGGGTTTTGACCGCGTCTGGCACGGAGCACTGCTGAGCAAATTTCGTTCATATGGACTTGTGGGGGTAAAAAGTATAATGCCTACGTATGGCACAGGATTCACTGTAATCCCCCAACGATGATCCGCAGAAAGAAATGAAAAAAAACACGTTCTTATTTATTTAATTTTATTTCTGGTGAATGGCACAATATCGATTGAACTTAATTACACAGCTAAAAATTGGTCTTAATTGTATTTGCCAACATGAATCACAGCCTCACTGGATTAATCAGAATATCTATGATTTACTATTTCACTTCTGCCAAGCAGGGAATGCAGTACGCGACGGAAACGCCAGACTGTTCAGCTGGTCCGTCGTACGCAAATCGCGAATATAGGTGAACCGTCAAAACAGGCTTCGGGAACTAAAAAAACTTTACCTGTACACCAACTCTATCGAACGACTCCTTGGGCTTTTTGTTCCGTGAACTAAACGCACTATCTCATCCGCAGATACAACCAGGTTCAGATACAAATAGCGACTCCTGCGGCAGCGTGCCTACACGCGATGGTGATTGAAAAGTGACTGGTGTGAATTAGGGTTGAAATTCATATTTCTTTCTACACACAGGACAACCAAAAGAGACCACGCCTCTGCTCTCTCAACCTCACGCCCGTCAAAGTATGAGTAACTTTTGTTAATAGGGTAATTGACGGACACGAAGAATGAGAGAACAGAAAACATGATATGCTGTGATCTCGAGGTAGCTTTGGTTGTGTATGTTGGTATCAGATGCAGCTACTGACACGACCTACTGACCCAGTGGTACGGCTATGGTGTAGTTAAAGCGCATTGAACCGTGGAAAGAAATACGAATGAGAGGGAACCCTAGCGGATGTTACTCCCCTGCAAAAAGAGATCATTGATCCCAAGCGAATGGGTGATCTGAGGGAAAGTCGATAGGACGCCGCTGATGTTTGGGAAATAATTCGCGTGAGAACCAGACTCTAAGACGCTGAAATTCCCCCAGCTATTTTGCTATGTTGCAACAGCGTCGTTCTTTTAGACTTGTTGTTGCTAACCGACATTATGAGATTTCCGATGGGAAACTCATGATTAGCAAGAATGGAGTTGCCGTATGACATTTATGTAGCAAAACTCAATTATGCATTATTTGCAAAGGATGATGAGTTTAGCTATACATCCGTTTGAAATGTTTTACAGGGGAATACATATAAAGGAAATTGGTAAGTATGACGCACTGAAAGCGGTCGAAATTAGGTGGAAATGTTAGTTGGAATTGTGGGTTGTTTCTCATGTAGAATAGAGAAACCCCCCACAGACTTTCCCAGCAGCTTTGGACTGGACGAAGAGCTCCCCTAAAAATCGATCGATCTGCTTTGTTTTGGACGGCGAGTGTTCGGTTCTGTACCCTGTTGATTCAGGGGTGCAACAAGGTTGTATTTTGGCTCCAACACTGTTTTTGCTTCACATAAATGATTTGTTGGAGAAAACGGATAACAAAGTGTACAGTTTTGCGGATGATAGTACGCTTTTTTCCTCTTTTTCGAATGTTCGGCTGATTGGTGCATCTAACGTCGCACCACCTGAGATTTAGACAGATTGACTCTCTGAATCAGGATATAGATAAGGTCCTGAAGTGGGGAAGTGCCAATCTTGTGGATTTCAATTCAGCGAAGACGCAATATACAACATTCACAAAGAAAAGTGGATCATCGGTTCCACAGCTCATGATGAATGGCCCTCGTATCTGGTGAAAGCTTGACATTGCTCGGCATCACGGTCTGCGGGAATGTATCGTGGCATAAACACGGACATTGCCAGGTTCGCCTCCGGAAAACAGAGTTATCTTTTTAGAACCAAGAAATATTTTACTTCAGCTCAACTTCTTCTCCTGTATAAATCACAGGGAGCTTAGCTCCTAAACATACCTTCGATCTACTTGACAGCGTACAGAGACGAGCGATCCGCCTGATTGGGGACTCGGTGCTGACGTCGGGACTGCAGTCCATATCACATCGAAGGCTAGTAGCCGACCTCTGTCTGTTTTACAGATATTATCACAGGTACTGTTCTTCTGAGATTCTTGGTATTATTCCACGCAATTCGGCTTATATGCGCTCCACAAGACAATCCGCGGATCGCACCAGTTTGCGGTTCATCTCCCGATGGCGCGAACATCCCTGTATCAGAACTCGTTCCGTTACAGAGCGGGGAAGCTGTAGAACTCCCTTCCCACGCGAGTGTTCCCGGAGCGTTACCACCTGCAACAATTATTAGGTGTCATCTCGGGGCGCCCACTCGGCACTAAACGTTCGCCTCTCCCGAGAGAGAGGGAAAAAAAAACTCACAGGCAGACAAGATCTGCCGCGCTCTCGCCTTCCACACATGCTGCCACAAATGACTTTCCGGGCAGGCTCCTCTTCGCTCATTCGAGCTAGGTATACCGTCCAGCGGAGTCTACCGAGCTTGATTTTTCTTACGACGTTAGCTTCAAGGCATATCGCGTACAATTCATGGTTTTAGCATCTCCGCAATCGTTCTCCCTCACATACGGGGCCAACAAATTTCCGAATCGTCGCGTATTCTCTGGGGATACCTAATGAAATCAGAACGCCAATGACGACACTACTGTCTGCTTAATGGATGTCGAGAATATCTTCAGCACGGGTTGCCTTATAGATTAACGTCATGCGAATTTCTACCGGACCTTTAAAAACATGTTTGATGGATAAAAATTGTGGCGGAGAGAGGGTCATTAAAGGTCTTCCGCAATTCATGATCATAGCACCGCTTTTTTTTAGTATATATGTGGCTAAAATTATATGAGCTTCCAGCGAAGTCTTATTTTTCCCGCTGATGCTTCACTACTACTGTGGGGGTTCTTTAACCTCACGCAAGAAACACCACAATTCCATCTCAACTTCCCTCGCATACCTGCAAACGTTTCCTTCTTCAGGGACATTTAATGCACCTAGTGCATTACTTAGAAATTCCTGAAAAGAATTCCTTTATCATTTACGCATTCAATGCATTATTCCAAGTCCCTGAAAGAATTCTTTAAAGTACACATGCATCATGTATTCAAAAAAACTATTCGGCACCCTTGTTTGCCAGGCAAATCCCAGGCCCACATGTGCACAACAATTTTTCTACATGCACGTTGGCAACGCCAAGCAGCTCTTTTACTCAGCTGCATTATACCCGACCCATGATCTGTTTGTCCAACTGACAAACAATCACCAACTTCGCGCTTAGCCACCAAATTCGAATTCTACAGCATAAACAAATGCAAATAAACAACCCGATTCGGTCCGCCGGCAGAGATACGATATACAATTCCCATTCTGTAAAGTATGCTGCTCTAATGAGGCACAGAGTATTTACTCAACTGAACCCTCATTACCAAGCATGCCCTTGGTACTTTTCCTCATTGTTCTTTGTCTCCGGTGCAATCTCGTTTATCTTTTGTTTAATGCATCAGTAAACAATGTGATCTACACGATCACGCACACGCACCACCAGAATCTAGCCAGCAAGATCCTCTTCCTGGTTTCTCACCTTAGAGAGAAATTTTCTCCCTCCCCCACTAAACTCACCTCGAACTGAGGGTTGAATCGAAAGTCAGAATTCAACCCTCAAGGAGTCGCATCCCAACCATCGAAGGAGTCGGTCGCGTGCACCATCCACCGTACCGTGCACTGTACGGTGCGTACACCCCGGAGTCGTGTTTGCTTTATATCCGATGTGAAGATAATAAACTAAACGAATACATAACATTACTTTGCATTTACTTTTGAAATATAACAAATACATTGCCGCGCCAGTATAAGCAACATTCGGCGGCATTTTGTTTTGTGTAATAATGTTCCCGTCCACCACTATAAGTTATGTGCTTATTTCTATTAATGTGTAGAGTCAACACACCTAAAGAATAGATGCCATTAAAACGTATTCAACGAATGTTGTGCCGAGTTTAAAGTAACTATTATATAAATAACTATTTTTACATGAAATAGAATATAATTTAAATAAACCCTGTGAAATTTGGGCGGACGAAAAATAGTACATCGAGCACAACTCATCAATAAAACTTAACCACTTGGAATCTCGGGCATCTTCTTATATTGGAACAATCGTTGGGTGCATTATTTATCCCGTGACGTGTTGGGGTTAGAGTGAACAAGTGCCCGTGTTTGGCATCTACTTAAAACCCCACACTACTCCTTAATACTTACCCACTGTAGCCGCCCCTCCACAATAATCGTTTTCACTAACCCTGAATTTGCCCGTGTGTGTTTCCTGTATGAAGGCGACCGTTATATTTTGTGGTTGGAGAAGCTCAAGGAGACCTATTCTCTTTGAGTGATCCACAAGAGACGAAACATTAGAGGTTAGAAATGCTGCCATTTTAAAAAACGAATCCGACTACTTGCTCGAGGACTTCCAAGTAGTGCAGTTCCGATATGGGAGTTATCAGACCTCAGATACCTACCGTGAATGCTGTTATCTTCGCTATAATAATGCAAATGCATCCATGCCAAATATTTCTTTAGACAAATTCAAGAACTCGCCTATTGCTGCCGTGGGTTTGTCCGTTGTCTGCATATTCTCTTCACTGCGCGTTGTAGCGCTACTTTGATCTTTACGAAAGAGGTCTGCATAGGTCACGCCTGATCGTGCGCCGCTTGCCTCGTAGGCTACTATATTCACCTGTTCGCTCATAACATGACTCTTCCTTAGCGAGTTTAGTGAGGTCAGCTTTTTCTTTCTTGTTATTAAAATTTCGGTATTTAAAAAGGTTGGCGCAGGGCTAATAACCTTGGCAGGAAACATAAATTATTATGGACTGTGGGGGTACGAAGTCGTGGCACCGGCATGGGTGCGGGTTCTACTTCGTCCCACTAACAATCCGCTGTTCGAACAAGGTTCCGCCAAATCGTCACTTCACTAAAAGGAATGCACACTGTTGTCCGGTGATTGATGTAACTGTTCCAAGAAATCGAAATAAAACAATTAATTCACGGAGTTTAGGTCTTTATTTGTGCACTCTATTCATTACACATGATATACAGCTTCTTATATTAATTTCAATTTTCTCACACTGAACAGGAGGTTAACAAATTGCTACTATAGCGTTTGGGATTGATAGTGAAGAACGTGTAACTCGAACTGACGCTATGACAGTTAGAATCACCATAAATTGAACCAATGCGTAACACATCAGGCTACTGGTCGTGCTTAGAATCCGATTTATAAAACTCAAGCATATTCCACTGATGTGAATTGTTTTGTTATCGCTATGGTATACGGCTCTGATGTATTATCTTATTCGATTTTCGTTCGGTGTTCTTCACTATTTGCTTGTGTATTGTGTGTGCATCCGTTAGACACGTCACACTACTCCCTCCTCAGTAACTTCGTTACGACCAGCTTCGTTTGCGAACGAGGGAGCGAACGAGACAACGTCGGAGCAGGCGAGTGTGCCGATGCTCTATGTGGAAGTCATGATGGTGTGTGAAGTTCTGTTTACTACGGGGAAGTGTGTGCTGTGTGTACATATCACGCCGTAGTCACCAATTATAGCGTTTGGTGTTCTTCACGATTTGCTTGTGTATTGTGTGTATCTGTTAGAGGCGCCACACTACTATTTAGCACACCCGATATATTCAGGCCAACTCGAAAATATATTTAAACATCCCGCAATGTACCGTGGACACAAGAAAAATTTCTTTTTGAATATCCTTACTATCATCGCGATTTTTGTACATTTTCGGGCAATAGTCTTGACACAACACTACACACTACGACTCTGTGTATATACGCGTCTCCGCGGCACTACGGAAAGCGGGAGGTGGGCCGACTGGCTCGGTTGGATGTTGAAATACGACTCGGCGATATCAATTCGCTGGCAAAGGAAATTCGGCCAGTGGTGCTGGCTCTCTTAATTTAGGGATGCATTTTCTATCCCAAGAGAAACGTAAAGTCTCTCTTTGGGGGTAGGTAACCAGATCTCACAGAGAAGATCGTAGTGGTACACATGTATGTGTGAACATTGGTTCTTTCATGGGACAAAGCCATGAGAACGAATCTGAAAACAAAGAAAGGGAATAATGTGCTTCAATGAGATGTGAGTTCGGCTAGGTAAACAAGCCGTATCTCATTGGTTAGTAATGGATTTCTGTTTTCTCATGCCGCGAGGTCATGAGAAGCAGATCCGGAAATATTGTAGGACAAAGGGATCGTATAGATCATTGTCTATGATGTGCCTTGCAGCTGTATTGATGGACCGCAATGCTGGTGGACATGGTGCTAATTTGTTTTAGTATATTCACAGGGAATTTGTGCTTATGGCATCGCTGCCAAGGGAACGTATACAATTCCTGTTTGCATTTGCCTATGCTATAGGTTTTGGTTTCAGCGTCGTTTGCGCCAATTGTGTGCAGCTGGGTTGGATTGTTTATAGTAGGGAGAAAAAGGTCGCCAGCCAATGTGTATGTAAAGGGATTTATTGTACGCATGATGACGCTGCGAATAGGCGACGCGAGTTTTATTATCTCTGTTATGATGGTTACATTATATGTAAACCAAATTGTTTAGTTTTCAGGAATTCGTCTAGGGAAAATGCATATGATAAGATTGGGATTTGCCTGGCAACCGAAGGTGCCTAATTGGACTTGGAATTTATGAAGTTTGGACAGAATTCTTGTAGGTAATTTTGAATTCGAATTAATGAATGAAGGTAAGAATTCTCTTCCAGGAGCTTTTAGCTAAATACATTAGATACTTGATCCGTGAAGCATTTACAGGTGCTAATGCAATTGCATTAGCGGAAAATATGCAGGTTGGGTTGTAGTTACGGGGGATCTTCGGGTAAGTAGACAGTGGGGTTTGACGGAACCGCCACAGGACAATTTAAGAAGTCTCTGATATGAACCGGATGCCGGGGGAGAGATTTGCTAATTAAGGCCAAGAATGGGTCCGGTTGTAGTGGCGATGATGACGATGATGATTTAGGACATCCTAAGTAATTTGTGACCTATTTGTCTGGAGTTATGAAAATAGGCAATACTGGATTCATCTCTGATGAACTGGAATTCTCTCGGCCCATGTTACTGCTTGCAGTTAACGCTTTTATTATGCAGTTTTTGGCTGTGTGTTCAGAGGATTGATATCTTCGGCATTGGGCCAGAGCTTCTCCTTGGCATTTCTCAAGAAAACAGGCATGTGTAAATATGTTTAATTTTGAGGATAACTTCATATAGCTTTTCTCACTACGAATAGGTCATAGAGAAACATTAAAGTCGTTTTGACTTTAATGTTTCCAGTCTCGGGACCTTCTCGCCTGCCCATGGGAGCTTGGGCATATTGATTCAACTTCAGCCAAGATCGAAATCGAAATCAGAAATAAGACCTCATACTACGAGGTTGAATGTTCGATTTTGTTTAGGCGTGAAAAAGTAGGTTTCTACTTCGGGCTTATCCCTGGGAATTTCGATGAGTTCTCCATGAATTACAGGATCAATTAATTATCTTTTTGGGAGCAGGGGCTTTACCTATATTCCTTGTTTTATTTCCATGCTCCTTCACTGGTGAATACTTTCCCATCGAACTGAAAATGGACATGTCTCCGAGGATCTATAACCAGGTGCTGCTGCTGCTTGGGGTCGGCTCTGCGTTGGGTGAGTTAATTTGGCCCGTCTTAGATGCCTGTTGGCGTAATAGGCTATTAGTGATCAAAGTCTTTTTTTTTATTTTTAAACCACATTTATTTTCCTAATTCTTTTTACATGTATAATATTAGGGGTAAATGTTAAACCCTTTTCTACAATCACAGTCCTTAAATGAACTTACTGGCTCTATGCGAGCTCTTTAAATTACACATTCGAAATTGATTTTTATTTATGCCTTTCGGCGTACATCCTTTTTTTTTATATATATGAGATAGGTAATATATTAGAGGGACTCCTCGTTTACATCTATATGTATACATTATTATTATAATTTTTGTTTTGTTTTGTTTTTTTTGTTTATAACAAACAAAAACTTCAAAACGAAACGAAAAGTTAAATAAAAAATAAAATAGAATAGCTACAAAATAAGTAATAATTGATGAAAATGTCCGCTTCCTTAGGTTCCCTTTGATGGATTCCTTCGAATTCGTCTCTTTTCGAAGGCTAGTTTGTGGCGGTTTCGCCAAACCCCACTCTCTACTTACCTGAAGAACCTCCATAACTACGACCCAACCTTCATTAAGTTTTCGCTAATGCAATCGCATTAGCACCTGTAAATGCTTCACGCAACAAATGACCAAATGTATTTAGCTAAAAGCTACGGGAAGAGAATTCTTACCAGCATCCATTTATTCGAATTCAAAATTCCTTTTAAGAATTCTGTTCTAAACAGCATATCCCTGAAAAGAAAGCTTATCGGTTCACATATAATGTAACCGTATAATCGGGGAATCTTAACCTTGAGTTGGCTATTCCCAGCCTCACATATGTACAACAATGTCTTACATACACATTGGCTGGCGATTCATTGTCCAACTGCCAAAGCAGCCTCGGGCAGCTTGTTTGTTCAGCTGGCATTTACCCGACCATGATCCCTCGTCTAAACGAATAAATAATCACAAATTTCGTTGTTTGCCACAAACGAATTTCCCTGCATATACAAATGCAAGCAAGGGATTCGTTTCGGCCACCGACCCAAGATACAATATACAATTCTCATTGTATAAAGTATTGTAATCCATTAGCACCTCCTTCTAATGGCTATTCGGCTATTTACACAAGGGCATCACTCAGCTAAGTGTTGACGTCCGGCGCCGTGCTTCCTCTGATGAGGGAAGAGCGGGGACCTTTCTTTTATTCCTTTACTTCCTTGTCTCAATTAAAAACTCTAGAACTCAACTTCAATTAGAACTTATAATTCCAAAATTCATTTATTCACTCTTTTATATTTTACTATATTGTATTCTATATTTATAATATATATTTAACTTGACTGAACTCAATCAAACTTAAACTCAAAGTCAACTAACTGATCTGACTCAACTCTCTTCCTCAACTGATTTTACTATTGAATTTTTTCTCTACTTATAGAACATTGTGTTCTAATTTACTGGAAATTATAACATGAACAAAACAAATTTTAACAAAGTCTCTGTGACTTTTAAATTGTATAAAATTTGAACGAAAATCAAAGTTACTATGTTTTGAATGAATGAAAAGGTGCAGGTTATTAAATGTGCTGTAACTGGCAATATTGTGAATGTTTATGAATGGTATGTATTAAGTGAGAATGTAATATATGTTAAGGGAAGTTTTTAAGAATGTGTAAGGAGATTCAGTGTTAAATTTAATAAGGGGTAGTATTCTGGAATACAACATAAGACTTTTATGATGCCCTCGTCCCATCTTTTCTCTTAACACCATTTCTTCGATCCACCGTCGTCTATTTATATAGCCGCGTTGCGCATCCTAGACAACGATCTATACGGCCCCTTTGTCTTTTAATTTCCCTGAACCCGTTCCTCATGACCTCGAGGCATGAGCAAACAAAGACTCAATTGGCTTCCAATGAGATTCGGCTTGTTTGCTTAGCCGAACTCATATCGTATGGATGTACATTATGCCCTTTCTTTGTTTTAGATTCTTTCTCATGGTTTCGTCCCATGAAAGAACCAATGTTCACACATACATGTGTACCTTAATTTGAGAGAGCGGGTTTCACTGGCCGAATTTCTATTGATATCGATTTAATATCGCTGAGTCCTCTACCATCCACCGGCCGACTAGGTCGTTGTCCACTCCCGCTCCTCGCCGCGCGCCGAGGACGCGAATACACCGTCGAATATAGTCGAGTAACCGCGGTCGAGAGCCTTAAGTTTTCGTGTGCCTTCAAATTAACCGGACTAATCACCATTAAATTAAGACTATATAAGCCATATAGGAACGTTGCACAAAATGTAATTTAAATTATACATTGTTGTCTCCTCTGCAATCAGTGTTTAAATAAATAAAAATAAAAGGACCATTTATCTCTACAAATGTGCGTTTTAATCACTTCCTCCCTGTGTTGGTGTGGCGGAGTTTCGTTTGTGTTTCCCTCCCAGTGCGCCTATTTTGCCCTTGGTGTGATTGCCTTTTTTGGGGGACACAATTGCTGCGGCTGAAATTTCGATGAACTTATAGTGACGTCGGTGAGGGCGAAGTAGAACCTAGTGCCCGTGTTTAGTACAATACCTCGTTCCCCACAAGTTTGTGAGCGGTTTTGTTGTCGTATTGTCGAATTGTCTTGCAAGCTTTGCCCTGAGGCCGATTGTGAGATGAGTTTGATTTCTCGTTCCTTTTTACGAGTTGAATCATCCTTGCTTGCGTTTTCAACAGTGTATTCGTGCCCCACTGCTCGCCTTTGAGGCTTGTTTACACCAGTGTTGTTACGCACCATGCTGCGTGTAGCATTAATCACGGGAAGCTTTCCCCAGCCCGTACATACGTGGCCACCTTAGTCCAAGAGGGAAAAAATGGGCTTAGACTAGAGCCCCCCACGGGTTTTCAGCACACATAAATGTGAGATTTTTTTTTTTTTTTTTTTGGTTTTGGTTCGTTTTAAAATATTTGATTTTAAGTTCATTCACATCTTTCATTCGGTAATAAGACACTTGACACAACACAGTTATGTTCTTTATTGTTTGTTTGTTTAACTAGTTTGTGTAAACAGTGTGGGCTATTCGATGAGCAGTCAATTTAAAAATTTTCGCATTTATGTGGCACTTTTACGCATGTGTTTTTGTGTGTGTAAACAGTTATTTTTTTTTGTGAGCAAGGGAATGATTCGTTTACTTTACGCTGGAATGCAATCCACTATAGGCAATACCTCACACTATACCCACATTTTTACACATGTTTAATTCCATGGGACGAATGCTTACAGTGACCGATATTTTCGAATACGATAGCCCCAATTTCCCGAGATATTGTCTTTAACTGAGAATGCACTAGGCACAGTTTTTGGGTTCCTTTTTTTTTGTGTTTACAAACGGCCGCTTTGTTTTCGTAGAGTAAAGCTCAGATACGTCCGTCCCCAAGAGATATCAAACGTGAACTCTCGTAAATACCCAGGTCTGTGAGACACCATAGACATTTTTGTCACACTTGCCGGTCATGAAAGAACCTTTCGTTTAATGGGCATATTGCGGTTAATTCGTTTCTTCTTGAAGCTCCCCCGATTTTCCTTTGTTCGCCTTAGGTATCCAGAGTCTAAGTTGTTTATATCTGAAAGTCCTCATAACCTCCCTGCACCCACAATAAACCTCATATCCATTTGGAAATTGATACCTTACCCCTATATGGAATACATTTGCTGTATCAACAACAGTCTTATATAGCGTATACCAAAAAATATAATTCCTAGTAAGCCTGAAACAGATCCAAGTATTTGTTGTGAGGGCAATGATTTCGTCCAATGATATCACTCCCGACCTACTATCCTATTGAGATGCATTATTTCAACGTATTTTTGAAGACTCTAATCTGATCACATTTTTTAGCAAACTAGCAAGCCATTTGATACAATGTAAAAGCAGAAGTTCACGAAGAATAATTTTCATAAGGAAGCCGGACCAGTTTCGCCTCTTTTGTTTTGAACTTATACCCAGCTGGAGTTTTGCAGTTGCCAAGAATAATACTATCAGAATTTGTGAGATTGATTTCTATGTGAGTGATCTCTAAAGATAGGTGCCAGTCGATTATCATTAGTATACTGATAGAGACAATAACAAAAACATGTATGGAGTCTCGTAAAATGATTTCTAGTCAAATAATGTCCAAGGTGTTGGGTTTGTTTACTTCTTCATTTCGCAAACTCGTGGATGTGCAGGAATCATCTTTAAATCGGGTTGTCCTGTGTATCTATAACAACCATGTCCTCTAATTCGCCCTTACTATGTCTTGTAGATGTTAATAGATAATGTTAATAAGGCCTGTCTCACGAGTAAAACACCATGGCTACAATTCATGTCACGAAGTACATGAGTATATATCAACATATTACCTATGATGATTTATCACAATCCATCGCTCTTACAGTACTTATGGCAATATGTCACTCTCCAACAACCACTTTGACTTAATATTTGCCGTTTGAATTAATTACTTATGTCAATCCAAGCGGATTGATAAGTTGCTTAAGATAGTGCGACAGGACTTAGTATCACTTCAATGCTAATAGATTATTACAAACATAAGTACCTACTACAACAGGCAGATACGACTATAAAGTAGAAATAAAAGTAACTGCTTTCGTTGTCAGAAAACAGTCAATGTTCAGAATCCCTACCTGAACCGACATCGGTGAAACCACTTGTACCCCTGAACTTCGAAGACATCTTAATTAGATTGCACTTCACTCTCTTCCATTATGTACGTCATTGTCTTCCCAGGATTTGCAAGTTACGTCTCCCTCATCAGCTTACGCTCCAATCGAGAGTATTTGAATTACCGACATAGACCCGTAGGACTGTTCCCTACATCACTTTCTGACACCGCTATTCATCTACCTACCCACGACTATGGTAATACAACCGGCCGCCACTGCTTTCGTATTCAAAACACAAATTGACCACATTTACCAAAGTGTCTACCGCTCTTTAAATATTCAAAACAGTCGAGCAGCCCAAACGAACACACAAACATTGTCTCCTTGATCCTTTGAAAACCCCTTTCGTAAGACAATTAAAACTTAACCAAGCAAACTGCCATAATACCCTCAAAGCTAATAACGAACCTTAAGTTCGCTAAACGAAGATGACCACCGTTCCCCGAACGAAACCTCCAAGCGAATGGATTAAACGAACTGAAGATGGACTTAATAAACTAACTTTCCTTGGGGGGTCGGGATACGGGAGCAATGGGGCGATGCGAATCCTTCGCAACGTTGTTCGAATGCATTTGGTTTCTTATAATGCCAGCACACCAAGTGGGGTTCGGGTTTACCCGCCACCAAATGAACGAAAATCATTGTCCTTCCGTTGACAAAGTCGAGCAATTAAGAAACTTTGACTCCAATAAATATAAATTTGCGTTATGTGGGGGCGGACATTGCGGAAGACGCGTTCCACGACCACTTGACCATGGGGTCTTTTGAGTGCACCAAGACCGGTCATCAGTTTGACAAACAAACGACCACAGAAACACAACCCAGAGAACGTGTAGGAGCTGGAAAGTCCCAGCATCACTGCTGAAGAAGATGACGGCTTTATTTTTCTTGAAAGTTGTTCATAGGGTCGCTCTGCTGGAGTGGAATAGTGGTATGAGAATTGCAAGTGATTTATGTTACCAAACATAGGGGGGAAAAGGGTTCAAACTTGGTTCCGCTTCCACCCTGCACTGACATTGTTGCCTGATATCAGGATATAACTTGGTCTCTTTGTCATGCGAACAACGACCGAATTTATCATCGTGACTTGAAGAGCACTGCTGATTGGATGCGGTGGTGTATGAAGTTCAAAACTTGCCGAATTCTTACCTTTTAATGGCTGGCCGTTTTCTTAGCAATTTATTAAACGAATGGAAATATACACGTCCACGTCTATATACATTTATAGGCTCCGCGGCCCATAATATCCGAACATATAAATTGCACTGTCATTTGTGGTGATTTACCGACAACTGCCCCAGACAAAAGCTGTACGATAAATTCTGGGAAAATATTATTTTAAGTGTTATGTAATCTATGGTAATTTAAGCGCCCGCACACCGACGTACCCTGATAGAGCTATAAATAGTCACATACTTTGCAATAATTGCTGATACACAAAGAAACTAACGAAATATTGGCTGAAGGCTGCGGTTAAAGTAGATAAACCAGACGATGGACAATCGGCGGCATTATGTGTTTGCTATCGTCCTGCACACATTTTTTAGTTATCTGTCTACATTTGTAGGGGCTTCTGAATTACACCTTATCCTCCCAAAGATACTGCGGGGGATAAGAAAAGGGGAGAAATAGAAAAGCCTATTTCTGGCGTTTCTGGTCTTAGAAAAATGTAGAAAACTCAACTTGAGATTTCAACGAACCACATTTTAACGCACTTCGTGTTTTAATGTTTAGTACTCGTTTGTTACTTGTCAGAAAAGCGCAGAACTCTTAAATGAATAAATGGCAATCGCTTACTAGGGCGAAAAATACCGTGGATTCTTTAGTCTCGTCTATGATAAAATTGGCCCAGTGTTAACTTGCTGTACCTACCTGCCTTTTAACTTGTTCATTATTTCACTCCATGACATCGTCTATACCTAGACGACTATCACAAAAGTTACGTTCATTATTTATTTCTGTTAATTTGTGATAAGTTGCGAAAGTTGGACTGATATCGGCAGCCTGCGTTCCATTGGGAGTGTTTTTCTTACACTTATTTTTTCGGATAATGTATAATAAGCTACCTAAAAATTTCGCTGTGCAAATAAACTTAAAAGTATTTGAATGAGTAAATGTCCTCTATTTCTGCCTACTCTCATGGATGTGTGGGGGTAAATGTGCTAGGCCGGCCACGGGCACTAGGTGCCCTATTACCCACCAACGATTTCTGCACAAGAATTGCCGTCCCAAAAAGGAAACCGAACACCGAATGAAAAGACGAATAAAAGGCACTGAACGATTTCGATGTTAATGTTCTTTATTTCTTCAATATTCTGTACAGTATGAAAATATTGTGCCATTACCGCAGTTTACAAATCAGTAACACTTAGGCACATGGAGGACAAAGAGTAGTTTTATACACAAACCTTCGTATAGAAAACTATCGATCTCTGTTAATTTCCGACTTTATTTTATCCACTGAGTTACAAGCCTTCAACAAAGTATTATATTGTTGATTAAATTTTCTGTATTCATGGTAATTTATTTTATAATTATTGTTCACATGTATGTAGCGGTTCCGCCAAACCCTACGGTCTACTTACCTGAAAAAACCCCCATAACTACTACCCAACTCCCTTTAGTTTGCTAATGCAACAGTATTAGTACCTAAAAATGCTGCACGCATTTAAGAGATCAAATCTATGATCTTTAAGTCCCTGTAAAGAAAACTTACCTTCACGCATTCTCTTCGCATACCATTGCTCCTTAAGATTTCTTTATTAACTTACCAGGAATTTCTAATCAATTTCGGCATCTACGTCGCCAGTCAAATTTCCTTAGAGGAATTCCGGTAAACAAATAATTAGATTTACATATAAATGTAACCTTCATGACAGAGACCATAAATACTGCGCCATCTATTTTCCCAGCCGCGTCCTGTACCTTTTCATACATATTGCCTGGCAACCTTTTTTGTTTGTCCTATCAATAAACAACCCAAGCAGCTGCATATAATTAGCGCAATAGACGCCGAAACCAAATTTTCCAGCATTTCCTAATGCAAATATGAACCCGGTTTCTACTGCAGCCAGAGATGCCATAAACATCCAATTTGCTTTTAGCACCTTTTTCTCCCAACGTCGAAAATAGCGACGCAGTATCGTGTAAACAATGACCCGCATTACCAACGGCGCATTTGGTCATTTTTCCCTATTGTCCTTGCCGCCTGCCTGCTTTCGAACACGTGCAACAACATCGAATCAGTTCGATCGCGCACATATACCACTGCACCAAAAAGATCGCATTTTCTTAGTGGTCACACCCTTAAGAGAAAAGTTTTTCTCTCTCTTCCTTTTTTTCTTAGCGAAATCATCTCTGCATGAGATGACGATCGTTGAGTCTTATTCCAACCTTCAAGGCGGTCGGGTCGTCCGCCGTCCACAGTACCGGCGCCGGTACGGTGAGTATACTAAAATAAATTGAGTTCGTTTTATCATCCGTGGTGCGCACCCTTATTTAAAACAAATCGGTGTCGGGTCGGTAACAATAACTTTTAAACCAATACCAAAATATATTTTAGAGCTGAACCTAAATGTAGCGAATAAACCGTGTCGTGAATGTACCTTTAAATTAACCATAGTGCCAGATAATAAAATGACGATTTAATATCTACTAGACAGGGCGTTTCATTTCTTTCCTATTGTTGTTCCCCTGGTGATCGTACCTTTCATCCATTCCGGTTATGGACGAACGTGGCGGCGTTTCGCTCATTCATTCGTGATTGACTGTTGTATTCGAGGGACATATATATGATGGAGGAGGAAGTTAACCAGTCGCAATGCTTCCTCCCCACATGTACACTACCAAAGTTGAATTCGTTTTTTTAATTCTCTTTCTTTTGATTAATATAATGGCGCGGATTTTCTACTCGACTCGACTGTGTTTAAAAGGAAGCATCTCGCGACCCGTGTTGTGTGTGCGCGACTTGGGGTGAAAACTGACTCTCCGTGTGTCCACCAGCGGTGGTTGTAAAGCGACTGATTTGATGAAGGCGAGAATCCATTCACGGTGTCGAGGCAGTGGAGTCATAGCTAAGTAAACTCGCTGCCACTTACTAGGAACATGGAGAAGGGTTGCTATGCCTGCATAGAAAATTTTGTTTCAGGGAATTTCTGCCATACGGGCTGAATTAAATTCTTCTGTTGCTGTGTATACGGAGAAATCGGTTTCGGGGGAATAGCCAAGTATGGTCATGGGTTGTCGGTTAGACAATAGAACATGGGTCTTGGCCGTTGCGATGGCTGTTCCGTGGAAAGACAACGCATCGTGCTGGTGACTTGCCAGTAAGAAGAATTGATATGACTTTAGATGGTTTAGGTAGAATGGGAACTGAAATGGTTTTTGGGAACACTAAATGCTGCTTGGTTGCAACCGAGAAAAATAGTTTAAGTAGGAAGTGAGCCGGAGTGGTTTTCGGAGAAAATTAAATGCTGCTTGGTTGCGAGCGATAAATATAGTTTAGGTAGGAAATGAACCGAAATGGTTTTCGGGAAAAATGCATGGGGTGTGATTGTAGATGAGGGAGATGATTTAAAATGTATTTTATTGCAGGATTTGAAATGTGGTGTGTTGTAGGATTTGAAGATGTATTCTATTGCAGATTTGGGGATGTATGCTTTGCAAGTTTTGAATGGGGCGTTGGGTTATGGTGACGCGCTGTTAGCGGTCAAAATTGGGTGGAATTGTGGGTTGATTCTCCATGTAATATAGAGAACCACCATAGTTTCTCACTACTCTCATGGATATAGTATGAATACAAACAGTTATTATGTATTCAATTTTGTTAATTCGATTGATTGATTAAATTGATTAATTGAATTGAATTGATTGAAGGCGGAACCCCCATTTTTATTTAGCTTAATGCAAGTGTGGCGGTGCGGCCACACCCCACGGTACACTTACCTAAAAACCCCCATAACCTCATCCCAAGTCACATAAGTTTTCGCTAATGCAATAGCATTAGCACCTGTAAATGCTTCACGCATTATATAGATCAAATCTATAATCTTAAAGTCCTTGTAAAGAAAACTTACCTTTTCATGCATCCCTTCGCATACAATTCCCTGTAAGATTTCTTTCTTACCTTATAAGGAATCTCAAACCAAGTCGGCACCTTCGGTGCCAAGCAAATCTCCCTAGACGAATTCCTGTAAACAAAAGGATTTGAATTACATACAATGTAACTTTCGCCAGTGGCCATAAACATTGCCCTGTCTATTTTTCAGCTTCGCCATGTGTATGATATATCTCTTAACGTACACATTGGCCGGCAACCTTTTTCTCCCAGCAATAATATACCAGCAGCTGCATTCAATTAGCGCAATCGACCTTGAGATTCCTAAAAACAATTCTTTAACGTGCATATGCACCATAGATTCCCGACCATTAGGCACCCTTGTTCCACCAATGCAATTCCGCTGTGCATGTGCATACCACATGTCCCTGGCATTTCCCCGGCCGCGGCAGCTCTTTGACCATCGGACAAAAGCCAATACTCTCATCTTACCCTAGAGTCATAAAACGAATTTCTTCACAGGTAATCATGTATACAATGCGATCCCTTTAGCATCACCAACGATACACATTTCCCATTGTGTAACTAGAAAAACCATTAGCACATCTTCCTAATGCTGATACATTTACTTACGCATACCATTGCACTGAAAGAGTGCATTTCCTACAGCGGCCGCACCCTTAAGAGAAAAGTTTTTCTCTCTCTTCTCTTGTTTCTAAACCCTAACCTAGGATGGAATTCATGTCAGAATTCTATCCTCGGGGAGTCGATTTCCAACTGCCGATTGAACAGCATCCTTTCGCCGCAGCAGAGTGCACACGACAGTTTAATTCTTCTTGTTGCAATTCAAATTAAGCGCCAGGAAATAGTAGTAGTAGTAGTTTTATTTCTTATATGGTTCGTGCATTAAATTTTACAATACAATTGACAAATATTATCGACTATAATAATATATAGAAAACTAGAAGGCATTCAGTGTTTTTATACGATTAATGTAACAAAACAGAGTTGAAAGCCTCTTTACAAGGGCAATCAATTAAAATATCAATTTTGTAAGGTGGGGTGAGTACTACCGGTTCAGGAACAGTTGTGAAGTAAATTCAAGAACCACAAAACTTGCATAAAGATTGAAGATTAATTCAAAACAAGATACATTTAGATACAATTTGTTAAGTCGGTTGAAGGCAAATGCAAGGATACAAACTATGATTAAACCAGAATACCAGAAATACAAGAATCGAATGCAGCATAGCCCAGGCTAAAGAGCCACATCTTCCGTCCTTTTAGAAATGCACCAGGTCTTGCTAGAACCCTGACTGATGTAGGTAACTCATTGAACAATCGAAGTGACAACACAGTAAATAAATCGCGATATGCTGTAGTACGGAAGTTGGGAACAGTTAACATAAATAAATAATTACCCCTAAGGTTATAACGGGAGATTAAACAAAAATTAAGATTTCTAGATCTCAAGAAGAATATTCTTAACACTTTAAAACAATACAAGTGTCTTACAGGAAAAATATTCAGAACCCTGAACAAAGGAAAGGACGGGTGCCTGGTAGGCTTTCTACAAGTTTTTCTAAGAACTAATTTCTGCAGGATTAACAGTGGTTGTATTTTATTTTTACAACCACTGTGGGGTGCGAAGTCGCGACGCCAGCATGGGCGAGAGTTCTACCTCGTCCCCACAAATCACTAAAGGTTCCGACCAGTACAATTTTAACGACAACCGACGGACTGGATGCCCTTCAATATGTATAAACACCTCAGGGAAATGAACTTAACTTCTTGTTCGTGTGCGTACACGATAAGGGATGATTTTGACTCCCCGGCAACGTCCCCGACAGGTGTGGTCTGGTGCGCGATTCAAATCTGACTCCAGGATGACCGTTTCACTCCACATCCGCTAGCTGCCATCGTGATGGACTTTTATATGCAGTGGTGGTCAGGTACAATACCCTTCGCTAGAAATGCGAACAACGATCGATCTTGCACTTTTTCCAACAAAGGAACAAGCATTAGGACTGCTAGCATCGTTATTGTAAATAAATCATAACGCTTGCCGAAGGAAGAAATAGGTTTCCGTGTCTTAAATAAACAGAAACACTATTTCGGGGTTTGTCGCTGGGATGCGCATTGTTTAGTTTAACCAATGCGACATGGGAGCATTTTGGTGTTTACCCAATCGCCCACGATCATGCCGTTGAAGGCTATAGGATTTTCGGTGACGATAGATCGACCGGAGATTTGTGTGCCAAGGCAATGGCTAGGGTGGCTATTGTTAGGGCTCATGTGGTGGTACATGTGACATGTTGATGGCTGATAATTAGAAATTGGTTGCTCTGTTGGCAACCTGATGGATATGGGGGCAATGTTTGATTAGGAATTGGTAGACGGGACACGATCATGGGTATGGTTGTTGGAATAGCAATCATAATCGTGTCCGATTCAATGATAGGAAAATTATCGGCTGCGGCTGTGTCAACAAGTACGCTGGTCAGCAGATTGTTGGAACAAGCACACGCTGAAATATTGGCGTATGTTTGGTGATTATGATTGCTGACAAGCTGAGCGATAGGAAATATGGTGGTTCGTATATTATGAACTGGATAGTGTAATGAGGTGTATGCATGCTAGCGTTTGCTTACAGGTGGAAGCGAATGAAAGGTAGGTTGGTTTAAGGAAATGGGTGGTTCTTTGTGAATGTTTTAAAGAACCCCCACACCACCACCCCAACATGCAATTCCATATTGTAACTTGGAATGGAATAAACCATAATAAATTATCCTCAAAAGCTTACTGGAATACACACGTAAAAAATAAAAATGGCGCAGAGTGCATCGGAAATAAATTTCCCAGTGTATTAGCGAAACATGAAAAGCTCATTCTCGAGTCGAGTGTAAGTCGTAGATATTTAAATTCATTTACACTCTCAATAGGAAAACAGGCTCGACTGTAACAAAAAGGTTGCGAAGAGAAACCGCCTAAACAGCAGAAGTTTGTAAGATTAAGTCTACGATATTCCGGAGCATGGAAATGCAGAACGGCTTTCGGGTAGGCTCCAGGAGATAAGCCGAAGGACATTAATTTCGTTTTGGACCTGATTACCAAGTTATGTTCAGCAAACCAGTGACTCAACAAATTCAAATCCCAGTTAACACCAGAGATCAAATCTGAAGACAGCCCAAACCATAGGAGAAGGCAATATCATCAGCAAAAGCTGTAGGTGAGCTGTTGAAATCAACAGTGAACAGTGAATTTATGTAGACAAAAAAAAGGACAGGACCCAGAATGGATCCCTGTGAACGCCGAGGTTAGGAATACTTTCACCTGACATCATTTATCTTCACTCGTTGCGACCTATTTTTAAGGCACGACCGAAAGCAGTCAAGTATGAAACCTCGAAATCCTGCTTTTTCTAATTTCCTTAATAAATACGTATCGTTGATCGTGTCGAACGCTTTAGTAGTGACGATAACTAGGCCAGCCGAACATTTCTTTCCATCAAGGTGTAACATTATTTGAGAACAAAATTTCAGGAGCGCATCCTCAGTGGATTTACCTATAAGAAAACCAAACTGTGCTGGACTAAAAAAATCTGTTTTTTTTTCAAAAAATTTCATTATTCTCGTTTTTTTTCAAAATTATCATTATTCTCGTTTTTATAAGGTTCTCAAAAATTTTACTAAAGACAGACAGCGGTAAGATGGGTCTGTAGTTACCGACCTCAGCAGGAGAGTCCTTGAAAAGAGGTATGACGTCGGCACATTTAAGACAACTTGGGAAGATCCCATCAAACACGCAACGATTAAAAAGATTGGATAGGACGTCCACTAGAAAACAGGCTGTTTGCCGTAGTATATTATTCGATATGCCATCAGGTCCACATGAATGTGTATTAGGTAGAGTACCAATGACTTTCAAAATTTTTGAATGAGTAAACGGCTGAAAAGCAAAGCTGCTACCCTGCAACGGTTCAGGTCGCATGTACCTGCTACGACAAATACAACTTAACAATAGGACAGTACTCGGTTGAAGATTACAGCCAATATTGGGAAAATAATTGTTTAATGCGTCACCAATCGCTAATTTATCATACACTTCACAGTTTCCAACGTGTAGAACAGTAGGTGATTTTGAAGCAGGAGATTTATTTATTATACTTTTCACTACACGCCACTCTAAATTACCCTGAGCAGATCTGAATTTGGCACGCTAGTAATTGTCGCGACAGATGGAAATCTCTTTTTTGAGTTTAGCACATAATAATTTATACCTACTCCTTAGGTCACGGTTATCAGGATACTTTTTGCATCTTTTCCAGAGTTGGTTCTTAGATGCAACTTTGTTTATTAAGGCATTCGAAATCCAAGGTTTAAGTCTTTTTGGCAAATCGTTGGGTGATACTAATGAGGAACAGAAGAAGATATGCCTATCGGAAATAGGGCTGAAGACTGCGTAAGCGTCAGCTGAGGAGCCACAAACATACACATCTGCCCAGGTTTCATTACATAATCTTCGTTTAAGCCCAACGAAGTCAATTCTCGGTCTATTTAGAGGAGTAGGAGAAGGATCACAACTTCTAACTAAATGCACGGGAATCAAGCGTCCCGTCATGCAATGATCAGAGATTTGCAAATCGAAGACACATTTCATGTAGTCGTTAATAGCAATATAAGAAAGACGTCCATAAATATGATCAATACAGCTTCCTGACGCGGGCCTACTAGGTTTTTGGCGAATTTTTTAAAACGACAGGTGTTCCGCCGAACACTGTCCACGAATAAAACAACGAACTTTTAGTTTTTTTTTTTGTGGTTACTTTTACACTCGCTTTATTAGCGTTTATTTTATGAGAACCCGCGCCGACACATTCTGGACTACTTTCTTCGTTTTTCCAATACTCGCCGATACTTCCACCGCGAATGTTAACTCTACCCTCGTTAGCGGTTGTTCTTCAACTGATTAAAATTTCCCTTAGTGGGTGCCACGGCTCACCCGATTGTTCTCTTCTTTGGTGAATCTCCCTTAATCGAGAATCACTCTTCATCACAAACCTACCCCTAGCGGAGAACACACCCTCTATCTGTGTCCTGCGATTTCCTGTCTGGTCGCAGGCCATATGTGCGGTTGCACCCGCACACACAGACGCAGATGCTGCTGCCTGTGTGGCCGGAGATCTTCCTACAATCGCCAGAATTTTCACACCTTCTGCGGCATCGCTTTTGTATATATTCCAGTGTGTGGTTTATTATCCTTGGCGAACTCTGGGATCGTGGTAAGTATCGTCGGTTATGATAATTGTATTTATTTTGCCCTATGGGAACAGTGTTTGCTAGTTCATTGCTGTTCCTCCGCAATGGCCTTTGTTTAGGCGAAGTGCATTGCGGTAGGGTCAAAGGTTTAGCCAATAGATTGTTTTACGGCAATTTGCTTATCGCCAGGGATTTGATCTTTGTCGACATCTGGCGCAGCTGTGCCAACCACTTGTGTTTATCCAGCTAATGGATCGATACACTATTTCTACAATGGGTCGTGTCCTTCGATCGCCGTGCAGGCGTTATGAAATATTCGAGACTTAGGGCGCACGTATCTGTGGATATGTAAGGTTGTTGACACCAGTATGAATGTCACCTTTGGCTAGGCGAAAGGGTGGACCCTAGGGGGGGGTCTCTGTGGGCACGTGAGGTTTATACTAGGGCGAGTATGTTCCTTGGTGGAAAGACAGGTGTTTCAGCCTATCGTGGTTTGTTATGTTCGTAGAACCGCCACAGGTTCATGTACAAAGCATACAAGACCGTGTGAGGCGAGTAACGACAGGTAGTTACTGATAGTTTCATCGTCGTCCAAGATGTTGATATTGAAATCTCCCACAACAATTACATTTTTAGAGTTATCTCCTGTCAGGAGAGCAGAAACCGCTTGGATAAAATTGCCTATATTCATCGTGTGAAGTCTATAGACATAAAGGAATACAAATACAGGCTGACTAATTTGAATAGAAATCCTTAAAGCGTCCGCACTTCACATTTCAAGTGAAATTATGTATCTTGTGGTTCTCCCTCACGAAACAACCTACTCCTCCTGAAGCATACCCTTCGTTCGTCTTAGCAGGGAACTTGTAACCTGGCAAAGTATTGTGGGGAAGAAGTATGGTGCGCCGGCGTACAGCGCTGATTCCCTTCTTCCTCCAGCATAAATTGATAGTTCCGTTGATTGTTACGCCGAACACTAAGAGGAATCTGTCCGCAGGAAATTGTCACCAGAAACAAGCGAAAACGCACGGATGGTAGTCCCAGGAATAAAACACACTGAATACCATTTTATTGTTTTTTTATTGTAATAAAAAGTTCTTTTATTTATCCTTTGAGATTTTAATATATTAAAAGATAGTGACTATACACAAAAAACATCTTCGCACTTAACAAATACGGCGCACTTGAATTTGTTTTCCTATTTGATTGTTCTATAGTACACACACGACTGACACTGAATACATTTTCGGTTATACATTGTTCTATTCTACGTTTGACGGTGTTTTTATTTTAACGCACAGTATTGCAAGCGACTCGGCGTTGCAGATCCGCGACTACAAGGGTGTACGCGATCCCTGGCGCTATACGGGGCGCGGGAGACGGACCGTTCGACCAGCTCGGTCGGGTGATGAAAAACGACTCGCAACACGTACGTGCGGTTTTACCGTTGAAAACTGACTCCAATGGTGATCTAGCAGTGAGCCAACACGCAACCTTTCAACCTTCTGATTCCAGATAAGAATGTTGCGTGTTCAGATCACGTCGAGGTCACCAATGTGGGGATTCAGCACCGTACCCCGGCGCACCATACTTCTTCCCGACAGTATAATCACATATCTCAAAGCCATAGATCCAAATTTCAATAACAAAAATTAAATCAGGGACGCAATCAAATGCCTCTAGGTGAGTGGACAGAGGTGGAAAATTAGTTCACATACTTCTGATATTCTGGTGTACAATAAAAAGGAATTTGTTAGAAAGAACATTATCACTATAATTAGAAGGGGAAAAATCGTCGATTATTTTTAAATCGAAATTCATTATTGTAATTATAAAATAGCATTGCACTAAATTTATTTATTTATTGACATGACTCTTCCCCCTTAAACCATCCTAACTAAAATTTGATCGAGTTTGCGCCACACAAATTTACCACCTTTCTGTTTTACTACGTCCTTCGTCTTCTTTAGTAGAGCATACGTGTACCTAGTGAGGGGATGGTTGACATAAATACCTGCGCTCTGGCGGCTGATTTTTTCATTTCCATGTGGGATCTGCATACCAATCGTCTGTGTGTTCAGCTAGTTTTAGTTTTTACTCTTGGCGCTCATTATTTGCTGTTTCATCGCTCTATTGCTGACGCCTACGCAAATAATCTGCTTCCCGTCGGAGGAAGAGGAGTTGGATTTATTTCTCCTCACATAACAGTTGACGATGTCCTTATTTGGAACTTCGATGGACAGAGATTCAAAAAACATATTTTGTGTCGTCTTTAAAGCATCAGTTGGATGTTGGAGAGTCCTGAAATTTCCAAAGAGTTCTCCAGGAGACTTTGTCGCTGCCAGTTCACCTTGCTCTCCAAAGCATTGATTTTGAATTTTAGGTCAGCATTTTCGGTGCGCAACTCATTAACTTGCAGCAGGAACTGGTGGTTAATTTCCTCTAATTCAGCAAGTTTGTCAGATACTTGCTGTACCGTATAATGATCTTCACTGCTATGCGTCCGTTCATCTGGTTTCAAAGTCGTTGGTTCATTCGCCAATATACGCCAACAAATTTGATAAACTGTATTCTTACTTAGTACAAGACTTACATCATGTGAGACTGATGCTTAATACAACATTAATAATTCTTACTTACTTAGATTAATACTTTTATCTTACTAAGGACATACAACAGCTAGCACACTTGTGGGGGTTTCTCTATTCTACATGAGAACCAACCCACAATTCCAACCACAATTCCTGCCTAATTTCGACCGCTTTCAGCGCGTCATACCTACCCATTTCCTTTATATGTTATTCCCCTGTAAAACATGTTAAACGGACGTATAGCTAAATTCATTATCCCATGCAAATAATGCATAATTGAGTTTAGCTACATTTTTGTGATACGGCAACCCCATTCTGGCTAGCCATGAGTTTCCCATCCGAAATCTCATAATGTCGACTAGCAACAGCAAGTCTAAATGAACGACGCTGTTGCATCATAGCAAAATCGCTAGGGTTATTTCAGCGTCTTAGAGTCTGGTTCTCACGCTGGTTATTTCCCAAGCGTCAGCGGCGTCCTATTGACTTTTCCCAAATCACCCATTCGCTTGGGATCAATGATCTCTTTTTGCAGGTGAATAACATCAGCTAGGTCCTCCTCTCCTTCGTATTTCTGTCTTTCCACGGTTCAATGCGCTCCGACTACACCATAGCCGTACCACTGGGTCAGTAGGTCGTGTCAGTAGCTGCATCTGATACCAACACACACAACCAAAGCTACCCTGAGATCACAGCACATCATGTTTCTGTTCTCTCATTCTCCATGTCCGTCAATTACCCTATTAACAAAAGTTACCCACACTTCGACGGGCGTGAGGTTGAGAGAGCAGAGGCGTGGTATCTTTTGGTTGTCCTGTGTGTGGAATGAAATATGAATTTCAGCCCTAAGTAGAGTGAGTCACTATTGAATAATCACGGTGGACGGTCGCGCCCCCGCTCGTCACATCAATTTCGAATTTCTTCTCAAAATATGACGCATGCGTTAAACTTCTTGCCAAAAAAGCATATAGCGGAAGACCGGGGCAAATTTCATCAATAAAAAAGCTAACGAAATAAAACGAAAAGTTATTAATTTGAAGCTTTCTTTAGAGTGTAAAATAGTATATTGCGTGTGTTTCGAATTCATCTATTTAAATAAGGATACCTGCAAACAGACTTGAGCTGCAAGAAAAATTTGAAATAAAAAAAAAAACAACAAACTAAAAATGTCTTCGTTTTCCATTTCTTTCGAGCAAACTATTGTTTTCGCAGTGACGGTGCAGTGGGGAAGAAGTGAATCGTGTGCCCGTGCTTGGTGTATGAATAATACTTCTAACTTACTTAGACTAATGCTTCTAATTTATTTTGTATAAGAACAGTAATAAAATCGAAACTAATTGAACCCAACTTAATTTACGATGGTAGGTCTGTGACGTTTCTAACAGATACACACACAAAATACAAGCAAATAGTGAAGAACAGCGAAAAAAAATCGAATAAGAAGAAAATGCATCAGCCGTATACCAAGCAATAACATAGCAATTCCACAACAGTTGAATGTACTTGAGTTTAGAAATCGAATTCGCACGGCCGTTAGTCTAATGCTTCAATGCATCACTTTTCGAACGTTTCATTGTATGTTCAAATCACCATCTTCACTATCCTTGCTTAACGCAACAATCCGACGTGATCTGAATACACAACACACAATCTCCCATAGGTAAACAGGACTTTACTTATATGATCACGACTTTCACATAGAGCACCGGTAGCCTTATGCTTCAATGCTTCGCTTCTCACTTGTTTCTCCGTGTGTTGAATTCACCGTTTTCACTATCCTTGCTTAACGCTATAGGTCAATGAGTCCTTAGAAACGCCTACGACGGCGCTCGTAGCATCGCTATTGGTCTGTTTTTAGTAACCATTATTCTTCACGAGGTATCTGTCAATTTTCAATTTGTTTCATGTTATGGCTACTGTGTTTTGGGATGCGCGTGGTATTATCTTCATTGACTATTTGGAAAAGGGACAAACGATAACTGAACAGTGACATGCGTCATTATTAAGTCACCTAAATGAGAAAATAAAAGAAAATCGTCCTCTTTTTCTAAAGACTTATTGACCTGCCCTCGTAATATTATCTTACCTAATCTCAGTAAACGAAGGAAATATTGAAACCTTTACGTGTCAATTTGCAGTACGGACCGAAAAGGAAGGAGAAAACCAAAGAAGAACAAGAGAGCGGAAAAAGAGGAATTGGAAAGCAGATCTCTACCACATTAGCCTTGAAACCCTATAGTTCGATTGAAAACCATTCACTTCTTTATCTAAAAATTACCTGTAGTGTCACCCGGTGTGCATGTCCTTCCGCGAGCGGAAGATAGGAACGCAACTTCCGAGTTCATTTGTTTGTCAAAATTCAGGGTGATATTCCAGAACGATTTTGCTTGGCCACAATTTCACGCACTGGACATTGCGTATCACTTACGGTGTTGAAAAACAAACGTCGTGCTTCTCATTTTAATATGGAGGAGTGAGAGTGTCAATTTATATTTATTTTTGAATATCAGCAACGTGTTCAAAAAGAAAATTAACCAAAACAAACTGGTGCAAGACTAAAAGCGTTATCATGGAGAGTATACACGCCACGTTGTAGTTGAAATCAATTCGTCTATGTATGACATTGGTTTTTGAAACCAGTAAGCATGGATTGTATCGCCATTACTATTGTGAGTCTACATTTCATACGAGTATATCTCCTTCAATATTTCTCTAATAATTTTTAACTCCATTGAGCCAAAAATTTGATGCATTCCAAATCGTTTTCCAGATATAATGTCCAAGGATCCAACTTTTCCCTCTGCACCAAGATAAATTAAAGCCTGTGATGTAGTATTTGCAACCAAATTTCAGCCGGTAGCCAGTGTAATGAATGTGATCTAAATTCACTTGCAGGTGGCGTGTCTACAACAATTTGAATTATTATTGCGTGATGACTTTACTATGGTCCAAAAGGGTCTGCCGTAAATCAGTCTATTCAACTTATATCTGCAGTGGGAACTGATGCCAAAACACACGTATATCCTATTCGAAAATATTTTATGGTTAACCTCAGCTAACCTAGAATTTAAATACACAACTGCAGCTAGGTATGAATGGTTCGAGTGTGTACCGGATTTAGTCCGCCCATATTTATGATCCATGGAAATGTGCTATGAGTTGCACTTGACAGTAAAAAGCTGAAGAGGGTGTTGGTCGTAAAGGCAGGTGTAAAATATCAGCACGGTTGTCTGACTTTAACCTCATAGTTACATTGCGACTGAGTGGACCCTTGCGAGTGAATGGACAGATGATGAAGGAACTCGTATGAATGACCGAGTGTGTAGTGTTGCAATGTGTTCATTACTAAAGATTAAATTCCGATTCATTTGTACAGAGGTTGAAACATTATTTTAAGGATATTTGTTTTGCTTCGAATAATTTTGTAGTCTTGGTTCAGCTCAATGGACGGCAAAATAAGCCCTCGAAATAAATCAACAATTAACAGACCTGGGGCAAGACCCTATACACAAAAGTTAATAGATTGACGCTGGGAAATCAACTCAACAGAAATTCCTTTAGAGTCCTATAGCGTTTGAAATAATAGTGAAGAAGATCGTGTGATTCGAACTGACGCTACGACAGCTCGAATCACGAAAAAAATTTTACCTAAGCGTTACCCATCAGGCTACTGACCGTGTTTAGAATTTGATTTTTAAACTCGACTATACTCCACTGATGTGAATTATTTTTGTTATCCGCTAAGGTATACGGTTCTGATGTATTTTCTTATTCGATTTTTCGTTCGGTGTTCTTCACTATTTTTGCTTGTGAATTGTGTGTGTATCTGTTAGAATCGCCACAGTCCCATAAAGAGTTCCATTATAGGGTCACACCAACCTAATCGCTGAAATAGAATTAATTATTTATGAATGATTCCTATAATATTTTATACATATTCCATACAATGTCATTCCATTTTCAGACTCAATATTGCCTACTTCCCTGCACGCGGTCATTGGCCGCCAAATGTTGTACGATTCAAGAATAAACTAAACCTATGTGATGTGAATAACCCCCTCGCCGGTTGAGGTTTTTTTTTTTTTTTGTTTTTCTTTTCTTAATAATAGGTCTACAATGAAAATGCGTTTTTGTAGCTTACGAATTTCTCTCTTCTGTGAAAGGATGTATCAGAAAGACTTTACTTGAATATTTTTTTGATATATTTCTCTCTGAAGGTGCAACCCTATAGCGCCGAGTCGGCGTTATGAGATGCCATTAAATAGCTGTTACAGTTCTTCTTGAACAGGTGCAGGTTATAACGCTCCGAAAACACTCGCGCGCCGGGGAGGGGTATTCCACAGCTTTCCCGCTCTGTAATGGAATTAGTTATTATGCAGAAATATTCGCGCCGTCAGGAAATAAACCCCAAACTGTTGCGATCCTCGATCTCTATATGGCATCAATAGTTCGAGAGTATACTTCCGAATATGGGAAGAATATTCGAGTGTGGGTTTAATTTGAGATTTATAAAGATGGAAAAGTTGGATCGGAGTAAAATACTCTGGGCTTAACAAGATAACTCAATATTCTGGAAGCGGACTTGACAATGTTCGATACGTGTTCATCCCACGATACATTCCCACTGATTTAAGCATCTAGCCATCCATCATCAGCTATGGAACCCACTATACCTTTTTCCTCGTGAACGTTGTATATTCCGTTTTCGTTGCGTTCAAGTCGATGAGATTGACCTCTCCCCACTATAGGACTGGTTGCATTTTTTAGTGATTCTAACTGTCATAGCTTCATTTCAAACCACACGTTCTTCATTATCATCGCAAACGCTATAATTGGTGACTCACCGACGTGATCTGTACACACAGCACACACTTTCCCATAGTAAAACAGTTCTTCACGACACGATCACGACATCCGCATAGAGCACCGGCACACTCGCCTGCTCCGACATTCACTGGTTCGCTCGCTCATCGCCCCGTCGTTCGCACACGAAGCTGATCGTAACAATGTTACTGAGGAGGGAGTAGTGTGGGGTTTCTAACAGATACACACAATACACAAGCAAATAGTGAAGAACGCCGAACGAAAATCGAATAAGAAAATGCATCAGAGCCGTATACCATAGCGATAACATAACAATTCACATCAGTCGAATATACTTGAGTTTAAAAATCGAATTCTAAGCACGCCCAGTAGCCTGGTGTGTTACGCATTGGTTCAATTTGTTGTGATTCTAACTGTTATAGCGTCAGTTCGAATCACACGTTCTTCACGATCATCCCAAATGCTAGAATTGGTGACTACGACGTGATCTGTACACACAGCACACACTTTCCCGTAGTAAAACAGTTCTTCACGATACGATCACGACTTCCGCATAGAGCACCGGCACACTCGTCTGCCCCGACGATCTCTCGCTCGCTCGTTCCTCGCTCCGTCGTTCGCACACGAAGCTGATCGTAACGAAGTTACTGAGGAGGGAGTAGTGTGGCGTCTCTAACAGATACACACACAATACACAAGCAAATAGTGACGAACGCCGAACGAAAATCGAATAGGAAAATGCATCAGAGCCGTAGACCATAGCGATAACATAACAATTCACATCAGTGGAATATAGTTGAGCTTAAAAATCGAATTCTAAGCACGGCCAGGAGCCTGATGTGTTACGCATTGGTTCAATTTTGGGTGATTCTAACTGTCATAGCGTCAGTTCGAAGCACACGTTCTTCACTATCATCCCAAGCGCTAGAGGACCTTATCCAGATCCCGAATCAGAGAGTCGATCCGGCTTCGTTGATGCCGTAATGGGCCGATCAAATGTACCATCATCCACAAAACTAATAATGTTATTACCTGTTGATTCTAACAAATCATTAATGTGAAGCAAAAACAAGATCTCAGCCGAAATATAACCCTTAGGCACCGCCGAATTAATAGAATACAGATCCGAATACTCGCCATCCACAACAACCCGGATCAACCGATCTATGAGAAAGTTCTTCGTCCGTCACAAAGTTGATCGGAAAGACCATATGAACGAATCTTGCTGAGTAACGCTCTGTTCCAGACGCTCTCAAAACCGTTGGAGTTTCGAATGCGACTGCCCCTGATTCCCTGCTTCTTATGTTTTTCAATTGCAGATGTCTAGACATCAGTCACAAAAGTCAAAAGCTTACCAATGGACCACCTGCGACGGAATCCGTATTCACGATCATTTAGAGGTCCATTGCCTTCCAAATATTTAATCAACTCGGCATTCATCACTTTTCCACCACCTTGGATAGTCGACGAGCCAGCACTAGCACTTCTACCTCGCGATCTGTACCATCCGATCAATTGTGTAATTCGTTTAGGGTATCTTAAGTAAACACAAGATACCCAATTGCACTATCGGTTCGCACATCAAGTCTTCTGTGGGATCCGAAGTAAGCAAACGGGTCACCGCATGCCCGTCCTCATACCCTTCCTTTCCTTGCATCTGTTTTTCCTCTTTTTCGCACCTCTGTTGCGTTCCTCAGGCACCAATACTCTTAATTAATCTATAATCTTTGGAGCGTTTTTGATGCTTGAGTAGCTTAATGTCATGGGGGGATGTAATCAGGATTTCGGCACGGATGTAGTGGGGCACCTACTAAGAGGGCATAACACCTGTAGTGGTTGCTTTCGCTCTTCTATGGCTGGTTCCGATTTGCATCCTTTTCGGAGGCGGTATTGGTTTTCTGTGTTAGGCCATTTCAATAAAACAGTCACGTCCATCTTTTTAACATTCGCGGCCTAAGATCTAATTTCTCCCTGTGTCTGCCCATATTTCTAACGAGCAACCAGCAATCCTGCTGATACAGATATTTCTGATTTTACTCTACCCGGTTATAACGTAGTGCCTTCGTTCTTTCCACATCGTGGCCTAGCCACATACATACGAAGTGATATTGCTTATCAGCTTCTGCCAAAATAAGGATTCTGCTCCAATCCAAGATTTACTTGCTCGTGTCTAAAACTTCACGTTCGTAGATATGTCATACGTGCCTTCTTTATAGAAGCTCAAACTTGGATCGAAACGTATCCTTTAACGAATTTGATGCTCTATCTGATTCTACCGAGAGGATCTTGACCCTATATCCGCACACTGAAATCGTTGTTGCAGGCGATTTTAATGTGCATAACTCTCAGTCGCTTCGCCAGTCCGGACACAAAAAATCTGAAAGTCAATATGTCCAGCTCTTTGCTGATTCAAACAATTTAACTCAATCAGATCATTATCAGATAAAGATGGTCATTCCGGTCATTCATTTTCGGGTGTAGAGAAGCCATTAAGGCTACAGAGTTAAGCTTCCGGTTGTATACATCAAACAATACTGAGGAAAATCGGAAAAGATTCAGAAGAGCTAGAAATGAATGCAATGCGCATATTCACCGCGCAAAGTTCTTGCATGACCAGAGAGTGAGACTGAAAATATTATACTCTCCCTCAGGTATTAGAAACTTCTGGTTAATAGTGAAGAACATCCAAAACTCGGTCTGCTTATCCATTCCTTCGCTAATAGTCGATAACAGACCAGTCACCAGTGCAATAGAGAAAGCGAATCTACTTTCAGCACATTTTGTAGCCAACTCAACGCTGCCTGATACCACGTCAGTCCCCCCTCAACTTGAGCATAGCAACACAAAACGCAAACAAATCCGCTGGTCCTGATGGCAATCCTCCAATTCTCTTGAAGAGATGTTTCTCTTCACTCGCTAAATCATTGCGGAAACTCTTTCATTTGTCTTAGTCTACTTTACGTTTCCCAAATAGATGGAAGTCAGCGAACATTCAGCCAATTCTCAAAAAGGACCACAAATCGTCCCTCTCTTCTTATCGACCCAAAGCATTAACTTCCGTTCTCTCGAAGGTAATGGAATAACTGGTTAACATTTTCGAAATATCTATATACAAAGCCAATATGGCTTTCATAGCAACCGGTCCACTGGAGATTTGATGGCTCACCTTACCGAAAAGTGGAGCTATTCCATCCACTACTTCGGTGAAAGCAAGGTTGTTGCACTGGATATGCCAAAAGCCTTCGACAGAGTTTGGCATCCAGATCTTTTATCAAAATGACATTCATATGTTGTGGACAATTCCCTGATCCAGTGGATAAGATCTTTTTAGCCGTCCAATTCAAGCGGTTTTTGATGGTGTCAAATCTGCCTCCCATCACATTAACGCAGCTATTCCTCAAAGTTCTGTACTCTTGTCCACTCTCTTCCTCATCTTTATAAATGATCTCTTGTCCAGTACCCACAACCCAATTCATTTGTTTGCTGATACTGTACATCGATACCTCCTCTCCTTATCCACTTCCTCTCGAGCCGGTTTCCTTTTTACAGTCCAGTCCACGAAGAATGCTTTAAATAGCTCGTGGGCGGAACTTCACTTTCGGCATTGGAGACGGCACTGATGCCATCACAAGTGGCTTCAAAAGACCAGCATTGAGCAATGTTATTGCTGATACCCTTTGCCTTTGTCCAAAAGGGGCGCAAACCAGTTGTCTTGGCGACGCTTCATACCATTTCCAGGAACATGCCGCTTCAACATAGCGTGCCAATTCCCAGGAAGACGCAACACCAAATAAGCCAGTCAATTCCTAGGAAGGCGTCTTGTGCGGGTTCTCTATGCCACATGGAGAACCAACCCACAATGCCAACCAATCCTGACCGCTAACAGCGCGTCACCCTACCCTAACCTATAAACATGCAAAAACAATCCTAATCTGCAAGCGCATCCAGCCCGAACTTGCAAGAATTCATCTCCCAATCTGCAATAAAAAAACATTTTCCAAACTCCCAACAGAATATATTCTAATCACCCCCGCATACATTTCCCCAAAATCGATTCGGTCAATTCTATTCCCTCCTTGTGACCAAGCAATCCTAATTTCCCCGGAAATCCATAAACCATTACATCACCCCACATACACTTTCCCAAAATTGCTTCGGTCAACTTTCTACTTAAGTTATATTTTCTCATTGCAACCAAGCAATCTTAATTTCCCCGAAATTACTTCGGTTAATATTTTACCTTAATGATACCCCTTGCTTGCACCCAAGCAATTCCAATTTCCCCCGAAAATGCATGCACATACTTACTCGCGTTCCCAAAGCCAATTTCCCAGTATACACAACCAACGAATCCAACTCAGCTTATACGGCCAGGATTCGTTGGAACTGAATTCCTATGCAAGCATACCAATTCTACTCGAAATTAGAATAAATTCATTCCTTCATCAGTCAGTCGTCATCTAACTACCGCCACGCGCACGTCGAGGTTCTGTTATATAATTAAAGTTCAATGAACTTGAGTAAGTCGAGCATCAACCGCCGCCCGGGGCACACATAAATGTCGAGTCTTAACAACTGGTGTGCGCACACGTACGAGGGTGTCGTACTTTCTAACACCTTGGTCTGCCTCGGAAGTGTAAAATATTGAACAAATAAAGAACATTAACGTGGAAACCATTCAGTGCCTTTCATTCTTCTTTTACCTTGTGGTGCCTCCTCCTCGCGGATGACAGTTTCGCAGCAACTCTCTAGTGGGGCGATAGTGAACCGGTGCCATACGCTGGCACACCTACTTCGTACCCCCCACAGTCTCGTCGGAAAAGCTGTCTGATCATCCACAACAAGAAAATCCACTGGATTTTAATTAGTAAAAATGGCGCTAAGTAAAAAAAAAAATTTTCACAAAATGCCGGCCTAAAAAAACGAGAAAACATTTTTTAAAAAAAGGCTACCATTTTGTAAAAAACAATTGTTTCACTCTCCGAGGTAGGGGAGGCCTGAAAGAAAGAAAACGCCGGAAAATTGTTCGGGCGGGGAAATAAATATGCATATATCTTTCTACATTCACTACTAGCCCTGTGAGTAGGGCGTTAGAATATACTCACAACTAGGCCAGCTTATCGTAAGAGGCGACTAAAGGCCGAGTGGTAGCCGAGGTCGCAACGCCCTGTGCGTCCGGTGAAATACCACCCCATCAAGCTTTAGGCTCCGTGAAATGGTCTGGAGAAATCCAGGCGGAACGTCATGCAGATATCATGATAAATAATGGAACTTTAAGAGGTTCGTCATCGCATAACCGGACCCGATCTCGAGGCTCGGCCCACTCTCGACTGGTGACGGCATTTTGTAACATCAGGGGCATCGGTTTCACCAATACCAATGTAAACGCCGTCCACCAATATTTGCAAACAACGAAACCTGATGTCCTTGCCCTAACTGAGACCCAGGTCGATTCGTCAACTGATTCGACATATCTTCGTTGCTCAGGATACGACTTACATTCGAGATTCCGTTTTAAGGACGGAGTCTGCGTTTTCACGCGGGCCAATCTGGCTTGCCAGAGGATGGAGGCGTTGGAACCCAATAATATGGACATCATATGGTTGAGGGTCGTGCTGAGGAATTCTGTTAAATTTCTTTGTTGTCTTTACCGCTCCAACCGGTGACACTTTTCGAACATCTTCCATATACCGGCGACTGGATACAGATCAACCACCCAGCTTCTGAAATTGTTGTCCTTGGCGATTTTTATGTGCACAATTCCGACTGGCTGTTACATTCTAACAGAACCGACAGGGTGATCAATAAGCTCCTTCGGTGCCCAACTGGTTCGCGCTCCTTCTGGTCAATGGCAAAAGATGTCAGCGGTAACTTCGCATCCTCCTCTTTCCCTCCGTTGGTGACAGACAGCGTGACGTTAGTCACGAATTCAAAGGATAAAGCTAATGTGTTCGCGAATTTATTTTCCACGAATTCAAACCTCGATCCTGGCCTTTTGGAGCCACCTGTGATCTTGCCGGTACAGTCTTCCATGCGGGATGTGAGATTTCGTCCGCGCACTATTCAACGCATTCTACGTGAACTGGATTGTAGGAAGGCAACCGGCCCGATGGAATACCAGCAGTAGTCCTCAAGAACTGTGCTCCAGAACTATTGCCGTGTTGTATTCCAGAATACTACCCTTATTCGCTTTAACACTAACTCATGTCCTTTCAAACACAACCCTTAAAACTACATCCTCACATATCTTACATTCTCAGTTAATACAGCACATTTCATAAATAAACAGACACTATATTCTATATCCAGTCACTTACAGCACATTTCATAAATATGCCCCTTTTCATAACAAGCACATTTTTCATATTAAAACATGGCCACTTTGATTTTCGTTCAAAGTTTATTCAAAATTCTAAGTCACAGAGACTTCTAGATTGTTTTGTTCAGTTTATACGCCACAGTCAGTTAGAACAAAATGTTCTATATAAACAAGTAAATTTATATGAAAAAAGCCTCTCTCAACAAGTCAAACTTTTACTTTATAAACAAATCATCAGGCCCACACTTACTTACGCTTGTCCCATCTGGTTCCATATCTCTCCCTCTCAAATGGAAAAACTTCGTATCTTCGAAAGGAAGTGTTTCAGACTAATCACAGGGCTACGTCGACAGCGCGACTCCCACAAATATATCGGAAGCCTTACGCTATACCACTCCGTCGGCCTGGAGAGATTGGATAGAAGGTTCCTGGAATTGTCGATAAGATTCATTGAAAACCTGTCAGCCAATCCAAACCCTCTCATCAATTCCCTTAGCCTCCCCAGCCACAATGCATCAAATCCCTATCTTCATGCACTCCATTTAAAGGCTCTCTTCTACGCAGGAAGATTAGTAAATGATGCGAACGAAATCATCTACCATAACAGGGTAACCGATCTTAACCACTTCAAATACTCAAACATTCAACCCTTTTCTCGGGTTCTTTCCTTTAACGAGCAGTCGGTGGAGAGACCTCCCTCTGCCGCTCCCTTCCCTCCTTAGGGTATGTACAGTACGAAATCTCAACTTAAGCTTAAGACGAGGCTAATTTGTTCTAAATGACTATATGTGAATTTATTTAACTACCTTAGATATAAGCTAGATTTTAAGTAGAGATAAGTAGTTTTAAGAATATTTATTGTAAACATTGACAATCCATCCTGGTTTTCATGACCTTTCCAGGAGTCATACTAATAAATTGTATCTTATAGATCTCCTTAGACGTAAGACCTCAATTTAAATATTACTTGGAAAAATGTTCTAGGCATTGTAAGTAAATTTGTCACAACTTAGTTAAGTTAGCTGTAAACTTATGTAACTAAACTTTTAATGGTCAATAAAGACAGCGTTTTATAAAAAAAAAAAAAATGAAAAAAGCAGAAAGAAGAGAGCTCAGCTTGAGATAGCTGAGTTCGATAAAATAAAAATAAAATATTTAAATAAAATAAAACAAATAAAAAAATATAAAAGAGATCTTTTATTTAATAAATTATTAAATAAATATAATAACCTCCACGCTCTTCCCTCGAAAGAGGAAGCACGGCGTTGGAGCCGTAACAGCCGGTTCTTGCCAGACTCTTCCGCTTATCTTATGTACGGAGGACCTTTCCTGCCTGCTGGAAAATCGCTCGAGTTCAGCCAATCCCAAAGACGGGAAAAAAGTGTCTGCCACAAATTTACCGTCCGATAGCATTACTGTCTATTTTATCTAAGGTAATGGAAAAAGTCGGCTCCTCGATAGTATAGTGGTTAGTATACCGGCTTGTCGCGCGGGGACCGGGGTTCGATTCCCCGTCGGGGAGCCCCTGGCGCAAGACTAATGACCTTGCCCGGAAAAACAAATCATTATGGAAAATTTAACAAGCCTCAGGACTTGCTAAATAAGGCCAAGACCGGTCTCCGGTTGTAGTGCCGATGATGATGATGAATGGAAAAAGTCATCAGTACAGAGTTAGTTAAGTATTTGGAGTGCAACGGACTTCTGAATGATCGTCAAAACGGATTCCGTGGCTGGCGGTCCACAGGAGACCTTTTGACACTTATAACCGATATATGGACATCTACGATTGAGCGGCATGGTAAGTCAAGGGCGGTCGCATTGGATATTTCCAAGGCTTTTGACCGCGTCTGGCACGGGGCAGTGCTGAGCAAACTTCTTTCATATGGACTTCCCCAACAGATTTGCGACTGGACGAGGAGCTTCCTCGAGAATCGATCGATCCGGGTTGTTGTGGACGGAGAGTGTTCGGACCTGTATCCTGTTAATTCGGGGGTGCCCCAAGGTTCTATTTTGGCTCCAACCTTGTTCTTGCTTCACATAAATGATTTGTTGGAGACAACGGATAACAAAGTGTTCCGTTTTGCGGATGATAGTACGCTTCTTTCCTCCTTTTCGAGTGATCGGCCGATTGGTGCATTTACGTTGCACCAGCTGAGATGTAGACAGATTGACTCTCTGAATCGGGATCTGAATAAAGTCCTGCAGTAGGGAAAGGCCAATCTTGTCGACTTCAGTGCAACGAAGACCCAGTATACAACATTCACAAAGAAAAGTGGATCATCGGTTCCACAGCTGATGATGAATGGCCGGGCCCTCGAGGCTGGGGAAAGTTAAATATTGCTCGGCGTAACGGTCTGTGGGAATGTATCATGGCATAAACACGTATCGAGTATCGCCAGATCTGCCTCAGGAAAACTGAGTTATGTTTTTAGAGCCAAGAAATATTTTACTTCGGCCCAACTTCTTCTCCTATATAAATCCCAAATTAGACCCGCACTAGAATATTGCTCTCATGTTTGGAGCTCTGCTCCTAAACATACCCTCGACCTATTTGAGAGCGTACAGAGACGAGCGATCCGCATGATCGGGGACTCGGTGCTGACCTCGGGACTACAGTCGCTATCACCTCGAAGACGCGTAGCCGACCTTTGTCTGTTTTACAGATATTATCACGGGTGCTGTTCTTCGGAGATTCTTAGCATTGTTCCACGCAATTCGGTTTATATGCGCTCCACAAGATAATCCGACGGATCGCACCCGTTTGTGGTTCAACTCCCGACAGCGCGAACATCCCTGTATCAGAACTCGTTCCGTTACAGAGGGGGGAAGCTGTGGAACTGCCTACCCACGCGAGTATTCCCGGAGCGTTACAACCTGTAACTGTTCAAAATAAACTACAACAGTTATTTGATGGCATCTCGGTGCGCCTACTCGGCCCTATAGGTTCGCCTCTCCCGAGAGAAGTCTAATAAAAAAAAAATAAAAAAAAAAATAAAATAATAAAAACTATAGTTTGTTCTTGCATACAACATAAGTTTTGATTGTTTTTCTATTTACGTAGTTTCTTTCCGTTTCAATTATGGGTAATTTTTATATTTTAACTTCCGCACCAACGGCAGAAACATACAAAACTGTAACAAATATAACCCCTAACCGCGTGCCCTGTGTTTTTAATGTTTTTAATTACTCCTTACTCCAGAGCTTTGTATCACCTCCATTCTCTTCTTTTATAATACGTGCGCAAGGAGAAACTCGGTTTATTTACAATTTTTTTTTTTTTTTTTTTGGAAAAGATACTTATACAAAGATTGATTGATATTGCTTGGTGAGAAACTCTTAAATGTTCTGCAAGGTTTTCTTGAGTTTGACATGGATTTTCATCAAATAAAACTTGAGGGTCCTCGTCGTCAAATTTTTTTCCTGCACCTGGACGCAGAGCGTCCTCAAGACTAAAATTTCCTTCACGAAATTTTGCAAACCATATTTGTACTGTTGAATGACTTACAGATTGTTCACCGTCGAATAAATCAATTCCATTGCATGGGCAGCATTTTCTTTTTCATTTGAAAGCAGAATATAATGCAATGGCGTAAACGGTCGACATCCACCCCTTATACAACGGATGCACACGGTAAGTTAGTCATAAAAACGGAAATGACTAAGCTACATATATCCAAAATGGCGAGCGAAGTTGATGCATTCAAGCATGTTTTTCACGCAACCAACTTCCACTTCCACAGCTATTAATTCATAGTTACTTAATTCAAAGTGTGTCATGTACTGGTGGGAATATTTTATCAGTTTTATATTTGTGGGATCTTATGATGATTCAACAACTTCCTCAATGATAAGCTAGCTCCAACTATGTCGTGGAATATAGAAAATGTTGCCTCCTGGGGAAAATGTGGCGTTTCTAGCAGATACACACGACCAATAATGAAGAACAATACCACCAAAAGCACGCCCATTAAAGCCGTATACCATAGCAATAATATAGCATTTTCCACATCAGTCGAATGTACTTGAGTTTAGAAATCGAATTCGTACACGCGACAGTGGCCTGATCCGTTGAGCTTTGGTTCTATCTTTTAATGATTCTCGCCTGCTCCGAGGTCCTCTCGCTCGCTCGTTCTTCGTTCCGTCCTTCGCGCACGAAGTTGATCGTAACAAAGTTACTGAGGAGGTGAGTAGTGTGGTATTTCTATCCGACACACACATAATATACAAGCAAAGAGTGAAGAACACCCAAAGAAAATTGAATAAGAAGATGCATCAGCCGTATACCAAGAAATAACATAGCAATTCCACATCAGTCGAATGTACTTGAGTTTAGAAATCGAATTCGTACACGCGGCAGTGGATTGATGCTGCAATGCTTTGCTTTTCACCCGTTTCATCGTATGTTCAAATCACCGTCTTCACTATCCTTGCTTATCGCAACAACCGTATAGAATAATAGGACAGTCGTTCTTCACCTCGTTGCTACACTCCAACATAGACTTTTACTCGAATGTCTTTTTTCAAAGATCTCATTCCTGTTTCATTTTTAATTATCCTGATTCACATTTTAAAACTTTTAAACTAATCTTTTTCGCTTAATTAATAGAGGTTGTGTTAAGTAATAAATAATGATCCCACGTATACCAATCCTAATGGTTCATATGATAGGCCAGCATATCACACATTTGCCCACACATTTTTCGCACACAAAACCCTTCTCAGCATGTTTTCTGTTGGCTTCCCATGACGCCTGCAGGTCCTTGGGTAAGGGATTGGACAAACAAACAAAATATTCAAGGAGCTGGTAAATGGAAAGTGGGAAAAAAATTGCAAAAGTGATAAAGAGACTGCAAACGGACATTTTCGGCGATTCGTTGTGTTTTGTTTGAGGCGACAACTGGCCTCTCGACCATATGAAAAGTGTTCTCGTGTTTCATAATTCTTCGTGCGTCTACGAAATTTACTAAAGAGCCAAACGAAAGTGTTACTAAGATATAGTTAATCGTCTTTGTAAAACCAGATTAAACGAAATTTACTAAGATAGAAAGAACTGAAAACATGTGTTACCAAAAAATTCAAAACTGAAGACATCATTACCTTAACCATAAACATAACATAACAAAAACCAACATCTTAGTATTTCAATTGAACAAAAAGGTAAACGTCATTCTGCAAACAACCACGTGAGTACCATTATGTATATATATTATTTATTGTGTGCAGTTGAATTAACAACATTTGCAATGAAACTATGCGCTACGCGTTCTACGCGGCATTATTTTCGACTGCTTTCGTTCTGGCGCAATACGTTTCACAATAAGTTTTATAATTCACACTTTGTTGATACGAAGTGAGTAACAAATGTCACAATGATGCTTTCCTCCGACTATATCACATATAAAATATACAGTTTTCTGTCGCTCGCAGAATTTTTTTTTGATAAAGAATAGATAGACCTGTGGGGGTTCTTTAAAGCTTTCCCTAAGAACCACCCACTTCCTTAAATCAATCTGCCCTCCCCTCACGCCACGATCCATTATACTTACCTACAATCGAGCAGCGTACGCTATCTTTCATTAGCTTTCACCTGAAAGTAAAACCTCACCAAAGGCATGCATATCATTGAATTTTTCTGATTCACAACACATGAACCATTCCAACCCCCTATCGGCTCAGCTCGTCAGCAATCATAAACGATAAAGACGCGCTGGCCAGCGTATTGTTGACACAACTGCAGCCGATATTCTTCCTACGGTTCATAATTAAATATTGCTCCCATATCCTTAAGTTTGCAAGCGATTGTAGAACTGGATATGAACATGATTGCTACTTAAGCAATCATATCTATGATCATGGCTTATGATGCTCCTGCCTGTAAATCAAACAAACACACAGTAGCCTCACTGTGTTTATTCCATTTACCAACCACTGGTCCATGGCCTCCCTGGGCGAGACGCATGCTTGCACTTCTGCAAGGCAAATTCCTCGCCATTGTACCCAGAACGAATTTTGTTAGAATCAGAAACGCGTGCAACCAGGCGATTGATACCGCGAAGAAGACTCACAACGACAGGGTGATCAATAAGCTCCTTCAGTGCCCAACTGGTTCACGCTCCTTCTGGTCAATGGCAAAGGCTGTCGGTAGTAACTTTGCTTCCTCCTCTTTCCCTCCGTTGGTGACAGACAGCGGGACGTTAGTCACGAATCCAAAGGATAAAGCTAATGTGTTCGCGAACTTATTTTCCACGAATTCAAACCTCGATCCCGGCCTTTTGGAGCCACCTGTGATCTCGCCGGTACAGTCTTCGATGCGGGATGTGAGATTTCGTCCGCGCACTATTCAACGCATTCTACGTGAACTGGATTGTAGGAAGGCAACCGGCCCGGACGGAATACCAGCACTAGTCCTTAAGAACTGTGCTCCAGAACTATCGCCGGTTCTTGGCAGACTCTTCCGCTTATCTTATGCACGGAGGACCTTTCCTGCCTGCTGGAAAATCGCTCGAGTTCAGCCAATCCCAAAGACGGGAAAAAGGTGTCTCCCACAAAATTACCGTCCGATAGCATTACTGTCTATTTTATCTAAGGTAATGGAAAAAGTCATCAATACAGAGTTGGTTAAGTATTTGGAGTGCAACGGTCTTCTGAATGATCGTCAATACGGATTCCGTGGCAGGCGGTCCACAGGAGACCTTTTGACACTTATAACCGATATATGGACATCTGCGATCATGGTGAGTCAAGGGCGGTCGCATTAGATATCTCCAAGGCTTTTGACCGCGTCTGGCACGGGGCATTGCTGAACAAACTTCGTTCATATGGATTTTCCCAACAGTTTTGCGACTGGACGAGGAGCTTCCTCGAGAATCGATCGATCCGGATTGTTGTGGACGGCGAGTGTTCGGATCTGTATCCTGTTAATTCGGGGATGCCCCAGGGTTCTATTTTGGCTCCAACCTTGTTTTTGCTGCACATAAATGATTTGTTGGAGACAACGGATAACAAAGTGTTCAGTTTTGCGGATGATAGTACGCTTGTTTCCTCCTTTTCGAGTGATCGGCCGATTGGTGCATCAACGTCGCACCAACTGAGATGTATACAGATTGACTCTCTGAACCAGGATCCAGATAAAGTCCTGCAGTGTAGAAAGGCCAATCTTGTCGACTTCAACGCAACGAAGACCCAGTATACAACATTCACAAAGAAAAGTGGATCATCGGTTCCACAGCTGATGATGAGTGGCCGGGCCCTCGAGGCTGGGGAAAGTTTGAAATTGCTCGGTGTCACGGTCTGTGGGAATGTATCATAGCATAAACACGTATCGGGTATCGCCAGATCTGCCTCAGGAAAACTGAGTTATCTTTTTAGAGCCAAGAAATATTTTACTCCGGCCCAACTTCTTCTCCTATATAAATCTCAAATTAGACCCGCGCTCGAATATTGCTCTCATGTTTGGAGCTCGGCTCCTAAACATACCCTCGACCTACTTGAGAGCGTACAAAGACGAGCGATCCGCCTGATCGGGGACTCGGCGCTGACGTCGGGACTACAGTCGCTATCACATCGAAGGCGCGTGGCCGACCTCTGTCTGTTTTACAGATATTATCACGGGTGCTGTTCTTCGGAGATTCTTAGCATTGTTCCACGCAATTCGGTCTATATGCGCTCCACAAGATAATCCGACGGATCGCACCCGTTTGTGGTTCAACTCCCGACAGCGCGAACATCCCTGTATCAGAACTCGTTCCGTTACAGAGCGGGGAAGCTGTGGAACTCCCTTCCCACGCAAGTGTTCCCGGAGCGTTACAACCTGTAACTGTTCAAAAAGAACTGCAACCGTTATTTGATGGCATCTCGGGGCGCCCACTCGACGCTATAGGTTCGCCTCTCCCGAGAGAAGTCTAATAAAAACAAAAAAAAAAAATGTACCAGCACAGTCATGCAAACAAACCTCAAATCTTCGGTTGACCTATCGTCACCGAAGAATGTATTGCCTACAACGGCATGGCCGTGAACGCCTAAATAAACACGATGATGGTCCAATGTAAAACGGCGAAACCACAAACGATGTGCATCTCATCGTATGACCCTTGAAATTGCGTTTCTGTTTACTTAGGACGCAGAAACCTATTTCGTTCTCGGGCGTGCATCATCGGTGATTTATTTCCATTTGTTTTAACAGGTGCAGAACCGATCGGTGTCTGTATTCCAGGCGAAGGAGCATCGTACTTGTCCTATACGGGCCTATGGGAAATCCTCCCATTTTAACTCCTTTTTCGATCGCCCATTGGCCGTCGCCAAGTTGATCCGGTTCGCTCCTCCTACACCGATGTGATCCACCACCGTTGCATCTGACGAATGTGGATTGCATCGAAGAGTCAGATTTAAGTCGCGCTATTAATCGAATGTAGCGAAGACGTTGTGTGTCGGAGCCGCCACCGTACAATTGATATTTAGTGTCCAAATTCTGAAGCAAGTACGTCTCTTGCGAGGAGTACGATTTGCGAGTCCGTGTGCCGTTATATATAATGTCTTACGTTAGCTATTTGTTGCGCTGAATTTCTCGGTCGATAGACATGCTTAAAATACAAACACCACTAACAAACATTGTCGAGCGTGCTTCACCAAAAATATTGTTATTCGTAGAGGAGGAGTATGAACGAATGTCCAAATGTGTCAATTATTCAGTGATTGTTGTGCCAATAATTAATAAATAAGTGCGTTTAAGACTCCCACATGTAAATCGACACTAAGGTGGATATATACCAACAGAACAATAAAAAGAGTAAAAAGAACATTTACACCTGTGCGTTTTCATTCATTGTTTTCTCTGGTGACCTATTGTGAATCCTCTGGCGAACATTTCTTCTAGACGGACAAAAGTGGGAAGGAAGTGAACCGAGCACCCGTGTCCTGGTGCAATACTTTCTTTACCCCACAGACCTCTTTTTAATAATTACAAAATAAAACAAATGCCGCTATATACCACATGCATGTCTAAATCCTCTAATTCATTTGAAATTTAACACAGAATTTTTGACGTTTGAAGACAAGTGCAACTGGCTACCCTGTTGCATTTCAACCAAAGCACTCAGCGGACGTTCATGTTTTATGCTCATCATTTTTAAACTCTCGGTCAAAATACTTGCCCACAAGAACACACAAGGGGACTCCTAAGGAACTAATAAAACGACACTTCACGGCATTTACTCAAGACAGGACATCTACTTCCCGTTCGTGACCCTAAATGAAACGGAGAAGCGAAAACATTCGCACCATTTGTAGTTTATGGGGGTGCTGTTCATTCACTGCGTTTTATGGCGATTCGGTGTCATAAAAATTTGATAGACCTTAATCTGATTTATCAAAACAACTTCAGTCACTGTTTCCTTTTTTTCTTTTCCTACTCGCTGACCCGCTTTAATTTAACTTGAAATTTAGGCATTCGTACAAACGGTCAAGTCATTCGAGATGTCAAAATACTGCCTTAAGTCAAATAAAGTGAAATAAAAAAAACAGCTACATGAAGATAGTTAGGACTACGTAAGGAGACAACAAAATACTTTGTGAAATTCTGTGGGATCTAATATCATCGGTCAAGTTTCATTTGGAGACATTCAGAACTATGAGGACAAACTCCTGGCAGTGAAAAACCATGACGGAGGAGGATCAATGTTCTCGAAGAACATTTCCTCTAGTTTTCTAAAGCATGCCTAAGAGCGTTGTTTGAATGAGAAAGTTTGGAAACTTGAAGATATCCGTAAGAAACGGAGAGCAGCCAATGAATTCGTTTAATTCTTAGATATCGGTAAAGGTTTTATGAAAAGGATAACACAGTACTCCTTCGCCGCTATTAGTTGGATTTACTTGGTAAAGAAACGACAATTTGTGGTTTGGATTATAGTTCCAATTTGCTCATCATGTCGTATTGTAAGTGATGGCCTGTCTGTTAGCGGTGATGAAATTGAAAAGGGTAAAAATCTGTTTCCGATAATTTTCTCTGTAAAAATTCGACTTGCCCAGGGAAACAGAATGTTTTAAATAATTATGATATGCTACGATAACAACCCTCGCTTTTACATAATGTTTTTAAAGTCATAACAACTAATCTTCGACCGCACCATCGCAAATAAGGCAACAGGGACTCATTTATTTTGAGAGATTTATGCGCCATTTACGAAGTGAATTGATGTGTAATGTATAGTGTATTCTTACTTCACTATAAACTTATTGCTTGTTTCTGAAATCTACTTCGAGAGAGTTTTGCAGAACGCCGCCTCAATAGTTCAGTTGGTAAGAAGATTGTGTCAAGCATATGTAGGGTCCACTGATCTTGAGTTGCTATTGTGGGAGTAGGTTAAGTCATATTGCCCAGCCCGCCGATGAAATAGCTCCCCACTAAGCTACAGGTCCCATGATATGGTTCCATAATCAATATTAATGTTTTATGATTATACTACGAGTATCTATCTTTATGATGCCTACCCTCCTTTAGTTGAAACATTACGAATATTATTTATACAACAGTGCACAAAGGGTAATGAAACTTTTATGTTATTTAACATTTATATTTATGTAATAGATATATATATCTGTTGTAACAGGTGATAGTTAATCCGTGACATTTGGTTTAGCAGGTTAGAAATTACATCGTTTTTTGTGTTTGAAGCAATTATTGTCAGCACTTTAGAAGGCCGATTTAAACGGGGCAAGGACAAATGTCCCCTTCATCTTGTCCCTGGCTTCTGGTCATCCTGCGACAACCAGAATCCCCCATGTCCGCGTGCCGGGCTCGGTCTGAAGATATCTGTAAAATAAAAAGGCGCGGAGGGGGGAGGGGGGGTTCTATCTAAGGTTAGTGTGCACAAGGTTAGTTGGAAGGTCCCTAACTACTTGGATAGAGGGATGGTGGGATATAAATCATACAAGACCAGTAGATCTTGAGCCCGGTAGTAAACCCAGATTACGTCTTTGGCATCCGATAATCTGCGCTTTGGTCGGTATGTGTGTATTAGTGCCATTTTCTTTGTTTTATCTCCACATTTATTGACAATTCAATTACCGATATTACTTAAGGCTAAATGTTAAATTCTATAGGGTTTTCCAATAGGGACTTGGCAACTTTGAATTTAATTTGTGAACGCACCCTTTCACTAATCATCGAACTGTCACTGTCAATTTATTCAGTAAACTCAACATATTCATCACCGTTAAGTACACGAACGAACAACTTTTGCAAATTATAAAAATTTACAACCGAAATTTGGAGTCGGTGACCGCAACTTTAAGAGCGTTAACTCCAATTTTTGTTCGTAATTCTCGCCCTAGTAGACGGGCAATAACAAGTTTAGTGCAAAAATTTGAGTCTACATATTCGTTGTGTGATGTTGCCGTGCCAGTGATACAAAGGGTTGGTCGAAATGTCGAAAATATCGCTGCCGTTCAGGCGTCCGTAGCAAACGATCCAAATCAGTCAATTACACAGCGTTCTCAAGAATTGGGCATCGCCCAGACCACTTTATGGCGAATTTTGCATCAGGATCTTGGTTTACACCCATACAAGATTAAGCTGACTCAAGAATTGAAGCCGATGGACCATTTGAAGCGACGTACGATCTCCGATTGGGCTCTGGAAAAGATGCGCCAAGATGATGAATTGCATCGCAAAATCATCTTCAGTGACGAAGCTCATTTTTGGCTCAATGGGTTCGTCAATAAGCAAAACATGCGTTATTGGTCGGGTGAAAATTCACATGTGCTACATGAATCACCACTTCATCCACAAAAAATAACTGTTTGGTGTGGTTTGCATGCCGGCGGGGTCATTGGGCCATATTTTTTTTTCGTCAACGATGACGATCGTCACGTTACTGTGAATGGCCGTCGTTATTGCGCCATGATTACCAATTATTTTTGGCCCGAATTGGAAGATATGGACTTGGGCGACATGTGGTTTCAACAGGACGATGCCACAATCCGCACAGCACACGATACAATCGATTTATTGAAGAGTAACTTTGATGAGCGTGTTATCTCATGAAATGGGCCAGTCGGTTGGCCGCCTCGTTCGTCCGATTTAACGCCTCTAGACAATTTTCTTTGGGGCTACTACGGAAAAGACTTCGTGTCATTGCATATACCTTTTTAGCTGCTGTAAGAGCAGTTGCTGTATGCTTATCAAAGTAAAGATATTGATCGAGTCAGATTCCAAAGTACCTGACTAAAATGTTTACGTGTAGGGGAAGATTATTACTTCCTTCAATGGAAAATGTTTTCCAATTCCATTTTGTGTCCCTTGATGCACTTGCCAGGGGCGTTCCGAAAAGGATCGTCTCTGTCTTTTGGAGATTTATTTTTAATTTCCAGTCATCGCAAAAACGTTCGATTTTGTTGAAATCATCTTGCAGAAGTCTGTTGATGACATAAATCTTTCTCCAGATCTATACAGCACAATGTCGTCGGCGTACGCAATTGCATGGTAGAGAGAACCCACTAGATCACTAGTGTAAATGTTAAACAAGATGGGGGAATTCACTGCTGCCTGTTCTAGGCCATTTTATATGTGGAAGTTCTTGTTAAAGATTATATCTCTACATTGCACCACAAATTGTTTACCCATTATCATATCATATATAATATATAATAAATATTCGGGCATACGTAGATTTGATAACTTATATACAAGCCCTTCTAACGATATGGTGTCGAAAGCCTTTTCAAAGTCAACCAAACAGACCCCTGTGTATTGTCGCTTCACCTTGCTCGACTGTATGTCGGAAACAAGTTTTGTCCAATTATGTGTCATTACTGTAAACGTTAAATAAAATAGGAGAATTCACTGGTCCCTGTTGTAGGCTGTGTTTGATGTGAGCGGTTTTGTTAGAGATTATATCTCCACATTTCACCACAAAATGGTTTACCCATTATCATATCGTAGATAATGTATAATAAATATCCGGGCATACCTAGATTTGATACTTTTATATACAAGCCCTTCTAACCATACGGTGTTGAAAGCCTTTTCAAAGTCAACCAAACATGCACCTGTGCATTGTCCCTTCCATTGTATGTCGGAAACAAATTTTGTCCCAGCATGAACCGTGTCATGTTGCAATCGAAAACCAAACTGATTGTGCGGAATAATACCACTATCCTCACACCAGATAGTCAATGCTTTATTTATAATTTTCTCGAATACCTTGCCGATGTTCGGAAGTAAACTAATCGAGAGAAGATTGGCTGGATTGCTCCTGTCTTTGCCCTTTTTGGGAATGGGATGGACTACTGCAGATTTCCATTGGGTTGGATAATATGCATTATTTAGAGCGTTATTGAACAAAATAGTGTAAACCTTCACTACTTCAAGAATGTATTTGTGCCGTCTTGTACTTTGCGTGCCTGTGTGTCGTGCGTCAGTAGAAGGTAACTCTATGGGATGGATCCAGGAATCCTCTATTATAGAGGGAAATGTTGTTGGAGATTTGTGAAACAAATTCTAAAATTTTATGTAAAAAATGATCTTTTTTTCTGATGCATTACGAATGTTACAAAAGTAATAGGGCAATGAATATTTACCAAGATTACATGTTTTTAAGGGGTACAAATCATATGATAAGGGACGAGAAGCAGTCTTGTGGGGTTAAAGGTATTGTTGCCGAACATGGACACGGATTCACTTAATCCCCAACGACGTTCTAGCGCAAGAAATATTCACCAGTTAGGAAAGATTGAATAATTAACACTGTTTAATTTGTTTAACCTGGTTTTTATTTGTTCTTTTTATTTCGAATTTACACTTATAATAAATTATCACTAGATTAAATGTGAGAACTTGTATTTGTATTTACACAGGAAGGGATCACGACGCAAGGTAACTATTAGAAAAGTACGTTTTGGCAATTAATACAACATTTATGAGATAACTTTAGTGATCGCGAAATTATTTTAAGACGAGCGGCGGCGTACCCTGCCGCTGTGATGATTCAATAGTGACTTCAATAAAATCCGCGAAATTGATTTTTTGGGCCCGAGCGGTGGGGTAACCTGCCGCTATGATGACTGTGTAATGACTGCCTTTAAAAGGTCTCGAAATTAGATTGACTCCGAGCGGCGGCATGACCAACCGCGATGATGATTGAATAGCGACCGAATTGAATTAGGGATGAAGATGGGTAATTTAATTTTTGCACACAGGACAACCAATAGAGATCATACTTCTGCTCTCTCATTGCCACGCCCGTGGATGTGTGGTGAATACATCGGTTATTTCGATAGTCGACGAACATGGGAGAATGAGAGAACAGAAACACAAGGTACTATGATCTCGGGGTGGGTTTGGATGTGTGTGCATGAATCAATGCAGATCTGAGACTAGCCCACTGACCCAATTCGCTGAATGTGGTGATCTCAGAGTGCATTGAACTGTAGGAAGACAGAACTGTGAAGGAGAGGAAAATTTAGCTGGTGCTATTCACCTGTGAAATGAGATCGTTGATCCCAAGCGAATGGATGGTCTGGGAAAAGTCCATAGTCAAGCTGATGCTTGGGAAATAATCAGCGTGAGAACCAGACTCTAAGACGCTGAAATAACCCCAGCGGTTTCGCTATGATGCAACGGCGTCGTTTGGTTAGATTTGTTGTTGCTAACCGACATGATGTGATTTCCGATGGAAATCTCATGGGCTAGCAAAAGTGGAGTTGCCGTATGCCAAAAAGGGAGTTGAATTCAATTCTGCATTATCTGCATAGAATAATGAATTCAGCAATGCTTTCTTTAACAGGTAAAATAGCTGAACGGTGGGATAGGGGATAATGTGACGCGCTGTAGGCGGTCGAAATTAAGTTGAAATTGTGGGTTGGTTGTCCATGTAGTATAGAGAACCCCCACAGTCTAAAACGAACTTCGAACGCTATCAAACTCCACTACTGACGAAAACATGAACAAAGCCAAGGAGCTTATAGTTTCCAATCCACCAGCTGCAGCTCAAATTCAACGCTGAGCTTCGCTATCTGCATGTGCATGGCGAAGTTCAACCGCCTATCTGTGGGCTAAATCTGGCGCGGCTGAATAACGGCAACTGTTCGTTCCTACCCCTGTCCTGGACCACCGGGAGAATATAGGAAGTGGTAATAATCCTGACGGCGTTTTTCCGCTGGAATCTCTCTGGGAACTCCTCGAAGTCACGTTAAGACCCCAACATAAGCATTATGAAGACTCCGATCATAATGCGCTTTCTAGTCTTGTGTTATAATTTGAAACACGCATCCTCCAGCTTAGCTCGGTATAACTTCACATTGTCACAGTCCCATTCTGCGTCATCTCCCTGAGTTCCGATTCCGTCAGTTCTTTGGGCTTTAATTCGCAAGCCGATACCAAGTTCGGAAGAGTGAGAAATCTTCATCATCTGGATCTCGTTGTCCCTCTACATGAAAGCTAGTTGCAGGTCATGTACGCATAACCACAGTGGTATCATGCCAACTTAGTCGTTAATTGTATTTTATGTTCGGTAGAACAGCGCCGATCAGCCACCTCAAGAAACCGCCCTTCAGCCGCCTGCTGAATACTAAAAGTCCGAAATCACTTTCATTGATCATTATTTTATTTGAATCCGAATTGAAGCCGTTCATTATAACTTAGCTCTTTGATTTCCTTATTTGGTTGCCTGATCCGATCGTAAGTTATTATTTGAAATCGAGTGTATCTAGGGTAAGCGTAATCCGTTTTCGTGTCGAAACGACCACGCCCGTATTCCATAACGTTGGGAAGTTAAAATTTTTCTTGGCCAGATAAAAAGTTAACTTGACAAGCGTCGTCCAGGTCTAGTGGGTTCAACGCAAAAGACGGAGTTCCCCGTTTAAATAAAAAAAATTTACGGTGCGGATAAGAGACATGAACAGTGTTTAATATTGACCTCATGTGTTCACCATCCTCTTACTTTTACCAAAATCAGCACCATCAATTACTAGGGATCAGTGTTACAGACCCTTTATTATACATACAGAATAATTCTGTTACAAGAAAATAACCCAACATTTTTCGACACCACTCCCACAAATGTTTACATGCATTCATGTCTGTGTATTCTAAAAATCTTTCTAAATTACCGGTGACCGTTGGCGTGGAATTCCGGAGCCAACATAGAATTAATTTTACTTCTTTCATAATATCTCCGGAATTATGCATCCAATCTTAGTAGAGATGCAAACATGTTCGCTTATTTAGCGAGGTAGAAAACTTTTGCGCATCAAAAGATACCGGCACCCCTCGGTCTCATATTGTAATTGAGGAGTGTATGTACTCACTGAATCGTTTTTGAAACAAATGACATCCTATTTCCTAAACAGCAAACTTCTCAGACATTCACATGACGGTATGTTGTCCCAAGTCATTGCGTGGCGAAGTAAAAAGTTGGGTTTTAATGCGTGTAGCAGCCGTTGTTCCTCCTCGTTTAGACTAACTGTATGGTAAAAGACATCCATTCGGAAGGCACCGAAAAGTTCAAATGAAAACTTTCGCCAAGTGAAATTCTCTCACGCATGTGAAATTGCAAACTGCTCCAGATGGCAAAATGTATTATTTTGAGCAAAAGAACTGTTGCGTTGCGATGTTATGGGAGTTTCGAAATGCCTGCTCTTTGAGCACTGTAGTTGATGATGATTATAACGCTGTCAAGCTCTAAGGAAACACCGACATCAGAATCTCCATTTTATTCCAGGTGAGCAAATTAGTTTATCTAAATAGAAAGTTGATAGAAAGGAGATTTGTTTCGGAGACATGGGTCATCATCAGTAGTTGAACCGGATCTCGTCAAACGTAATGTATGCTGTTTGAAAAGTAATGTACGCTGTTATGCACAAGATGCTAAAAATGCTGAAACTTCTTATAGGGTAATTGATATATTTGGATTAATACAAACTCTATTTGTAAGTATAGAGTGAATCTGTGTGAAGCGGCAAATTAAAAGTATTTTGGCGAAAAGCTCAAACCACAAACTATTTAGCCATCATCATATCGTGGATAATATATAACAAATATTCGGACATACCCAGATTTGATAACTTATATATGGTACAGGCCCTTCTAACTACATGGTATCGACGGCCTTTTCAAAGTCAACCAAACAGGCACCTGTGTATTGTCGCTTTGCCTTGTTCCGCTGTATTTCAGAAACAATTATTGTCGTGGCATGAATGGGAGAGATCGCTAGAGAATAAAACCAAAGAGTCCAGACGTACATCTGAGAACAAAACTCAATGGCGGCACCGTTTCTCTTAATCCATAGTAAGGATACGTTTCCTACACGGAACAAAGAGCGATGCCTGTGAATAAGATGGCTGGACAACAATACAATCAATATATACAAAATATCGTTGGCACCGTTGTCCATTAAAATGTAATTACCAAAAACACCCGTGGTAAATACCAATCCTAAACATTACTAAAAAAAAACTCAAGTAATGTTTAATGGCTTATGGTAATGTCGATCCTTGGAAAATCACCGAAGGATCAAACAAAAGATCGCTGGCTCACAATAGAGATCCGGATACAAAGGATTTTATGTGAGGTCAGCGAAGAAAAGAAAAAAGGAAAATGACGCGTGCCTTTGGTTAAGTTGTTTTAAGTTTTGTCATTATAAAATAAACCAAGAAGATAGTTTCATGTGATGTCCATTAAGGTGTTTTAAGTTGACATTATAAAATAAACCAAGAATACAGTTTCATGTGATGTCCATCAAGGTGTTTTAAGATGTGACATTATAAAATAAAATCTAGACTTACTCCCAGAAAAGACGAGCGACTTTCTATTTCATGAATCATTTAGGACGACAATCATAGTTAAGGGGTTTCCCCAAACAACTACGGATACGCAACCCTTAGGTAAGGTAATACCTAAAACACAAAAAATAAAAAATAAATAATCATAACACAATAATATAACATAACATCGCTGTCCACACTCAACGTGTCTGTATTCTTGTTTTTATTGGTTCTAAGGCGTTTAGCCTTTAGATTTAGGTCTGTATTTTTCCGTCTCCGAAGCACCATTTTGGCATCCATTTGATTTACGTCCATATTATGGACCACGTGTTCTCACTTTTCTTTTCTTTTTTTTAATTGTAATTTTTTTGTTGCGCGAGTGACAGAAAATCACGTTCAAGAGTTTATTTATTATACTGTGCATATACACAAACAGGAACACTTCGTATGTCGCGTATCGGCACTAATTGTTTTTTAATTATTTTGGGTGCAGAGAAGTCTATTTAAGATGTGCAACGCGGTTTAATTTAAAAATAATAATTTAACAATAATTTAATAATAATTTTACATACACTTCCCTTTTTAAGCCGTTTCGTTGAAAGGTTCATCAACTATCATTTGTCGAATGTCGACACGTCTACACCGGATGGTGGTCAATTTGGTACTGATATATTTGTCTCCCCCGAGAAAAGCATTTTTTTTAAATAACAACCTAGAGCCAGTTAAAAATTGCGAGACGATGGCCAGTAAATTCTGATACAGCCATAATATATTCCTCATATTTCAAATAATTGCTTACTCCCATGTCTGCGACACCCTTTTGCGAACATAAAATTAAGCTCAAAAAAGAACTATGAATGTCGTTGTGGGGGTTCTCTATATTACATGGAGAACCAACCCACAATTCCAACCCAATTTCGCCTGCTAACAACGCACCACCTTAACCTCATTTCCTCCCACCAGCTAATTCACCTGAAATAAGATAGATGCCAAAAAGAAGCATGGTCGGAAGTCATTAATCTATGCGGGTAATGCACAATTGCATTATCTATGTCCATCTATGTCCAGCGACGGTCGAATGAATGAACAAGTGTTTATTCACCTCGATGGTGCGGAAAATTTAATGAATGCATGAGAGAGCAGGACTAAATCTATATTAACTTAAGAGATATAAAATAATTAAACTTTCAACTTTCTAAGCTATAGCCGTTAAAGTACAAAGACAATATATCTTTACACTCACGTAGTTTAACGTATGAGATATCTATAAAAGAAAACCAAAAAAACAGAGTTATGAAAATTAGTTAAATAAAGAAAACTTTCAGCAACAAAAAAACTCCAGTGCGTTTATTTATTCATTCTCGTTTCGTGAACAGACCGCAGTTGTTGTATGTTGGGGATATTAGTGAATCTGTGGCCGTGTATTGGCATATAACTTCTGCCCCCACAGCGTCAGTTTTTCAAAGATAAAACCTCAGAATTCTACAATTGAGAAATAACGATTTCAGTCGAGAAATGGTGGAAGGTGGTCAAAAGGAATATGTAAAATTTAGATAAGACAAATCGGATTTGAGTGAAGAGAGAAGTTTACTTAAAAACGACAAATGCTTTTTCCCCAAACAAAAGAGAATGTGAAATTTAGCAAAAACAGAACATTTTTTCGTTCATCTGAATTAAGGCAATAATTGGGGCAATTATATGGGCCTCGGACAACGTTTACATGCCTTTTAACATGTTGATACTTAGCCCTGAGTAAACACCCTCACATACTTAACTTGTCAACTAAGTGACCGCGATAATTCGCAGTTATTATCTGTGATTATCGTAATACCAAATAACAAACAACCCAATGATATGACTTGAACATTGTGTCGTCGCCATGATTACACCCCTAACGAGTGATACCGAATCAGGAAAAAGTGATTATAAAAAAATTACAATGTCGGCGTAGTCACGCGCCTAGAGTACATTCCACATTCAACACCCGACCCACAACTCTCTGGTTAACTGGATTTGAAAATCACGTTCCGCATGATTGCAATTTGATTACATTAACTGACTTGGAAATAATCAGGATTCTAGTGTTCGTCCTGCCGCAGAAGTGCGTTTAAAATTCAATTTCATACGTCGTTAATATTTTATCGCGTAACCTGATTCGGTTTCATTGCCGGTGTGCTCTTAAGCTGCCGGTACATGTGGTCCGACCTCTTGGGCCCACAGCTGTTTGGTCCCCAGGTCCCCGGAATCGCCGAAACCAAGTTACAGGCAACGGTTTTGTCGAATTCAATTGTCTGCCATTCGTGGATGGTCATCACCCATTATCCATATGGTCTCTTTGGACTTTGGACGAGGCTTGTGTTATGCCTCTGATTTTATTTATATCTCTTTCTCTTTTAGTCGCTTTTATTTTCACCTTTTTTTGTACCGTAATCCTCGGTAATATATTCAAATCACGTTAAGGCATATTCGGGATTGTGGCAGGTGCGGTAGCCTGTGTTGATAGTGGACTCATTTTTACCACCACTGTGTGTATTTGTCAACGAAGTGTGAACTGTTGTTTATGGAATGGTGGGTGAAGTCCCAGTATAGTGGTTGTGTAATCGTCAGATATAAGGATGTACTCTTTTGTTATTTCGGTAGCACGGGCCAGAAACATAGTCCAAACGAGCAACTCGCATATCTCCATCATTTGGAGGGCTTTCTGCTAGACAGAAGAACAGCGGCCTCCAATCTGGAAACAAATGTTTGCGGTCAAAGAAGAAATAAGGTCGTCTCTGTCAAAACGCTTAAAGGATAGACAAGCAAATCGATGCCAAGACAAAATCAAAAGCAGAAACCAGGGCATTGACACCAGCTATAGCAACGTCTGTGGCTGAGGCTTTGGCTACGGGCAGCCTGACAATAGCTCGCCACCAACGACTTGCTTTATGGCGTGTAAATTTCATTTTTCTCAATTGGAATTTTATTACATGCTTGTACTTTCTTTGCCGGTAAACAGGAAACGAGTTGCCTTAAATGTAGGAATCGATGCTGTAGGAACTACAAACAACCGGTATCCAAGGACAGATGGGCGCACAATGAGACGTCGATATTGAACAACATATTGGGATATACGTGCACTGCCATGGTAAAATCGAAGTTTTATTGAAAGGAACAAGGGCGGGGGACGTACAACTTTGATGGGAATTACTCCGAAACATCCTGGAATGCTGCTCTGCTGAACTGAGCGGTCTATTCTGATGGCATAACTCCTACTCCTGTCCATTCTGACTCCTTTTCACTTTTTATTTTATACCGCTGACTGAACTTATTTATTGGGTGGATTTTGTGAAACTTCAACGGAAATTTTCCAATGAGAAAGGATCGAGAAACCAATGGTGGTATTTGGTTTAAGTATTATGGCTGCCGAAAATTCTCCTTTCTGAGTGATATTAACATTTTGCTGGTTTGCGCGGATTCACGTTTATCAAGCGAAATTCAATATGATAGCTTTCTTTCCAGAAGTTGACGTGAATAAGAATTGTCACTCTAGTAGGATTAAATTTTCTTCTGGGTATTGGATATATGTAGCGAGCCTCGGCAGTTACCACTGTTTTTTAATTCTTTTGTTCTTAAAACCCATTCACCTTGACATATTTGTTTTTGCTCATTTCTATAAAATAGACACCCTAAGGTTATAGGTCCTTATAACTTTATAGTACCGAAAAATACAGAACGGTCTTGCCTAAGTATAAGAGAGTCGCCACTCGGCGGTGGATACTTAAAATCAAGATCACAGTTGTTAGGTTCTGTAGCAGGTTTAATTCAGGGAGCATGTCTCCTTGTCCTGAAAAGGATGAGGGATCTCTTATAGACCGCTCCTGAAAAAACGCACTACAGAGGGGTCGTCGCCGTGCTTCCTCAAACCTTGAGGGAAGAGCAACGTCCTTAGTTTGGTCCTGTCGCGTTTTCGTCTTTCACGGTCCTCGTCTCCACAGAATCTGTAAGGATAGTTTTTTCTTGTGGAGGTACCACAGCTTTACTCACCAGTTGTCGGTTAATTGAAAGTCTCGATTTTCTTCGGTAAAAAGTGTTTTATTTTCAATTAAATTCGTTGCATCAATTTGTATAAAGTTGTTGAGTTTTTCTCCTGGAGTACTTCCTCCAGGGACTATGGTCGATAATGTACAGCGTTTCGCTCCTGGGGTACTTCCTCCAGGGACTATGAATGATGTTATACTGCGGCCCGGAGATCACTTTACTATTCCTATATAAAGGAAAACAAATCGAGATTTGTATCTCAAAAATGCACAGTTTCTTACTCAGTGGTTACTTAAAATAAGGATTCAGTTTCTTGAATTCTTACGAAACTATTGTGCAGATGTGGATATGTATCTGGATTCGGTTTTCTATTTGTTTAACTAGATGGAATTTTCCAGATAGAGATAACGATCTCTGGATTTTGGATTTTGCTGATGCCGTGGGGCAAATGTTAAGTGATAAACGGATGTTTGATTCGTTTATTGTGAATTTTGGATCATGTTTGGTTTTTTTTTTTTGGGTGTCAGAGTATTATTGCTGGGATTAGGATGTATGGGGTGGGGCGGAAAAGGTGGTAGGGCTTTTTAGAGCACTATAGAGTTACGGTAATCCTCGATAATCACTCATCTAACAAATTATCTAGATAAAAGAGATTTCTATCGCAAATTATTTTTGTCATTTTTTCACAATACGCACTCGCTAAAGTGAACATTATTAACGTTGTCATATATCATATTAAATTCTATAGTCCGAGATGGAACAGGAACTGGAAAAAGGGAATATAAGGAAAGGTCAAATTGCGCAGGCTTGTTGGCTCATTAATGAACTGAATTAATTTTTTTAACCCCGCAAACAACCCGATCTCCTGGTCTTCGCGTGTTCTGAGTAATGGAAGTACTGACAAATATGCATATAGAAATTATCCGTATTTATTTTACATTGGTAACGAGACTACTACAACAGACATCTCTACCGTTTACTTCATATAATACGACTAGTTGATTATGATAATTATAAATGGCCTGAAGTAATAATAATTTAATTTTCCAAAAACGACATATCCTTCAAGTATGGTTTCCCCATTAAGAATCAATATGTTTGTTCTAAAACCTTACAAGTTTATCTTGATTCCTTGAAATCTTGATTTAAAAAATTGCTTAATTTTCCATAACACACACATCAGATTGTTTCTCGAAACGAATATTGGTTCAAACAATTCAATAGATATATGCGACCGTTCTCATTCAGAACCTTTCAAGAAATTTGGGATAGTTCACATGCACTCCAAAACCATTTAATGTTTACACATAAAGTGACAGATAATTACAAGAATCAATTTACGTCTCCTTCCCAGTGGAAATAATGATTCCAGTAACAATCTGCCGAATAGAAGTAACTGGACATACTGTGGAATAATATGCCTTGAATAAAGTCTTTAGTTCTCTTGGATTCGAAGTTCCTCAAAACTCTTTCATCACACCTGATAGAAAATCAAATACAATTTCATAAAACATACACAGAAATATCTACATATGTACTGTCGTGCCAGTGAATAACACACTTGAGTTCGTTGCAATTCGCTTTATTGTCTTTTTTTATATCGTCTTTTATCTTTTGTTATATCCTTGAAAACAGTTTGTCAATCAAGTCACACGCAGTAGTTAATTTAAAGAAGAAGAAAAACGTGTGAAGTGCTTCCAATCAGAGCAAGCCAAGGTTTCATCTCAAACAAACATTTTTATCAATTAAATTGATTGTTACACCAATTGGCACTGGGATGCTCACAGATCAATCAGAAACCACTGCTGATACCCTACGAAACTGAAAATTGAATCCAAGAAGGTAATTTGACGTTTGACTGAATCCTTTCGAGAAAGAGGATGTCACAATATTTTCTGATGCCTACTTCAAGATATACAAACATCCGTTGGTGGGCAGGCACGGTGGGGATACAGATGTCAAATTGAATTTGGAGCAAGTCTTCACGATAATGAGCACATCACATTTGCAGTTCAATGAAAGCAAATATCGTAGTTAATTCCAGTTATAAATTACTAACGGACGTATTAAGATAATAGCTGCCGAACGGGGCAGCTAAAGGAGAGTTTTACTGAATTGTGGGTAGTAATTGCAGAGGTGAGGAAGCACTATATTTAACATTATTGTTTCATTAAAGCATCTTGTTCTTATTATTATAATTCCATTTTTAATATTTTTTAACATTCTACGTATTTTTGGTTTACTTTATCCTTTTTCTTATATTAATCTTACTTGCTAGTGTTATATTCGAACGCCGTGCTTCCTCGACACGACCGAGGGAAGAACGTGGAATTTATTTTAAACAACTTCTTAATATTGAAATAAAAACTAAACTGTTCTTTTTATACCGAACACAAGACGTCCGCACATGTCTGTGTTTATTTTATATTTTTCTTTCTTTAATTTCAAAACCAAAACACAACCTTCCTTGTTGGAAGTATAATTATTTCTTTTAAAACATTCTTTAACACAACCTTCCTTGTTGGAAGTACGATCATATCTCTTTTAAAACATTCTTTAACACAATCTTCCTTGTTGGAAGTACGATTATATCTCTTTTAAAACATTCTTTAACACAACCTTCCTTGTTGGAAGTACGATTACGTCTCCTCTGTTATTTTTGATTTCGTATGAACGAAATCAATCAGTTGCCCCTTAGTTACCTAATGGGGGTGACTCATTATTTTTCGTTAACTAAAACTATTGCAAACTATGCAGCTGCTTAGATATTTTTGGGATAACGGTAATTGTATGAACTGTTGTTTTGAAAAGCTTGAAATTTGGTATGTGTATGTTATGTTATGATATGCAAATTTGAGAATTAGGGATGATGACTGTATTTCTAATGTATAATTGAATTGATTAGTATGTAAATGTAGGAACTATGGAAAATGAATTGATATGCAAATGTGTTTGAAGAAAAAGGATATTGAAGGATATAGTTATTATATAAATTGTATTAATGTATATTATGGGATTTTAGGGTTAAATGGGTATGTAAGGATTGAGGTAAGGATTTAGGGAAGACGGTAGGGCTGCGAGCACTACATCCCACCCTTCTTCGAGAAAGAAAATTAATCTTGAAGAGGATAATTTTCTTTGACTAGGTGAAGCGAGTATAAAATTTGAGACCTTTTTGTTTCTTTAGTTAATATTAAACTATTTTTAAATTTTGTTATTTTGATTATTCTACTAAGTTTAAATTACAATATTTTTCCTAAGTTATATTACAATAATTTAAATTAATAATTTTTTCTTTTTCTAAAATGTATTAACACTATCAAAGTTTTCTATTTTAATTTAAAGTTTATAATTTAATAAATTCTCTTCTTCTAAAATATTTTATATTAAAATTTTCTATTTTAATAAGTTAAGTTAATAAATTTTCTTTTTCTAAAATATATTAACATTTTATAATTCTTTAAGGTTTCTAATAAGTTAAATTTCATAATTTAATAAATATATTAACACCATTTAAAATTCTTTACTATTAAATCAAAAGAAAAAAAATGTTGTTTTTTTCTTTTCTTTCTCTCTTTCTCACTTACTTTTTTTTTTCATTTAAATTTATTCTTGTTTGCACTTAGGTTTTATTATTCATATTTTCATATACACATATTAGGATAATAAAAGAAAAGCCATTTGTTTTATTTTAATTTTTTCTTTAAATTTATGGAAAATTCTCTATACTCTTTTGGGTTCTAATTTTAAGATGATTGTTAAAAATAGGTTAAAGAATAAGAGGAAGCGAATACTTAAGACAATCAAATATGATTGTTAATGTGGGGGTAAGATTTCCCTATTTGATTTTCTCGTAGTCCTATTATTTTAGGTTTAATGTTGTTATACCTGTTGTCTAGAATATTTAGAGTTTGGATATATAAAATATTTTTTGTTTTGTGTTCTGCAGAAACATTATATTCATTAGTCTTACTTGCTGTTTGAACCTTTGTTTTTTCAGTCTTACTTGCTGTTGGAACATTTAGGTTTTCAGTCTTACTTGCTGTTGGAACTTTTAGTTCTTCAGTCTTACTTGCTGTAGGGACCTTTAGTTCTTCAGTCTTATTTGCTGCTGAAACATTTTGTTCTTCAGTCATTGCTGCTAAAATATTCTGTTCTTCTGTCTTTGTTGCTGAAATATTTTCTTCAGTCTTTGCTGCTGAAATATTTTCTTCATCTATTTGTGCTGCTGAAATATCTTTTTCTTCAGTCTTTGCTGCTGAAATATTTTCTTCTTCAGTCTGTGCTGCTGAAATATCTTTTTCTTCAGTCTTTGCTGCTGAAGTATTTTCTTCTTCAGTCTGTGCTGCTGAAATATCTTTTTCTTCAGTCTTTGCTGCTGAAGTATTTTCTTCTTCAGTCTGTGCTGCTGAAATATTTTCATAAATTTTATTTTTATTATTTTTATTGTCTTCGGTGATTTGATTTACATTCGAATCTAACTGAGGATCTGGGCAAGTGGTTCGTGATTCACATACTGACACAATACGCATTAGGCTCGGTGCCCCATTCGTAGAGCTGTATGGCTTTCCTCGATGCTCACAATCATTGCCTGAGGGCAATGGCTCCATTTCCTCTGTATGACTCGAACGAATACTATAAATTGAAAAATTAGTGTGGTGTTCAGTATGATTCTTTTGGCGTCAGGCCTCATTTTCCGACTCTTGTACCAATTTTGTACTTGAAAATCGAACATTTTGGTAGTCTTGTTGCCTCGCAGTATTTGCAGGTCTTAAACTTTCAAAACGATTGTTCGTAGTTGCAGTAGTGTTGTCTGTAAAGGGGTTCCGCGTTACACCTTGATGGTAATTCGGAAATGAACCATTCCTTGATAGCCTCAATCTACATTCGTTTTGAGTGTGATTATTTTTCCCACAGTAGCTACACACGATGTTCTTTTTATGGGTTGCGAAAACCTCGGAATTTGCATGTTTCGATAACATGTTTCCTGCGAATGACCTAACTTACCGCAAGTTGGACAGACTATTCTAGTAGGATGAGTAAATCTATTTGGAAATTTATTATAAGTTTGGGGAGTGTTGATCTATCGATTGCTTTAAATTCGTCCTGCGGCTGCGAGCACTACACTAGGCAAAAAATGCTTAAATTCTAGTTTATTTAAATTATATTTTACTTTACAAGCTAAACTTGGGGTGACTATTGTCATGTATTGTTCGCCCTCGGCTTTGTTTCTTTTATATTCGTTGCAATTTTCATTAATAATTTACCAAACAAAGAAAATTTAGAACAAAAAAACAAGGTTGCAATTTTTTTTTCTTTACACCTAATAATTCACTAACAACCTAATTTTTTTTTAATATAATTTTTAAAACTTACTCTACACTACCTTAACCTAAGGAAAGCTAAATCTATGTAAGCATGCCATCGTTTTGCGATGTTATTTACTGTGCTCATTTCGGCTTATATTCTTTAGTTCGCATTCAACCACCAGAACTGCTGGCGTTGTTTCCTGTTGATGCCCGCCCCAAAACCACACTACCCCCACCCCGACCTAATTAAGACAACTCAGTTACGCCCAATAAACATAAAACCGATTACCACAACCTCTCTCGTAAAAAGATATTTTCCTTCAAACCTGCCCGTAAAAGAGACTTTTAACCCTACCTAACCTCACCCTTCTTAACGCCTCAAAACCCCCAAGCCATACTCTCCCTGCTCATCCCATCCCATCTCCAGCCACAATAACAGCAAACAAATATCCCAATTTCATCAGAACCCATTCTATTAACCCATCACACTGTAATAATAGCCTTGCTCTCAGGTAGTGTGTCTCCTTGTCCTTAAAAGGATGGGGGACCTAGGTCTGTACGAACCCGAAAGTTCATGACCTCACCGACTCGGCTCCGCCATTGTTCCCTGTCCCGTGCGCTCTCCTTCCACGTTCGACCATCCGATCCGATCTCCTCGAGCTCTGGAAGTACAGTCCACTAATTTAAAATCCAATCATCGTTGGCCAGCCAGTGGCGGATTTACAGTCCACACGACGAAGGGAGGGGGGGGGGGGGGGGGGGCATCTGAAACGTCGTGGGAAAAGGCGCCGTCCGCAATTTTCAGTCTTTTCCTTTCAGCAACATATATATTCTTCACCTTCAGTGGACTTTGCTAAAAAGTGTCTGGTGGCAGTTTTAAATTTTTAAAATTGAATGAAAAACGAACTATTTCGATTACATCTCGAAACGGAACTTTGTAGTGGTCAGGAGAAGATCACGCGTTCGCTACGGAAGGCGGTGATTCTCATGTTGTTGAAATTAGCAACATTCAACCAAGCTTACTGTAGCGGGTGGCGCAAAAAGCATCATTTCGAACAGTGCGCGAGTTACGTTTTGAAGAAAAACGATGTTATTCGTTTTAACCCTCGGTGTAATGGAGCCGACTGCAAAATTCGACGCATTTTACTTCATCTAAAATACACATCGTAATTATTGAGATTTCTTGACTTTTTCTATATTGGACTAATCTTTTTATATAATCGGTGTACAACTATAAACTCGGCTTTCTTTTTTTCGTATGATTCAACTTTACTGAAAAATATTTGATGATGGGGTTTTAAAAGAGCACTTTTTTTTTTTTTTTTTTTTTTAAGAAACAGACAAACTATGATTCGCCAATTCTATAATTATATAATAGGTGTATAAGTGGAAGTTCAACTTTATTGGAAAAGATACTTATAGCAGTCGAAGTGATCTTACTTGCTGACAAATTTCTCGCTGTTCTACAAACTTTTCTTGACTTTGATATAGATTTTCATCAAGTAAAACTTAAAGTTCTTCGTCGTCATTTTTTTTCCTGCATCTAGACATGGAGCGTCCTCAAGACTAAAATTTTCTTCACGAAATCTTGCAAACCACTTTTTTACCCTTGAATGGCTCACAGAATGTTCATCCAAAATCGAATTAATCAATTTCGTAGCTTGAGTAGCATTTTTTTCTTCAATTAAAAACAGAATAGAATGCAATGGCGTAAATGTTGCTTATCGGCATCCATCTCTTATACAACTGATGCACACGTAATGACAGCTGGTAAATAACTAGAACTTTGTCATAAAAACAACAATAATTAAGCTGCATATATCCAAAATGAGATCGAATTAGATCCTTTCAAAGTATGTTTTTAATGCAATTAACTTCAGAACCGAGTTTCTATATGCGCACCTATTAGATTCATCTAGAAGAATCTGGAGGGCAATGACAAATAAGAGATGGCAATATGTCCACCTTTTGTATTGGTATAATTGTAAATATATTTAAGTTTAATTAAGTTTAATCGACAAACAATACACAAAGCCTGTACTTTCTCCCCCTCTCTCCCTCAGGCAGTTTCCCCATTTGCCCGACCAACAAATTTCTCTAATTAATATCCTAAACCAGGTATGGGATAGTTTTGTATTCACCCATACTAAAACATTAATTTACTTGGAGCATTCATTCTGGTAGAGAAAATTCAATTGAACGCACGTTCAACAGAATGTGTACAAAGCGGTGACACTATTAGATAGTAATGTGCCCCGTAGAGAGACAATTAATTTGAAATAATTAAAAATGATCAGAGTGCAGTGTCGTATTACGGAGCATATAATCACATTACTATAGATCCCCAACAGTGAGGTCGATGTAATGTTCGATCAACAATAGACTGTTGGCGTCGTACACTAAAGCGAACTCTCTCAGTTAAATGCTACCAACAGAGTATGTTCAGGGCTTGCTTCTGAATATTGGAAGCATCTAACTCATTGTATTCCTCGGTGATTTTCATAGCCTATTGTGTACGCCGATGTCCTTCTGCTTAACGACATGTCAGACGCAGTTAAAATCATTTCACTATACTACTACCTTTGGGAGTGAATTTGCTTTTTATCAACAGAGATGGAGAATCAAGGGAAGAGACATTTTGGCATGAATGGGAGGGCAACTTTAACTAATGGGATAATGCGTGGGAAAGTTGTTTAAATAATGGCCCCAATCAGTCAATTAAGATTTGCAATATATACATTTGTAGATACATTCATTGGTCAATAAATTTCATAAGAATTGACTGAAACGAAAGCGTATATGAACAAATCAGAACATACGGACTTAACTAAGGAATTTGAGGAAGTCAAATAGAATGCTAAATCATTTTTCCCTTTATTTAACTCTTCGCGGTACTGATATTTTTAAAATGTTTCTATATATCATAGTTATTTAATGTTCGGGTTATAGCTTTTCACTGTCATTGTTTCATTTCATTTTTTCAACATTTCATTTCTTCTAATATACTAAATTACAAGCTAGAAAACAAATTCTTAAATTCTAGCTCAATTAACTTACCTTCTAACTTACTGATCCTACGCGGACGGTCGTACTTTCGGCGACAGAACTTTATTTGCACTACAACCGGGATCCGGTCTTGGCCTTATTTAACAAATCTCTCCACCGGTCCCGATTTCGAGCCGATGTCATTCAGTTTGGCACACCCAGGCTCTGGGCGTCCTGGTCTAGGTGATCCATCCATCGCAGATAAGGTCTGCCACGCTGTCTCCTTCCATACACCCTGCCACAAACGACTTTCCCGACAGGCTCCTCTTCGCTCATTCAAGCTAGGTGTCCCGCACACCGGAGTCTACCGAGCTTGATTTTTCTAACAACATTCGCTTCAAGGTAGATTGCATACAACTCATGGTTGTAGCGTCTCCGGAATCGTCCTCCCTCACATACGGCGCCAGGTCTCCTTAAGACCTTCCTCTCGAACGCGGCTAAGAGTTCAGAGTGCCATTTATTGAGCACCCAGGTCTCGGATCCATACATGAGTACTGATAAGACCATGGTCCAGTAGTAGCTAGTAAAGAGCCTTGATAGACCATAGTAGGCTTTGTTGGATTTGGTCATCCGTCTGAGTATTTCTTCTTCCATATCGTTATCGGCCGATACTATTGTCTCAGTTTTTGTGTTGCCTGCTCAATCTGGATGAAGGAGTCCTGTACCGCCGAATCGGATCTACCGATGATGTCGATGTCATCTGCGTTAGCAAGTAGCTGGCTGGACGTGGTGATAAGAGTCCCTCTAGTTGTGAGGCCAGAGTCACGGATTGATTCCTCAAACGCCAGATTGAAGAGGAGACAGGCCAGACCATCCCCTTGTCGGAGTCCATTAAAGACGTTTATTTGTTTGGATAGCAATCGCGCTATTTTTACTTGACTAGTTACGTTGGTCATGGTCAACCTACAAAATCGGATCAATTTGTTTGGAATGCCGAACTCTCTCATGGCATTATATAGTTCTACCCTGTCTATGCTGTCGCAGGCGGCCTTAAAGTCTATAAATAGATGATATAATGGGATATTAAATTCTACACATTGTTCCATCGCCTGCCTAAGGGTGAATATCTGATCAATCACTGATTTGCTTAGGATGAAGCTACACTGATATTGACCAATGATGACTTTAGCATATGGGGCTACCTGATCTTGTAGGATAGTGGAGAGTGTTTTATAGGCGGTACTCAGCAATGCTATACCCCTATAGTTGCTGCACACTGTGATATCTCCCTTCTTATGTATGGGGCAAATTATACCACGACGCCAATCTTCCGGCATCTCCTCTTGCTCCCGTACGTGCACCACGATCTCATGAAGTGCGTAATGTAAAGCTGTCTCTCATTGTTTGATTAGCTCAGGTGGCATGTCATCAGCTCCGGGGGCTTTATTTGATTTGAGCTGTCTTATGGCTTTTAATGTTTCCTCAGTGCTTGGTGGCGGCAGCATTTGGTCTTGATCTTGCATTGGTGGAGCCTCCAATCCTTCTGTGGGCTGACCATTTAGCAATTCATTGAAGTGCACGTCTCAACGCTCCAGATTGCCTTCAGGATCGGTGATCAGATTACACTCTTTATCCTTGCAGTAAGTGCAGCGTGGTGTGTACCGCGTTATACTGCGGATTATTTGGTAGAACTTCCGCGCCTGGTGTGGACCTCGCTGTCTACTTTTCTCTATTTCAGAGACAAGGTTTTTTCCCAGGCACTTTTCTTTTGTCTGTGGAGTCTTTCTTTTGGATCTTCTGAGCTCTTCGTATTTCGCCTCGAGTACCCGGGTCCTATGAGACTGCTGCATTGCCAGCGATAGATAAGCGAAAGCAACAGGTGTGTGCCCTTGTAGTAGGTGCCCCACTAGATCCGTACCGAAATCCAGCTCACATCCCTTCCATGACGAACATTATACCTCTCAGACACCAAAAACTCTTCAAGGATTATAAATCAATCGAGAGTATTACCAGGTGTACCGGTCTAAAGTGAGTGTCAAGATAAAAATGTATCGATAGAGAACGTTTGTTGTGAACGAGCCCTTTTTTTTATTTGGTTGCTATGACATCTGTCAAACATATTTAGTATGCATCAAGTCATTGTACAAACAACATTTTTTTTTTAATCCTGTTAAAAAGGTCGAATTTTGTACCCGAAAACGATGATTTACGGAAAGCATTAATTTTTTGTTTTCATTTGAAGAAAAGTGCTGCAGAGTCGAATCGAATGCTTGTCGAGGCTTATGGTGATCATACTCTATCGGAAGCAACATGCAAAAGATGGTTTAAGCGGTTCAGAGGTAATGATTTTGATTTGCGAAATGAAGAACGTGGAAGACCACCAAAAAAGTTGGAAGACGCCGGATTGCAGGCAATATTGGATCAAGATGACAGTTTAAGTCAAAAACAAATGGCACAAATGTTAAATGTTGCACAACAAGCAATTTCTGACCGTTTAAAAGCTATGGGAAAGATCCAAACATGTGGAAACTGGGTGCCACATGAATTGAATGACAGGCAGATTGTAACGACCACAACCACCCATCCAATAAAACCTACCTCTTTGGAGCCAGCCTCCACCCCTAACGGCGATACACACCAAAAACATCCACTTAAAGGATGTGACATTAGCTAAGCCAAAAAACAGGCATCATAAATTGAACTGCACGTTCGCCTAAAACAATAACAACATTACCTCATATACCAAATAGTCCCACATAAATTCATAAAACGCAAATCAAACTAAACGTTCGGTTTGCGCTACTCAATTAAACCCCAAGTAAATTGAACTGAACGTCCAATTCGCTCACATAAAACACATATAATCATTCATTCAATATAATCATTGAATCAAGGGTTCACCACTAAACCCCTAAGAGCCAAATGTGCAGGCCAAATGCCGTCGTCCAAACAAATTCGATGAGAATCATAAAAATTCGCGCCAGCAATTCTATGACCCCTTAGAAAAATGGTTACCTAAAACCATTAAAACAACTAGCGCCAGCTTTCATTTTAACCAAATTAAGTTAAAACAAACAAAAGGCAATAAACCACAATGCACATTCGCCTCGGTGTTATTGATCTTTCGTTCACTCGGTTCTCACTTTGCCCATTCGGTTAAAGATAACAACAGGCGCAATAAACGTACAATTGATTTTTCTTTGTGTTTAATACCGAAAAAATGATCTGGCGGGAAAAAGGAAATATCCTTTGATCTGGCGGAAGAAACCAGATTTCGAAAAAAGAAAAGAAAAATGAGAAAACCACTACCGAACGTTGGAACTAGAGTTTTTTTGGCGGAGACAAAGAGACGAGAGTCGAGTTGGGCTTAGAGAGTTATCCAGGACGGACCCAAGGAGTCTTTGGAGTCGTTGATATAGAATTGCTGACCGAGGCGGTCTAACGCGAGTAGAGTTCTAGTTAATGACCGAGCCGGCCAGTTTTTAAAAAGAAGATGTTGAGTTCTGTTTAATGGTGAAAAAGCGTTAAGTGTGTGTTTGTGAGTGGACCCTAATTTCGTTTGTAATTAATAAAATAAAATATTAAATGAATGGACAGTTAGTAATTAATAAAATATTAAATGAGTGGACAGTTTGTCATTAATAAAATAAACTATTAAATGAATGAACCCTAATTCGGGCCAAACGAAATAGCTTTTGTAATTAATAAGATGAAATATTAAATGAATGGACAGTTTGTAATAGATAAAATAAAATATTAAAGGAGATTGTTGAGTGTATCACAAGTAGCAGTTGAAATACATAAAATAAAAATATTAAATGAGACTGAGTGTATCATAAGTTGAAATATATAAAATAAAAGATTTGAGTTTACGTTGACCAAATTTATACAATAGACTGAGTGGAACAATAAATGAACAAAACCTAAAAGTATACAACGGCATTGTTGAGCGTTTTATTTAAAGTAAAAGGTGTAAACAAAAAGGTATCAACAAGATGGAAGAGCGAGACACCACATATGAAACGTTGCTTCTACGACACGAAAGGAAGTCAGTATTGCATCGAATTGTGTCTGGTGATGAAAAAATTAAAAATCCTAAACGCAAAAAATCATGGGTACATCCAAAAGAAGCGTCAACATCGACTGCGAAGCCGATCGGTTCGGAAAAAAGACAATGCTCTGTGTTTGGTGGGACCAGAAGGGGGTGGTGTGTCAAGAACTTCTAAAACCGAAACTGTTGATGCGCAACGCTACCGACAACAAATTATCAATTTGAACCATGTATTGATCGAAAAACGACCAGAATGGGCCACAAGACACGGAAAGGTAATTTTGTTGCATGATAATGCTCCGAGTCATACAGCAAAACCCGTCAAAGAAACAATAAAAGCTCTCGGCTGGGAAGTGTTACCCCACCCGCTGTATTCACCGTACTTGGCTCCTTCCAACTACCATTTGTTTTCATCGATGGGACACGCATTGGCGGAGCAGCATTTCAATTCCTACGAAGAAGTCGAAAATTGGGTCTCCGAATGGTTTGCCTCAAAAGACGACCGGTTTTATTGCGGTGGTATACACAAATTGCCAGAAAGGTGGCCGAAATGTGTAGAAAACAATGGCCAATACTTCGAATAAAATGTTTTTTACATTCCCAGTTAAAATTAGTGTTTTATTTATAAAAAAAAAAAAAAAAACTGCATACCGGAACACCTGGTATGTCTGAGCAACGCAAGCAGAGTTGTGAAAAGAAGGACAACAGACGCAAAGAAAGGAACGTGTAGAAGGTTTTCCCGCACTGCACCTCACTCGCTTGTATAAGTTAACATGTAACTCACAACATATTACATAATACGTAATTCACAACATATTACAAACCAATGTCACATAAGTTAACACGTGGCGCACATAAACCGATGACGAATATCACGACCCGCATAGTCATACGCACTTCACACTATAAAGTCCACATAAAATACAAACCAGTACGTGCCTCATAGATCAACTTATGCACGCATTCATGCATATCATCAGTCGTAAACTTATCTGCGCACCCGTTCGTGCGTATCACCACTCACGCTGGACATTGTCACACACTAGCCTTTATGACGCATCCGATCTTCACAGCTTCCACGACAGCAACAATGTTGCACCCATCATCTCCCAGCTAATTATCCCCAGCACACCAATGTAATGACCTATGTCATCGGGACTTTACGACCCAGCATCCGGGACAACGTCGCATGGCAAATTATGTAAAAACAATATTGTAACTTAGTCAGTAAGTTAGTTGCCTAGTGCTCACCGAACAAAAAAGTTCTTTTTTAAAAAGTCCAAAATATTAGTTTAATTTTAACTTATATCTTCGCAGTTTCCACAGCACTAAAACACGTGTGTGGAGATCCGTTTGTTTGCTCAATATCCCACAGTAAGACTTATGGTTATTTAACATACCCAAAACGGATTACACAATTGAATCGACGGTACGGACCGCGAGGTAGAAGGGCGTGCTGTAAAATTCAAAATGTACTTTTGATAGAAACCGAAAGATTTTAATTATAAATTGTATATCGTTTATTAACCTATAAAATATTCAGTAAAAGGCTGTATACGAAATAACGTAAATAGCATTCATTACTGTCTCAACCACACCCTTTTGTATAAATTTCTGCTCTGCATAATGTGACTTTGTTGACATAAGCCTTTGCCTTTGTGGGGGGGTGATATATGTACTAGACATGGGCACTAGATCCTATCAACTCCCCAACACTAACCGTTTGTTTCAATGTTAATTGTCCTCCAATAAAACGCACTCCAAGCAAACAGCCAAATGAAAAGTCACGTAAGTTACTTAGTTGATTAATGTGTTCTTTATTTAAATTTGCGTTATGGCATCGGCACATGCGCATAACATTGGGAGTTTACAATGTTAATCACTTAATCCTTTGCGATGACGCCTGCACTCCTTCAGGATCGTTGAAAGTTTTAATACAAAGTTCACTTAAAAAGAACAACGGATTTCTTGACTTGTCGATTAAGAAGAAACACTGTACTGCAACTCGCACTCTGGAATCGCGTATCTTGACCGTGTTAAGAACTTGACTACTTTGTAACGCGGCTGGTGAACAGGTAACGTTAAGCGGTGCGACCGTCCGCTGTGGTGATAGAAATCTGACTCCGTGAGTGGCTGTTGCACTCAACATCCCCTAGCTGGGGTGGTGGTGAATTTCCATTGATATGGGAGGAGCCGAATTGGATCATTTCTTTGAATGATCGATTGGGGTTTTTTTTTGGAAGTATTTCCCTGTGGTGAGCGTACAGGTCAAGTACAATGCCCTTTCGCTGGAAGTGAGGCAACGATCGATCCTGCAACTGTACAAACAAAGGAACTGGTATTAGGGGCTGCTGGCATCGTTGGGATAAGCGATAGCGAAAAATCGCCGAAGGAAGAAATAGGTTTCTGTGTGTTCTGTAAATAGAAACGCTGTTTCGGAGGGTCATACGCTGAGATGCGCATTTGTTTGGTTTAACCAATGCTGCATGGGAACGTCGGCTGTTTACATAATCGCCCAGAATCATACCGTTGCAGGCAATAGATTTCTCTGTGACGATAAGCCAACCGCAGATTTGTTCGCCTATGTGAAAGGCTAGGGTGACTATTGTTTGGTTAAGAAAACTGTACCTGGGACACGATCATTGGCATGATTGTTTTAATAGCAATCATGATCATGTCCGATTCAATGGATGTTAGTTTTCGGAAAACTGTATCATGGGACATGATCATTAGGATGACTATTTGAACAACGATCGCGGTCATGTCATATTCGATGATCGGATGTCGCTGGGCGATCAATGGTCGGAAAAATCCGCTGCAGCTGTATCAACAGATTCGCTGGCCAGCGTGTGTTTGTCAATTATAATTGCTGACAAGCTGAGCCGATTGGGTTGGTATGGCTCATGTAATATGAACGAAATGATTTAATGATGTGCATGCTTGCTGGCGTTTTACTTTCAGGTGAAAGCGAATGAAAGGTAGCTTACGTTGCTCGATTGCAGGTAAGTATGTGGCTTGTGGAGTGAGGGAAAGGCAGGTTGATTTAAGGAAATGGGTGGTTCTATGGGGAATGCTTTAAAGAATCCTCACACCTTCAAAAAAGAAACCAAAGAAAACCCTCCATCGCCTTTGAAAAGAAGAATTTGCGCGGCAATTCCAAAACGGAACAATACACGACCAACGACATATTGTCCGCATCCATATCTTGCAATTTAGATACAAAAAATTGGAATATTATATCGCAGTAGCGAGCGCCATTAACCCGTATCGCCTGACCAGCCATATTTTTGAAAAAAAATTACAATGATAGCTCCAGCTCAGAATCCACAGCAGGGATTCATTTGATTCTCAACAATCTCCCGTGGATTTTGTGAACCCCAAGTTTGACAATTTTGTCGATTAAGAAAGTCATCAAGATGAAAATGAGAGTCATTGCTCTCTTTCGTAGTACTCACTATGAGTGACTATTTAGTAGGCTCTAATTCTGGTGTCGAGTGTATTTTGTATGCGTGAAAATGCAAACCTTAAAGAGAGTTTCGAAATTTCTTATTCTTAACCACGGTACCGAATTCAGGTTTCTGAGCTCTCAGCAATTTTTTTTCGTTGAACAACTTGAATAAGTACACCCAGTGTGTTTCAAGTTATTAATTTATTCAGTCATCCCGAATTTTTGAATTATTCTCTTCAATATTTCATGAAAATTCTTAACGGAAGTTCCATAATTTTTAAAATATTGTTCGACAATTAAAACGCCTGGAACTGCTACGTTTAATAACCGTGAGCTGTCCCTTTTTTTTTATTATTTAAAAGTGAATTTAGGCATTTCAAAAAACAAATTCCATAGAAGATTATGTCAATTTGTCACGACTTATGTTGTGAATCCTTCAAAATCTAACCCACACAACCACACCATTGCAGGTCACAAATCCGTCGGCAATTGGTACGTTAGAGATTTATGGCGATATTAAGTCCTTCATATCCAACCCGTCGTAATTTCCTGCAGCTCATCCCTCACTTAAGAGCTGTCAACTAGATAATTATTGTGAATTACAACCCCGATAACCTCAGCTTCACCGTTGAGGAGACATAGATAAATCTAACCGATTGCCAAATAATTGGGCACGCAGTGTTAAGTGTCGAACCCCACGTCTGTGCAACAAAATCTGTGGGTGTTTGCTGTGAGAATTTAGGGTAAACAAAACTTCAGCTACAAAAAAAGAGTAACAAAAAGAACAATGACTTTTCTAGACCAAGTAATTATAAGTTTTTCATTTGCACATCCACTTTCGGGGGTGGAACCACTCTACTAGAATTCACAAACACCTGTGGCACCGTCATCACTGGTGCGGTCGGATGTGTACACTGGACACCGAAAATGTTTCAGCAAACTCTGGGTATAGCGATTTATTTAAAGTGGATGTAGATGGTCCTCCTTTACCCGGTAGAAACGAACCCTTTCTTTATGGAACTTGGAAACTTTGGCAATGAATTAATGAGAGTGCTATATACATAAGCACATATAAGCAACTGATGGAACGAATGGTATAGCAGGATTTTCACACCGATAATTTGGATAGTAGAGTGCCATTGATTACACTTTGGGTTGCGTTGAGCACCTGGCAACCCATTAAACCCAAGTAACACCGAAGGCAGACCCAAGGCGAAGGATAGTTATGAATCTGTGGTATTAATGGGTTGCTCATTATAACGTATCAAATGGACTGCCGGGGTACAGAGTGTTCGTACATTTTTAATGTTTATTCGGTTGGATTGGAGCTGTGTTGAGTAGCAAGCGTGAACGTTCCGCGTAATAGCTTTAAATTGTAATCGGCACTCAATTCATTTCAGCAAATTTTCTTTGTCTAATTTTTCCCGAGAAAAAGAAACACCATTAATTAGATGCTAATTTTCTCCATATTATTAGAAAATCTTGCAGCATTGGAAGATTTCTCCGCACCTGAGTAGAGCTGGGTGTGGTTCGACTGAAGAATGACTTTCGGTGATTATTTGTAGGACTGGAATTAATTCATAATGTGGAATTATGAAGGGTATGGCGAGGTGGCATGCTTCCTCTCAGTTGACATAAGAAATGACGTAGATATATACACCTACAGAAATGGAACAGAAAAATACATTCCATGTTTGTTCTAATGATTGAATTGCATGTGCACCACCTGTTTGTTCTGTAACTTTGATTGTTTGGTTTTGCATCCGTTCAAGCACTCACAGTATAGTTTTCGATGGACATAACGAAATATGGAAATATGGAAATTGAATTATGGTATGTGAATTGTGGGTGGATCAGATGGCGTAATGCAGTGCCAATACCTCATAACAAACCCTAAACTTCACGTTCCACCTTTCCCAATTTTGAATTCGACTCAAATTATTTAGAAATATAACTTCACGTGCAAAGTCTGCGAGTCTTTGAGTAGAAGACATTGAATTTCAGATACTTTTAATTTTAGAAACAATGGATTTCAGTTTGTTTGTTCAGTTTGTTTGTGTCTTCCATTTTTATTCCTAATTAAATCTCGAATTCAATTAGTCTAGCATACATTACGAAGTAATAGGAAGTTTAAAAATTCTAGTCGTATTGGTTAGAATAAATGGAAGAAACTGAAAATCAAAAAGTGATATTTGTAAGAAATAGAAATGTACAATCCTATTCCAAAGGATTGTGTTATCGAGACCAGAGAAGTACCAAAGTTGTTTTATGGGATTAATACAAATTCAAGTTGTCCCAAAAACGATTTTTATTTTTGTATTTGTTATTTACTTATCATCATCATCGGCACTACAACCGGGAGCCGGTCTTGGCCTTATTTAGCAAGGCTTGTTAAATTTTCCATAATGATTTGTTTTTTTTTTTTTTGCCAAGGTTGTGGCGGTTCCCTTGAACGTCACCAATCAAGCTTCCCATTACCCTATTTTGAGCTCCCATGTAGGGCATATCAAACCTGAAAATAAGTACTTACCTGTTCAAAGTGCAACATAAAACATAATATTTCCTTACTCTGAATTATCTGCACCTAAAACAGACAAATCCATAGAGACGGATTGGTCGCATCAACATGCAACCAACAACTACTGAACCAATCCTTGATACACGTTTCGGTTCGATATCCATGATTTCATCGGCATCCACCAGATTAAAAGCAATTTGGTTGCATCAAGTAGCAACCAACATTGCTTGAACTATATCAATGAGATATACTTTTACGCGCCAGCCGCACACATGAAAAATATTGTATCTTACCTTTTGCATGCATGCCCACATCTAACGGTCATCCGACCGACAAATACATGGGGGTATCTGGCTGATTACGTGGAGACGCCAACAACAACATGCACACGATCAGCAATGATGCTACACGTAGTCGCTGGTCGTGTATACATCCCAACCCTTTACAGAATGACTCGCCCCAGCTGCGAATGATTGTTTATTTAATTTCAAGTTCATGGTTCGCATGCTGGGCAACACACCGCACGAACGAAGATGTGATCATCGTGTGTGTGTTAAGTATCAACCCTTTCTTTGAGATACAAATTCAAAAGGGATTATGACCAAATATGGTCATCGAAGCGATGATTGAATATGTGGTATTCTATCGCTTCGATGAACTTCTTTAATCGCGTTCTAGATTCCGTGGAGGCATGTCGGGCCTCCACGTTAAATAATCTGAAGTCAGTTAACAGCCACCGTCGAGTCAGGAGTTGCAAGTGCTTTCTTTTCCTAACTACGAGTAAATTGGAGTCCTAGTGATACAGTCGTCAATATTTTGTTAACCTTACCTACCGTTCATTGCAAGTGACCATACTTATTGTGAAGTTATATTACATATTTTGTTAACCTTACGTACTATTCATTACAACTGGGCATCAATTAAAGGAGTGTAAATATCAACCTAGAACGGTCGATGAAGACAAGGATTTCGTGAATTTGTGTGGCTAGCAATTTATTAATTTATTTTTGTTATCGTGGATTATTAAATAAAGAAGTGTGAAACAATTGGCAAGTGTTTAATATATCACCACAGAAGACCATCAGACGCAATAGTGAGTACATACCTGGGCATATTGTAAATCACCACAAGGTCATTAGTCTTGCGCCAGAGGCTCTCCGACGGGGAATCGAACGCCGGTCTCCCGCGTGACAGGCGGGAATACTAACCACTATACTATCGCGGCGCAAGACTAATGACCTTGCCCTGAATAAAAAATCATAATGGAAAATTTAACAAGCCTCAGAACTTGCTAAATAAGGCCAAGACCGGTTCACGGTTGTAGCGCCGATGATGATGATACTATCGCGGAGCGAGTTATTTACTTATACCTTGGGGAATTATGTTCTATTTTTTCTAAAGAAAATTACAAAAAAGAATTAGTACGAGTTTATTCCCTGCAGGAGCAGAGATAATGCTGATTTGAATTATCAGTTCTGAAGCGGAAGTTCCTCTGAGGGTGGTGGGTTCGTTACCTCTTTCCTACGACTCAAAACGTTCTCCTTTAAAGTTGGTACAAATTAGTAGGATCTGTTGAATTGTCTTGTGGGGCAAAAAAAAATACAAATTTCGAGAGATAATACCGCAATCTCCGAGGAACAGTCCCTATGGTAATATGTGTTAAACAGGCAAAGGTCAGCTATGCGCCTTCGAGCGATAGCGGGTGCAGTCCCGGTATCAGCATTGCGTCCCCGATCAGGGGGATGGTTCGTCTCTGTCTGCTATCAAGTAGGTCCAGGATATGATCAAGAGCAGAGCCCCAAATATGGGAGTATCGAATACAGGTCTGTTGCAAAACGCAAAATGGTCAATCATCAGCTAAAAACGTATCACTTAACTTGTATTTCAAGTTCAATTGCGTGATCACGTAGAATTCAATTACTGAAGCCGGTAATCTGCGAAGACCTTAGGAAACGCATTCGATTAGCCAACCGCCAGCGGCATAATACTTGCAATGTTAACTTAGGCGGAGACCGAAGGAACGTGTGAAGCAAATGGACAAATTATGATCCAAAAACATGCACATAGATTCCACAAGCAACAGCCAATAGAAAGGGCGGTTTAAATTTAGGTCAATGAGAGAGATATGGGATGGAGAGTCATTGTAGGGAGCGTCCGAAATCAAGGCCATCGTGAAACTGTCGATGCGAGATCATAATAAGAACTGTTGATGGGAGATCAGAATAACAACAAAGGAAAAAAAACATCTAGTTGATTAGCGTGCAGAGTGTGTATCGATTTGCTTCGTCGTCGGTTTTTTTTTTGGCAGAGTAGTGACAGTTGTTTAAAACCCGTTGGTTTTCTAATTATGTGAAGAATCTGGAGTTCCTGTGGCGTAATTCGTTTAAATAGTTATTATTTATTATTATTATTTATTGGGCTGTAGGAACCCGGAATTTCATGACCGCCATCGTTTCCAGTCTTGTGCACTCTCCTTACACGCTTGACCATCTGATCCGGTCTCCTCAAGGTTAAATCTAACATTCTCCTCCCATCTCCGTCGCGGCCGTCATACCGGTAGCTTTCCTGTTGGTCTACCGTCAAGAATTCTGCGCATGGTCCTATCCTTGCCCATTCGCGCCACATATCCGGCCCATCTTAATCTTCGCGACTTGATTATTCTCACTATTGTAGGTTTGCGGTATAGCTCTTCCAGTTCGTGGTTGTGGAGTTTCCTCCATTGTCCTGCCTCCTCGTCATATTTACCTCCAAAAATACCCCTTAGAACTTTATTCTCGAATACGCGGAATTTGATTTCTTCCCGTTTTGTGAGTGCCCGTGTTTCGCATCCGTATAGAGCAATCGGCATGATTATGGTTCTATAGACACGGAGCTTTATGTTACGTGACAGCAGTTTGGATTTCAGCAGTTTACTAGATTCAAAATCGAACCATTGTGGTGGCTCTGTAACAGCCTTTCTTTTACCAGCTCCAGTCCCCGCAGATCCAATCGTTTTGACTGCTCCCTTTACCACCTTGTCTGGCGGTTTTGTTTGTTTCTCTATCTGCTGTCCTGCCGTTGGTGTTGTGTTGTCAATAAAACCATAACTCCTTCGATACCTTGCCATACAGTCATGATCGATTTTCGGAAACCATGCTTTCTTCTCGATGTCCCAAAGGAATATAACTCCATCCTTGTCTGTGTATGTCCGTACACCATTTTCAAAACCATACCTATCCTCATTCGCGGATATCTGATTCTGTAGTATCCACTGATTTTTGCAGACGTCCCAACGATAATATTCAGTTTCGAATTGTTCAGCATTCGTTTCCAGAGCTTTAGGAATCCATTGATTTGTTTCCGTGCACCAGCGATACTCTTCGTTTTCGTAAAGACTGTTGATTTGCCCTGTACTATCATCATCGTCTTGCTAAGGCAGCCACTTCTCTTCGATACCGCACCACTTGTATTTGTATGTATTGTAAAGACGCTCACACTTTGCACATGAATCTATATTTCTAAATAATTTGACTCGAATTCAAAACTGGGAAAGGTGGAACGTGAAGTTTGGGGTTTGTTATTAGGTATTGGCATTGCATTACGCCATCAGATCCGCCCACAATTCACATACCATAATTCAATTTCCATATTTCCATATTTCGTTATGTCCATCGAAAACTATACTGTGAGTTCTTGAACGGATGCAAAACCAAACAATCAAAGTTACAGAACAAACAGGTGGTGCACATGCAATTCAATCATTAGAACAAACATGGAATGTATTTTTCTGTTCCGTTTCTGTAGGTGTATATATCTACGTCATTTCTTATGTCAACTGAGAGGAAGCATGCCACCTCGCCATACCCTTCATAATTCCACATTATGAATTAATTCCAGTCCTACAAATAATCACCGAAAGTCATTCTTCAGTCGAACCACACCCAGCTCTACTCAGGTGCGAATGTAAGTCGTATCCTTGTTAAAGATTATTCTTAACAATTATTATGTCTTTCACAGAACTTACCCCTGTGTTGCTTGCTCCAGGTTAGGAACATTGATGTAAGCTGCTCTTTGGATCGGATCAAACTTGGACAATAACACAACACATTATTATCTTTAATTTTTTCACTGTTCATATTTATTTAACTTTATTAATTATAATAATTTTTTTTTTTTAATCCTTCCTAAATAAGTCCTGAAGAACTTCCACCACGCACACGTCTGCTATAATCGCAGGAGTCAATCTTAAGTTCTGAAGAACTTCCACCGCGCACACGTCTGCTATAATCGCAGGAGTCAATCTTTTTCTTTTCGACAATCGATAAAAATCTTTTAATCGTTACACGTTAAAATCTTTTAATAAACATATTTCTAAGTTTGATCTCTTTGGATCGACTATATCCCGTCAGCGCACAATTACAACAAGAAGGAATCTCGTGTCTGTTCGGCACATATCCTGTTTCGTTCCGCTTCCACGATAGTTATTTCTAGGAAGCGGAATTGGCTAATAGGGGGAGACTATGGCTAATTAAAAGAATATGACTATTGCAATGTGAGTGAGGTTTTAAAATGGGTGTTTTACTTTTATTTAAATTATCTACTATTGTATTTGGGGATATTCTGTTGTAAACAGAAATTAGTGATTTGGAGGGAAGGGAATGATATGTATGAGAAGACACAAGAGCCTATAGCTTGATGAGGTGGTATTTCACCGGGCGCAGGGCGTTGGGACCCCACCTACCCCTCGGGCTTTAATCGCCTCTTACGACAACCCGGCCTAGCTGTGAGTATATATAACGCCCCACTCACAAAGAATAAATATTTTGCTCAACATGCGAGTTTAGAATATTCGCCCACACCCTGGCTTGTAGAGATGTTATTCGCGACACCCACAAAAGTTGAGCAGTTCGTTTTTAATGGGAAGAAATGGAAAGTGTCTAGTTGTTTGATCATTAATTTTGATAATCGACAAAATTTGACAAAAGCCCACCGAATTCGACTAACTAGTTTTGATGAATTCAATAATTTTTTATGGTGTGTTAAAAGAAAATATTTTCATAATTAATTGATAATAAAGATAGCTACGAATTAAAACGGTTTGGATTCCATACAACAACAAAATTATTTTGATCTTCAATCAGAGTTACCGATCTGACATTTTAATTGTATACTCTACTTATTGATAAATTCTGTATGTGCATACACGACAAAAGGAAATGATTTGTTGCTGAATAAGAAATGTTAAATATGAGTAAAGTATGAAAGGACAATTGTAAGTCAGCCTATGAAAGGCTGAAACTCGTTATTCTTCAATTGAAAGCCGATTTATATTTGAAAAAAAAATATTAGTCATCGTATTGCCATTCTCGTTTTATTAGCCTTCTCGTAACATATGTCCTGTATGTCTGCTCATACATCTAAAAATGATATAGAAATACTCTAGAGTGCAATCTATTGCCTATTCTTTAATTTATACATAGACTTGATTGCACGTTGCGTTTACTTTCTCCAGTTGTTTATTTCAGTAATGTTTGGTTTGTGGTGCAGCATCCCATCACATATTGCTTGACCTATTCATATAAAGCTCTTCCAATTCGAACACTCCTGTCATTATTCCTCGTATGAAATACGCTGACCTTAAAAACTGTGCAACCCCAATTCTATGGAAACTTTTTAAAAATCCTTTAATTTAGCCCACAGAACTCCGCCTTTGATTTGCTTTTATGATTTCCGTCTTGGTTTTATTAGATAAACTTTCGCGTCGCTGGTGTATCTGGAGATACCAAGAAATCGTAGCGTTGGTAACATAATTGCTTGTAGTAGAAACTTCTTGAAACCAATTTAATCGGTTCAATAAGTTTCAAACGATTTCTCAAATTGGATTTCATTTCAATAATTCAGCTTCCTAGACTCGATAATACCCTTGCAAAAGGTTCAAAGACGTTATCGCTACGAGTGGCAGTAAGTAGGTAATATTTCTAATAAACGTGAAATCCTCTACTGATTAAATGGTCTTCTCCTAATTGAACCTGTCTCCTCGGATTGATTTACCCAGTATTCCTTTAACCTCGTCTATGTTAGCTTTCTCCTCGAATTGTATAAACCCGTTTCTCTTGATCACTTCCAGATAGTATGTCTGAGAAAGTATAAAAGAGTTTAATGTTCGGGTAAAGTCCGAAGACACAAATGGGATTCCAACGATGTTTTAGCACTTCGTTAAGCTATCCTAATGGGTGGTTTAAGATTTGCTCTAAAGGTGGAACCGGCTTTGAAGGGTGTAGGAAGTGTGCATATTTCCAACCGCCATTGCCGCCTTTTCAAATCACTTTCTCAATCACTTAAATCTGTGAACTTTATATTAGTTTTTGATTGAAATTAAAAAGTTCTCGAATGGTGAGGTGCGTTAGGTAATTTATTTTTGTACGTCCCCGATAAAACAAGGGAACACATTATGAGGCAGTGAATGATTTTGAATAATTTCAAGCAAAAACTTTTTCAATCGCACTTTTTTGTGAACTCAGTAGAGGAGTACTCACCCCCTGCTCTGTTGAGTTGAATATTCATTACGAGCGAAGGGGCGAAGTTGCCAAGCCTACGGCAAAAGTAGCCTCTGGTGTGAATTGAAGCACTTCTGTAAAAACTGCGTGAAGTGATAATCATCATCATCATCCATTATCGAGATTTATGCAGGAGGAGAAAAATTATGATGATGAAGGAAAGTTGAAATATTCAAAGTTGAAAAGTTAACATAATACTTTTAATTCAAAGAGTAAGGGGCTTACAGGGCGATGACTGTCAATGAGCCCTTGAAGTTATTGCATTTGCCTCAAAAGCCGACATGTTTTTGGTCTCCCTATGTGTTTTACATTCAATAACATGTGTGAGTGGATTCAAGGAGTTTTGTATTGGATTTAGATGTGGTTGAGATATATATGAGATGAAAAAGGGGAGGACTGAATTCAGTTAATATCATATATATTGGTAATCGAGAAATAGATCTGTATTGCACTCCTGTTATCTGTTGCTGAAATAACTAATGAGTAGAGTCATTTGATAGACAAACAAGCGGCGAATAAATAGCGTTTTTTACAAGCAATTATACCACGACACAGTATTTCCCCGATACTTCTGTAATGATCCTAAATCACTACTCCCATCCAATCCCCACTATTACCTATAATCCTAATCTTGTTCGCATAGTGAATCATACGAGCGACAAATTAAACCAAAAGTTAATTTGTCGCACATTGATTCAATTCCCAATTACCGTACCCTTACCCATAATCCCATTCATGCCCCCCAATTGAATTATACGCACGACAAATTTAACCGAAAGTCCATTTGTCGTACATTGATTCAATTCCCAATAACCATTAACATTATGTGGGCTCCGCGATAGTATAGTGGTTAGTATACCCGCCTGTCACCCGGGAGACCGGGGTTCGATTCCCCGTCGGGGAGCCTCTGGCGCAAGACTAATGACCTTGCCCAGAAAAAATAAATCATTATGGAAAATTTAACAAGCCTCAGGACTTACTAAATAAGGCCAAGACCGGTTCCCGGTTGTAGTGCCGATGATGATGATTAACATTATGTAATGCCTAATTCTAAATGCATTTCATAATTTCCCCTTCTGGGAATTTGTTCAACCAAATTCCCACCCACTTCCCAGAATCCCATTCCAATTGAAGCACACAAAATCTTGTTTGTGCTTCAGGAATTTTTAAGTAAAATGTTTAACAAATCTCTGTCGCCATAGAGTATAAAAGGGCGGCACATTTTGGATTCGTAATCAGTCGAAATCCAGGAGGCCGAAGCCAAGGCCAATAAACAATCAAAGAAAAAGGAAAACATAAAAGTCGGTAAAACCAAAATTAAAAAAACGCCTTTAATCCATCCGGACCGGGGGGAAACAATTGTACAGCTCGTTGTGTGACCCGTTAGAACCACATCAGGACCAATCCGGCCATTAAGTACCCACAGGACACGCGAGACGGAGGTAAGCAAAAATTCACTAAAAATATAACCTCCATACTTCTCCCCATTTTTGTTTTTTCTTTTATTACTTCGACTGCTGAATCAAGTGTTGTTTTGTTGTCGTCGATGATCGATCACGACTTCGTCAAGTCATATTGATGAGTCAACAGCACTCTATTGTTTTCTTCTATGATGAGCAATCTATACGAGTACTATACGAGGGTGGGCTGACAAGTTTCTGATCCAACAAAGATACAAGCCATATTTTCTTAAAATTAACGTTTATTTTTCTACATAGTCTCCTTGTAACTTACACACTCTCCCAGCGATGCTCCCATCTCTCTAACCCATACAAATAGTACTCGGCATTTTTCTCTGCAAAATAACTGTTCACGAAGATGATTGCCTCCTCATTTGGCGAATATCTCTGTCCTTCGGGCACATTCTTTTAGATTACGGAACAAAAAGAAGTCCCTTGGGACTAGAATTGGTGAGTAAGGCGGATGGTCAAGTACTTCAAACCGTAATTCGTGGATTTTCACCATAGCAACCGCTGAGGTGTGAGACGGCGCGTTGTCTTGGTTAATCAGGATTTTTTTTTCGGCAAATGTGTCCGTTTTTCCGCAATTTCTGCCTTCAATTGGTCAAGTAAGTATGGGTAGTATGCCCCTTTAATGGTTCTTCCTTTTTGAAGATAATCGATTAAGATAACTTCATGAATATCCCAAAAAACAGTCCCCATCACGTTTTTGCTTTTTTGGAGCCGATTCCCCCTTTGCAGTCCACTGTTTTGACTGTATTTTTGTTTCGGGCGTATAACGGTGTATCCAAATTTCATCGACAGTAATTAATCGACGCCAAAACTCGGATTTATTGCGCCTAAACTGCGCCAACAGAGCGTTGGGAATGTTCATTCGAACACGTTTTTGGTCTAACGTGAGCAAATGCGGCACACAACGCGCGGACAGCTTTCTATGCATACATTTTGATTGAATATGTGACAAACACGTTCTTTGGACGTTTTCATAGCCTCTGCTTCTCTCTCACTTTAATTCGGCGGTCATCTAGCACCATTTGGTGAACTTTAGCGATGTTCTCGTCAGTTGTTGCAGTTTTTGAAAGTCCCGAACGTTCATTGTCTCCCAAGCTCTCACGGCCACGTTTAAATCCATCTGCCCAAAATTTCACTGTGGTAAATGATGGTGCACAGTCCCCATACACAGAGTTCAACTCATCTTTGATTTGCGAAGGCGTATTGCCTTTCAAAAACAAAAGTTTAATGACAGCTCGATACTCAACGTTGTCCATTTTCCCAAAACCACTCACATCGACTCACCCAAACGACTGTCAAATAAAAACTACGCGTCCAAAATGGCTGAAACTGAGTAACTGTCAAAAGATACACAACTACATTCACTAGCTTTTATTGACGAGTGCTACTATCTTCACGTTGAGGTCGGAAACTTTTCAGGGCACCCTCGTATAATCTCAAATATGTTTCCTTTTGCATCCAGGAGGAATTGGCCATGATAAGATGATAGACTCTTTAGTGATTTATTCTTTCGCTTTGGCAGGAGTACGGTTACAAATACCCCATTCTACTCAAAGAAAATCGCGTCTGTCAATTGGACAAGTATCACGTGTAAACATTATACAAGTTTACCATCTGATCGTCACATTTGAATGTATTGGGTTTGTACCACATGAAATGTCCGATTTTATAGTAAAAATTTAAAAGCCAGTCTAATTTTTATTTAATCAAAATAGAATCCGTGGCATATAAGACATTCTTCCAACGTGATACAAACTCAAATATTCCTTTTTCGTAGAAGTGCTGACTTTTTGAGGCAATGAAATCCCCAAAGGCTTTTATGACCTCTGCTCGGTTCCAGAATACCTGTAGGGGTGGTCTTAGTTATGTGCCGACATTGGCACGGGTTGATTAAGATCTCCTTGCAAGTTCGTTTATGATTACGTAGCTAACCGGACTAACTGGATGAGTACACTTGCCACACCTTGATCCAATCACTCTTATTTTCCTTTTGTCTTTTAGTTATTATACATCCTTTCACACGGAAACTCAGCAAATTATAAACACGTATACTTTCGTACAGCGGTCCTGATGGAATTTATCTTTAACCACTGTGTCGATGTTCGCCTTCCTAATACCAAGTCCGACTGGCTGCGTGTGAGATGCACTTTTTACTTAATTGTCGCTATTTGAAGTAAACCCACTTATCAACTCACTAAATAATCCTTTTTCTGTAACTGCATACAACACATAGCAGTAAAGAAACGCAACTCGATGATCGATATGTTATATGATATGTTTTTATTGTTTGGATATAATTACTTTTAAGTTAAGCACAACTTAACATTCATTTGTATTTATTGGTGGGAAACTGTGGCGGATCTTCACAATATCAGGTCCGGCACTAAGTTCGTGAATTTTACTGACACAAATATCCGCGGCTGTTTATAAATTTACCAAGGTCCTAATTCTATTTAATTTACACTGATTTCTCTTATAGGAACTTCACTCTTCAATCTCCTGCATTTGCGCAGGCGAACTCCACCGTGTATCGGACGCGACTCGTTTACAACCGTTTCATCCACTAAACTACTTTTGCGCGCGGATCACCTCGTGATGCGAGCTCATGGGTGGTCGAACCGTGGGAATGAAAAAGCATCTTTGAGATAAGTATTTGCAGTTGTCCAAATACTACGTTAGGGATTAGGATGCATTTGGGATATTTACACAATGATGGTTGTGTTTACAACCATGTTAATTGGGTATTGCATTCCTAGGGAGTCATGGGTCGAATTCCAGTGTGAGTATTTACACTGGCATTTAATTCGGCTCTTGGCAGCTAGGCGCGAATTGCGCCGGTGCTTTGAAGATTGCCTAAAAGCCGCCGTGAGTACTGGCGCAACATGAAAGTCTGTTGCGCACGTGTGGGACAGTAAATGCAGACAGACAGGGGTTCTGCTGATTGTTTTCATAATCCACTTCGGTTATCTAGTATGGCAACCGAAATGTTTTCTTTTTAGAACAATGCTGAGATGCATTGATGTATGCGGTACTGGCGTACCGAATTTCTTCTAGGAAAATTTATATAACGCGTTAATTGCGTGAATGTCCTTGATGGGCAGATGCTTGATGTTGGATGCGATTTGCATAATCGAAAGGTAATGCAGTCGGTGGGAGAATGCTTGGGGAAGTTATTGCACTTGCATAAGCAAAAATGATAAAATTAGTGGAGCCTTAGGAAGGAAAATTTGGAGGTAGGTTGTAAAGGTAGCAGTGGTGTTAGTACAACACAGACCTTCTGCCGGCAAAATGAATCCAGTTTGCAGAAAAGATGGTAGTTCGTTGGGAACCTGTCAGGAGAGTACGCTGGATGCGGAAAAATTTTAAATCCCAACTGCAATAGGTTTCGCACCATTACTTGTGAGGTATAGGGTCTAGCATAGTGATGCAAAAGTATCGGGCCGTGCCTATTGACCAACGCAAGTTGCTCTTCAACCAATTTGGCATGCAATACGTCGATTTCCTCACAATATTTGATAGCCTTTATCGTTTCTCCTGGTTGAAGAAATGAAAAGTGGATTGGTCCTTTCGATGTCCACCAAACTGTCACCATAACCTTTTTTGGGTGAAGATCGGGCTTGGGGTGTATTTTGGTTTTTCACCTGCAGCCAGTCACTGCCCAGGTCTTTTACGGTTATCATACAGAATCCACTTTTCATCACAGGTGACTATCCGGTGCAAAAACGGTTCAGTTTGGTTTCAATTTCTTCACCTTTCCTATGAGAGAAAGGTGTTGACTTGTTGTCATTGGGGATACTCCCATGGTTTGTGCATCTCCCGCATCGATTTCTTTGAGCCCGCATCCACCGCACGGACGCAGAATGCGTCATATATAGCTTTGGGGATCTCATTCCTCTTCGTTTTACATTTGTGGACGTCTTTCACATGTAGCTGGAGGTAAATATTACAGTTGCTTGCCCTTTATTGCAGGCTATTCCGCTTGTACTTAGGCTGTTTGGTAAACTATACGGCTCCAAATGAATTAATGTTGATCATGTTTATTTTGGTTGCATATTCGTGTGATTTGTTGTGTCTTCCGCATACCCATATGATTGCTTGTCTGACATCGCCGCTGATCCATATGTTGCTTTCAAGAGATTTATTTGGTTCGCTGATCAATGCCACGTTCACTTTTCTTCCTTTCTACATTTGTCTAAGGATGCTCTACAATGATTTAAATTACATCATGATCGCGGTTTCTGTTCTATTAGGAGCCAATGCAGTACTAGTCTTGCTCGGAGCTTTCTCATATCCAAATCGTCTGTCAATACGCGATGGATGGACTTATTGAAACACATACCATGTCTTTTGTATTTCACACATTCAGCCGTTAGTCACCTAATGTCAATTTACATGTCTGGCATGATAAACTTATTTATCAATTACTACGGTCGCCACTATAGACTTATTTGTCAACTACTGCGGCAGCTCGTTTAAGTTTTTCAAACGGAAGTACTGCATAACATAACAGCGGCCAATTCAGTGAGAGGGTTCACAATTTGTGGCTGTCAAAAACTACTGAGCAACCTGCCGTCTTCATACGTTCCGCAAAAAAAAAAAAAAATTGTGGCGAGAAGGCCGAATTTAGCGAGACAAGGACATATGTGTCCTTCATCTTGTCTCTGACTTCTGGTCATCTTGCGATAACCAGAATCACCCACATCCGTGAGGATGTTGGGCTCGGTCTCGCGATCTCTGAAAAGAAAAGAGAAAAAGGGGGGGTATCCAAGGATAGTGTGGACAGTGTTAGTCCGGGTGTTCTCTAACTACTTTTATAGAGGGATGGCGGGAAAGAAATCGTACAAGACCGGTAGGTCTTGGGTGCGGTAGTGAACGCAGATCACGTCTTTGGCGTCTGATACATACGTTCCGCAAGAGTTGAACTGAAGCTTTATAAGATTAATGATTTCCGCATTAGCAATTTTTTTTTCAAATAACTGTCGCATATCCCTTTAGTCGGGTACGTGTTAAACGATTCTCGTTTCTGTTATTTTTATTTACATAAGTTCGTATATCCGACTAACACAGGCGGTTTAAATCGACAATTCCTCATACTTTTTTGACAGAATATTTTGTCACTTATAGAACTAGGACGATTCCGTATCTACTAAGGTTTACTTAGATATATTTTTGTTGATAGTTTTGTATTATTTCATTAGTGTCTGTGTGGTGGCCTACTATCATTCATCACCACCTTTTTCCTCATTTTCTTCCACGTGATAGCAAAAATGATTAGCCCGTTTGTTTTGCCTACGATCTGTTTACAAACAAGCAAAATATAAGTTTACTCGAAGAACTGGGCCGACTAGGTCAGCCAGCTCAAAGAAGTCATGCATGATTGCACGTGCCGCATCCTGGAGGATGTGCTGCGAGTCGTTTCATCTGGGCAGGTGTCCAAATTAGGCCGTCGGCTTCTGATGAAACCACATCAATCGTCCGTATAATGCGATTTTAATGGAAATTCTCTATTAATAGATCTAGTGGCTTGTCAGTGTTAACCACGTTTCACAGGAGAATATGACAACGATTATAGCTCGAACGATTGGTGATTGCTGCTGACCACAGTTCGTGATGTTGCTGGTTTTGATTGTTGGCTCAGCTCAGAGCTGACCCAATCTAGTCCCCTCGGTTAACCTCACATTCGTGTGTGCTTCGTTTGTATTCCTTGAGGACATATGTACACAGCACATAGCGTCCACCCAGTCACGTTACTCAAATATCAATGCAATGGAAAATTCAATCTCATATCTTTTCGTTTCCATTTCTCTGAAATCATGCATATTTATTTAGATTTGCTGACATCTCTTGTGACTCTTCGCAGCACATGTCGCTTTAATGGTGGCTTTGTGGTAACATAATAGTGTGACGCATAAGTAAAAGAGTGTCCCAAGAGTCCAAATTAAACAAACTCTTCCAAAAATATGGAGAGAAATAAAGTTTGCTATGAAGAATGTGAATGACCAGGACGGGGACCTGGTGTTATACATTCTATCAAATCTCTACCCGGAATTACTCAATTAAACAACAAATTTAATTTCGACTTTGGTGGGGAGAGAATCCTCACTTATTTACCTTCCTGCAAGCGATGTATTAAAAGAGATATAAATTTAACAACTAACTTAAAAACTAAGGAATAATAAATAAAATGTAAATTTGAATTAATAATGGAAATTTAATTTATCACCTTGAAAGTAGGGACCTTCCGAGGTTATACAGTTATACCAACGATTAATTCAATTATCCATACACATTTTATAGGCAGCGGTCAGGATCGAGTTTCGCTCATTTTCCGACTTTTCTTTTATGGGTTCAATCGAATCGGTACGTATTCTTCGAAGTGGCCATTTGAGTTTAGGAAAGGCAAAAATCACGGGGGACCTAAGATGAGTTTTTGGTCAAAAACTTGCTCACACATATGCACTTGCATATCAAGCGAATAACCGGCCTAGGCAGCTTCGCCATGTATGGAGGTATGGGGCCGCTAACTGGGACGATTTGCGAGATTTCTTCGGATTCTTCCCATGGTCCAAGGTGTGCTTCGGAAACTCCGATGTTAACACATGCGCGGAGTCGGTATCAGAGATTATTCTTCTGGGGATGGAGATGTATATTCCACATTCCATCAAACGAAGTTCGTTTGATAAACCTTGGTTTGACAAAAAATACGAGCTGATTACAGCGGCAAAAAATAGAGCTTTTAAGCAATGGCGCTCCAATCCCACCGATGTTAACAGAACGAATTTTGTTAGAATCAGAAACGCGTGCAACCAGGCGATTGATACCGCGAAGAAGGCTCACAACGAAAGGGTGATCAATAAGCTCCTTCGGTGCCCAACTGGTTCGCGCTCCTTCTGCAAAAGCTGTCAGCGGTAACTTCGCATCCTCCTCTTTCCCTCCGTTGGTGACAGACAGCGGGACGTTAGTCACGACTCCAAAGGATAAAGCTAATGTGTTCGCGAATTTATTTTCCGCGAATTCAAGCCTCGATCCGGGTCTTTTGGAGCCACCTGTGATCTCGCCGGTGCAGTCTTCCATGCGGGATGTGAGATTTCGTCCGCGCACAATCCAACGCATTCTACGTGAACTGGATTGTAGGAAGGCAACCGGCCCGGACGGAATACCAGCAATAGTCCTTAAGAACTGTGCTCCAGAACTATCGCCGGTTCTTGGCAGACTCTTCCGCTTATCTTATGCACAGAGGACCTTCCACGCTCGAGTTCAGCCAATCCCAAAGACGGGTAAAAATTGTCTCCCACAAAATTACCGTCCGATAGCATTACTGTCTATTTTATCTAAGGTAATGGAAAAAGTCATCTATAATGGACTCCGACAAAGGGACGGTCTGGCCTGCCTCCTCTTCAACCTGGCGTTGGAGAAAGCAATCCGTGACTCTGGCGTTACAACAAGAGGGACTATTGTCATCAAGTTCAGCCAGATACTTGCCTACACAGATGACATCGACATCATCGGTAGAACCGAATCGGCGGTACAGGAATCCTTCACCCAGATCGAGCAGGCGGCACAAAAACTGGGACTGCACATTAATGAGGGAAAAACCAAGTACACGGTGGCAACTTCTGCGAAGAGAAGACCTAACGTTGGTGAAACTATCAGGGAAGTGGAGCACGAATTAGAAAAGTTTTGCAATCCTTTAACTACCTTGGATCAATAGTATCAGCCGATAACAATATGGAAGAAGAAATATGCGAAGTGCTGATTAAATCCAACAAAGCCTACTATGGTCTATCAAGGCTCTTTATATCCCGAAATTTATCCAGAACATCCAAGCTACTACTGTACAAGACCATGGTCTTACCAGTACTCATGTATGGATCCGAGACCTGGGTGCTTAATAAAAGGCACTCTGAACTCTTGGCCGCGTTCGAGAGAAAGGTCTTAAGGAGAATTGTTGGCCCCGTATGTGAGGGGGGACGATTCCGGAGACGCTACAACCATGAGTTGTACGCAATCTACCTTGAAGGTCATATTGTAAGAAAAATCAAGCTCGGTAGACTCCGGTGGGCGGGACACCTAGCTCGAATGAGCGAAGAGGAGCCTGCCCGGAAAGTCCTTTATGGCAGGATGTATGGAAGGAAACAGTGTGGCAGACCTTGTCTGCGATGGAAGGATGGCGTAGACCAGGACGCCCAGAGCCTGGGAGTGCTAAACTGGATGACATCGGCTCGAAATCGGGTGCGGTGGAGAGATTTGTTAAATAAGGCCAAGACCGGATCCCGGTTGTAGTGCCGATGATGATGATGAATGGAAAAAGTCATCAATACAGACTTGGTTAAGTATTTGGAATGCAACGGACTTCTGAATGATCGTCAATACGGATTCCGTGGCAGGCGATTCACAGGAGACCTTTTGACACTTATAACCGACATATGGACATCTGCGATTGAACGGCATGGTGAGTCAGGGGCGGTCGCATTGGATATCTCCAAGGCTTTTGACCGCGTCTGGCACGGGGCATTGCTGAACAAACTTCGTTCATGTGGACTTTCCCAACAGCTTTGCGACTGGACGAGGACCTTCCTCGAGAATCGATCTATCCGGGTTGTTGTGGACGGCGAGTGTTCGGATCTGTATCCTGTTAATTCGGGGATGCCTCAAGGTTCTATTTTGGCTCCAACCTTGTTCTTGCTGCACATAAATGATTTGTTGGTGACAACGGATAACAAAGTGTTCAGTTTTGCGGATGATAGTACGCTTGTTTCCTCCTTTTCGAGTGTTCGGCTGATTGGTGCATCTAACGTCGCACCAGCTGAGATGTAGACAGATTGACTCTCTGAATCAGGATCTGGATAAAGTCCTGCAGTGGGGAAAGGCCAATCTTGTCGACTTCAACGCAACGAAGACCCAGTATACAACATTCACAAAGAAAACTGGGTCATCGGTTCCACAGCTGATGGTGAATGGCCGGGCCCTCGAGGCTGGGGAAAGTTTGAAATTGCTCGGCGTAACGGTCTGTGGGAATGTATCATGGCATAAACACGTGTCGAGTATCGCCAGGTCAGCCTCAGGAAAACTGAGTTATGTTTTTAGAGCCAAGAAATATTTCACTCCGGCCCAACTTCTTCTCCTGTATAAATCACAAATTAGACCCGCGCTCGAATATTGCTCTCATGTTTGGAGCTCGGCTTCTAAACATACCCTCGACCTACTTGAGAGCATACAGAGACGAGCGATCCGCTTGATCGGGGACTCGGCGCTGACGTCGGGACTACAGTCGCTATCACATCGAAGGCGCGTAGCCGACCTCTGTCTGTTTTACAGATATTACCACGGCTACTGTTCTTCGGAGATTCGTGCTATTGTTCCACGCAATTCGGCTTATATGCGCTTCACAAGACAATCCGACGGATCGCACCCGTTTGTGGTTCATCTCCCGACGGCGCGAACATCCCTGTATCAGAACTCGTTCCGTTACAGAGCGGGGAAGCTGTGGAACTCCCTTCCCACGCGAGTGTTCCCGGAGCGTTACAACCTGCAACTGTTCAAAAAGAACTGCAACGGTTATTTGATGGCATCTCGGGGCACCCACTCGGCGCTATAGGTTCACCTCTCCCGAGAGAAGTCTAATAAAAAAAAATCGGCAGCTTGTTGCGATGGTGCATTATCGTGGTGCCTCTTTTGACGATGTAGTGATCCTAAACCACTACTCTTATCCAATCCCCCATTATTATATCAAAAGTCAATCATCCATACCTCAATATCCGACTCTTATTCATAACCACAATCATTGTCCCCAATTGAATTACACGTTTTTGTGAAAATCAGACCGGAAAAGTACAGCAGGGCGAACATATGGGAGCTACACTTTGCCCCAGGAACTGACATCGACTCGATAACTCTAGCAAAGTTACTTCCAATCTTGCATCAGCAAGTTGTCTTCGAGGTATTGCATAATAATGAAATACCTCAATGTAGACGCTGCCAACGTTTCGGACATGTCTCCTGAAACTGCAATATGAACCGGCGTTGCGTCCGTTGTGGAAAATCCGACCATATTGGCAAGTGCAAAATCCCACCAACAAAATATGATCCTAAAACAAATGTGCAGGATGAGATAACTTTGCCAACATGCTGCAACTGTGGTAAAAAAGAACATCCGGCCAGTTACAGGAACCAGCCTAAATATAAAGAGATGGTCCAATGATCCAAGGAAACTCGAGCTAAACAACTCAAACTTCGGTAATCAGGCCACACAAATTTCCATCCATTCTGATAAGAAAAAAGGAATCCCAACAAAGAGTATGAAAGCTTTCCCACCACCTGACCCCAAAAAAATATTCAAGTCCCTAAGCGATCCGCTATACAGGCCAACACAACGCCACAATCTCACGCGGCGGTACAAAAGCCTCCAAAGGGGCAATCCTCAATGGTCGAGAAACGACTTAGTCTCTCCCGCTTGATTGAGGATATTCGATCCCGATATGAAAAACTCGCATCCGAGGCTGAGAGGGATACACTCCTCATGGCATATGCAATACACACGCTTCAAAATGGATCCCAAATGAAAGTTATACTTATAAATGTTAACTCCCTTGTTTCGATATCAGCGCATGATAGTCTCTGACTTCATAAAGGATAACCGGGTGAACGTAGTTCTTGTAACCGAGACTCGGTTGCATCCATGTCACCGTCCCGTTTTTCCAAACTTTTCCATGGTTCGAAGAGATCGAACCATCAACGGATGTGGCACACGTATACTAGTTAATGGCGGACTTCGCCATGAAACTATTGATCTCCCACATTTTGAGTCCATAGAGGTATCTGGGATTAAACTGCATCTGGCTAATAATGATAGAGTGAAAATAGACTCCGTACACCACTCGCATAAAACCAACAATGGCCCCATTAATTCCGAAAATATCGACGAATTAATAAGGTCTTCGAGTCATACAGCCTTTTCATCATAGGCGACGATTTTAACTCCAGAAGACATACCCACGGGAACAATTCTGCCTCTTGCCTAAATGGCACAAAATTGTACCAATGGTACACCAAAAGCTCTTATTATCTCAACTGCGAAATAGTCGCCCCTATTGTTGGTACTAGAGGCAACTCAATTCTGGACATCTTTTTTGTGTCCAAAGGCTTACTTCCTCAAATCACTCCTGTCTGAGTATCGGCGGATGTAACTGACCACATACCCCATTATGGGCAGAAATTGGGACAACTTCAATGTCACATTAAACGAAAAACTCCACCAACTCGTTCTTCCCACTGACGGGAACCTAACGACGCTTGAGATAAATAATGCTGTAGCACAACTTCACGAGATTCTAGTTGAAACTTTGGAGACTCATGTCCCAAAATACAAACTTGAAAAGACTTATCGAATTCCCCATGGCGACTTCACTCTTCGTCTCATTCGAAAGGGTAAAAAGCTCTGCAGAATGAGATACCGTCACCGCTTTACGCAATGGGAGCCATTATTGCGATACATCATTCACAATATGGGTACACTGATATAACAAAGAATCCAAAACAATCGTATCCGACAATTGACCAGAACGTTTATAAAAATGTTAAAAAGATATGTGGCACTTCTCGTATTAGTGGCACAATCATCCACAACGGTGATGTCGTCAACAATGACACCAATAAAGCAAACATCATCGAAGAGACCTTTGAGAATAATCACTGACTCACTCTCGAGGGTGGCGACCCGGATTCGAATGCAATCATTAGTTTAGAAGTTCACAGTAAACTAGACAACTTTAACGAACCAATAGTTATCTTCAACTCAGCTAATAGTGCATACTTCGACGATACATATAATAATATTCACGCCTTGATTTGGAAATAGAAGGATAAATAATCAGATCCAGTCCCTATATAGGACAGTGGAGGAAACTTCACAACAACGAATTGGAAGAGCTATACCGCAAACCTACAATAATGAGAGTAATCACATTAAGATTAAGATGGGCCGGACACGTGGCGCGAATGGGCAACGATAGGACCGTGCATAAAATTCTTGACGGTAGACCAACGGGAAAGAGACCGGTAGGACGGCCGCGACCGAGATGGGAGGACAATGTTAGGTTGGACCTCGAAGAGATCGGATCAGTTGGTCGAACGTGGAAGGAGAGCGCACGGGATAGGGAACAATGGTGGAGTCGAGTCGGTGAGGTCATGAACTTTCGGGATCCTACAGGTCAGTAAATAGTAATAGTAGTAGTCCCTATATTAAATATCTTGGTGTTATACTCGACAACAGGTTGAGCTTCAAGAAACACCTGAGGAAAACGAGTGAAAAAACGGCAACGGAGATTCGAGACCGCATGAACGATTTTGGAGAGACACATGAGACAGACAGTTACTCCGGGAGGACTAATAGAATACATGCTGAGTTCAAGACAGGCATGGTCCGTAACAAATGGTATTCTCTGTGAAATGATGCAGCAGTTGCGACGCGACGAGCGGAGTAACATGTAAACTCCGTCCCGCCCCGCGATGCAATATCTAAAAGAACGTTCCGCGGGGATCAACGGGAATATGAGCCTGGTGGGAGGTGGTTTTAGTCGGTAAAAACCTGGCATGCCTCTGGATCGGTCCAGAGGTATCTTTTGAAGATTTTCATCTTCCTACCGAAACCAAAACCAAAAAAAAAAAATAGCGTGGGTAGAATTCTTGACGGTAGACCAACGGGAAAAAAAACGATATGGGTCATACCGTATGACGGCCGCGACCGTGACGGGAGGACAATGTTAGGTTTGACCTTAAGGAGATCGGATCGGCTGGGCAAGCGTGGAAGGAGAGTGCACAGGACAGAGAACGATGGCGGGGTCTAGTCGGTGAGGTCATGAACTTCCCAGTTAATAATAACTTCCTTGGAGTGGAAAACTAATTCTCATTGGTTCGTGGTGGAGTGTTCTTGTAGAAGACTCTCAATAAATCCTCATTGTTATCAATGGTGATCCAGGACTGAGTGATAAAAAAGCGCACACCGCAAAATATAGTTGGGAAAGCAAGAACGAAAGGAAACACCAACATAAGGCGGGAGGCACCACGAAACATCTACACAGCCCAAGGGACCATTTCAAGAAACCCCCGTCGTAGTTTTGCAATTTAAGGGTATCTCAAAGCCCCTTTTGTAAGCGCGTTTCTTGTAAAAATTAGTAAAGCCTTTTTTTTGAAGATGGAAAACCAACACCTATCTTTACCCTCTGTTAACCGTATGTTATGTTCCCGTTGAAAAACCTTTAGTATAGCTAGCTAACCTCGACTAATACTTTTTTCTAATTCCTGGGTGTGATGTCTTAGCTATCTTACACATCGCGCCTGAGCCAAGTCGTGGTAGTCGACAACATGTTTTCGAAATAAGATCTCTAGCACTTGGATGGTTCATGGAAGTATTCTGTAACCCAATAACCACCACACTGCTATCTACACTCGAAAACAACTTACCTCTCCCCACCCTTAGCTTCTTTATTATTGAAATTCCATTCAAGTTCAGTAATGTCATTCGACACTGAGCTACATAGAGCCCCAACAAACAGACCGAAATATTGCTCCAAGTTGACCATCGGAACTTTGTTAGTTGGCACTGAGACTTATCATCATGATCCGAGGGATGAAATACAAAGTTCGCAAACGTATTCAAATTCGCACCAAAATGATTTCCATCCAAAGTCTACTCAGATGCTCGTTGACGAGGCACCCTTCCGCAAAATATAGTCTGTATTATACTCACTCATTGACTTTCAAATTAATGGGATGCAATGGAACAGGTGTGGTGTCAGGACAGCTCCCACTTATACCATATGAATATTTAAGACTATCTAAAATTCATACCTATCTGGGGGCGTGTTGTGGCCCTGAGATAACATGCTGACCGGATTAGAAAAGGCTTGGTGTCATGCGACTAATGAAGAGGTAAATTTTCCATCGGACAACGTGACCAGTACGACTGAATTTCGGACAGTTGAAGTTTACATTTTCATATCGTACTCGTAAATTTGAATATTTTACCAGTACCATGTGAAGCAATGAGAAACTGTGTGGGATAAGATCCACTGGATCCAGCAATCAGATTCGACCATTCATGTAAGAATGGAACTGAACGCATACTTAGTCCGCAAAATGATGAATTAAATAGAATATTTTGAGAATAATAACATAATTGAGAGCAGCGGTTGTGTTGTCCAACGACATTTGAAAGATAAGTTTTGTTAATCCCAGACCTTATTTTATACTATGTGCAGTAAAGAAATTTAAAGGATATGGATCGAGAAAGCATTTTAGTTTAAAAATCGTAGTTTCGTTTTTATATACTTCAGGCACAATGGAAACATCAGTACCTCTCACGTAAATTTTGTATATTTAATTCTTCTTTTTTTATAAAATGCTTGCGCTGTAAAGATTATTAATGATAGAAAAATGAATGTGAAGAAAGAAGTGAATATCAAAATGCTTTGGACTGGGTTGTCCTAAGCGAGTTCCTGAAGAAACTGCTAGTACAAAATATAAAAGAAAACCAACGTAAACTCCTTTCCATAGCCATACCACGATTTAGTTCAACGCCATTTGACGAAGACTAAGGTGAATATCTCGTAGATTTTCCGAAGTTGTATGCCTTCACGATAAACTGAGTTGTTCCACACAGCAATTAAAAGTTCACGATATGCTATTTCTCATTTGATTATCACAACCCAACTATTTCGATTCCAAATTAAATATAACATTAAACTAGTCCTACTTCGATCGAAACATACTAACCGAACTTTTGGAAAGATTGGCTCTCGGGTTTTTGTCGCCTTTCACCACAGACCCGTCCAAGTGCTAGTACTTGTATTTTCTAAGGCTATAACGTATAGTGGAAAAAGAAAAACGTTCTGAAAAGCGGACTATGTGACCAATTGACCAACTCATTCTGTTTCGGATTCATAGTTATATGCTCGGGGAGAATCTAGTACATCGTCTAGTACTCTCCCCGACATATATTCACCACACATGCCAGCAACACGATGACAGTGGAGAAACTCTCAATTCAACGTTTGTTTACTGTTGTTGGTGCTCGACTGGCAATTTACTGTCACATACTGTGTTTTGGTGCTCGACATGATCAATGTAATTGCATAAAATTGGATTTGTACTTTCTCTTGAATTAAGTTTCCCACGCCACCATGTGGCCCTTTAGTGATAAATAAATAAAGTTCTCCATCGAAAACTCAGTCGAACATTATCTCTATTCATTCAAAGGCATTCGCCAGTCGCATCGGCTTTACTTCAAATTTAGTGAATGAAGCTTAACTTTCCTGCTTAAACACAAAGTCCAACAAATACATCAGCGCGGGAACTTCAACCAGATTGCAGCGAAGATCCTGGACCGGCTTTCGACCACAAAGGTATTGCTGTTCCCTTTTTTAATACAAACTTTGGTTTCAGGCAACGTGCTCACCTTCGCAATTCCCCAAGGACATTCCTCGTTCGGCGGAACATCTGCAACGATCTCGGCCGACGACATTCCTCGTGCGGCATCCAGATTCATCGAACACATTCAGCCATTCAAGTATCCCTACATGTCAGAACTCAGTGCGATCGGAAGAATATGTAGTGGATAAGGCAAGGAGGTGTCTATATACATTGGTCTTAAATGCCTGGTCATTACGACGAAGAGGAAACACATGATCTGGTGTGTGGTTCGGCTAATGAATGACGCCTTAGGTTTATTTATACATCTATTCTATTCTATTCTATTTATTGGGCTGTATGAACCCGAAAGTTCATGACCTCGCCGACCCGACTCCGCCATTGTTCCCTGTCCCGTGCGCTCTCCTTCCACGTTCGACCATCCGATCCGATCTCCTCGAGGTCCAACCTAACATTGTCCTCCCATCTCCGTCGCGGCCGCCCTGTCGGTCTCTTTCCCGTTGGTCTGTGGGGTGCGAAATATTGTGCCTGGCACGGACACTCCGTTCACTTCCACCTCCATCAATCAAAGCTATGTTCATTCGTCGTTCCGCCGGACACAAAAAAAAAAGGCAAAGCACCAACAGAAATCGGCAACGCAGCGTACACAACAGAAAAACACACGCGATTCTTAATTAATTTTTTTATTTTATTTCACTTGACAGTCAATTTTTAATTACTTTACGACGCGGGATTAATGTTATAAAACGCCACTGTGACTTCGCGCATTGTTATTAAAATAAACCCGACTTCAGGACATTTATTTGCGCTTCTCCGCTGGTGGCGGAGAGCGGGAGTGAAGTGACCAGCGTGGTCAAAGGATGGAATAAGACTCAGTGAGGATAGAACTCTGACTTGAATTCTATCTTCAATTAAGGGTGAGATATGGAGGGGAAAGAGAAAATGTTCTCTTAAGGGTGTGGCCACTACGAAAAAGCGATTTTTTTGGTGCAGTGGTATATGTGCGCGATCGAACAGATTCAATGTCGTTGCACGTGTTCGAAAGCAGTGGAACGACGAGAAAGGCAGTCGGCGAGAACAAAAGAAAAGGCGACCAAATGGTTCGCTCTTTAATGAGGGTCATGTTTATGCAACGTCGCTATGACGGACGTTGGAAAAAAGGTGTTAATGGGATACGATACTTTATACCATGAAAATTGTATATCGTATCTTGGGTTAATTGCCGATACGCATTCCTTGCTTGCATTTAGGTATGCCAAGCAATTAGTGGTGGCGACGAAAGAAATGCATCATTGTTTGTCTATTGAATCGCTAGTGTTGCAGCTGTAAAAACAAGCTGACGACATAGTATTTTAACTCAGACAAAGGGTATCGAATGTTTGCTATTTATGGTGCATATGCACATTAAGGATCAATTTTAGGAATTTCAGATAATGCTTGAAAGCATTACATGTCCTTGGAAAAGGAAATGTTTTCTGGGGCAAATGCAAATGCATTGGCGGGAAACAATGGGAGTTATGGAATTCCTAAAAAGGTCAAGAAGAATTCTTACGGAAAATTGTATGCAAAGGGATGCAATGAAAAGGTAAGTTTTCTTTATAGGGATTTTAGGGTTATAATAATTGGGTCTGTTTGATGCGTGAAGCATTTAAGATGCTAATGCGAATTGCATTAGCGAAAGCTGGTGCAGACCCGGGTTGTGGTTATGGGGGTTTTTTCAGGAAGGCGATCGGTGGGATCTGGCGGAACCGCCACAGGTCTACCGTCAAGAATTCTACGCACGGTCCTATCGTTGGCCATTCGCGCCACGTGTCCGGCTTACCTTAATCTTCGCGACTTGATTACTCTCACTATTGTAGGTTTGCGGTATAACTCTTCCAATTCGTGGTTATGGAGTTTCCTCCATTGTCCTACCTTCTCGTCATATTTGCCGCCAAATATACCCCTTAGGACTTTATACTCGAATATGCGGAATTTGTTTTCTTCCCGTTTTGTAAGAGCCCATGTTTCGCACCCGTATAGAACAATCGGCATGATTATGGTTCTATAGACACAGAGCTTTATATTCCGTGATAGCAGTTTGGATTTCAGGAGTTTACTGACTGCATGCCAACTAGCGTTGCTTGAGTGTAGTCTTTTGTTAATTTCCTTCGACATTTCGTTACTGGCCGTCAGTTTTGTTCCCAGGTATTTAAATTCTTTGAAATTTTCAAATATCTTGCCCCTGATGTTAATGTGTGTTCTCTGAGGTCGACCTGCTCTCGCCGTAATCATGTATTTCCTTTGTCTTCATTTATTTCTAGGCCCACCTCTTCTGTCGCTTGCATGATGATTTCACTGTTTTTACTTACGCCCAAAAGGGCGATGTCATCCGCATATGCGAGCACTTGTGTGACCCCGTTCAGGGATGATCCGGCCATGTTGTCGTCTTGTACCTTTCTGATGACATACTCGAGGACAAGGTTAAAGAGACATGGTGAGAGGCCATCCCCCTGTTTTAGTCCGTCCCGGATTTCAAATGGTTCTGAGAGGTGGTTTTCTATTCTAACTCGCCCTTTGTAATCATTCATGCAGATTTGAATGAGGGCGGCATATTTTTTCGGGATTCCCAGCTCAACTACAATATGGTAGAGCCTTTGCCTTACGACTGAGTCGTAAGCTTTGGTCAACCGTCTCTCCGTATTCCCACTTCTTTTCCAGTAGTTGCCTTATTGTGAAGATTTGGTCGCTTGTGGACCGGTGCCTACGGAATCCGCATTGGTAGTTTCCTAGTATTTCTTCTACGTACGGTGTGATTCTCGCCAGTATGACATTTGTTAGTATTTTGTATGTGGTTGGGAGCAATGATATTCCTCTGTAATTTTCGCAGTCGGATCTGTCGCCTTTTTTACAAATGGGGACGACTATTGAGGTTTTCCATTCTTCCGGAATGACTTCCTTATCCCATATTGTTTTAACCAGTTGGAGGATCTTTCGAGCGGTTGCCTCTCCTCCATGCTTCACAAGCTCTGCCGGTATGCAGTCGACTCCGGGAGCTTTGTTGTTTTTCAATCGGTTTATTGCGTCTGCAACTTCGTCGAAAGAGGGCTCTGGGAGCTGAGGCTGGGCTGTATGTACGTCTGGCGCGTTTATTTGTGGTTAATGGGTGCGCAGATTGAGCAGTTTTTCAAAGTACTGCTTCCATCTCGTCAAGATATTGTTTGTGTGACCAGACAGCCGTCCGTGTCTCGGATTGTTTTGGCTCTTCCTCGGTAGCCATTTCTAATTGAATTTATGCCAGCATACATACCTCTGATATTCTTTGCTCTGGCATTTTCTAGGATTTTTTCTATCCGAGTCTTCTCCCATTCGCGTTTTTTACGTTTGAAGAGTCTCATTGCCTCTCTCCGAATCGTCACGTATCTTTCTGTGTTGACTTCGTCATATCTTTCTCTGCATCACTCTTCGCCCGGCACTCATCGTCAAACCAAGGTTTGGACTTAATTGTTTTCTTATATCCTAATACCTTTTGGGCCGTTTGTTTGATTGTGTCTCTGATCGATGCGCATTTAGTGCCCAGATTATTGGTTTCCACTTCCTCACTACTCCCATTCTCTAGGATGCTAAATCTATTCGTTAGTTCCTCTTGATGTTCAGACCTTTTGCGTAGGTCTTTTAGTTTACCAATGTCGAACTTTTTGCTTGTCTCCCGCGATTGCCAATGTGGGTTAGCTGCGAGCCGACTTCTAATTTTGTCCATCACTAGAAGGTGATCGGAGTCGCAATCTGCTCTATGAGGAACTGGTCTATTTGGTTACGCGTTACGCCGTCGGGTGATATCCATGTGGCTTTATGGATTTGGTTGTGCTTGAACATCGTACTTTTTACTACTACGATTTTTTGGAGCTGCGAACGTGATAATTCGAATTCTATTATCATTTGAATTTGTCCTTCAATTCTTCGTCCGTAGATTCTGTTGGGGCGTGTACGTTTATGAATACATAATTGCACCATGATCCCTGTATTTTTACCACCGACATTCGGTCATTAATAAATTTCACATCTTTTACACGGGGCCTAATCTTCTTGCTTATGATGAAGCCAGTGCCGAGGTTATATGTATCGGTACCTCCACACGCTAGTGTAAACCCGTTGGTTTCGGTTACTTGACGCGGCAGTCGGACTCCCTGAAGCGCGACGATGTCCATTTGATGTTGTTTCGCGTTTTCTACGACCGTCTGTATCGCGCCTGGTTTATATAACGTTCGAACATTCCACGTCCCGACGCATATATCCCGCTTTTTCCGTTTTTCCCTACGTCTTCTTTTTGTCGAGTCGGTGTTTTCTTGATGATTTGTTCCCTTATGGTAGTGTCGGCTCATCATACCTACGCCTACCGGGTTTTTCGTAAGATTGTTTTTTGTATATTGATTATTCATTTTGTTCCCACGAGACTTGGGGTTTCAAATAGTCCGCCACATCAGAGCCCCTCTTTAATATGGTAAGGTCTGCTTACTGCTCTGATTCGACCCGGTGTCAGAGAGGCGCCGTTATAATACAGCCGGTATACCCCTGGTTGCAAACCATCCAATGGGAACGGTGACGCGTAACACCCTGGATTAGGGGAGGTAGATCTTGGTGTGTTACTCCTCGCTAGCCTGTCTGACATGGGTGGCCTTACTGGAAGCGTATGCTTCCATCAGCATAGCCTGAGTGATTCATTGTAGTTTAAGCCCCCGCACCACGTTAAGGTTTCTACCAAGCGGGGGAGGTTTATTTGTACATCTGAAGCTTATTTTCCATGTGAACTAATGTGCATTCTTAGACTGACGGGTATCGCGGGAAAATGTCCGGAGAGGCGAAGCACATTCAGCACAAGCGAGCAACGTCCGTGATAATACCCATAGAAGAGAGGTAGGCATGATACGTTGCGCCTATGTTCTAACTACGCAATTGATCGACTTATAGCTGGGTCCCCAATAAGTTTTACTGCAGGTTTTTGTATTTTATCAATCAAATGCAGCACAGTTTTGGATGCGTCTGATCAAATATAGCTGTTGAACTCCATTTTACGACGATATACGCCTTGTAAATAGTGGCCAGGTTAGATGGAGTGAAGGTCTTTTTTGCATCTCTTAAGGGACTCCATAGATATCGCCACACTTAAGAATCGAATTCCATTTAAGAATCGAATTAATTCGAATGCCGCGTATTCATAGTTCCGTGGCTTCATCGAAGAAAGCACCGCCCATAGAGAGTATATTTACTTTTTTTTTTTGGTTTCGGTACAAAGGTGAAAAGATACCTCTGACCGATCCAGAGGCGTGCGGGGCGGGACGGACTTTACCTGTTACTGCGCTCATCGTGTGCATTTACTTTGAGGATCGCCTTTGACGAAAACAGTCAGCACTTTGATTTTAAAGCACTGAATTCTACTCGGTTCTATAATACTGATTGATATATCTCGTTGTGGTCGGAATTCAATATACGAGGTCGGGCTGAAAAGTTTCCGACCTCAACGTGAAGATAGCGGCACTCGTCAATAAAAGTTAGTGAATGTAGTTATGCATGTTTTGACAGTTACTCACCAAAATTTCAGCCATTTCGAATGGGTAGTTTTTATTTGATAGTCGTTTGAGTGAGTCGATGTGTTTTTCTTTTTATGGAGCCGATTCCCCCTTTGCACTCCACTGTTTTGACTGTATTTTTGTTTCGGGCGTATAATGGTGTATCCAAGTTTCATCGACAGTAATTAATAGGCCCCAAAACTCGGATTTATTGCGCCTAAATTGCGTTGGAAATATTCATTCGAATACGGTTTTGGTCTAACGAGAGCAAAACGCGGCACCCAACGCACGGACAGCTTTCTCATGCCCAAATTTTGATTTAATATGTGACAAACACGTTATTTGGACGTTTTCATAGCCTCTACTATCTCTCCCACTTTAATTCGGCGGTCATCTAGCACTATTTGGTGAACTTTAGCGATGTTATTGTCAGTTGTTGCAGTTTTTGAACGTCCCGAACGTTCATAGTCTATCAGGCTCTCACGGCCACGTTAAAATTCAGCTGCTCAAAATGCCACTGTGGTAAATGATGGTGCAGAGCCCCATACACAGAATCCAACTCATCTTTAATTTGCTTAAGCGTATTTCCTTTCGGTAACCTTGCTTTCATCGAAGTAATGGATGGATTGGCTTCACTTTTCGGTAACATGCGCCATTAGATCTTCTGTGGACCTGTTGCTACGAAAGCCAAATTGGCGGTCGTTGAGGAGGTCATTTGATTCCAGATATTTCGAAAGTTGACGGTTGATAAGTGATTCCATTACCTTGGAGAGAATAGAAGTTAGTGCTATGGGTCGATAAGAAGAAAGGGATGATTTGTCACCTTTTTTGGGAATTGGCTGAATGTTCGCTGACTTCCATCTATTTGGGAAACGGCCAGTAGTATAAGACAAATGGAAGAGTTTCCGCAGCGGTTTAGCGAGTGAAGAGGGACATCTTTTCAAGAGGATTGGGGGAATGCCTCCGGACCCGCGGATTTGTGTGCGTTTAGCTCTTTGTGTGCGGGCAACAGTACGCGTTCGGAAGCGAATCTGGCTCATGTTTTGCTGCTTATGCTCAAGTTGAGGTGGAACTGATGTGGTATCAGGCAGGGTTGAGTTGGCTGCAAAATGTGCAGCAAGTAGATTCGCCTTCTCTATTGCAGTAGTGACTGGTTTTTCATCGACTATAAGCGATGGAATGGATGAAGAGACTGAGTTTTGAATGTTTTTCGCGAATACCCAGAAGTTTCTACTACCTGTGGGAGAGTGTAGTATTTTTCGTCTCACTCTCTGGTCATGCAAAAACTTGGCGCGTTGAATATACGCATTGCAGTTATTTCTAGCTTTCTTAAATCTTTTCCGGTTTTCCTCAGTATTGTTTGATTTATACAACCGGAAGCTCAACTCTTTAGCCTTAATAGCTTCTCTGCACCCGGAATCGAACCACATATTTCTCTTGGGTTTGATACTCTTTACTCTGTGTGGAATAAAGTTCCGCATGCCAAGTAGAATCGTGTCTGTCAATGCGTCCGCTATAGAGTCAACATCGTTGTGGAGGAAAAGTAACGACCAATTTAACCTTCCAAAAAAGTAGTTCAGACCTTCCCAGTTGGCTTTCTTATAGAACCATACTGTTCTTTTGGGAGCTTTCTCATTAACGTTACTGCTGGTTAGAGGAAATTTAGCTGACACGACACAATGGTCTGAAGTGTCCAAGGGCGAAGAAACTTCAATTGTGTATTTGTTTGGGTGGGAGGTGAGAAACAGGCCCAGTGTGTTGGCGAAATGACCATATATATCTGGTACCAATGTTGGCTCATTGACAAGTTGAGTTAAGCTATTTGAATCAGCAAAAAGCTGGACATATTGACCTTCGGGTGTTGTTGTTCCGGAGTGACGAAGCCACTGAGAGTTATGCACATTAAAATCACCCGCAACAACGATTTCAGTGTCGGATATAGGCTCAAGATCCTATCGATAGAATCAGGAAGATCATCAAATTCGTTAAAGGATGCATTTCTATCCAAGTTTGGGCTACTGTAAAGAAAGCAGTAATGTATGATATGCTTACGAACGTGAAGTTTTAGCCACTAGAAATTAAATTCTGGCTTGGAACAGAGCCCATATTGTGGCAGAAGCTGATAAGCAATATCATTTCGCATGTATGTGGCTATGCCACGATGTGGAAAGAACAGAGCCACTAAGTTATACCCAGGTAGATTAAAATCGGAAATATCTGTATTAGTAACTACCTGGGTTTCGCTAAGTGCAAGGATAGTTGGTTTCTGGTTAGAAACGTGGGCAGACACATAAGAGAAATTGCATCTCAAGCCGCGAATGTTACACAAATCAATGCGAAATTCCCGCTCCATTGAAATGACCCTACACAGAAAACCAATACCGCCTCGGGAGAGGATGCAAATCGGGACCAGCAATAGATAAGCGAAAGAAACCACTACATGTGTTATGCCCTTGTAGTATGTGCCCCACTAGGTTCGTGCCGAAATCCAGGTCACATCATTTCCATGATGAACATTATGCCACTCAGACACAGAAAACTCTCCAAAGATTATAAATCAATCGAGAGTATCGATGCCTGGGGGACGCAAACAGTGGTGCTAAAAAAAGGAAAGCAGGCACAAGGGATGGTATGAGTAGAGAATTTTCCCGTACTGCACATCACGCGAGTATATTCTCGCACTTTTCAGAGGACTAAGACGCGTGTGTGCAGCTCCGTTTATTTGCATAGGATCCCACAGAAAAATTTGCACTGCACTCGCGTGTGTGAAGATCCGTTTGTTTGTTTATGATACCACAGTAAGACTACTTGCGCGAACTGATAGTGGAATTGGGTATCTTATGTGTATTTAAGATTCCCAAAATGGATTGCACAATTGATCCGATCATACGGATCACGAGGCAGAAGCGCACGTTAATTTCGACACCTATGCAGAGAGTCGCTAGTTTCATGTTTCTAATGTTATTTATTTAACTCTATCGTAGTTAAATTCACTTTTGCGCTTACTAATTTACATTTATTTATTTAACATACAACACCGTGGGTACACTATTGCGACCGTCCACGAGGGTTACACACAAGAAGACCAAAAAACAACCAACCATGGCTGCTCACAATTCACTACTTACTGCTTAACTCACTGCTGACCCACTCCTACCCAACCAACAGGTTATTTCATCACGATCACACACTCATCCTCATCCTCCCATTTCCCCGCCCATTCATCATCATCATCATCGGCACTACAACCGGGAGCCGGTGTTGGTCGTATTTAGCAAGTCCTGAGGCTTGTTAAATTTTTCCATAATAATTTGTTTTACCGGGCAAGGTCATTAGTCTTGCTCCCCGCCCATTAAGGTGAATAAACTCTGGCGAATTTACTCAACAGTCATTGAACTCAGGGAGAATGGGAAAATTGCAACGGAGAGCATGACGGTTTCGGGGTTGATTTGATCTCGCTTGCAACGAAAGCGAAACCAAGAGGGTGACCGCCTGACCCCGTTTCATATTTGAATTGCTCTCAGAGTGCAGAACCAAAAATGGACTCCGAGAGGGGGAAATGGGGCGGGTTGAAAAGTATATTTCTCATACTCTTCACCTGGCTCTGGGTTTTTGTTCCCCAGCGAATAGCCGTGTCTAGCGACATCAAAGGACGCCGCTGGGGCTTGGGACATTATCGGCGTGGGAATTCGCAAAAGGAATTCGGGATAACCCAAGCTACTTCTCTATGTAGCAAGAGTGTCGCTTACCCACGCTTTGCTGTTGCTAACCAGACATGAGATTTCTGATTTCCGATAGGAAATCTCATGTAGATCAAATAATGGTGCCTTTTCAGGCCAACATCAATGCAAATCAATTTAATGATTCGGTGGGGGGGGGGGGGGGGGGGGTATGTAACACGCCTCATAGTGTCCTCCTATCTCCGTCGCGGCCTTCCCACCGGTCTCCTTCCCATTGGTCTCCCGCCAAGAATTCTATATACGGTCCTATCGTTGCCCATTCATGCTACATGCTAGGCCCATCTCAATCTTCGCGACCCAATGATTCTATTATAAGTTTCTAGTATAGCTCTTTCAATTCGCGTTGTGGAGTTGACTCCATTGACCTGCTTCTTCATCATGTTTAGCGCCAAGGATACACTTTAAAACTTTACTCTCACATACGCGAAATCTGTTTTCTTCCCGTTTTGTGAGCGCCCATGTATTGTATCCATATAAAACGATCGGCATGATTACGTTTCTATAAATGCGGAGCTTATCAGCACTTTGTACCAACTAGCGTTGTTGGAATGCGGTCTTTTGTTAATTTCTTTTGACATTTCGTTACTGGCCGTCAGTATTGTTCCCAGATATGTAAAGTCTTACGTTTTCAAACATCTTTCCCCTGACGTTTACGTGCCTTCCCGGAGGTCCACATGCTCCCCATCTTGTCTTAATTTATTTCTAGGCCCACATCTTCTGCTGCGATCACTGTTTTTACTTAGTTTCTAGATTGTCCCCCAAAACTACAATGTCATCCGTATATGCGAGCAGTCTTGTGACTCCGTTCAGGGGTGATCTGACCATATTGTCGTCTTGTAACTTTCTAATGACATGCTCAAGCACTACAGCCACCTAGAGAAAATATAATAGATTTCTTTTTCCCAAACTAATATCATGCAGATGGTGTCCCAGACAACAATGATAATAGGCATCGAAAATAATGTTGTTACCTTTTACTGGAAATAGGGCGTAATCAAGCCACTGAAAAATAAGTATGTACAACGAAGAAACGAATTTTATTGCCGCCCAATACCAGAGGATTAAACTATTTCATCGACAAAATCAGCGGCAATGTCTTCGAAAGTTAAGGGATCAGATTCCGCTTGTTGCTGCTCATCCCCATTATCCGCAATATTGACAGAGGCTGTGCTATCTGGAGTAACCAGTCGAATTCTTTTGGAAAGAGAGAGTTGGTCATTAGATTCACTAGGTTCATCCTGTTGCCTCTTGTTCGCCTGGTTATTAGTCGGCTCCCCATTTTCTTCTACGTTTTGTGTTTCTTGGACATCATCATCGCTATCCTTTTCCACATCGAATACCGGCAGAACTTCCTCCACATCATCGTCATCGTCATCATCATCGTCATCATCATCGTCAACGTGCAATGTTAGATCAGGTGAATTTGAAAGTTCGATCATTTCGGTAGGCTCGTTTGATCCTGACAGTGAGCCTTGGCGCTGAGATCGAGATCGCGGTTGCCTAGATTTCCGACCTTGATCAGACTGCTTCTCTTTCTCAGAGACAAATGTTACGGAGTCATCGGATGAAATTGATTGGCGTCGGCAGGGTAACTCGCTGTCATCTTCAGTCAAATCAATTGCATTAGCATCCGTTTCCTCTAATTGTGGGGATTTTGGCATTTGGTCCGCAGCGTCTTCATCCAGATCAATGACATCTGTGGGTCTTCCTTCGATGTCGGAAATATCGTCCGAAACGTCTTCCAAATTAACAGCTGCTTCTGGTGTCATTTCCATTTCATCGTCCAAATCCTCACTGTCCTCACCAGCATCTTTGCGTTCTCTCAAGTTCCCCTGCAAGCATTTTTGAAGTGCATCTCGAATTTTCCTCGCATCAGGAGGGAAAACTAGGCTCTCCTTTTGCGGATGAATAACTTTCTCGATGCTGTTAAGGATGTGCGAACAATTGATTCTGACTTTGTCGCACTTATCGTGTATTTGACCGTACTGCAAGAGTTTCACGATCACTTGAGTTGGTGGTGGGCACAGATGGTGTGGCGACAATACGAAGCTGTGCAAGGCATTATACAGTTCCATACGACAAAGGGGACTACTATATAATTTAGTTTCGGGATGAATGACTTCCATCAAGCTCAAACACAAGCTGGTCACTTTGGCGAAAGCAATCTATTGCAGTAAAAGTAAATTTAATAATATGTAATCATTTTCCAAAGGAAGTCGTTACCTGAATTGTAGCGGGTTGTAGGAAGGGACCAGCTGATACGAATATATTTTGGAGGCATTGGAGAGCAGCAATGCACAGAGGTTGGTTTTTATCTTCGTTATGGACGTATTTAAGTGTCTGGTTGTCATTGAGATTAGAAAACTTCTTGGCCAAATGCGTAGCTTCATTAGATGTTTTATTCCACAGCTTCTTAGCCTTTTTTGACATCTGCTTCTTGTGTTTTCCTAGAACCTACAACAATATTAAAACATTATAAACACTTCTACAAAGCCAGAGCGTGGATCACCTCACCGTTAATGTGCATATACCTTCATACTGGGTAATGTCGAGGAATATCTCCTGCAGTACATCATTTGCAATAATCTCACTTCGACTTCCGTGGTTCATTATGCTGCACCACAAAGATAATGTGGCGTATGCTGCCGATCTCAGAGTGCTATAAAGAGTTTTGAATTATATACAAGTACAGCAGATGGCGCGAGGGTTACTGGCTATGTGGCCGGTGTTACACATAACATGAAATTGCACTTTGCTGGGCGCAAATTGCCAATACCTTCCACATAAATTAAATTACAAATCTGTTACACATAACATGAATATTGCACTTTGCTGTATGCAAACTGCCAATACCTTCAATATAAATTAAATTATATATATATATAATACACGCATGTAGCCAATAGACTAATAAATACTATAAATATTTTGCTACACGCAAGATCTTGCAAAAAACAATAGTGTTGCATGCATATGCATATATTAATTAACGTAAAACCGAAAGAATTCTCTCAGTGGAGCATCAAATATAATTTCCCATGGAATCCTTTCGGTGTAGCTCTGAAACCTTATCACATGTCTACCTGTTGCTAAACTTATTTCCAGTTCCCATACTTAGAACTGCAATCTTGCAATGCCCATATTTCACCTATGCCAAACTAAATCCCCAATCACCTTGAAATGCATGCATTTCCCATTGCCATACCTAAAATTGTGATTCTGCAATTCCCACACCCAACAGTCTCATCACCTAGATGAAATATTGACCACGCAACACCCCATCATCTTCAAGGTAATTTTATCTGCATGCTATTCGCTATAGGAAAATCAGATTCGCGTCACCGTGAACCGAAATTTTCTCATGGCCTTGGGGGAAAGCATTTTCCAAAAATGCAACGTTGTGGTTCTCATCGTCGTTGGCTTGGCCTTCGACTGAGACAGGCGTCAGGTGGCTGTCTGGAGGACAGCTATGATCGTGGGAAGGTATGTGGTTTTTGATTTAGGTTTTTTGTATAAAGAAGGAGTTCCGTTAGGAGAAAAATTAATCAGAATCAGTATACCAACAGGGTATACCACATTACCCACATTCTCGGTGGCCTTTTGTCCAACTGACAAAAGCAGTCGACGCACCTCGCGTCTGACCGCCAAAAATCGAATTCTCCAGAGTGTGGACAGGCACACAGGGAATTCGACCATTTTCACGGTCATGGATGCCGTGCGCAACCATCGGTGTGCAAGTATCTCATTTCCTTGTGGCACAGGTTTCACTATCGCGAGCTGCCTGTTTTACGCAGCTGCATGCGCGCCACCAACGATACCCTTTGGCTCATTCTTTTTCTCGTTTTCATTTGCCCGTGACCTGGCAACACGAGCAAGTGAAATAATCCCGCCAAGATCGGCAGAGAGATCCTCTCCTATTGGTCACCACGAAGAGAAACTGCACGTTTCTTTCGATAGTGAAAACCACCCTTAGAGGATGACCGACTCTGCACGAATCATTTTTTAGCTGTCAGAAATCAACCACCAGCGTGTCCAAACAACGAGTCGAATTTCATTACATAGTCGTGGGAGTGCGTTTCGAGTTGTATGCCGGAGTTGCAGTAGTGGTTGGTTACATCTTCAGTAATAATGTACGTCAACGTTGAATGCATAATCCGGGAGTTAAACGGTCAGAGGAATCCTATTAGCGTGTAACTAGTGCATACCGTAATAACATTTGATTAAACCGTATTCTAACTAAGTGCCATATTCACATGTATCTGTCTAACCATTATCTTCCTCGCAATTGCGTTACTAAAATATACACAGTGTAATACAGAAACCATCCGTTAAAACTAAGTGCAAAATAACTTCCTTAAGAACCAACAACCATTAGAACAATAAACAATAGGATTAAAACAAAATTAACAGTGCAAAACAAACTTCCTTAAGAACCAACAACCTTATTCAGTGTAATACAGAAACCATCCGTTAAAAATCGAACAATAAACAATAGAATTAAAACAATCACCAGTGTTTTATTTTACTGAATCCGGTGGAACAATCTGTGGACTACCGGTGAACCCGTGCTCGTGCCGGCACATCCTACCAACTACCCCCAGAGCCTACCTACGGGCTAACAACCGAAACCCGAAAGACACGGGCTCTAACAGCCGGAAGCCGGTAAGTTGTGTTAAAAGTTTGTACAACACCGGTGATGTGATAACAATCTTTTAGGAATGTTTATTCCTTTTCTGGTGTTCCCTTTCGGTAGGAAATTTGTGATGCAATTTATCACCCCACTATGCGCGTGATAATAATGCGATCATATCGCAGGAACTTTGCCCTAGTCTCTCCTTCTCTTCATTTTAGTTTAAGGAATTTTAATTGCAATCCACATCGGGAGAGTTTCAAGGAAACCAAGTCTAAGTCGCCCAACATTATGCAAGAATTGCATTCTCATTTGACCAGATGGAAACCATAACCTCGAATTGGAAGAGCTAGACCGCAAACCTACAATAGTGAGAGTAATCAAGTCGCGAAAATTAAGATGGGCCGGACACGTGGCGCGAATGGGCGCAACGATAGGAACGTGCGTAGAATTCTTGACGGTAGACCAACGGGAAAGAGACCGGTAGGGCGGCCGCGACGGAGATGGGAGGATAATGTTAGGTTTGACCTTGAGGAGATCGGATCAGATGGTCGGGCATGGAAGGAGAGTGCACAGGACAGGGAACGATGGCGGAGTCGAGTCGGTGAGGTCATGAACTTCTGGGTTCCTACAAGCCAATAAATAGTAATAATGTTCATCCTTATCATCATCGGCACTACAACCGGGAGTCGGTCTTGGCCTTATTTAGCAAGTCCTGAAATGCTTATTAAATTTTCCATCATGTTTTTTTTTCGGGCAAGGTTATTAGTCTTGCGCCAGAGTAAATAGTAGTAGTAAAGCATATTATGCCAATGACATGTATCTGGAGAGTACGCTCCAGAATAGATTTATTCCCCCAGAAGCGTTCCCTTTCTTGAATAAAAAATGGCTTATCTAAGAAAAACATGGCGTCCCTAATATTTACCATGCTTCCCATGGTGCTACGGATAAACGTATTCTCTCTCCATAGTAGTGAAATCTCTAACGCCCCAGATCGTCTACGTTTCAGTATTGTGATCAATGAGAGAAAAAAATTCATAAAAGTTAGAACTCAACCTGGACTGAACGTCCCCAAATATAGAACGCATATCAGATGCAGCGCTTCCCTTTCCCATTGCCCTTTTGTTCGTTCTTATCCCTCCCCTTTCTCTTAATCCCCTTATTTTTTTTTTGTTGGTTTTCCATTGGTTTTAATCCGTTTGCTTTTTGACTTCCTTATATTAAAACAAAACTCCCTTTTGTTTTACGTAATAGATATACAGGGTGGCGCAAAATTAGTCATCCAATTTTGTTTTTGAATTACTTTTTTACTAAATAAAAAATGATTTGGCGTGATGGAAATCTTTATTTGAACCTTTACCATTTTTTCTAGTTCTCAAATATCAAATATGATGTCTAGTTCGCAAATGTCAAATATGATTGACGTACGATGCCATTTGCAAAAATTATAACATCTTCCGATGGGGTGATTAATTTTGCGCCACCCTATACTAATAAGTAAAAATGTAAGAGGACCTTCGCTTATACACAGTTATGTTATATAATTTAAGTTTATTATAAACATAATCACAAAAAAAAAACCGAAGGGCAAACACAATGCAATAAAATTGTATAACTTAGAATGCTCGAGTTAACGTATGAATCACCCAACCACGATGCATCCTCATGTTCCCCTTGAAATAAGAAATTCATCTAACAACAACTAGCGTCTGCATTTTTACAATCTTCCAGGAATGTTTCCTATTCATTCCTTAAAATATTTAACATTAAAATTGTGTCTAGACATCATTTACCTAGATCCAAAAAAACCCAAAATAAAATGCTAAGAAGCAAAACATATGTATCTATTACGTTGGGTCATTAAAAACACATGAGGAGATTCCTAGGCTAAGATAGAATTTAAGTATAAATAGCATAGAAAAACTGCAGAGTGTTCATAGCGACCTGTAATTTGATGAATAAACTAAAGAGGCATATCTTCCAAAAAAATGTTTTTTCTTTATATAAAATATAACAACAATAACTCTCGCGAAGAGCCAGTAAGCTAATTAAAAATATGTAATTTTATAAATAGGATTTAGCATTTAATCCTAAATAATAAGATAAAATGTAATTTAAACAAAGAAATAAATGCGTTTTTAAAGTAAAGTAAAGAGAATCGTGTAGTGCTCCACGAAGCCCTACCATTTCCCTCCCCCATACATTTTGCACCTTCTTCCATAACTCCATCCATATCCCCAAATCAACATTGAATCCAATGTTGAACAAATTGAAACAAACTTTCAATTGTCGCATTGATTCAATTCCGAGAAATCCTTCAATCCTTAAATCATATGCACTGTATTTCCAGACCAGATGTCCCATTTCCGAACAAATATTATTGAGAATCATAAAATGCGCGTCTGCAATTTTATGATCCTCTAAGAATTTGTTTGCACAAATTTGGTCCCAGAAAACTGAATATACATTCACATCTTTCAAATTGAAATACAAACAAATGGCGCCATAAAACGAACCACATGTTCATTTTATCGCGCATCAACATCTTCGATAATAAATGCGCATCCGCAAGATCCTTTATCTAGTGTTTCCTGCCGAAGTGCATTTATGACCTTCTTTCCTTTCCTTTCCTTTTTGTTATCCATTTTCCAAATTTCCAAAAGTAAAACAAAACAATTGAATGCCGGCTGGCAATTGGGGCAGTTTAGTTTTGGTGTTGTGCGACTAAAGACACAAGATGAGTGTATTCAGGGTTAGTGTCTGATGTATATAAATTAACAATAAAAAGTTTTACGTAAAATAAAGCAACGGTAATTGAAAACTGAAAATTGGATTGTTTTATTAAACTCTACAATGGTCACCACTCTTCCCGGGGAACCGGAAGCACGGTGGTGCCCCAGCACAAATTGCATTACAATCGCATGTTTGCATTTATTTCATTTTAATTCCAAATTGGAACTAATCGAACTTGGCTCTTGAATATCTTCCGCAAGGGTGCTTCTTAATCCAAATGAAATACCAATGCTATCAGCAACGTCTCTTATTTCCAATTGACAACGTTTAAGCATAAAATCATTGATTTTCGTAACGTGATGTGCATCGATTGACGTTTTATGGTCGTCTCGGATGTGGAACATCTTCAACGCATTCTCTACCCTCTGACCTTTCTATGCAAATCGAGTGCTGGTGTTTTTAGTATAACCGAAGGCCTTCTGTAACATTTGCAATGTTTCATTTTTTTAACAGTTTCAATGTCATGAGATTAAGATCGCCTGGGAATATAGCAAGAATGGACAACGACGTAACTGTTCGTAGAATTCTGGACGGACGAACAACGGGAAAGCGACCCTATGTAAAGCCACGACGAAGGTAGTAGTACAATGTAACACGTTACCTCGAGGAAATCGGATTAAATGGCGAACTATGGAGGAGAGGAGCAGGACAGGAAACGGTGTAGGCAAATTAGTGAGGTTATGAACTTTCCCACAGACCAATAGTAGTACTAGTGCACAAAACTTTATCCAAATCGTTTGCTCAATAAATGTAAGCATTGCAAAAATCGCCTATTTCACATTTGTTGTTCACAAAATGCAAGCGTAACTACTTCACAAATAAAGATTACTATATAAAGTTTGGCATTGCAATCTATCACAGTTCTACCAAGCTACAAACAAAAACCAAGTTTCCGCGTAGTACAAATTAAAAATTCCGAATCATATTTGTACACAGTGATATTTGAAGAAGACTTACGTGTACGGTTTCTGTGATCCGCTGCAACTTGTGGATGTCCACTTTAGGGTATGAGCGATGCTATTCAGAATGAAGGCATGATAACGAGCCAGGTATGATTTTAATCTGAAATTTATTTCTGTTCAAATCGAGTCTCCTCACCATCAACCCCATTACTTACACGGACATAAGAACCTGCATTAATTCATATAGTTTCACCTGCATTAGGGGCCAGAATGCACTGATGATTGTATTCTCAATTGTCCTGTTCTTCTCCAGCATTGGGCACGTCACATCCAAGCCTCTTACAATGAAATTTAGGATTTTCTTTGGCGCTACATTCTTTGCAATAGCACATGGTTCTCTGGAAAGGAAAGAATTCTTATAAGCGAAAGAAAATTTGATTTTCGTTTCTAGAATAAATTCACCGTAATGCAGAAATGAGAAACTCTAGAAGGTTTACAAATCTTCTAAACAGCTGCATAGACTTCGCAATGGGTTCTTCACTTAAATCTGTAAGAGCAATATTTAACTGATCCTTCACGGCTGGTTCGTCGTATAATTCAGAACAATGAACTAATAAATTATCCAGCACATCATGGAGACTGCCCAGCAGCTGAACTTGATATTTTTCCCAGGCTTCTTTTGGGTTGCGTTTATTAGCGCCACTACTAGTCTAAAAGAAATTGATCGTGACAATAAGCCCAGTAAGAAAGGATAAGTGATAGTACTATTTGTAGCAAGTGGAAGCACTTAGATGCTAAATGAACGTGTTCTTCATTGGATTCATCAAGAAACTTCGAAAGGAACGCTTCCAAAGCGGCACGCGACAAATGGACGTTTTGTTCTGGATAGAGCCGCAAGGAGACTTCTAAATACCGCAGTACCGACAAGTAAGCGGGAGGTTGAGCTGTTTCCAGCCCATTATTAATCCTTCGCAGATCTTCTCCAGTAAACACAGCAGGACAATGGGGATCCAATTTGCACTTTATCGCCAACTCCCCTGAAGGAAATCAATTTGAGTGAAGTGCAACTATTGAGACGACTGTGCAAACAGCAACCTTACTTAGAATACTGTAAATAACTTGATCAGGGTTCTTATTCACATCGACATTCTTTAATATCAACGTCATCCATGTTTTCACGTTTGTGTTGAGTACTTCAAGGGGACATTGCTGAAGATAGCTTTGAAGAATGAGCATTCCTTGTGACCTGGTTGCACTCGTGCCCAGCATTGAAGTAATGTTCCTTGCAAGTTCACATCCGGCACCATGCTGAAAAATTTGTAGTTAGGTCAGTGGATTATACGGATAAAAGTCGTGTACTTACCTGCAGACGCAAGGACTGCCGCTCATTTAGCGCTTCTAAATATACACTTAAATTATGAGGTTGCAATTTACCAATAGTCCTTAAAGCGTTTGTTATGTCTTCCATCTTACATGAGTTTTCCTAGATCAGCAACTTAAAAAGTGCGCTCAGCGTTCAACATAGGGTATTGGACACATGAAGCTATTTTGACAACTGGTGTTTTCGTTTCGTTCCCATTGGTTTACATCGCAGAGCAGTTCATAATTGGGTATATCTTCACTTTTTATTGAACGAATAGAGAATATTGCCGTTGCATATGATTTACCATACCTCGTAACACACTCCATATAAGCATTATCTTAATTGTGGTATAATATGAATACGGTATATTATCCAGGGATAGCAAAATATTCAGTGTTTCACGCTCTGGTGACGGCAAAAGCCAACTCCAATAGTCGGCTTGGGAACGGCAATCAAATTAAACGCCAACTCCAATAGTTTGTGCGGGAATAGCCATCAAACTAAACGCCAACTCCAATAGTTGGTTCGGGAACAGCAAGCAAATTAAACGCCAACTCCAATAGTTGGTTCTGGGGACAGCCTTCTACACGTTCCCACAATGTGGTCAAAAAGGAAAACTTTTAATTCATTTAAACATAAGTTACTTTATTTTCACTAGATTTAGAATAATTTGCCACTTTAACGGCCACTTGAATACCTTAAAGTTTAGATGATATGATACGATGATGCCGAATTGCACAGCACAAGCGATAAACGAAGAAGAAGCAAAATTCTTTCTATGCGCCCGTTAATATACCTCGTACCATCGTTCGCCGTTAGTGTCATCCGATCAAAAAGCACCGTGTCATGAACCAAGAAATTACCGTGGAAACTGTTCTATCGAATATAGTGCTTTCTCTGTTGTAATACCGATGCAAACAATTTAGCAAATTCTGTTGCATACCTTTGTGATCAAAATTGATGTGGTGAATTGGATTAAATTTCTGTTGCTCCGATGACAGGTGAATTGATTATTTGAATTTACGATGAATCGATTCTCCTTTTGTTGTGTCTTGAGGAATCGATTCATCTTTTATTGCTGTTTGTTGTTGCTTTGTGCTGCAACATCTTGCCAGGCCGTCGATGACGGATCAACTAAGGCCTTTCCTTTGGGCTATCAACGAAGGGGCATGTCAGCGCCCACTGGGAACAGCAAGACCAACTCCACTAGTTGGTTCAATATATGTTCGGCCACGGGGCACAGAAAGACCCACTCCACTAGTTGGTTCAATAAATGTTCGCCCACGGGGCACAGCAAGACCAACTCCACTAGTTGGTACTCGTTGAGACAGCCTTATCCTTTGCCTTGAAAACAGCGAATCCAACTCCACTAGTTGCTTCACGTTGAGACCCGTCGCTGGGTTTTTTTTTTTGTTTTTTTTTTGTTTCGGTAGGAAGGTGGAAATCTTCAAAAGATACCTCTTGACCGATCCAGAGGCATGTCGGGTTTTTACCGACTAAAACCACCTCCCGCCAGGCACATATTCCCGTTGATCCCCGCGGAACTTTCTTTTAGATATTTCATTGCGGGGCAGGACGGAGTTTACCCGTTACTCCGCTCGTCGCGTCGCAACTGCTGCATCATTTCACAGAGAATACCATTTGTTACGGGCCATGCCTGTTTTGAACTAAGCATGTATTCTATTACTCCTCCCAGAGTAACTGTCCGTCTCATATGTCTCTCCAAAATCGTTCCTCCGGTCTCGAATCTCACGCACTCTGTGAGTACGTGTTCCGCATTTTCTATTTTGCCTTCGCAATACAAGCAGTATGGGTGATTCGCATGCTTATACTGTGCAAGTATTGCCGAAAGTATCCATGTCCTGATATTAGCTGAGTCAGGTCGTAATTCAGCTCGCCATGTTTTCTTTTCACCCATGTTTCTATATCAGGTGCGGAGTTCACTCCCCTCATGTACGACTTATACTGTGCAGCTCCTGCCCATATGTCGCTGGTTGTATACGGATGATTGTGGTTAAGAGCCAGAAGTTTCAATGAATGTTCCACTCAAGAACCGATGCGGTGCAGAGGTAGGGTGGCAATAATTACTTATATTGTTGTACTATATATTGATTCTATTAATTGATCTCAGTTATGAAATATAATGTTATGTTATAATAGCATACTTGATGTTATCAGTGTGTGTGGGTGTGTGTATATGTGACAAAAGGGTGAAGTTGGCCATTGTGTGCTAACGTTGTAACTCGAGGTAACGCCGTCGTTGTTGTTGTTGATATTTGTTGATAATTGAAATGTTGGTTGGCTCGTAAATCTGTAAGTAGAGTATCAATATCTTGGACGTAGTCCTATGTTGGATCGTAAATCCGTGAGTAGAGTATCAATATCTTGGACGTAGTCCTATGTTGGATCATAAATCCGTGAGTAGAGTATCAATATCTGTTTTTTTTTTTTCGTGGTGTTGTGGTTGAATCCTTGCGGCCTATCCTGTTGAAATACAACTGGCACCTGAGTGAGCAAGAGAGGTTGCGTATCTACGATGCTATCAGGAATAATAATCTGAAGATCAATAGAACCCTTCGTTCAATTGTGCCGCAGGATGAAATAGTCACAATGCTAGGCGCCTTTCTATCTTTGACTTGTGGCTGGATCATGTGTTCGCAATGCCTTTTTCCGTTGATCTGATTTCCCGAAGGGTGCCGGCACCTTTCCTGTTCCTCATCTTCTATATCCCCTAATATTGTTACCGAAAGCCCAGCTTAGACACCAAATCTGTTGGAGTGCTGCCCCCAGACACGTGACAGCGATGTGCCTGGGCGGTGATAAGAGGGTGACCCCAGAGCGTTGCGTCCAGGCGGTGAGAAGTGAAGAACCCCAAACACGTGACAGCGATGGGTCTAGGTGGCGAGAAGCGAGAATTCCTGGACGCGTGACAGCGATGCGTCCAGGTGGCGGGAAGCTGTGCCCCCAGGAGCGGATGTAGATGAAGCGGTGAGAATCGCAATTCCCGGGGTTCTTGGATTTATTCATCTCCAATTCGAATTTTGGATTGACATTGCAGGTATAGGACCGGATGTGCCTTTGTTGTCAACACTTTTTTTAGTACTGACCGCATGCGATTGAAACGCTGACCCGCCAGATACTATTCTTCTACAGGAAGGAAGTTTTCAAAAATTCTCCTGTTTCCCTGATGTTGTTGCAGGTGACGCTTGCTTTTCCGTGAGAGCTTCTAGCTCTGTCGTTGAATCTGATTTCAACACGCTTAGATTTAATTGAATTGTCCTCTTAACTGTTTTGCCCGATTGGTCATCGTCCTCTTCTTGAGGTTCTTTCATTGTACGCGGGGCGTATCTTAGTTCTGTAGCGTAGGTCGTGAAAAGTACCTGCAACATCGTTAAAAGAGGAGCCGAATGATGTCCTCAATCTGATACTGGGACCGACTAGAAAGCTTCTTTATTTACCTGCGGCGAATTCTGCAGAATTAAGACAAATGAAACAACCTTGGATGTTGAAAAGTGGACTGTAATTTGTATTTGCTAAATGTAATATGATTTGCTAGAACTACTAGCTTACGTTTATTAATGATGAGATCAATATTATTATTTATGGTGTTGTTATATTGGAGTTTGTAAGATGGGAAAAATAGAAAGTATTTATTATTTTATTTTATTTTCCGCCGATTACAAACAAAACAATTATTCAAGTAAAAAGCAGAAGTTAGTTTTATTTCACAAGAGTAATGACCCACCCAACCAGTACGGGCTCGCATATGTCCAGCCCGATTGAAACTCAGGAAATATATAACATATGTGGTGAGCATATTCCACTTGACCACGGTATCTTCGTTTTCAAAAGCACATCTGCCAGAGTTCCAATCACATGAAGTGTTCCATCCTCTTGTTTATCATCAGCGTTTGGTGATGTAATAATCTGCATCATGATTCTCATAGTTTTCGGTAGAATTCCTTTCTGCGTTTTACATGATGAGTGCTGAAACCTTTGTGCTGCGGTAACTGGACAAACAAAATCTTCAAAAAAAAAAATTTTGTGATATTTATTCGAATAAATTCATGCGGGTCGTTTTCCCAGAGGTCAGACTACGTGAAGAACATTATTGGAAATATAACATCTTGAATAATTGCAACCATGTGAGGTTTAATTAACTTTCAGGAATACACACGAACTACCGCCTTTTTTAGGTACATTAAAATATGTGTTAAGACTCGCGGTGACACATCAACGCGGTTACGATATTGGCCGAAAATCTTAAGTGAAACATCCAGAACACCTGACATGAACGTAGCAAGGTACCATTCGGCAAATTTCCGATATCTCTCATCAATGTTTTTGGGACTTCCATATCTTTCAAACATGCGGACCATTATGTCGGGAGCATGCAGAATTGCATTCACAATATTGCCCCGAATCAGTGCACGATCATGTTCATGAATTGAGAAACTAATTGCTTCGCCAGGTTTTGTCTCCTTGTCGAACCAGTAGGACGAAATGAACTTCCTGAGGTAGATAGCTCCAACTTGTCTAACTGGTAGTTCAACATTGTACTTCATAACAATTTGTAGAATAGTTGGAAGACATCCTATGTATTTTGTGAATCTGTGATAGTTGTTCTTCGGTGCGCTTTCGCTGTTCAGGAACAACAGCTATTGAGGCCCGTATCAGCTCCGTCCATTTGTTCTGGTCCATATCTAATAGTTGTTACTGTTTCCAGTTTCAACACTCTAATAGCATTAATTGTTCAATGTATATTAAAATAAAAATTCTCCTTAGTTAAAACGACAATCGTTATTGTTCCCAGTTTCACCACTCTAAAAGTATTAATTATTTAATGTATATTATGTAAAAATAAAAATTCTCTTTAGTTAAAACGACAATCGTTATTGGCAGTAGACAATATCGACGAAATTTATTCCCTTATCTGCACACCACACAACACTTTTATTTAATCACTTCAGATGTTTTTAATTTATTAATATTAAATTATAATGCACCCTACCTTGTTTCGGCGAGAAGCTCGTTGGTATTTCTCAGCAGGACACGCTTGGTCTGTAGATGGTAAATGCACCGTGAACTTCTGCCGTCGGTAAATGCAGTTTGAGTTTCTGCCACTGGATACTCCACGTTGAAACTCCTTTATTTGGATGTTAGACGTAATCCTCAATTTTGTTCCTCGTGGTTCGTTGGTGTTGATGTTGGATGTGATCCTCATTTTGTTGCGCTGACTTTTTGCACGAATGTTGGAAATCCGGCTCGAAGGGCCAATGTGTCACGCTCTGGTGACGGCAAAAGCCAACTCCAATAGTTGGCTTGGGAACGGCAATCACGAGACGAGCAGTCATCAAGGGATTCCTCACGCGGTTGGAGGAGTTCGCAAACAAGGCGAATGAAGTGGTTTCACGATAGGAAATCCCAAACAGATTGCACAAACTAGAGGAGGCATGTAAATCGTTTGAGCGCCTCCAGGAATGTATCGAGGAGATAGACCCAGACCTGGAGGTCGACAAGGAGAATGAGGAACGAGCAGCCGTCGAGGACCGATACTTTTCGCTGCAAGTCAGGCTCACTCGGCGGTTAAACACATCGCCGGGCACAGGCGCCACCGCATTGGATGTCTCAGGAGATACCCTGGGACCGCCAACTAGTTCAACGTTAACAGCGGAGAAACCAGCAATGGAGAGGTTGCTTGATACGCTTAACTTCAACCAAACAACGATGAGCACCTTGGTGGAACAAGTAGTTAGCTGGTCAGCGAACCTAACAGCATCGTATTCGGCGGATGGGACGCTAACCCGACCGATCCAGCTAAGGAACATCGGTGTATCTACCTTCAATGGAGGCTACAAACAGTGGGTAACGTTCCGGGTTATGTACAAAACCACTCACCCACGATAACCCCAGTTATTAGTGGTGGAGAAATTCCAATTGCTACTGACTTCCTTGAGCGCGGACACATTGTCATGGTCTAGTCGCGGGGGCGAGGTATCAGGGGGCTTGGGCCGTACTAGATTCGAGGTACGACAAAAATAAAATCATCGTGGAGGCGCACCTCACGTCACTCATGTCAATTCCAGCTATACATACAAAAGCTGCTGCGGAGTTTCGCAGATTTATCGAGGGCCTTTTCGAGCAGGTCCAGGCTTTGCGAGCGTTGGAGCTGCCTGTGGAGCACTGGGATGGTTGGCTGGTTTTCACTACAGTCGAGAAGCTCGATAGTGACTCGCAGTAGTTGTGGACTCGAGAAACCATCAGGAACGAAATGCCGGCATTCAAGGAGCTGACCGAATTTCTGGAACCCCGACTTACTAAACTGAAGAGCATGCCAACAGCGAAGAACAGTGTAGTAGCCGGCCCACCCGAAAAGACATATTCGAGCTAAGTGTCCCAAATGTAGGGCAGCCGCATCCATTATTCCGATGTGGCGCATTTAAGAGTCTCAATTCCACAGCGTGACCAGTTTGTCCAGCGACATAAGTTATGTAGGAACTACTGAATGGTCGAATAGGAGAAACCAGCATTCGGGTAACGGCATTGGTGCTGAGACGGTTGACTTCGGATCTGCAGACAAGGTCACTGAAGCATGACTGGAGAAGCTTCTCGCGGTTGGCGTTGCCTGACCCTCAGTTCTATAAAACAAAGCCCATTGACTTGTTGCTGGGGTCGGACACTATCTTCCAGGTCTTGCACGATAGGCGTCTGGTGGGTCCCGACAATAAAATGATGGCTCAGAACATTATATTCGACTGGGTGATCGCAGAGATTGGATCGGCTCTGCCCGATCAGGAAAAACGTTGCTGCATTGTCACCGATCAGGTCGACCCGTTAAAGGAGCAGCTGGGGGTCTTCTGGGATATGGATGATGTACCAGAGATGAAGGGGCGTGTAACAGATGAATAGAGGGGGCGGCGGCACATTTGTGGACACGCACCAGCGTTCAGGGCGACAGAAGAACACCCAAAAATACAGGATAACAAATGTTGCTATCTACCCCACCATGCAAAATAGAAAATGCGGAACACGTACTCACAGAGTGCGTGAGATTCGAGACCGGAGGAACGATTTTGGAGAGACATATGAGACGGACAGTTACTCTGGTAGGAGTAATAGAATACATGCTTAGTTCAAAACAGGCATGGTCCGTAACAAATGGTATTCTCTGTGAAATGATGCAGCAGTTGCGACGCGACGAGCGGAGTAACGGGTAAACTCCGTCCTGCCCCGCAATGAAATATCTAAAAGAAAGTTCCGCGGAGATCAACGGGAATATGAGCCTGGTGGTAGGTGGTTTTAGTCGGTAAAAACCCTGGATCGGTCCAGAGGTATCTTTTAAAGATTTCCAACTTCCTACCGGAACCAAAAAAAAGAAGAAAAAACCCCACCATGCAGTACTTAAAATCGAGAGTGAAACCACCAACCTCAGGGTGGTGTTTGATGCTTCTCAGGCCACCAGCAATGGAACCTCTCTTAACGATCACCTGATTGTTGGACCGTCCTTGCAGTCGGATCTCATTTCAGTATTGACCCGTTTTCGCAGTCCTCGGATATCGCCGAAATGTTTCGCCAAATTCGAGTCCGGCCTGGTCACGTCGACTTGCAAAGAATTGTTTGACGAGACAACCCAGAAGAGGAGTGCCAAACATTTAGGCCGATAACCGTAACCTACCGAAGGAGATCCGCGTTGTTTGGTCCAGATTGCCTAGGATATCGAACAATCATGTCCGGAGACGGCGCGAATTATCAGAGAGGACTTTTACATGGGCGAGTCAATCCAATTGGTTGGTCAACTGACGGAAGCACTTAAGAGCGGAGGATTTCCGCTACGTAGTGGAAATCAAATTGCAACAAATTAATAATGTACGTGTCGTCTGATTCACCAGGTGCTAGAGAAGTGTATCAGTTCATAGCGAATGAGGGAACGAGACTGCTTGGAATGAATAGGCAAACATAGGTGTCGGCGCTCACGAAGAGGAAGGTCCTATCACACGTCTCCAAGTTTTATGATCCATTAGGCTTGGTAGCTCCAGTGGTGATGCCTGCCAAGCTGGTATTGCAGAAACTCTTGCTTAAAGGTGTCGATTAGGACGACCCTCTGGGTGAAGGTACTCGGAGGGAGTGCAAGAAATACTTCGAGGGATTACCGCTGCTGGAGTCGGTGCAGATCACACGTTGCTTGGGACATCCGAAGTCCCTTCAGTTACATGGGTTTTCGGACGCAACCGAGAAGGCGTACGGAGCGTTTCTCTAAGCCAGATTTGAGGAGGAAGGGGCTTCCCAGGTGCGTATCATCATGCCAAAGGCAAAGGTGGCCCTAGTTAATCAGGCGTCCCTCCCAAGGCTCGAGTTATGTGGCGCCTATCTCTTGGCTCGGCTTTTTTCGTTCGCGAGGAAACCGCTTCAAGTTAGCGAGGTTCAATGCTTCGCATATACCGATTCCACTATAGTGCTGCAATGGCTATCGGATCATCCTAGGTGGTGGAAGACATTCATCGCGAATCGTACGTCGCATATTTTGGAAAGGTTGCTATGAAGCCAGTGGGATCATGTACCATGGCTTAGAGCAGGGGAGCTCGCCGGAGCAGATCTGTGGTGGCGAGGACCCGCCTTTCTCTAGAAAGAGCTGAGGCTGCCCCGGGCGCCTATTTACCAAGCCCGAGAGGTGGACGCCAGAACACCAGTAGATCTCGAGGAGCGAAAGGAATTATGGAATCCAACAGGAAGATCTGTCCATAACAAGGAGATTCTTCAGCTTCACTCGAGGGGGGCCTGGCTGCCCACTGGGGCCGGTTAATGAAAGACGAGTTTTTGGAATTGTTTAGCGTTTAATAATTTATTTAATATTTTTTATCACGAATCCAAAATGGGCCGCTCCTTTATACTCTGTGGCGACAGAAATTGGTTAAAAATTTTATTTAAAAATTCCAAGAAGCACAAACAAGATTTTGTGTGCTTCAATTGGACTGGGATCCTGGGAAGTGGATAGGAATTTGTTTGAACAAATTCCCGGAAGGAGAAAATATGAAATGCATTTAGAATTAGGCATTTCATAATGTTAATGGTTATAGGGAATTGAATCAATGCACGACAAATGGACTTTCGGTTAAATTTGTCGTGCATATGATTCAATTGGGGAACATGATTGGGATTATGGTTGACGAATTTTGCGGAAGACACAACCATGAAATGCATTTGAAGATACGCATTTCGTTATGTTATCATTCCAGGGAATTGCTCAATGCACACCTATGTTTACTTTTTTTTCTTTTTTAACTACTCGTACTACTTTAGTTTTTAAGTTAGTCTGTAAGTTGTTATATTATATTAGCTTAAGTTGCTTGGATTAAGCCTAAATAAATAAATAAATAAATAAATGAATGCACAGTATGAACTTAAGGTTCGCACTATGATGCATCATTTGGGGAAAAGGAATTAGGTTGAGGCTTAATGAGAATTGGGTGAGAGTAGTGATTTAGGATCACTACAATGCGAACGGGGACTCGTGGACACAAAAGAGAAGATAAACGGCGGCAGTTGGGGGGTGAGGACAGCACGAATTCAATCAATAAATCGAAATAAATAAATATTTTTAAAACAAATAAAGCCAATTTATTCGGATGAGCTGTCGGTTAATTGACAACACAGCTCTGACATCAAGGTGCCAGTCACATAGAAGGCATGGAGTAGACTTTTACTTCCTTTGTAGATATTACTACCGCGACTGCTCGTTGGAGATCTGTGATATCATTCCATGGAATTCGGTTTGTTTGTGTCCCACAAGGCAATCCGAAGGACTCCAACAGCGCGTCTTTATTTTTAGAACAGGATATGGAATTGTGGAGCTCCGTTCCGGCACGAATGTTTCCGGTGCCCTATAATTCGCAACTACTCAAAAACAATTCCAGCAGTTATCTAATATTTAATAGCATCTGGGGGCCTAGGATTATATGTTCACCTTTTATAAGAGAAACATACATATAAAAAAAAGTTGTTGATAGGAGTAAGAAAGTAATGGGAGTAGACGCTTGTGCAGTCGGTGTAGATATTTTTTGTGAGGCAGGAAAGCACTAGATTTAGCTCGGTACATACTTAAAAAAATCATTTTCTCTCCGGATTATAACTGGGTTTATTGCAAAAATGGTGTAACAAGTTATTCTATATTGGGTCACTAATTAAATATTTTAGAAATTAATAATTAAAATAAGTACGAAAAGGTCCGAAATAATTTCTTCACCCTCCCAGTACTCTTATGATAGCTTTACCAGAAAAATATAGAGTATTCAGTACCTTCCCGTTTCGTGTTGTCTTTGGAAATGTACTTAAAATGCTTTTGATTACTGATAAAAACTCTAAAGGTTGGAATTAAAAATATGGTAAGAGAAGATACTGCTAAATAATCCTTTTTAGAATGTCCATGAAGTAAGCGAAGCCACCATTGGAACAGCAAATGCCCATGACGGAAGCTTAGCTAAAAGATTTGCAAACACTGGAGTGTGCTCCTTGTGATATTCCCAATGGAATGTTACTAACGAGATGTCCACCAACGATCTCATATGATCATCGCCAGTGGTCTGCAAATTATTCAAATATCAATTTAAAAAACATTAGCAAAATATTTATATTACCTCAAAATCCATCGTGATGTTCATTGGACCTGACTCGAGACCGTGAGAGATCTGGATGAAGTATGACTTCTGCTTGTTGTAGAGAATAGGTGGCGGCACATGGTCTAACAAATTCCAGTCTCGCAGTATTACCGAGTCTTTTGGTCGTATGTGTAAGGCAAGTTGATGGCTTCCTACAAGTATAAATCTCAATCTTTGGATGTTGGGCGAGACTTGTTCTCGCTGGACAAGTTTCAATAAGGCTACTTCACGAATAATGGGGGCAGGCGCAGGCACCCAGTAACCACTGTAAAACAAATGACAGTAAGGCTTTAGGTCACTTCCCTTCAAATTCAAATCACCCGTAATTGAGTTGCCTGGACGAAAGAAATGGGAGTCCGCAGAAAACCTCGTTTTTACAAAGAATATTCGCATCCTGTTGCATTGGCACTTCTGGCATTAAAAGGCTTTCGATGGTCTTCCGACAATTACGATCGAAATCACTCATCCAAAATCCGGAGTCCGTGTAGCGTATGTTTCCTTCTTTGTCATACAGTGTCCTGGCTGTGTGCTAGAGACACGAATAGTAAATGCCATCACATTTTTAAATCGTATACTTACCATTATGAGGTGCCTCTGCACAGCTGGCGGGGTCGTCCTGCCATCTCGATAAGGAAATCCAAAGTGTGTAAATGCAATGAAATAGAACCTAGTGATTACATAAAGGGCAAACATCGAGATGAGGAATGTTTTGCACTTCCTCAGGAGGATAACAAGCGGACTGATGTAACTTGTGGCAAAGAAAGTCAGCGTACCGCAGATCACAGCAATAATTATGTCTGGATTCTTGTGACCACCAGCACGGCCAGCAGTTGGGATGAACACCAACATTACACTATGATAAAAATGTGTAGCCCACAAAACAACGAATACTTGGCCCACCAAGTGCACGTACAGCCAACTGCGAACTAAACAAGAGGTGAGCTGGGTAAAATTTTGGTCGATGATCGTTGACATTACTTGAATTTTGAAACCCTAGAAATCCATTTACAATATTCGTAACCAGAGTTATGATGAGCGGGACAATCAGAACGTAGGCGGTTCGTATCCCGGCTCCAGTTAGAGCAGAAGACAGCAAGCCCCAGAATAAGCTGGTTCCGACGAGGCGCGCCTGTGTTTGAAGAGCTAAACTTAATGGTGCCTAAAATAAAAATATATAGCAAATGGAATTGGATGTACATTTTTAAATCTTATTAACGGCATCAACAAGCGAGTGGGGTGCACTCTTCAGCACGGTACAACAAATAGTGTGGAATTAGTAAATATCGTACACTGGATTGTGTATTATATACAGGTGGGGACGAAGGATTTTGTTGATTTAGAGATTCAATAAAGGAAAGTAAAGTTGACATCAATTTCATATTTATTTGTACTATCGAGTACAACTTTTAAAGTCTATTTATTTATTTATTGCGTTTAGTTCACGCAGTTTTAGAAGTGGTATCAGGCAGATTCCGTCCCTTATTGTCAACACATTGCGTAAATTCGGAAATTTCCTGCCCTGACAAATGGCGTTCTATAGGTGAGTCAGGGTTTTTTATTTTGTTTGGTTTAAAAAATGCGTTTCACAACTAATTTGCAAATGTTACTCAAAATTAAATGTTAAATCCTGTTTGAAGGGCACCGGGGAAAGACATGCAATATCACAAAGACAACGAACTGAGAAATCACCAAATTAAGACTTTCCCGTTGCTTGTCATTGCACTGTATCAACATTTTTTCTACAAAGATTACTCCGCGACTCTGCGTGTTACTGCAAAGTGTGTGTTGGCGTTCCGTTCTACCACATTTGTACTATGCAATGGTATTGTCAGTTCAAAAAAACATAAAAATGTGACATTGCATGCTTTTCCCTTGTGCCCTTCATATGTAATTATGTTTCTTATTTTTACTAGCTCGTCGCAAATATAGTAAATTTGTAGCGTTTCTAACAGATACACACACAATACACAAGCAAATAATGAAGAACACCGAACGAAAATCGAATAAGAAAATGCATCAGAGCCGTGTACCATAGCGATAACATAACAAATCCACATCAGTCGAATGTACTTGAGTTTAGAAATCGAATTCGTACACACTGCGGTGGTCTGATGGGTTGCGTTTTGGTTCAATTTTTGGTAATTCTAACTGTCATAGCGTCAGTTCGAATCACACGTTCTTGACTATCATCCCAAACGCTATAAATTGTATAACATATTTTGCTATGTCTTCGGAGTACAGGTGAGCTTGAGTTCTGTAACAATTTTTGCAACCACTGATAGTGTTGCAGGAGGCTAAATCATCTGACCGGAGCACATATTCCGCAGCAATCATTGAGTGTGCGATAGAAAAATACGGCTTGATGATGAACTCAGAGCGGTCGTCACTCCATTATGGTTATCAGACCACTTATTATTAGTATTATTTATTGGCCTGTAGGAACCCGGAAGTTCATGACCTCATCGACTCGACTCCGACATCGCTCCCTGTTCTGTGCACTCTCCTTCCACGCTCGACCATCCGATCCGACCTCCCCAAGGTCAAACCTAACATTGTCCCCCCTTCTCCGTCGCGGCCGTCCTGCCCGACTCTTTCCCGCTAGTCTACCGTCAAGAATTCTACGCACGGTCCTATCGTTGCCCATTCGCGCCACATGTCCAGCCCATTTTAATGTTCGCGACTTGATTACTCTCACTATTGTAGGTTTGCGGTACGGCTCTTCCAATTCGTGGCTGTGGAGTTTCCTCCATTGTCCTGCCTTCTCGTCATATTTACCGCCAAAGATACTCCTACAAACTTTATTCTCGAATACGCGGAATGTGTTTTCTTCCCGTTTTGTGAGTGCCCATGTTTCGCATCCGTATAGAACAATCATTATGGGTCTACAGACACGGAGCTTTATGTTACGTGATAGCAATTTGGATTTCAGCAGTTTACTGACTGCGTGCCAACTAGCGTTGCCGGAGGGTAGTCTTTTGTTAATTTCTTTCGACATATCGACATCGTTCCCAGATATTTAAATTCTTTAACTTTTTAAAATATCTTGTCTCTGGCATTTATATGTGTTCCCTGAGTTCCACCCGCTCTCGCCGCAATCATGTATTTTGTTTTGTCTTCATTTATTTCTAGGCCCACCTCTTCTGCCGTTTGCATGATGATTTCACTATTTTTACTTACAGTTTCTAGATTATCGCCCAGAACGGCGATGTCATCCGTATATGCGAGCACTAGTGTGACCCCGTTCACGGATGATCCCTCGATGTTGTCGTCTTGTACCTTTCTGATGACATACTCGAGCACAAGGTTAAAAAGACATGGTGATAGGCCATCCCCTTGTTTGAGTCCGTCCCGGATTTCAAGTGGTTCTGAGAGGTGGTTTTCTATTCTAACTCGCCCTTTGTTTTCGTTCATGCAAATTTGAATGAGGGCGGCATATTTTTTCGTGATTCCCAGCTCAACTACAATATGGTAGAGTCTTTGCCTTGTGACTGAGTCGTAGGCTTTTTTGAAGTCAACGAACAGTTGGTGAACCGTCTCTACGTATTCCCACTTCTTTTCCAGCAGTTGCCTTATTGTGAACACTTGGTTGACCGGTTCCTACGGAATCCGCATTGGTAGTCTCCCAGTATTTCTTCTGCTTACGGTGTGATTCTCGCCAGTATGACATTTGTTAATATTTTGTATGTGGTGGGGAGCAATGACATTCCTCTCTAGTTTTCACAGTCAGATCTGTCGCCTTTTTTGAAAATGGGGACGACTATTGAGGTTTTCCATTCTTCCGGGGTGACTTCCTTATCCCATATTGATTTGATGAGCTGGTGGATCTTTCGAGCGGTTGCCTCTCCCCCATGCTTCACAAGCTCTGCCGGTATGCAGCCGACTCCGGGAACTTTGTTGTTTTTCAATCGATTTATTGCGTCTATAATTTCGTTGAAAGAGGGCTCTGGGATCTGGTGTGTTTATTTGTGGTTAATGGGTGCGTACATTGAGCAGGTTTTCAAAGTACTGCTTCCATCTCGTCAGGATATTATTTATTTCTGTGACCAGACAGCCGTTTGCGTCTCGAATTATTTTGGCTCTCCTTCGGTAGTCATTTCTAATTGAATTTATGCCGGCATACATACCTCTGATGTTCTTTGCTCTGGAATTTTCTAGGATTTTTTCGATCCGAGTCTTCTCCCACCAGTCTCATTGTCTCTTTGCGAATCGTGGCGTATATTTCTGCGTTGACTTCATCATATCTTTCTAAGTGGATCGCTCTGAGGTTGGTAGAAACCTTGACGTGGTGCAGGGGCTTGGACTACGATGAATCACTCAGACCATGCTGACGGAAGCATACGCTTCCAGTAGGGCCACCCATGTCAGACAGGCTAGCGAGGAGTAATACACAAAGATCTACCACCCCTAATCCAGGGTGTTACGCCTCACCGTGCCCATTGGATGGGTTACAGCCAGGGGTATACCGGCTGTATTATAACGGCGCCTCTCTGACACCGGGTCGAATCAGAGCAGTAAGCAGACCTTACCATATCAAAGAGGGGCTCTGATATGGCGGACTATTTGAAACCCCAGACTGTTCCCACGAAATGAATGAACAATATACAAAAACAATCTCACGAAAAACCTGGTAGGCGTAGGTGTGATGAGCCGACACTACCATAAGGGAACATATCATCAAGAAAACACTGACTCGGCAAAAAGAAGACGTAAGGAAAATCGGTTATCAGACCACGCGGAACAAAAACTTTATGCACTCACTCTCGAATCTGTCCCCTCCGGAGTAACATCTTTGGATCACCCAATTTAATTCAGCAAGTTGTCTGTCCTACCGTGTACAAATATATCTTCGGTGTAAATGAGGGTTTGTTCATCACCCACAAACATTCCCACTTTTTGAACAGTCACTTTCTTCTATTGGGTCAAACCAAGACGATCGGGCTTTTCGCATTTTCTGGCGAAACGGCAATGTGTGCTAAGGTCATTGTATTCAAACTTCAACAACGTGCAATCTCTCGAAAATTCTGTTATGATCCATACAAATAATATCCCACCTTTCACATGAACCTGCAGCAATTCCAACAGAATATGCACAAGAAACCATGGTGAAAAACATGCTTAAAGGTATATTTCGAAAAATCATCAACGCTCTATACCAAGTTGAGACGTCCTCGCATATAAGCTGCCATGGACTGCTGCATTCGAGTCTTGGTTCTAACCTTTTCATAACGTGGGTTTGGGGCGGATCTGCGAACCTCACAAATCACTGTGGGGTTAAAAACCTTTTCGCACAGCTAAAGGGGTCACACATACTGGTGTCCTCAACCCCACGTATCCACAGACACGTTGACCCAATTCCTCTACCGATTCCTCATGCCCGCACGGTTATTGAAGGACACTACACCAAAAACGAAGTTGTTTAGCAACCCATTAACTGGGTAAACACAAATGGCCCGGCGCGACAGAAGGTAAACAATAAACGAACCGACACTGGTCCTACAAGGAGATATAAATCTTGTAAAATTATCACGGCCGAAAATAATGACTTTGGTCGAGGAAATCACCAATGCCATAAACCACACGCGGGTAAATTACACAAAGGGATACCGAGGATGTGTGAAAAGCCTAACGATCCTCGGCGTATCTGTGACCACAGGGTCACCAACGTTCGCGTCTGTGTGTGGGAGTGCATTCACAGAGTATCTCTACGAATGGAAGCGTAGAACAAGGTAGGATACGATCTCCTGGAAAAGAGACACCCCTGAAACAGGGAGAACTCCAGAGAAAGGTGAGATTAAAAAGAAAGAACGAACACCGAGTGAGTTTCCTTCGTTCGGGAAAGTTTTTAATTAGTCAGTCGATTGATAACATTGAAGATCCGCAATAGTACGAGCAAACAGGCAAGTGTGTCTAAAAGGAAAAAAAATAAAAATAAAACTAAGAAAACAAAAATAAAGTGAATTTTATTCGTTGACAGTGTTCGGCGGAATACATCGATCAAAACCACCAAATTGGTGACCCCGACGTGAAATGTAAAACACAACACACACTCCTGTAGATAAACAGGACTTTACTACTACGATCACGACTTCCGCTTAGAGCACCGGCACACGCGCCTGCTCCGACGTTCTCTTGTTCGCTCAGTCATTCGCAGATGAAGTTGATCGTAACAGAGTTACTGAGGAGGAAGTATTGCGGCGTTTCTAACAGATACATATAGTACAGAAGCAAATTGTGAAGAACACCACAGGTAGAAAATCGAACAAGCAGAAGCATCCGACGTACACCAAGCAATTAACATGGCAATTCCACATCAGTTAACTGTACTCGAGTTTAGAAATCGAATTCGTACACACGGCAGTGGCCTAATGTGTTCAACATTGGTTCCATTTTGAGCCATTCTTACCGTCATAGCATCAGTTCGAATCACACGTTCTTCGCTATCGTCGCAAACGCTATAATTTGTGATCCCAACGTGATCTCTATGCACAACACACAATTTCCCATAGGTAAACAGGACTTTACTACTACGATAACGGCTTCCGCATAGAGCACCGGCACACGTGCCTGCTCCGACGTTCTCTCGCTCCCCCGCTCCGTCGTTCGCACTCGAAGTTGATCGTAACAAAGTTACTGGGAGGGAGTAGTGTGGCATTTCTAGCAGATACACACACAATACACAAGCAAATAGTGAAGAACACCAAAACAAAATCGAATAAAAAAAACATCAGCCGTATACAAAGCCAAGATATAGCAATTCCACATCAGTTGAGTGTACGCCCAAGACTAATGACCTTGCCCGGAAAAAACGAATCATTATGGAAAATTTAACAAGCCTCAGGACTTGCTAAATAAGGCCAAGACCGGTTCCCGGTTGTAGTGCCCATGATGATGATGAGTGTACTTGAGTTTAAAAATTGAATTCGTACACGCGACAGTGGCCTGGTGTGTTGAGCCTTTGTTCCATTTTTAGTGATTCTAACCGTCATAGCGTCAGTTCGAATCACACGTTCTTCACTATCGTCGCAAACACTATAATTTGTGACCCCGACGTGATCTCTATGCACAACACACAATCTCCCATAGGTAAACAGGACTTTACCACTACGATCACGACTTCCGCATAGAACACCGGCACACTCGCCTGCACCGACGTTCTTTCGCTCCCCCACCCCCCGCCCCATCGTTCGCACTCGAAGTTGATCTTAACAGAGTTACTGAGGAGAGAGTATTTTGGCGCTACTAACAGATACACATAGTACACAAGCAGATAGTGAAGAACAGCACAGATAGAAAATCGAATAAGCAAAAACATCAGCCGTATACAAAGTATTTAACATGGTAATTCCACATCAGTTGGGAGTTTAGAAATCGAATTCGTACACGCGGCAGTGGCTTGATGTGTTGAGCATGGGTTCAATTTTTAGTGATTCTAACCGTCATAGCGTCAGTTCGAATCACTCGTTCTTCACTATCGTCGCAAACGCCATAGGATCAAATCAATGTTCATTACTTCGCAAAACGCTGTTAGCCAACAGAAGAAATATTATTAGGATGAGAAACGCTTGCAAATAAACGATTGCAACCGTGTAGAAGGTTTACAACTACGAGATAAACAACATAGGACAGGGAACAATGGCGGAGTCGAGTCGGTGGGGTCATGAACTTTCGGGTTCCTACAGGCCAATAAATAGAACAGAATAGAATAGAGCTAAACAACAAACTTCTTAAGTACAACCGGAGTATGCCCCTTCTGGTCAATGGCAGAGACAGAATCATTAGGAACAACTAAAACTTATACTTACTTTGGTATTTCTGCACAACAGAAGATGAACGACACATTGACTAAACACCGTAGCTAGACAGTACGTTGGAACACACAAAAATGTATTGGAATACCTGAAAAGAAGGCAACTAAATTAGAAGAACGATTAATGTCATAATTCCTTTTATACCAAGCCATGGATTTCCCCATAAGATCTAAGTCATAGGCGATGGCGTAACAAACAGCCAGTGCTCCAACTAAACCAATTACATTGATCAGAAATCCGAGGAATATTTCAAAGCGGAGATGCTTCTTATTAATTCCTACACAAAAATTGCCAGTTAACTAATTTTACAGGGAAATAGAAACCAATTAGAAGGTGTACCTCGCGTCGCCTTAGACAGAAACAAGTACGGCAACAAAACTGCTAACGTGACAACAAAATAGTTAAAGATGTTTGCCACTTCCACAGAGTAAGAGATGAAAAATAAACCCAATACATCAAAAAATACTGGGTCGCCTTTTGGTAGTTTCTGCAAAACAATATATCGGCATTAAAAGTCTGGCTGGGGCTCATGAACACACTTCGTTTACATCAGCGTTGCCGAGTTCGTCCCAATTAACAATAAACTTAGTCAGTTCTAGAATATTGTCACCTGTATGTTGAAGTACGTTTTTCGAAATGTAGTCTGCGTGATCATATTTCGTGTGGTATTGGTATCCATTGATGACATGGGCGAAATCTAGACCAGGGATATTACCATAATCTCGGAATATTCGGAAGTCAGTGTCCGAGGGAATTAAGCCAGATTGGAAAACTTCCTCGGCACTGGCTTGAGCATTCGGATATGGCACTGCTCTTCCATACATCTATAGGGAAATTTATTACTAAATTACTAAAACTATATTGCTAGTGCTTCGTCACCTTTAAAAGCCAAGGAGTTTTAGGTCCACTTTGGAAGAGCATTTCTTTACCACCGGATCCTACAGATTCCAAATTAATAAACGCACGTATATCCTTCCCCCATTTATGTTCTGTAATAAATCCGTGTGATGCCTTCAGGCCAGTTTCTTCGGCTCCGTTAAACAGAAAGATTATCGAATGCTTATTGAGTGTCCTACTGCGAGAGAGGACTCTCAGAATCTCTAGCATTGTTACGCAATTCGCAGCATCATCACTGGCACCTAAAAACAATATATACACTCGATGGATATGTAAAATAAATATTTGCCTACCAGGACTTCCTGCCACAGAGTCAAAGTGGCAATTCAACAGAAGTGAGTGATTACTTTCTAAAGAATTGGCGCCGTGTAATTTAACCACAACATTCTGCACATTTCTATATAAGGTGACCATGCTATGTGGCTTAAAATCAAGCCAAAATCCTCCACTTACTTTCTGCAAACATTAGAATTGTAAAGTTTCGCGTAAATCTTTGAAAGTTCTGTATTACCTGATGGTCCACTTCAATACGCTGATTTGAATGAGCCGTTTGTTTGATGTAAGATATTTCCCTCTTTAAGAAATCAACGGCCAATACTTCGTTGCTGTAAGCTCCTGTAGGACGAGGACCAAAACTGGTTAGAATCTTTAAATCTTTCCAAGCACGTTCAGCTATAAACGAGTCCGACCGTTGCATGAGCTGCGAATTATCCAGTCCCTTTGGTAAGTTATCACAATAGTTATATTTGGCAATAGATCCGAGGAAAAGAAGGACGGCAATCGTCACGGCACTCCATATCTCGGAAATGTGGTGCACACTTCGCTTCTGGTACGCTACGTGAAGGTTACGACACATTTTAATGTGATTCAATGAAATAGCGTTTTGCTTACTTACCACCGTCGAAAATATTCATCCCAGCAGATCGACGGGGATCCTTTTGAATGTTTAGGAAGGACATTTAATTGTGTTATAATTCTTTCCTGTATTTATGCTCACCATGTAACCCGTACCGCTCAGTCCTTGCATCTTCGAAGCACTTTTACTTTACATTAATTGCAAGATATAGTTTAGAATACAACGATCTCAGTCGTAAGATGACATAGTTAAAAATCTGATAAGGGAATTAAGATTAGTTAAAACATCTTCTGGCAGATAGCCGGCTAATAGAACCAAATGAAATTAGACTATTTATTGAGGGGAATGATCCGGATTGTGGTCATCGACTGTCAGAGATTCCCTGTGGTCGCGTGAGAACGGAACACTGCATTATGGCAAATTTTGAAAGTAAACTGTCGTATGTGCATCAGATTGACTTGGTTGAATACTCCTAAAAGCTTGTAATTATTTACCGTTCGTGGAGCCCTCCATGATGCAATTTTTCTTTCGTGTCACAGTTAGCAGATATTTTTGTGTCAAATGTTTTACTTGTTCAGTTGTGGTTTGGGAGTTGTTGTTTTAAGGATACGACGTTTTCTACCTGCATCTACAGTAAGGGTGGGTTAGTATTGTTTGCCAGGTTACTATATCAATCGAACAACATGGTACGGAAAGTTAAATTTTTTCTTTTTCTTTTTCTCTATAACGTCTAAAAGGCCACTGCGATGTTAATGGATAACAACGAGTGAATTTGGTATCACTCTGGAAATACTCGCCTTGAAAGTGAATTCATTTGCCGGACATCAAAGAAAATATTCCAAGATGGGTCGTCTATACTATTATTTATTGGCCTGTAGGAACCCGGAAGTTCATGACCTTACCGACTCGATTCCGCCATCGTTCTCTGTCTTGTGCGCTTTCCTTCCACGCTTGACCATATGATCCGATCTCCTAAAGGTCAAACCGTATATTGTCCCCCCTTCTCCGTCGCGGCCATCCTGCCGGTCTCTTTCCCGTTAGTCTACCGTCAAGAATTCTACGCAGGGTCCTATCGTTGCCCATTCGCGCCACATGTCCAGCCCATTTTAATGTTCGCGACTCGATTACTCTCACTATTGTAGGTTTGTGGTATAGCTCTTCCAATTCGTGGTTGTGGAGTTTCCTCCATTGTCCTGCCTCCTCGTCATATTTACCGTCAAAGATACCCTTTTAAAAATTTATTCTCGAATACGCGGAATTTGTTTTCTTTCCGTTTTGTGAGAGCCCATGTTTCGCATCCGTATAGAACAATTGACATGATTATGGTTCTATAGACACGAAACTTTATGTTACATGATAGCAGTTTGTATTTCGGCTGTTTACTGACTTTTTTTTTTTTTTTTTCCATTTTTAAAACATTTTTTATTTTTCTTTTTATATTCTTAATTTCTAAATTAAAGGCTAGACAAAAAATGCTTAAATTCTAGCTTAATTATCTTATATAATAACTTACTGGTCCTTCGCAGACGCTCTAAGCTAAACATTACTTAACATTTGTATAATTTGCCTTTCGGCGACAGAACTTTGTGGACTGTTTACTGACTGCGTGCCAACTAGTGTTGCCAGAATGTAGTCTTTTGTTAATTTCCTTAGACATTTCGTTACTGGCCGCCAGTTCGTTCCCAGATATTTAAATTCTATAATTTTTTCAAATATCCTGCCCCTAACGTTTTTATGTGTTCCCTGAGTTCCACCTGCTCTCGCCGTAATTTTACGTGTATACCGTGTATGTGCCGCCCAGTTGTTGTGCCGCCTGGTCGATTTGGGTGAAGGAGTCCTGTACAGCCGAATCGGATCTACCGATGATGTCGATGTCATCTGCGTAGGCAAGTATTTGTCTGGACTTGGCGACAATAGTCCCTCTAGTGGCGCAAAATTAATCACCCTATTGGAAGATGATATAATTTTTGCAAATGGCGTCGTACGTCAATCATGTTTGACATTTCTGAACTAGACAGCTGCAGCATACAAACAGACAAGTAATGGAGCGCTATTATGCGCAAGAGCGTGGAATCATTCTGTCAACTTTTTTAACCAATAATCGGTCGGTGGTGTTAGCGCAACGTGAATTTCGACGTCGATTTCCTAATCGTGTCGCACCAACTGGGTAAACATTCCGGGGCTTAGCTACTCGACTCGAACCACAGGATACCATGGAGGGAGTGGCCGCCAACGGACTGGTCTTTCGGCCGAGAATATTCCGGCTGTGGCTGTCGATGTCGCTGAGAACAAAGAAACATCAACCAGACAACGGGCCACGCAATTGGAACCCTACAGCGAATTTTAGTGAACGATTTACACATGTTCCCATACAGGGCTATGATATCCTTCCTCACTAGGTATCTGTCAATTTTCAATTTGTTTCATGTTTCAAGTTTGCATGATAAATTGGGTATGAAAAAAATATCTGCGAGATAGGTGCCGCATGTTATGCATCACAACCCAGATGAGTTTTTGCGCAGATTAGTAACTGTAGATGAAACATGGATACACCACTACACTCCCGAGATGAAAGGACAGTCAAAACAGTGGGTTGTTAAACGCGAACGGGCTCCAAAGTAGGCAAAGCAAAATCAGCTGGAAAGTTTATGGGTACTGTGTTTTGGGATGCACGTGGTATTATGTTCATTGACTATTTGGAAACGAAACAGACGATAACTGGACAGTGTTATGCGGCATTATTAGGTCAGCTAAATGAGAAAATCAGAACAAATCGTCCTCATTTTCGAAAGACTTATTGACCCGGCCTCTTATAACATAAGATGATAAAGCTAGAATAGAATCTAAAAGAAAAAGAAAATAAAAAATGTAAAACTGAATAAAAGACGGATATCATTTGGATAAAAATCATGCTAAAGAGTTTTGTAAAAAACCGTTGTTGTCTCTACCGCTCCCCAGATGGCAATCGTCTAGTGGTACTTTTCGACTATATTTCCCGTATCGTCGACTGGATACAAATCAGCCACCCAGCTCCGGAAATTGTCTGTTTTTGGCGACTTTAACGTACACAATACCAACTTATTAGTACATTTTTAACAGAGCTGACGAGTCTGGTAAGTAAACCGAAACTTGTTTCAACTGTTGAAGGAACTCACGCAAGTCCCAGATAGCAGAAGTGACTCTGTAAATACCCTAAATCTATTTCTGTCATCCTAGCGATACATTTACTACATGAGTTGAAAAGTACCGGGATTTTCAATAGGTAGCGCTACTGGTCACTAGTTTATGTATGAAGTTTCTCGACATTTCGTCGATTGGTTTACAAGCTACAGTCCTTAGAGCGACGCTACTTTCGCCTTCGTTAAAAATGGAAAGACAGGAATATCATCATATTGATCAAACATTGTTTTTTTATGGGAAAAACTTCTGAACAATCATAAATCAGAACATACGATCAAATAAATCTGTTAAGTACTTGAGATATATTCCCAAAGAAAGGTGAAAGACAGCTTGAAATCGCTTGGATGGGACATCCCTCTGCACCCGTCGTACCCCCCAGACTTGTCGCCATCTGACTATCAACTCTGCGCATCAATGGGACACGCGCTCACAGAGCAGCACTTCGGCGATTTCGAGGAAGTTAGAAAATCGACGAATGGTTTGCTGCGAAAAAAAACAGTTTTTCTGGCATGTTATTCATAAATTACCTGAAAGATGGGCGGAATGTATAGTAGCCGATGGCCAATATTTTGAATGAAAAAAAAATTAATTTCCCTAGAAAATTACGTTTTTTTTTACTAAAGAAACCGGATAAAACGTATGCATACACCTAGTAGTACGGTTTCAGGATGATATCGGACGAAGCAGCATTTGTTATAACCGGACTATTCCCTGTGGACATCCTAGCTAAGGAGATGCTTCGGATGAATAAAAGGAGAGGCAGAAGGGATGATGTGCCTGGCGGAATGGCCACGATAAAGCTAAAAGCAAGAAAAGCTTATATTTTCTTTATGGCAGGAAAGGTGGAACACGAGCTTAAAAGTTTGGATAAAGTTCTCACATGAGAACTGCAATACCACGTTGCGCAGTTCTTGTCAGGGCACAGTGGGTGTAAAATACCTTAACCGTTTTGGACACGAAAATTCATCTCTTATATCCGCAATGTGAAGAACGAGAAGACGACGATGAAGATGCCATTTCTTTATGCAGCTCTTTCGCTCAATGGGAAAACAACCGGCCGGGGCCAAGGCGACTCACTGACTTTATGATGAGGTCAGAAGATTGTTAGACCCAAATCTGTATTCTAGTAACTCTAGTACAGAATAAGCTTCGCGAACTCGAAAGAGCAAGATAAAAAGTCACAAAAAGCAATAGGAGACCAATCTGAGGTGTTAGACAGCTCCGCGAAGGAAAACCCAAAGTCAGTCCCGCAGGCATAGCGATAGGAAATGCAAGGGTGTGCTTTAGTTCGTAAGCGCAGTGTTGTCACGGAGTGTGCAACTCTGTGAATCGAGCATGCCAAAAGGTCGGGCCCTCGGTATCTTTAGAAGATTACACGTCCTTTGGCACAACCATAAATATAATCGCATGACAGCGACCGTGTTATGTAAGATTTTGAATATGGCGATTGACAGTCAGATACAGTCACAAACTGTACAACTCTGTGAACCGTGCATGCCAAAGGCTCGGGCCCTCGGTATCTTTAAAAGATTATACATCCTTTGGCACGGCCATAAAAATAATCGCATGACAGCGACCATGTTATGTAAGAGTTTGAATATGGCGATTGACAGCCACAAACTGTACAACTCTGTGAATCGTGCATGCCAAAGGGTCGGCCCCTCGGTATCTTTAGAAGATTAGGAATACAATATCTTTGGGTATTCATTAATGTGGTTCATTCGTTCTGGTACATTTGCGTGTGAATATTTTAATGATTTGAGCACATCACCGAATGACGTTGATGATCGGCAATAGTCAATAATTTATTATCCTTGATACTAGCACGTCATTTCCATGAAACAAAGTAGAACACCGCGGTACTGTGGAATTAATAGAAAATAGATCCAAGGCCACAACAACACAAATCGGTCGATTTTCGAGGAAATTTTGTAACCAATCCTTGTCCATAGGAAAGAATTGTTTTAGTGTGTAATAGTCGTAGTCAACAGCCTGAGTAGTGTGTTTATAGCGGTTCCAGGACAATCTTAACTACCTTTTGGAAAATCGCTCGAAAACAGCCAATACCAAAATGACCGACCAATAACTTTACTGTATATCATATTCGAGGCTTTAGAAAAAATCATAAATTATAAATTACCTCATTGGCCTTAGAGCTTTACGACTAACGTTTGAACATCAGGGATTGAACAAGCTTGCTAAGGCAAGAGCATTATATAACCCAGGCTACTAGTGTGTTTATAGCGGTTCCAGGACAGTTTTATAGCGGTTCTGCCCCAGATTGTTCTATTCATAGACACGATGACTCATCACATCCGAAAGCTGTATGTCAAGGTTGAGATATGTTTGATGGGTGGCGAAGGCTGTTTGTGGGTGTGATTCATGGTTGGCGAGGGGTTGTGGGACCCTGTTTGAAAAAAAACCGCCTGTTTGAAAGAACCGCCCTGTTTGAAGAAACCGCCCTGTTTGAAAAAAAAACCGCCTGTTTGAAAAACCCGCCTGTTTGAAGAAACCGCCCTGTTTGGAACCGCCCCGTTTGAAGAAACCGCCCCGTTTGAAGAAACAGCCTGTTTGGAACCGCCCTGTTTGAAGAAACAGCCTGTTTGGAATCGCCCTGTTTGAAGAAACCGCCCTGTTTGGATCCTGAAATTTCTTCGACAACAGATGTCCAACAACTCCTCGCCAACCATGAATCACACCTACAAACAGCCTTCGCCACCCATCAAACATATCTCAACCTTGACATACAGCTTTCGGATGTGATGAGTCATCGTGTCTATAAATAGAACAATCTGGGGCAGAACCGCTATAAAACTGTCCTGGAACCGCTATAAACACACTAGTAGCCTGGGTTATATAATGCTCTTGCCTTAGCAAGCTTGTTCAATCCCTGATGTTCAAACGTTAGTCGTAAAGCTCTAAGGCCAATGAGGTAATTTATAATTTATGATTTTTTCTAAAGCCTCGAATATGATATACAGTAAAGTTATTGGTCGGTCATTTTGGTATTGGCTGTTTTCGAGCGATTTTCCAAAAGGTAGTTAAGATTTTCTATTCATAAGGTATGCAAAAGAGTATGCTAAGAGACAGCGATAGTTCTGTGGTACAGTTTTTAAAAATTGTTGCTAGTAGTCGATATCGTCTAGTTGCTGTCTTGCGGTATAATCTATGGACAATGTGTGGAACAGTACGGGGGTATTGCTTTACATCCGGTATTGACGATTGAATTGACGTGTTCTCAGGTGGCTCTAAAAGACCAGCATTTAGGGTCAAAAAGCGAAAACAAATTCGGAACTTTCGCTCTATTTTTCGAGTTCGTTTTCACTATTTCACTGAAGGGAAGGGAGAGGAACCGAAGTCAATTGGGCACACAAGTAGTTTGTTAGATACGTTGTAGTTGTGAATCTTCCTAGCCATCTCAATTGCTTGGTTGCAAGTGTTTCTGATTCTGACAAAATTCGTTCTGTTGACCTACCTCGGTCTAGAGCGCCACTGTTTAGAATCTTTATTTTTAGTTGCTGTAATCTATTCGGATTTTTAATCAAGCAAGGTTTATCGGATGAATTTCGTTTGGTGGAATGTAGAGTTCCATACCGAGGAGAATAATTTCGCTGACACTTTGAAGTTTATAAAGTAAGCTTCTGACTACAGAAAAGACCCGAAGTACTCCCGTAAATCGTCCCAATGAGAAACACCATATTTACATAATTGGCAAGGCTGCCAGCTGCGTTGGAGGCGTAAGTGGTTGCCCAACAGATATCAAACAAGAGTGTGAATTTCCCAATAGCGCAGTCATGTCTACGAAATAAATAAATGCTTGGCGCGGAAACGAATCCAAGGTGTTCACAGAATCACTCTGGTTATTTCACACTCATGCAAGCTCACCGACAAGCATGTCAAATTGTGGCAAATAACGAATGTTAATTAGCTGTTCAGCTTCGTATGTTCTGCTAAAGTCCACTAACCAGTTAAAGTTGTGAACAATAAATTCACCAAGAATGACGATCTGGGTAGTTTGTTTATATTCAGTTGACGTTGTGTGAAAGATATTCGAAGAGTATCGCTGGTTGATCATTGTTGGTGGAGTGCACCGCGTATTATATAATCCTGATGCAGCGTCCACTATCCCTTTTCGATATTGTGAACTGTCCAATCACGGCGTTAGTTAACAAACGGATGGGCTTTCCATAATGAAAAACTTAATGTATTTATAAATATATTTATTAATCAGTAATTGTTTAAAATCAGTTCTCAAGCGGAACTGAAATGAACTGAATTTCATTTGACAGATTTGACTTAAATTAGAACTTCTTGACCCGAACTGACTTGATTGACTTAAGCGAAGACTTCATTCTAAAGCCAAAGTACGAACTAAACTAATCACAGTAACAGAGGAACTGAATTACCAATAAAAAAAAATGGGGTGGCGAGAGTCCGACTTTAGGAAGACAACCGAATTCTTTTGTTTGCACATGATGTATGCTGAAGAATTCGGTTTTAGCGGCTATTGCGCTGATTGTATGCAGCTGCGTCAACAAGCTGCTTTGGTGTTGCTTTATGTCGTTAGACAAATAAGTCGCCAAGCAATGCACATGCAGGAAAAATCGACGAGATTACAAGGTTCCATTAAGTGTGAACCATCATGTATTTGGAGAAACGCAATGATGCGTTGATGGAAGGCATGATGATGGCCTTGGTGTTGGAAATGTGGTATACACGTGTGTAGCAGGATTGCTTGGCATACAAAGGGGGGCGAATAGTTTGAATTCAGGATGCGTGTAAAATCCAAGGGATTCTTTTCAGGAATTTTGAATGCGAATTGATGCATGAAAGTAAGAATTCCTTTAGAGGAACCTTCAAGGTAATGCATTAGATAACCTTGATGCTTGAAGCTTTTGCGGATGTTAATGCAATTGCATTAGCGGGAGACCATGGGGTTTTAGGCGCTTCAGGACTGGACGCTTGGGGAATTGGGCAACTAGGTGGTGGTGTTTAGTGGAACCGCACAGTGTCCTTCATCTTGTCTCTGGCTTCTGGTCGTCTTGCGATAACCAGAATCACCCACATCCGTGAGAATGTTGGGCTAGGTATCGAGATATCTGAGAAGAAAGGGGGGTAGGAGGTATCTAGGGATAGTGTGGACAGGGTTAGTTCAAGCGTTCTCTAACTACTTGGATGGGGGACTGAATTGCCCATGCATCCGCGTCCTCCTTTTATACGTCCATACATTTGGCTTCTGTTATCTTCTGGCTTGTGGGATCTTCCAGAAATTTCCTAAAGATTCAAAACCTTGTGAGTTTTGTCGTCGTTTGACAATTCAACATGCCGTGACATTTTGTAGGAGAACAACGTGCCGTGAGTCATGGTATCTTCCAGGAATTGTTGCGCTGGGGTTTATATTGGCTTCCAGGAATATATGTATTGTGGTTTGTGCTGTTCCCCGGAGAATTGAATGCTGCGTCGTTAACAATGGCCACTTGGAGAAAAGTAGAGGCAAGAAAGAAATATGACGTGGCCTTTCAACACGATTTTTACCCACTTTATTAAGACGAAATCCTATCTAGCACCATGATCTAAGTCTAGTCGTATGGCTGGAATATTGCATAATTATTGCACACAAAATATATAAATTTAAAGGTTGGAACGTACTCACTTTTTTACGTTGGTTATGGAGGTGCTCCCTGTGAGGTTCATCAACTGCTGCTAACGTTGGAGGGAGTTCAGCTCAAAAGTCTGTTTGTATATATCCTTATTTTAATTAATGTTCCTAGATGAATTCGGGAAACACTACCAGCGACTATGGTTCGGATGTAATATACCACTTTCATCATCATCATCGGCACTACAACCGGGAACCGGTCTTGGCCTTATTTAGCAAGTCCTGAGGCTTGTTAAATTTTCCATAATGATTTGTTTTTTTCCGGGCAAGGTCATTAGTCTTGCGGCAGAGGCTCCCCGGGGGGGAATCGAACTCCGGTCTCCCTCGTGACAGGCGGGTATACTAACCACTGTACTATCGAGGAGCCTATAATATACTATTTTACACTCTTGATTTTCAATAAAACTACAAATTAATTAGTTTTTGTTTTGTTTCATGTAGTTTTTAATTTTAAAGTTAATATTTCAGCGACTACGGTTTGGAGGCAATATACTATTTTACTATTTTACACTACTGCCACTATTAATTAATTTATTTTTTACGAAACACCAACGGACAATTAACGACGGATTTCTAAAGTGTTGCGCTTGACACGATCTTCAAATCAACACCAGAAAATGATCCAATCCAAAAATAACGAGCTTTTTTTTTACACTAACGCGCGCACAAAAGGGGATGTTGAAGTACCCTTAAATGTCAGAGCACAGTGCGAGCGGGTGGATAGGAAGTGGATAAGGAAAGGAAGTGGTGTGTATTGGTCTTAATGCCTGGACGTCACAACGGACAGGAAACACATGATTAGGCAGTATATTCCACATTCGTGTGATTCGGCTAAAGAATGACTCTCTATGTTCATTTGTGCGCCTGAAGTTTACTTTCAATGTGAACTGATGCGCATTCACAGATTGACGGGTATCGCAGAAAAATGTCTGAAGGGCCGGAACATATTCAGCAAGTTCAGTTGAGCAACGACCGTGGTAATACCTATAGAAAAGAGATAGGCATGATAGGTTGCGCCTGTATTCTAACGACGGAATTGATCGACTTACGGCTGAGTCCTCAATAACTTTCACTGCTCGTTTTTGCATCCTGTCGAGCATGTGTAAAGTAGTTTTGGATGCGCCTGACCAAATATGGGAGTTGAACGCAATTTTTGGACGAATATACGCCTTGTAAATAGTGGCCAGGTTGGATGGAGTGAAGTATCTTTTGCATCTCTTAAGGAATCCCATACATTTGCCTGCACTTTTCGCAGCTTCAAATATGTGGTCATTTTAGTTAAGAGTCGAATTAATTCGAGTGCAGAGGATTGATAGTTCCTTGGCTTCGTCGATGCAAGTACCATTCATAGACAGTATATTTACTTTGGGGCTCGCCTTTGACGACAAGAAGCAGCACTGAGTTTTCTGGGCATTGAATTCTACTCGGTTAGATAATCCGCACTGGTATGTCTTGTTGAGGTCTGAATTCAATGTATCAAGCATAAGTTGCTGATTGGTAGTGCCGTTCGAAGAGTTTGGACGGGAGTGTTCGTATGAGTATGAGAAACTCAACGTGCTATCATCAGCAAACGAGTGAATTGTGTTGTGAGCAATTGACAAGAGATCATTTATAAAGATCAGGAAGAGAGCGGGTGAGAGTACCGAACCCTGGGGAACACCTGTATTAATTTGATGGGAGACAGTTCTGACACCGTCAAGAACCACTAGGATTGAATGGCCAAAAAGATAGTCTCTTATCCATTGGATCAGGGAATTGTCCACTCCATATGAATGCAATTTTGACAAAAGGCCTGGGTGCGAAACTCAGTCAAACGCTTTTGAAATATCCAATGCATCAACCTTGCTTTCACCGAGGTAGTGGATGGAATGGCTCCGCTTTTCAGTAAGGTACGCCAGCAGATCTCCTCTGAACTTGTTGCTACGAAAGCCATACTGACGGTCATTGAGGAGGTCATTTGATTCCATATATTTCGAAAGTTGACGGTTGATAAGTGATTCCATTACCTTCGAGAGAATAGAAGTTAGTGCTATAGGTCGATAAGAAGAAAGGGATGATTTGTCACCCCTTTTGGGAATTGGCTGAATGTTCGCTGACTTCCATCTATTTGGGAAACGGCCAGTAGAATAAGACAAATGGAACAGTTTCCGTAGTGGTTTAGCGAGTGAAGAGGAACATCCCTTCAAGAGTATTGGGGGAATGCCACCCGGACCAGAGGATTTGTGTGCGTTTAGCTTTTTGAGTGCGCGGGCAACAGTACGCGTTCCGAAGTAGATCTGGCTCATGGTGTGCTGCTTATGCTCAAGTTGAGGCGGAACTGGTATGGTATCGGGGAGCGTTGAGTTGGCTGCAAAATGTGCAGCAAGTAGATTCGCCTTCTCTATTGCACTCGTGACCGGTCTGTCATCGACTATAAGCGATGGAATGGATGAAGAGACCGAGTTTTGAATGAAGCCACATATTTCTCTTGGGTTTGATACTTATTACTCTACGTGGAATGAAGGTGCGCATGCTAAGTAGAATCTGTCAATGTCCAATAACGACCAATTTAATTTCCCAAAAAAGTCGTGCAGACATTCCCAGTTGGCTTTCTCGTAGAACCATATTGTTCTTTTGAAAGCTTTCTCATTAGCGTTACTGTTGGTTAGAGGAAATTTAGCTGACACGACACAGTGGTCTGAAGTGCCCAAGGGCGAAGAAACTTCAATTGTATATTTGTTTGGGTGCGAGGTGAGAAACAGGTCCAGTGAGTTGGCGAAATGACCATCTATGTCTGGTACCCGGGTTAAACTATTTGAATCAGTAAAAACCTGTACATAATGACCTACAGGTGTTGTGTGTTCGGAGTGACGAAGCCACTGAGATTTATGCACATTAAAATCACCCGCAATAACGATTTCAGTGGGCGGATATAGGGTCAAGATCCTATCGATAGAATGAGACAGATCAAATTCGTTAAAGGATGTATTTCTGTCCAAGTTTGGGCTTCTGTAAAGAAAGCAGTAATGTATGATATGCTTACGGACGTCAAGTTTTAGCCAAGAGACAATAAATTCCGGGTTGGAACAGAGCACATTTTGTGGCAGAAGCTGATAAGCAATATCACTTCGTATGTCTGTAGCTAGGCCACGATGTGGAAAGAACAGTGGCACTAAGTTATATCCAAGTAGATTAAAATCGGAAATATCTGTATTAGTAATTACCTGGGCTTCGCTAAGTGCAAGGATAGTTGGTTTCTGGTTAGAAACGTGGGCGGACACAGAAGAGAAATTGCATCTCAAGCCGCGAATGTTACACAAATCAACACGAAATTCCTACTCCATTGAAATGCCCCTACACAGAAAACCAATACCGCCTCGGGAAAGGATGCAAATCGGTACCAGCAATATATAAGCGAAGGCTGTTCCCTTCGCGGGTTGAAATACACGAGCTACGAATTTTCAATTTAAAGAAGGGACAATAAACGACGTAAACCTTTTTCAACAAGATCACTTTTAAAAACCAACGAGATTTACAAAAGAACTAATTATTCGGCTGGTGATAATTTTCCAGAGTACAAGCTCTAGCCGAATAATATTTCACAAGACAACAACATGTCAAATCACCAACTCTCAATTACGACGATTTCAGTATACGAGATTGTCGTGAATTTCAAATCAAAGCAAGTGCCATTCGTCATGATTTTATAAACACCTGCGAGTCCGTCACTCATTTGGGTTTTTTTATACCCCCACCACATTTACCAATTCACCGAATTTGGTTTCGGCTCTCGCCGGCCTAAACTTTCAATGAATTGTCAGATGCATAAGTACATAATGGTAAGGTAACGGCAAATTTGCAGGGAAGGGTCATTGTACCTAAATATTTGTGTATTTATTATTCATGGCCCTCGTATAGAGAATATTTTAATTCTTTTGGGATAAGAATTACGACATTTGCGAGATAGGGGATAAAAGGCGTGGATGTATGTATACTGTCCCTTTAAATCATGACTATTCGAAATTGAATAGTACTGTACACGTTATATACACTGAAAAGTTTGGCCATGAAACCGCTATTGTATTGGGATTGTGTTTTGTTAGTGAAAATGAAAATGTGATATGAAAAATATGATATTGAAGCGTTGGAAAAATATTGTTTTCGCATTTTTTGGGCAAAGTTGTATTTATTCTTCAACACAATTGCCTTCGAGGGCGATACACCCCGTATAGGGATTTTCCAACATTTCGATGCTCTTTCTGTAGTACGAAACTTCCTCATTCAATCTAAATCTCTTTCCCTGGAGCCACCACTTGAGGTTTGGGAACACATAATTGGCGATGGGGGCCAAGTCTGGAGAATACGGTGGGCGAGCAACCAATTCAAATGATAATTGGCCCAATTTTACCATCGCGTGTGTGATGGTGCCGTGATGGTACAGAACTTTTTCTTCGGTATATGGGGCCGTGTTTTCTTTATTTCGTCCTTGAGTTTGTTCAATAACGGGGCATAATACTCTGCTGTGACTGTTCTTCCATTATGCAGGTAATCGATGAAGATTATATCATGCGCATCCTAAAAAAACGGGGGCGATAACTTTCCCGGCCGAGCGTTGGTGTTTTGGCCGCTTTGGTCGACTTTCATGGATTTCCAGTCACTCTGCAGACTGCCTATTGGTCTCAGGCGTATGGTAATGGACCCCCGTTTCATCCATCGTCACCAAACGTCGAACAAAGTCCGCTCGGTTACGCTGAAATAGCGCCAAACTGGCCGTTGAATCAACAACGCACTTCTGCTTTTGGTTGACGGTCCATCCCATCTTCAAAAGATCGTGCAAAATGTCTCCCGCCTGTCTTTTGAAATACTCACGGCCTCAGCTAACTCGCACACCTTCAGTTTACGCACCCAAAACGATGCACTTGTTTTACGATTTCCGTTTTCGTAGCCTCTTTTGGACTTCTAGAGTGAGGTGCGTTTTTTGAGCGTGTGCGACCCATATTAAATTCACTAAACTACCGACAAACAGTTGTTCTCGAAGGAGAAGATGTGAATTAACATTTCTGCAACCATTGCAATGATTGTTCGGAAGTTTTTCCATCAAAAAGCAATGTTTTATCAAGATGTGATATTCGTGTTTTACCATTTTTTTCCGAAGGCGATATCTTGTAAACCAATTGACGAAATGTCACGAAACTTCATACATAAGCCTCTCGAAAAGAGTCATGTTCACTTTATAGTGGCGCCACATATTAAAAAATCCCGAATTTTTATGCCCATGTAGTAGTTGAACCTTGTCTGTCTTGTACGGTTCTACGAACCACTCAACCCACTATAGGGTGAGGTATCCTTCCGCCAAGGAATATACTCACCTTTGCCAGTACACGTGCCCACAGACGCGTGTCTCCATAGTTATTAACTACACCTGAAACAAAAGGTAATATGACATGCAACGACGTTGAGGTCGATATCAGAAATCAAGGAACTAAACGTTCAAAAGCTCCCAATATCGAGTTCAACGCATCCATATATCGTATCCGAACCAGTGCGCCAAATGCAGCTAGGCATCGCATGTAAGTCAAGCACCCATTCTAAGCATCGACGCGATGCTTCCCATGAAACACCATTGTCGGTAAATAAACCGAACAACGGATGCCTACTCTGGTAGCTAATAGCAATTAGCACCTAAATCCCTTGCATGGCCCTAACGCAAAAGGCACATTTGTGCAAACAAAGCATATCGTCTCGCTGCCGACCAATAGTCATACAATCACAGACATCTTAACGTAGATCGTTCGCTAGATGTTTATGGTTTGGAAAGGCAAACAAAGAAACTATACCAATCCCACGGTTCCTTTATTACCCATCTGAAGCACACAAGAACATTGTTAGCTTAAGCCAGATGGGTAACCTAAACAAATCCCACGAAAATATCGGAAAATAAGTGGCGGTACGATCGATCGTCAAACAAAGGAACAAGATTCCGATAAGGAAGACGGAAAGAAGAATGATAGATTGATGATGGGAAAATTTTCTTTACAGATACGATGGGGAATTCTGTTAACGGATACGATGGGAAATGCTGTTAACAGATACTATGAGAAATTCTGTTTAGCAGATCGGATGGGAAATTTTCTTTTGCAGATGCGGGGATGAGAAGTTCGAAATGGGATTTTAAGGATAGAGACAATTAGTTTACTTCGAACATCCGTCCAGGAGAGAACAGTTAGAGAACCCAATTAGGAGGTCAGTCCGCGTCGCGCAACGTATTAAAAATAAATCGAGAAAATCACACTTAAGAGAATCTATCGGGAATACGACACAATATTAATACGAGAGATTAACAATACTTTTAGTGTCGGACGAAAGCGCACGCGTACCGGATACCGCATTGATTCGATTTGTATTCTTGACGTGCGAGAGAAACGTAGTGACACATCGCATCAATTCTAAATCGAACCATCGCGAACTGAGTTCACCTAGAAACGGGGATAATTCATCTGAACATTTAAAATCAGTGTGTGAGTGTGTTTCGCCAGTACGATCGTGTCCATTAGTTCTAAGTGCTGCGCAAGGAAATAATTAAAGGAAAACAATAAACAAAAATCTGCAGAAACAATTTTTCCGTGTTTTGTTGTGTTCACTCCGCTGGTGTATTTTCCTTCTATGGTAAGCAGTGTTCGGCAGAACACTCCAACATCTTTCCGCAGTGACGTGACTAAACTTACCGCCAAAGTCTTTCGTGGGTAGACTCGATAATGCCGAGACAAATGCTATACAATTTGGTATCTTGTCAAACTATGTCCCCCGAGTTCTGAATGCGCGACTACTTTCACTTCGAATTTTTTTGTTTCAGAGAGTCTTTCTCTTAGGTCCAGTCCTGGTCATCACCAAACGCCTGAAGCGTAGTAAAAGATTTATCCCGACTATTTTCGATTCATCAACTAAGCTCCCAAAGATGGACAGGGATTTCTCTCCACCATTTCATGGAGCCCTTTTGCCAAGCATGGGTATATCCAGAGCGTTACAACTGTTGCGCTATTTCCAACTGTTCAAAAACAATATCAACAGTTACCTATTAGCATCTAGGGCGTTATCTCAGCATCATGGGTTCGCCTTTCACAAGAGAAGTATTTAAAAGAAAAAAGATGCGAGGGTGTTATAACACACAATATTATACACTTTACCTTACAAATCCGGGATGGAATCATAAGAAAAAATATTGGAGTAAGTAACTACATAAATCTAAGTACTAGAAATAGAAATATAAACGGTAATTTTATTTTTTCGCTTAGCAACAAGTTGCTAGATAATTTTGTGCTAGATAATCTTGTGCGTGGCTGTTGTTTGGTTTATGAAGAGTAGGGAAACCGGTTTGATAACGGTCGCGCTCAACTTTATAGTTAGTACAGCCATGAGCGCGCAAGAGGTAACATACGTCTGTTGCGCAACGGATTATTATAAAACTTTTAACAAATGAAGGCGTTAAGCCCTCGGACATTTTTTCTCGATTGAAGGCACAGTTTGGGGATGATACAATGTTCCAGAAGCATATGTATGCGTGGGCCAGATAATTTACAAGTGGACGAGAACGTATCGAAAACGAAAGTCATGATCGACGCCCAAGGACAAGTCGTACGGATGACAGCATCTGTGCCGTTCGAGAGCGCATTTAAAGTAATGGATTGAACACTTCCATAGCTGATACCTACTTCTGATGAGATTTCTCCAACAGTTAAGCGGCGATCACTTTCAGTAAGTACTTGTAAGTAAGTAAGTAATTAAGTAACTATGCAAGTAAAGCATATAGGTAAGTGAGTAGAGTAATTAAGGGAGTTAAGGTTGTTATTAACTAAGTAGGTCAGTACGTAAGTATGAAATTGATCCATTTTTTGTTGTCGGAAATCGGGAAAGAATTCAATAAAATCTTCCCCCCGACCACAGCCACAACCCAAATTAATATATCTGCATAAATTCGTTAAATTATTCAATATCACAGTCGTTCAAGAAAATATTATATTTTTAATTGCACATAAAAACTTCTCATTCGTGAATCCATTTTAAATCAATTTTCGATAAAACAATAACTTTCAATTTTACTCTTTTTGCGTTTTATTTTTTTCAATAAAAATGGTCTTAATCATAAATCGCCTTATATAGAATTAGGTTATTATTAAAAATCGGTAAATTTGTATTGGTTTAATAATTATCCTGGCAAGTAAATACACTAGCCAGCCTCTACAAATTCATTTGTATTAATACACAAATAATAAATTTAAGCCTCTGTACAAATAAATTCTCATTCTTAGCTAGTTGATTAATATTAAATGTATAGCACTTTACAATTATTTATATTGTATCGCTTTTTTTTTAAAGGCAGTCTCTAGTGTGTAGTTGGTAACCAAAAGGTCTGGGTCTTCATAAATTCACATTGAAACATGATCTGTTTATGAAATGTTTTCTTCTTCTCTCTGTATATATACAATGTGTTTCTTAAATATGACTTCAGATCTAGATATAATGATATTTTAATAGAGTATTCATCTACTTAAGGATTATTTATTTTACTGATAAGAGGATCTAAAAAATCGATCGAAATAAGCACTGGATATCCAAATGATATTTATGTTTGGCCAAACTATCTAACGTTGCCTCGGATGTAAACGCATAGGAAATGTGTCCGGTGGAACAGCTACGCACGCTGGATATGTCTTGATTTCATTGATGTCCTTACAAGACACTTCATATTTTTGCAGGATATTGCTCAACATTATGAAGCCAAAACCTTTAACTAGATTCTGCCCGATGCATGTTCTCTTGCCGATGCTAAAAGGCAAAAAATGAGGAATTGTCTTTCGAAGTTGGTGCTTAGCTGGATCAATGAATCTATCCGGATTAAACTTATCTGGCTGTTCCCAATATCGCGCACTTGTATTCAGCTCGTAGTTGTTTATGAATACGATTGTTCCCTTCGTCACACCGTAACCGGCTATGGCAACATCTTCGGTAGCCACGTGTGGCACAATTGGAGATGATGAATACCTCAGCACTTCAAAAATCGTAGCAACTGTATATGGCATGATCTCCATGTCCATCAGAGTCACATTCCTCTTACCATTATCTGTGATATGATCGACTTCTTCTTGAATCTTTCGTCCAATCTCGGGATTTCGGAGGATATTTGCCAATGCCAGAATTACTAAATTACCAACAGCTGAATGGCCGCCGATGAAGTCTTCTAACATAAAGATTATCGTTTCGCGATCGACATCACCATCCTCGGCTAGGACGTTTAGTAGAGCATCTGTAAAATCTCGTTCCGGTTCTTCGATATCTATATTGCGAGCGCGTTCATCTACAATGCGTTCAAGGATGAATTTTCGAATAGATTTGGACCAATTGACGAGTTTATTCATGTGCCGCCTGTAAAATGGCAATAACCAGGGTAAAAAGTCTACAGCATATCCTTGATTGATCTCCCAGAAAATCTCATCAAACGAACGAACGATCGACTGGAATCTTTTATCATTGTAATCAAATCGTTTCGAGCACATGTATTGAGTGAACATATTGGCGCATGCCTGCTGCAGGACAGGTTTTATATCAAAATCTTCTCCAGGAGTCACAAGCTTTTCGAAACGATCCATTAACTCTTGCATTTCGAAGCAACCAACATCGCTCATCTTTTTGAAGTAGGATGATGCTTCACGTGGAGAACAGTGTCTGCGAGCAAGGTTGCGGCGCTTCTGTTGCAGCTGTGACCAATCGCATAATGCCAAAGCTGAAAAAAAGATGTCAGGAATGTTATTTTGTTTTTTATATTCGCGAATCAATGCACTTTTTAAAAAAAATAATAATAAAAGTGAACTCAATTACAAAATTTGTCTCATGGTAGTTCGATTGACTGATTGACATGTTTTTAAAAATAAAGGACCTTTCCAAATCATGAAACGTTAAAACGCGGTGCCGATGACAAGAGTGGATAAGAAATACTTACGGACGGAAACTTTTACAGGTAAAGACAAAAGTAAACTAAATTGTAATCAAGCCACTTCTGTTTGGTATAAAGGGGTAGAGTATTTCTCGAAAGTACATTGATTGTGTATAGAAAAAATAGGAAAAGGAAGGGAAATGATTTTAAACCAAAGCGTTTGACGAAAACATAAGAATTAACTTAAATTATAAATAGGTCATTAAATATTATCGTCCATTATTTGCTGGACGATATACGAGTATACCTTGTAAATTATTGATCACACAAATTCGAAGTTGTGGTCGTTAGAAAAGTGACATTCCGTTCTAAAAAAATTAGTTTTGACAGTCTTTTGATTGCCCGATTTGGTTGTCAGTTATAGAGTGTAAAATAAAAGGTGTAGTGATCCTAAATCACTACTCTCACCCAATTACCTATAATCCCAATCCAATTCCCATAGTGAATCATGTGAGCGACAGGTTACACCAAAAGTTAATTTGTCGCACATTGATTCAATTTCCAAGTACCTTACATCCCAATCCAATTGAATCATATGCACGCTAAATTTAAACGAAAGTCCATTTGTCGTGCATTGATTCAATTCCCTATAACCATTGAAATTATGACATGCCTAATTCTAAATGCATTTCATGATTTCTCCTTCCGGGAATTTATTCAAGTAAATTCCTATACAGTTCCAAGAATCCTATTCCAGTTGAAGCACACAAAATCTTGTTTGTGCTTCTTGGAATTTTTAAATAAATTTTTTAACAATTCTCTGTTGCCACAGAGTATAAAAGGGCGGCACATTTTGGATTCGTGATCAGTTGAAATCCAGAAGGCGATCAGTAAATCCCGAGGGCCGAACTACGGCCAAAGACATAAAGGAAGAATAAAGGCATTTGAAATAAAACTCAAGTAAAGTTTCCTTTAATCATCCATCTGTGTCGGGTAGCCTCACCACATCAACGGTGAGAACTGTGATTCGGTCAATTTCAATGATCAAGGCTCTCAACACCACGGACCAAAAGAGCCGGACGCCATCCCACGGAGAAGTTATAAGACAGTTCGGCTATTAAAGACCCACCGGATCCACGGGACCAGGAATGTCTCTGGATTCTATACAGTCAATAACTTTCTTTCAGTTTCTTATTAATGGCCTGATAATATCAACGAATAATAATACTTATTTCTACATTTTTGAACGATCAACCAGTAGGCAGAAGACGTCTGATCGGCTCATCGGGGAGGCTCCCACTAAAGAGGCCGGGCACATCCATTACGCCGCCCTCACACCTCCATCTGGAACAGGCTTCCACCCTAAAAGGTAAGGGTAAACCAAAAATTAATAAAAATAAAACCCCAACAAAGGTAACAAAGACGAAATTCTCTATATTTTACAGGAGCAAATGCAAACCAAGGGGTTGAAGTTATGAATGAATTATGAATTATGATCCCGATACTGCCGCATCCAATCTTCGATTGCAGGTATATAATAGTTTAGGGAGAAAGATATCGATTATTTTTTCGCTCGGTGCCGTGGTGAAATGTACTCGTAAGTAACGGTCAAAGTATAGTATAGTATATATAGGAGGAAACCATCGACCACAAAATAGTTTTAAACCACCTGCATGTAGCTGGATCCAAAAATATGCTCGATGTGTAATGTGCATAATGGATCTATAATGCATGAATATTATTTTCATCAAGACATGTATGCTTGGTCTATATAATTTTCTTATTCGTTTAGTGTGTACACGAAAGAAATTTTGAAACCTTAAATTGTTCTGGCACAGCTTTGACGACGAAATTGGGTAATTCGTGAAGCCATGTTTCTTCATGACATTGATACCATCTATCGCCAATATACTTGATAACTATGGCAATAATTTGTGGGAGGCTACTTTGTTCTCCTTTTTTCCTCTATGACCGCCGGTATGACTAGAGAAGCCCTTGAACTTTGAAATAGATTCAACCCTCTATGCTAAAGAGGCGGTTGGGCAATGCAAAAGACAAGTCCGCAATCGCATTTCATCCCATAGCCAAAACGTCCAGAAACTAATTTCAGGCCTCTAACTTGCCAACATTTTACACCTATAAATATTAAGTTTTCTGTTAGCTGAGTTTTAAAGTGGCGTAACTTTTAAATAATTAGTTGCACCCGACAACTTCTTATCGTCTTTGATAGATAGCAGATCAGCTGATCACTGGTGACAATTTAAAGCAATATTATTGCCTGATAATCACTATGACCCTGCGTACGCATAGCCAAACATAGGTTGTTAGATGCATGTCCGCTGCAGCGGGTTGTACTTAACTTAACTTAACTTTTATTCCTGGAAACAGTGGGTTGAAGAGGAACTTTTATTGGGAAGTTTCTGTTCTACGTCCGAGATATGATCTGCACATACAGCAATACACTATTCCATATAAACCTCTGAGTAGGGCGTTAGAATATACTCACACCTAGGCCGGCTTGTCGTAAGAGGCGACTAAAGGCCGAGCGGTGGGTGGGGTCCCAACGCTCTGTCGCCCGGTGAAATACCACCCCATCAAGCTATAGGCTCCGTGAAATAATCGGGAGTAATCCCTGGCCATTTTTCGGAGCCTGGCTGATGGACCGGTTCGAGAAAAGGTTGGTTTAGGTGGTAGTCGGTCCCAAGGTGAGATACCACCCCGCCACGCTGTACATTCCGCGATATCGTCGGGAAAAATCTTCGACTATGTTTCGGATGTATGGTTGATAGCCGGGACTGACACGGAGATAAGTTATTATGGTACCTTCTGAGATAGAGAATTCCAGAGGTAAACTCGTTTTCCATTCGTTTTCCATCATGCAAACATTCTGATAAATAACCGTACTTGAAAAAATTCGTCATCGCGTAATCGGGTTCGTTCTTGAGGCTTTGTCGACGTTCGACTGATAACAGCATTTTGTAATATCAGTGGCATCGGTTTCACCAATACGAATGTCAACACCGTCCACCAATATTTGCAAACAGCAAAACCTGATATCCTTGTCCTAACTGAGACCCAAGTCGATTCATGAACTGATTCGACATATCTTCGTTATTCAAGATACGACTTACCCTTCCAGATTTCGTTTTAAGAGTGAAATCTGCATCTTCACGCGGTCCGATCTGGTTTGGCAGAGGATGGAGACGTTGGAACTCAATAACATGGACATCATATGTTTAATGGTTGTGTGTCCAACAAGCGTTGAACACACCTTCCACTAACACCGGGTTCTTGTTGTGTTGTGGGCTGGCGTCAAGAACAATGCGGTCTCCTGACGTGATGAATATCGTTGGGGAATATCTTCAGATGTGGTCACACACACGATGAATTGGATTTGCCAAAGCAATGGCAACCGCAACACTGATACCTGGAACCAATCGCTAGTTAAAGGGAAAAAGGGAACCGAATACCTTTAATAACTGCCGAAATTCTCGAAATAATCTTCCTTCATATTTCCAAAAAAACTCGGGTTGGTTTAGGTTTTAATAATTTCTATCTTTATTTGTTGATGCTGAATATTTTTAATGATTACTGGTTTTTCTAACTAGCTCCTGCAAAGTTGACGACGAAACAAAAGAATGATTTGTTATTTTGTTATTGGTTGCTTGACAACCAAATTCGATTATGTCAGCTAATTGCTGACATTTGTTATACTGTTGTCAAGGGCAGCATTCCATTGCGATTTCACTGGCTGCAACCAGTGAATCCGCAACAATGGTCGTACTGAGGAATTCTGTTTAATTTCTTTCTTGTCTTTACCGCTCCCTGAATGACGATCAACCAGCGACATTTCTCGAACATCTTTCACGTACCACTGGATACAGATCAACCACCCAGCTTCTGAAAGTGTTGTCCTTGGGGATTTTAATGGGGGATGTTCGCAATTTGACTCAACTCGTGAAGGAATCTCCACGAGTGCCGGATACCCAAGGGGATTATGCAAACAGCCTGTATATTTTTTTGACATCCGAGCCGAACATTTATACCGTGGAGGTTGCCGCGTCACTGGGAATAGTCGACCTAAGCCGCTTCGCCATGTGTGGAGGTATGGTGCTGCCAACTGGAACGATTTGCCTGATTTCTTCTCATCCTTTCCGTAGGCGGGGTATGGTTTGGAGACTCCGATGTTAACGCATGTGCGGAATCGATCACAGAGATTTTCCTTCTCGGTATGGAGATCTACATCTCGCATTCCATCAAACGAAGTTCGTCTGATAAACCTTGGTTTGATAAAAAATCCAATCCCAATCTCCAATCACACCGAGGTTAACAGAACGAATTTTGTTGGAATCAGAAACGCGTGCAACCAGGCGATTGATAGCGCGAAGAAGGCGTGCAACGACAGAGTGCCCAATAACCTCCTTGAGTTTGCAATTGGTTCACGTCCCTTCTGGTCAAAGGGTAACGGTAACTTCGCTTCCTCCTCTTTTCCTCCGTTAGTGACGGGCAGCGAAAGTTAGTCACAAATTCAAAAGATAAAGGTAATGTGTTTGTTTACTTTCCGACTCGTTTGTCTAAAAAAGCGAACGACATAATAAAACGAGTTATTACGAAAACGAAAAAGAGTTACACGAAAACGAAACGATTTAATATCACAAAAGGAAAAATTCTAATTTGCATAACGCAAACTGGCAACAACAATGACAGTAACTGTAACAACACAAATCTAAATAACAAACGATAAAGGGCAAGTGCTGCCAAACATGCAAATTAATTTTAACTAAATTATAAATTATAACACCAAGAACTAACTAACAATATGAATAAATATAATTACACTAATTAACAATATAATAACAACAAAAAACAACTGTGATGCTTTGAACTGCTTTGTTCGCGCCTAACGCGACAGTGTTCGCGAATTTATTTTCCGCGAATTTAAACCTCGATGTCGGACTTTTGGAACCACCTGTGATTGCGCCGGTGCGATCTTCGATGTGGGATGTGAGGTTCCGCCCGCGTGCTATTCAACGGATTCTACGTGGACTGGACTGTAGGAAGGCAACTGGCCCGGACGCAATACCAACAATAGTCCTTAAGAACTGTGCTCCAGAACTATCGCCGGTTCTTGGCAGACTCTTTCGCTTATCTTATACAACCTTTCCTACCTGCTAGAAAATCGTTCGAGTCCAGCCAATCCCAAAGTCGGGGCAAAAGTGTCGTCCACAAAATTACCGGTCAATAGCGTTACTGTCTATGTTATCTAAGGTGATGGAAAGGGTCATCAATGTCGGGGTAATTAAATATTTGGAGTGCAACGGACTTCTGATCGTTAATATGGATCCTGTCACAGGCGGTCCATGGTAGACCTTTTGACGCCTATAACAGATATGTGGACATATGCGATTGAGGGATATGGCGAGTCAAGAACAGTCGCATTGGATATCTCCAAGGCTTTTGACCGCGTCTGGGACGGGGGAAAACCTCGCCTGAGGAAAACTGAGTTATCTTTTAAGAGCCTAGAAATATTTTACTCCGATCCAACTTTTTCTTCTGTATGAATCCTAAATTATGATAGATCCGCTCTCAAATATTGCTGTCTTGTTTGGAACTCTGCTCCTAAGCATACCCTTGACCTACTTGAGAGGATACAGAGACGAGCGATCCCTCTGATAGGGAACATGGCGCTGACGTCAGGACTACAATTGCTATAACATCGATGGCGCGTACCTGACCTCTGTCTGTTTCACAGATATTATCACGGGTACTGTTCTTTGGAAATTCGTGGTATTGTTCTGCGCAAGCCATATATATATATATATATATATATATATACATATATATATATATATATATATATATATATATATATATATATATATATATATATATATATATATATAGACTCGGCGCAAGGCTAATAACCTTGCCCGTAAAAATAAATTATTATGGAAAATTTAACAAATCTCGATACATGCTAAATAATGCCAAGACGGGATCCCGGTTGTAGTGCCGATGATGATATATATATATATATATATATATATATATATATATATAGAGAGAGAGAGAGAGAGAGAGAGAGAGAGAAAGTGACGCAGGGATTTGGTATATATATATATATATATGTATATATACCTATATGCATACATATATATATATCATCGTCGGCACTACAACCGGGATCCGGTTTTAGCCTTGCGTCGACATATATATATATATATATAGGGATCGTAACATAATTACTGACGAGTGAAGCGATCTAAATAGACAAACGCAACCACGCAACAATAGTGAGGAATCCAATACCAAGTGAATCGAAGAATAAATCCTCTGACTCATATGCTAGAGCATTAACGTAGCAATTTACAGCTTATGTAACGACTCGAAACATTCTCCGCGTGCACATGCGACCGTGATCTGTTGCGATGTTTTGGTTCTAGTTTTTGAATAGCGCTCTTCACTACTCCGCAAAACAGTGTAGGCTGTGATGGTTTCATTTTCAGCATAAAGGTATTTCCTTACCAAATATTCGTAAAGCGCCAGAATCACACCTTTTTAGACGTCAGAAGAAGATATCTTAAAATAAGAATGCAAAGATCTAGTCCGAACATTTTTATAAAACGATATTCAGTATTCGTGAAATATCCGCCGTCGGCATGTGAAGACTACCATACCGTGAAGTATAGCGTTCAAATATTATCACTGTTGGATCGGCTTGTCATAATATGCGTCTAAAGACTGGGTGTTATTTGATCAAAAAATTTCGGAGTCAATTTAACTATTACATTGTTGTTTTTAGCAAAGATTATTTTTTTTAAGTGCGTATACACGTCATTTTAAGATACATCAAATCATAGTGCAGCAGATGCAGAGGGAATAGATACGAAAAGGAAGTAGCGATGTAACAGAACAGTTGCCCAAGTAGACGAATATCACTGAAATGCGATCAACATCAATCGAAAAAACGGCCATATCAACTGTTGCGGATTCACGACTAAATATATTGAAGAATTCTAATACATTTCCATTTGCCTGCTGTCACTTGCCAGCTGTAAGCCACCACATTACAACGCGTCTCCATCTGGACTTTCTGCTTCCACCATCTTGGGCGTCATATTATCTCCTTTGGTTACGTTCTGTTCGCTCGGCGTTTTCTTCTGGACTTCACGTCGTCTCTTTTACCGGTGCTCCATCTACCTCCATCATCTCGGACGTGGCTCACGGATGCGCCGTCGCCACCCCATCTTCTAGTCTCTCCGGGACACTACCCCATCGGACCTCCGAACATCAACATAGACCGATCTTTATGCACCGTGGTGTGAGCTTATTTCTATGGGTGTCACAACCCCCACAAAGATACATCATCCAATTATATGCATCATTTATGGGCAACTACTGAACTTATACAACTAATGTTCAAGCTGTTCAACCACAATTGATACCAGAATCTCGGCGGGTATTTGAAGTATTTCTGAATAAAAATGAAACTGAATGCAATACTCATTTAAGACTTTATTCGTCTGAACTTTACTCAAAATTCCATCAGTCACAGTTTTAGGTATTTCAAGAGACTGTTTAATATTAACAAGTTTTAAGTAAGTCAGTGCATCGGAAATGTACTTATCGCATTACAACAAAGTATATCATTTTAGTCTATGCTAGATCACTGTCCAATCGTTATTTGGACCTGGACAACGATACATATGCATATATATGATCGATCTACTCTTCCAATTCATGGGCCATGCAAAACTTTTTACGGTTCGTCAATAATGGTTTTGAAATCGACCTTTTCCGATAAATTTCACATGATTTAGTTCAAATTTCATGTTTTCTTAATATTAAATCGGATATTTACAAATTGATTGCCAATATCAGTATCTGTAATTAATACATGCCAGTTAAAAAGAAGAAATTTGTTTGACTGTGTTTTAACTCTATAAGTTCCTCTTTCTTAGAAAATTTACTTAGAAGAAAAAATAACATTAAAAACCAACTGTTAAATTTAAATATTTTAAACTTCTTCATATTATATATATATATATATATATATATATATATATATATATATATATATATATATATATATAAAATAGAAAGTCATTAATTATTATAGATTATATCGTATGGCGCAAGACTAATGACCTTGCCCGGAAAAAACAAATCATTATGGAAAATTTAACAAGCCTCAGGACTTGCTAAATAAGGCCAAGACCGGTTCTCGGTTGTAGTGCCGATGATGATGATATCGTATCATTATCTTAAATAATAAATTAATGTAAACAGTGGCACCTAAGATTATCACCTAGATTTATTAGAAGAAAAAAAGCCTATAATGCTCCATTCATATAAAGATAAAAATAGATTATAGAAAACCCGTCAGCACACCACATAAACGAGAATAAATGCTTAATCAATTTCCAACTCGCTCGAAAATATGTCTACACTACAAGAATCAACAAAATTCAACATTTGAATGGCAATTTATATTCAAAACGACACAAAAAGAAGAAATATCGCAACTATGTCAGTCATGAAAGAAAACACTTACTTGCAAACATCAACTTCTGCTGAGTGCAATTTCATTAAATGCACTAAATACTTTATCCATTGGAATTCGTACAACTTGCCCTGGACAACAACACACAAGTGAAAAGACACATTATGTTAAATAATTTATTTCCCACTCACTCAACCCAGCTGCGTATAAGAGTCTTCCAATTGATTATTTCATTTAGAGGCAGCATATGAAAAAGTCGGCCTAAGTATTCCTTTGATTCAAGGACAAGGCCCATCAGAACAGACAGGAGTCTAAAGAAAAACCTGTTGCAGTTAAATGCATATCAACGAGATGCAGCGCTAAACTGCAGACGTTCTTATCACTTAATCGTGGCTACAAAGCCGACAGAATTGGATAAAGTGAAGTTGGGGACGAAAAGAAAAAACGAAAAACATCATAACCAACAATAATGACCTTGACTTGACTGTCGCGCAGTAAACTCGGTTAAGTGGAAAGTAGCGTCTTCATGTTGCTCCTTCTCAATTCCCTAGTTTAGCAAGTTTACTAGACAACCACAGCGTGCCTTTGTAGCGCGCCTCTTGTACCATCATTCATATTCTGTAGCCGCCATATCCAATTCCCAGAGCGTGGGCACAAAAAGAGGCAAATGCAGCGTCATATTGGGTGCCTTAGCATGCACTGGATCCCTCTACCTACATGCATTCGTTGCATGCGTTGAATAAAAATTACAAGAAGTGATCCCTAAATATTCTTTACTTTGATCGTTTCGGTTATTTATAATTCATGAACGTCGTTTTATTGAAGTTCTTGATTATCCATAAGGGCTACTTATTAAATGGGATGCAACAAAAGTGTACATGTACTATGACAAGTGGAGTGACACAAATAAAATATAATCAAAATCGAACAATAAAAATGGAACACCGCAAAAATAGTGCCTCACCCTTCCCGATTACATTCTACTTTCCAATACAACCACTCTGAGAGTTTATGCAATAATAATTCGATTAGGGTGAAACCTGAAGACCGCTTTGCTTGTTGGTCTTGCCAAAATCTTAGAGTTTACACACCTCCTTTTATGAGAACAAATAATTATCAACCATTTACTGTAAATATCAAGTGGCATTTTTGCGAGTTATAATGGAGCTAGCTAGAAACGTCAATAGAGGACACCAGACAATATCCACGACAACCAAAAACTACTAAATGGATTACAAGCCATATCTTATTAATATATAAAACTGACGCCAACTATACAAAAGATTCTATTGCTCGTGTTATAGAACAACTGTTTTGACGTATATTACATATGTCAAACATGTGCTGTAATCAGCAAAAGGATGACATCCTCTGTTGCCGGTTTCAAGTCAATTAATGGACAACTATGTACCATTCGCATACGATACAAATCTAAACACATTCGTTTAGTAAGTGTTATGGTATAGGTCTATTTTTTTTTACACAAACGCGCGCACAAAAGGGGATTTTGGAGTACCCTTAAATGTCAGACCACAGTGCGAGCGGAAGATAAATATAGAACAATCCCTGCAAGACATTCAGGAGAGTCTCCGTAAGAATTCTCAAGGAAGTTGGACGGGAAGTCAATGTTTGCTCCAAATAGATAGACAATCATTCTGGCGATTTTGAATGCTAAGAGAGGACAGACGCCTATAACACATCGTTCAATACGTCCCTTGATTAAGTACTAGAGCAACATTTTTTCGGTAAAACTCGTCTTTACCATCTTGTTCAATGAGTTTTGTCATTCGATAAAAAATGAAGATGATTTTATGGTTTGAAATATATTTCATTATTTAATATAATCTTCCTGAACTCCAAAACATTTGTTCCAGTGATCTTATAACTTATGAGGTGCAGATCCGAAGAAGAAGACTATGGAATACGCTTTCGTTTCCCTCGCATGCATTTTTTGAGATGTGAGAACAGGCAGAAGTCAAGGGAAGCTAAATCTGAAGAATAGGATGAATATTGCAACATTTTGTACTTGAATTCACTGGTTTTCGTGGTGGCCTTTCGAGCTGTTTGAGAAGGTGCGTTCTTTTGAAAAACGATTTTTTTCTTCTGCAAACTTTATCGACAAATTCTTAGATCCAACTAGTCCAAAAAGTGAGTTATAATAATAATATGAGTTTATTGTTTTACTAGTTTGGAGGTAAATTGTGGGGAAGGAAGTATTGTGCCAGGCACGGGCACTCGGTTCACTTCCTTCCACCATCATCACAAAGACAAAGTTCCAACGTGCACCAAAGAAAAGCACAAACAGGAGAAATAAAACTGTTCGCCAAGACAACGCGAAAAATTAAACACAGGATTCCTTTTGTTTCGTTTTATTTATTTTACGGTAGCACTGCGTGAAAGTTACAATGTGGAGTCAATAAAAACACAATCCTCGAAGACTGCAGCAAATATAATATTCGGCATGGCGGTTGCAAACATTGCACTGTAGATAACCGACTTCCGCGCGTCTAAAACTTTATGACATTAAAACTCGACTTAGGGTATTCTCGCGTGTCTGCAGCGCTACAGACAGCGGGAGCGACATGACCATAGTGGTCAGCGGATGGTAAACTACTCAGCGATAATCATATCGTGCAGAGATGATTCCCTTATGGGGTGAGTTTGTGGTGTCGTGGTAGATATCCTCTCCACTAAGTATATCGTTTTTACCTACCACCAGAGAAACGTAAAGTCTCTCTTAGTGGAATAGGAAACCAGATCTTGTAATGAAAATCATGGTGGTATATGTGCGATTGTTCAGATCTGAGATGTTTACATATGCGCGAGGCAATTTCAAAACAAAGCAGACAGGCGGCAAAGACAAACGGAAGATATCACCAAATGCGCCGTTGATAATGCGGTTCATTACTTACGCGATGCGTCGTCGCTATTATCGGCGTTGGGAAAAAAGGTGCTAATGGGATTGGTGGTCAAACGAATCCCTTGCATGGCTTTATATATGCCGGGTAATTAGCTGCGGCAGGGAAAGAAATTGAAGATTGTTTGTTAGTGGAAAAACAAACGATGAGTTGGATTTTAGGCATGTTTACATGCGTAGAAATATGGTTTATGGCATCTGTAAAAACAAGCTGTCCGACATAGGATTTGAACACAGACAAAGGGTGCCGACTGGCTTGGGATTCATGATGCCATATGCACTTTAAAGAATTATTTCTAGGAATAGGAAATGCGAGTTCTACTTCGTCCCACAACTTTTCATTAACACTCCGATTGTTCCACCGCAGCTACAAAGAGAACTGTTCACCAGGAGAAACCGAAAAGGAAGTAAAACACATTAAAAACACCCAGGAACTGCAACCGGAAAATTAAACACACTGGTGTCATTTTGTTTAGTTTTATTTTCCTCTTTGTTAACAATATATACGTAATGTAAATTAATACTAACACAAATTTATATGAACTATTTCTTTTTGTCACTCGATGAAATGTATATTTTAACAAAATCCTCCGGAATCAAATAACCGGCAAACCACTGCTCAACTCAATGGGTGATGAATAGAATGTACGTACAGCAATACCAAGGAATTCGAATTTACTACGCCAACGAGTCCGAATATTATCGCGTCCCCGTGCGTGCCGGGGGGCGGGAGTGGCACCACCGGCGTGGTCGGCGGATGTAATTGGACCCTCCGATAAACGGCTCGTGCAGAGCAGACTCACTAATGGGGTGAGTTTCCCCGAGAGAGAAAGTGTTCCTCTCGTGGTGAAAACGAGGAAAGAGGATCTCACTGGTGAGGTCCTGTAGTGGTGTGCGTGAAGTCGTTGAAATCAGATTGTTTACTAACGCTCGCAGGTCAAAGAGAAACGAAACCTAGACAAGGGATGCAGCACAAAGGAAGAAGCGCCCTAAGGCATCGTTCGGTAATGAGGGTCAGCTGAGTAAATAGCAGCCACTCATTAGATGTTAAACGGGATTGCGACACTTTATACAATAGAGATCGTATATCGTATCTCTGCCGACTGTGAGAATTGGATTCTTTTGTTTGCATATGTTTATGCTATTGAATCCAATCCGCCGGCTAAGCGCGACGTTGGAGATTGTTTGAAGATTCAAACAAAGAATTATTTCCGAGAGAAGTGCTTGCAGCTGAATCAATAGTTGCAAGTCTTTGGAAAGTAATTTAGATGGTTACACAATGACGGTTGTGTGTACCATATGTGTCAATTGTGCATGGTATCTAAGGCGACGCCAAGATCGAACTCTAGTGCGAATATCTACGCTAATTGGGAATACGGTTCTTGGTCGCTAATGCAGAGGTGCATTGATACATGTATGAATGCCCTTGTAGGAAAAATTCTTTGCAGGCATTTCCAGGTAATGCATTGAAAGCATTAACACTAAACCTACCAGAGCGGTCAAATGACCGCTTTTGAGAGCCCGAAAAATAAATGTTTTTTAATTATTATATGATAATTATTTTGTGTTTATTGTTTATGCTAAATTCTATATTAATTACAATCAACTGGAAAAGACTACAATGTTTATTTTAAAAGCGGTCATTTGACCGCCATCGGTAGAAATAGGTATATATAATATGTCAGTAGGTTTAGTGTTAATTATCCGTGGGAAGGAAATGTTTTTGCTGCGGGGAGATTGCGGTGCAGGTGTGGGAAGGTTGGAATTTGCCTGCACAACCGAAGGTACCTGTGGCGGTTCTTTAAAACCTCCCTAAAGAACCATCCGTTTCTTTAAAATAACCTACCATTACCTCACTCCATAAACCACTATACTTACCTGCATTCGAGCAGTGTAAGCTTTCTTTCAAATAACTTTCACCTGAAAGTAAAACCCCAGCAGGCATGCTCATCAAACAAGTTCTTTCATTCATATTACATGAACCGTGCCAGACAATCGGCTCGGCTTGTCAGCAATTATAAAATATAAATACTCGCTGGCCAGCGTAATTCTTGACACAGCTGTAGCCGGTATTCTTGATACTGTTCATGAGTAAATATTGCTCCAATCCCAAGGTTCGCTACAGTTGCGACCAATTTCCTTTATCGGTTGTCTACCGATCATGGGATTTCGGCACTAATATGATTGACGTTAGACAATCATACCCTAGATCATGCCCAACGATGCTCCGGCCTGTTAAACAAACAAACACACAGTAGCATCACTGTGTTTACCCTATTAACCGACCGCTGGTCCATGGCCACCCTGGGCGAGATGTACGCTTGCACATCTGCAAGGCTAATTCCTCGCCATTGTACTCATGTACCGGCACCGTCTTGTAAACAAGACCCAAATTTTCGGCTGACCACCAGAATGTATAGCCTACAACGGCATTATCATGAACGCCTGAGTAAACACGATGTGCATATCATCGTGACCCCTGAAATAGCGTTTTTGTGTATCTTAAAGCAAAAACCTATTTCGTTCTCAGGCGCAAGTCCTCAAAGATTTTATTTAAGACACAGAAACCTATTTCCCCCTTCGGCGATCGTCGCTATCGCGTATCTCTATAATGGCTGCAATTCATTATACCAGTCCATGTTTATTCAGGTGCATTTTCGTCGTTGCCGATATGCAGGCTGGAGGGCAACGTACTTGTCCTATACGAACACATATAGAACCCTCCCACACCGATGTAAACCGAGTCGCTTGTCGCAAGTAAAGTTTTCGGAGAGTTGTCGAATATCTAGTCCCAATGAAATAATTGACATTTAAGAGTCATCACATAGTGTATGTGCAGAAACCTAATTATATTCAGACTCGATTGCTGCCTACTGTTAAAGTCGTGCCAGTACAAAGAGTTCTGTATACATTGTGTTCCTCTAAATTAATGACATTTGTGTTAGCTAATAAGAGTTCCGGTGCGATCCGGAGGACTAATAAAAATAAAACAAAAAGCTGCAAAAGTAAAGGAACGTTAAGTGGCAAACAATAGCTGTGTGTTTTTATTTGTGACACTTTATTCCATCTTGTTATCCAGTGTTATTCAGTGGGTGTTTATCGAGTCCGCTCCCGCGCAGAAGCACAGTTAAACCTAACCCCACATACCGAATAGGTTTTGGTTTTATGCTCCTGTATAATGGGAAGAATTCTTGTAGGGAATTTGTATGCGAAGTGATACATGAAAGGTAAGAATTCTTTTACAGGGACTTTTAGTTAAATAAATTTGATCTATTTGCTGCGTGTGGCATTTAAAGTGCTAATACGATTGCATTAGCGAAACTTATAAGGTGGGGTCGAAGTTGTGGGGGTTCTTCAGGTAAGCAACAGTGGGGTTTGGCGGATCCGCCACAACATCTCTCTCGGTTAATCGACGATATTCCAAAACTATATCCTGCATTTTGCTGCAATTCATGGTGTTGCACTTTTAGGAAGTCCTTCACGTGGATCATCTTCAATACTTACACGACCACATCTAAATTCAGTCACCCATCTTTCTACTGTTCTAATTGAATGTGACGACTCTTCATTTTTAACAGTTGTTCATGACCTTTCTTTTTGGCGCTACACTTTCCCAAAATAACGATTTTATTTTATTTTTATTTTTTGTTTCCATTTTATATTCTTAGATTCTAAATTATAGGCTCGACAACAAATGCGTAAATCTAGCTTAATTATCTTATATTATAACTTACTGGTTCTTCCCAGACACTCTAAGCTAAACATTATAAATATGATCATTGTGCAGTTCGGCCACAGAACTTTGTTTGTCTTTTTAATTATATTTATTAGTATGACTGTTGTAGCCTTTCACTCAGGGAGCGTATCTCCTTGTTCTTAGAAGGACGACGGATCTCTCAAGACCGCTCCTGAGAAGGCTCGTCGGGGTCGACACCGTGCTTCCTCAGACCTGAGGGAAGAGTGACGAACGATTGTTGAATTGGGTCCTGGGAATCCGCCAGGCTTAATTAAAAAGACAAATATTTTATTTAAATTTAAATTTATTAATATATTTAGTTTTTCTGGCGTCCTTACACCTCGGACGCCAATCGAGACTGATCCTCGAATCTGAAATTCATCACCCTTATAAATGAAACCAAATCGAGATTTTGTATTTCGAAGAGATCGAATTCAAAGCAAAATCTCGATTTAGATACTTTGGCTGGAGCCAAGTGTTTGTTTTTTGAGATAAGAATTCGCTTAGGTGAATTCTCGGACACATGAGCGTGAGTATGGAATTTGAGCATCTGGTTCAATTTACCATATATTTGCATTTGTTTGAGGATAATAGGATGTTGATGTATATGGATGATAAACGTATATTTGATTCGTTTCCCAGGAATTTTGCTGGATTGGGATAATGTATATCTGGATTAGTTGGATGATTATGGGGTTAGGATGTATGTGTGGGGGAAAAAGATGGTAGGGCTTTTCAGAGCACTACATGACAACGAAAAACTAAAGAAAGACTTTTGTGTTTTTTAACTTAAAATTTTAACACTTTTTTGGTTTTTTTTCATATAAAACTTAACTTAAACCTTATTCTCCTCTAAATAGACTTAGAAAAGCTAACTCTGTGAAAGTTGGCTGACATTGTATTAATCTATCGACATTGGTACACAAGTCTTTATTTGCCATTCAACAATCAGAATTGTTGCTTCTGTTTAATCTCATCGTCCTGTCCTCTTTGTGAAATAGCCCTACTGAATCTCAAGCGCACTTCTCGATCGTAGCACAAACGGCCGCCTACGAATGATCTAATTACATGATAAATTAAAGGAGTTCCCGATCCATCCTGTATAAGACCGTTCATCTCAAATTCGAGGAACGCCTATGGTGACACAAAGCCGTTGCGCCGCACCCTCTCATAAAACAAAGTCTTGGGATAAGCCCTGAAAATTAGGTCATTGGACGAGCTGATTGCTCTCGAAATATGTCCTGTGTTTAATTTGATCATAAAATTATCCACCCTATTTATGTATGCTTCATTATATAAAGTCTCATTTGGATAGCACTTTTTATAGTCAGATTCTGGTGTTCGATATAATCTGAGAGAAGTTCTGAGACATTTCCTTTCGAACACCCAAATCTTTTCCACCAAATTTGGACCTATGTTAAACCATACTGGGCAACCATACATGATCATTAGCCTGATTAGCGTCATGTATAATAGCATATAACTTTTACCGCACTGTCCAGTTGACTACTGTGAAATAGCCTTCTTGTCATAGCAAACGCTTTTCTAGCCTTGACCAAAGCCGCCTTTACATCTCTGTTGCAATACAGATACTGATCTAGCCAGGTGCCAAGGTATTTCCAGTTAACATTCATGCAGTCCGACGACTACTAATTTTTGTCAGTTTATTCGTGGCTTTATATAAAGGGGTTCTAAATAGGATGGCTTCACATTTCTGGAAGTTGATCTTAAGTTTCCAGTCGTTCCAATAACGCTGCACTTTATTAATGTCGCGCTGTAGTAACCTGTTTATGAACTCAACTTCCAGGACTGTTCTGTAAATTATGAGATCCTCTGCGTACACAATAGCATGCGGAAGTGCGTCTAATAAGTCGGTAATGTAAATGTTATTGATATTATACGTTTTATTGGAGGTCACTTTTGACCACGAACCTCCTGTCCTTTAACATATCATAAAGTACATAAAGTAATGGCATGTCCGACCAGTTTGTAATATAGCCCTTCGATCCAGACGGTATCAATGCCTTTTTTCAAGTCGATCAGACAGGCACTGGTGGTGCATTGGTTTTTACATTTGGTGCATTGGTTTTTACATTTATTCCTCTGTATGTCGGAGACCAGTTTAGCTGCGGCATGTGTGGTTTCATGACCCGTCTTGAAGCCAAACAGTTTATTTGGAATAATGTTGTTGTCGTCTACCCATTTTAGCAGAACTTTGTTAATAGTCTTTTCAAATACTTTACTGATGCTTGGGAGTAAACTTATCGAACGCATGTTCATTGGGTTTGTACAGTCTTTGCCCCGTTTTGGGATGGGCTGTATGATTGCCGTTTTCCAACGCTCGGGAAAATATGCATTATTCAACGCGTTGTTAAACAGGACCGTGTATATGTCTATTGCCATTGGGGGCAGGTTCTTGAGTACGATGTTAGGTACTCCATCTATTCCCACTGACTTTTTGCTTCTTAATGAGTCGAAGATACCTCGGATTCCTTCTCTCGAAATTAAAGGGCTATTAGCCCCACCATTTGCATTAATGTCAATTGACAGATTATCGTCACTGAATTCGGTAAAACTGGGTTTCTCCGATTGCCAAAGTGAAATTTCATTTCGGTGGTGCAGGTGATTCAGTAGAACTCTGTCCTCCAAGTCGTGATTTCGGTGAATGCTTTCATTCACCTTGTATATTTCTTGAAAGACAGCTCCCACACGGTTAACCTTTTCCAGAGGATCTTCGATCACGAAGAGCTCACTATTGAGGATAGCGTTCTCTGTATCTATGGCAATGTTGATTAGCAGCTGCTTGTTTACGTCGGTACGCGCGTTTGGAGACACAAAATCTCATTTTGATTATTTCTCCTGAATATTTTATTTATTTGTGGGAACATATTCTGATTATTCGTTTTTATAGCTCGAATTCTGCTGTTCCAATACAAATTTGTTGCTAATCTATAGTTAGCTTTTAGTAATTGTTAGAGGTTTTTTAATCGGGTTGTCAGTGATATTATCTCTTGGTCTCGTCTGTCAGTAAACTGTTTGTATTGTATAATTGTTTTAGTTTTGATAGTGTTGCACAATTAATTTTGCACACAATACTTAATATTACATAGAATTGGTGTACTCACGTGGCCGCTGTTAGGAATGTTGTCTTGTGTTGTGTTCATCCTACCTTCTCCGTCCCCTCCGGCCGATCAATTGTTTACCATCGGCCTGTCCCGAGGTTCTCGTAGGGGATCAAATCAGTTGTATTTCCTCGAGCAGCTTAAAGTTCCACTATAAAATTACGACAGTTCTAGAGATGCACACACAAACTAGTTTTTTTGTTTTGTTACATTATTACATAATTTTCATATAATTTTCACACAATAATATACTTGTTTTAAAATGTCTTATTAATTATAAATTTAATCGCACGAGTCTCTATTTATAATACCACACCGCACCAAGATTTTCAATCACAACCAGCATACACCAGTTGTCATGGCGAACGAAACAAAACGAGTCCTTCAAATGCTCGTTACAGCCCTCTTAACAATTTTTCAATTTTCCTCCACCTTTCCATTTACGAGCTCCTTGAATGTTTTGGTTGTTTGTGCATACCTTTACTCAGGGACCTGCAGGTGTCATGGAAAACCAACGAAAAACCTGTTGGGAAGAGTTTTGTTTGTGCAAAAATGTGTGTGCAAAAATGTGAGCTATACTGGCGCATCATAGGGACTATATACGTGGGAAAAAGTGTCTGAGAAGATATGTTTGATATGCTGTCGTAGCATAGGAACTATTAGGATGGGAATACGTGGGAAAAAGTCTGTGAGAAGATATGTTTGATATACTGTCGTAGCATAGGGACTATTGGGATGGGCATACGTGTGAAAAAGTGTGTGAGAAGATATGTTTGATAAGCTGTCGTAGTATAGGAACTATTAGGATGAGCATACGTGGGAAAAAGTGTGTGAGAAGCTATGTTTGATAAGCTGTCGTAGTATAGGAACTATTAGGATGAGCATACGTGGGAAAAAGTGTGTGAGAAGATATGTTTGATAAGCTGTCGAAGTATAGGAACTATTAGGATGAGCATACGTGGGAAAAGGTGTGTGAGAAGATATGTTTGATATGCTGTCGTACCATGTGTGCAATGCTATTGCAGTGTGGGAATGATAAAGCGAGTGAATTAGCATAATAATCCGCGGGGGGGGGGGGTCTTTATAGCACAACAATACCAGTCTGCTCTTTTTCCTGTGAAGTGCGTTTATTGTTGTGTTTCTATACATGTTTGAAATGAATTTCATCAAACATGTGACCCACATTCTCCAAGGGGGCCTCGGTCGGTCTAAGCAACTGCGCAATATCTTGAAGTGGAGCAACAAAGTTGACACCAAAGTTAAGCTTCTCTGCTATAAGCAGCTAATCCGATCTGGAATATCGTACGCCTTTCCCATATGGTCCTGCATATCTTCGGCTCAAATGGAAAGACTTCGAGTTTTCGAAATAAAACTCCTCAGAAGATGCACCAACCACTCTAGAAGGCGTAACGGTCGCCATTACCCGAACTCTCACCTATACGACGATGCCTCCATTACCCCTATCGACGAGTACTTACTATAATTAGCATACAAGTACCTCGAAAGCATCCAGAACAGCGAGAACTTACTTGTACGGGAGTCTTGCGTTCTTGACCCTTCTCTCTCTCGATCTCTTCGGATCAGACTACCACAATTTCTTCTTCAGTACAAAACTGAAGAAAGAACCCTTCCCAACAACATTCCCCTCTATAATAGAGGATTCCTGGACCCATCCCATAGGGTATACTGCTAACATACCACACGCACACACGCATACACGCACGCACAGTACAAGACGTCACAAATACACACACACACACTGACCAAAGCGTAGATTATCAGGCGCCGAAGACGTGATCTGCGTTTACTACCGCACTCAAGACCTTGTATGTTTTCTTTCCCACCATCCTTCCATCCAAGTAGTTAGAGAACACCTGAACTAACCCTGTCCAGACTATCCTTAAATACCCCCCCCCCCCCCACACTCCACCCTTCTTTTCCAGATATCTCGAGACCGTGTCCAACATCTTCATGGATGTGGGTGATTCTGGTTATCGCAAGATGACCTGTAGCCAGAGACAAGATAAAGGACACATTTGTCCTTGTCTCGCTAAGGTCGGCCTCTCGCCACTCCTTTTTTTTTTTTTTTTTTAATTCCGACAGTCTCTCGGTTAACGTCCAACGTTTAAGGACGTCAGTAAATTAATAAATTTAAATCAATAATAAATTAAGATTATAATAAAAATCAGTCAGTCTCTAGATCGGCGTCCAAAAGCTGACGCCAATCAATTGAATTAAAAACTCGTTAAATAGCCCTCAATATTGGGAACATCAAAAAGTGAAGTAAAGCAAATATAGATATAGAAGAATATTAAATTAAAACAAACCCCAGCTTTTTATTAAACTTGGACATCGGTCGCTACTCTTCCCCATAGAGGAAGCACAGTAGTTGACCCCAACAAGAGATAGGAATAGGATAAGATAGGATAGGGAATCTGTAAAGAGAGCTTGTTCTTATCAGAATAAGGAGATATTCTCCCAAAAATCCCTACAACGGTGTACTCGAGTTTATCATTCTCATCTACGAGCCAAAAAAAATTAAGGAAATATAAGAATAATAATGGGAATGACATAAAAAATAGACAGACCAACGAGCAATCACCTGGATAGATGAACAGTGAAAGAAAGATAAATTGTATGGTGACAGGATGGATGAATCGTAAATGTTTGATATGCTGTCGTAGTATAGGAACTATTAGGATAGGCATACGTGGGTAAAAGTGTGTGAGAAGATATGTTTGATATGGTGTCGTAGTATAGGAACTATTAGGATAGGCATATGTGGGTAAAAGTGTGTGAGAAGATATGTTTGATATGGTGTCGTACCATAGGAGTTCTTAAGGATGGGCATGCGTGGATGAATCCTAAAATTCTTTAATCATAATAGTCATCATCATCATCATCGGCACTACAAACGGGATCCGGTCTTGGGCTTATAGCGTTAAGCAAGGATAGTGAAGAAGGTGATTTGAACACACGATGAAACGGTTGAAAAGCGAAACAGTGAAGCATCAGGCTACTGACCGTGTTTAGAATTTGATTTCCAAACTCGACTATATTCCCACTGATGTGAATTATTTTTATTTTATCGCTTGGTATACGGTTCTGATGTATTTTTCTTATTCGATTTTTCGTTCGGTGTTCTTCACTATTTTTGCTTGTGAATTCTGTGTGTATCTGTTAGAATCGCTACACCACTCCCGCCGCAGTAACTTCGTTACGATCAGATTCGTATGCGGACGACGGACGAACGAGAGAAACGAGGAAACATCGGAGGCTGTGCTCTATGCGGAAGTCGTGACCGTGTGTGAAGTTCTGCTTTACTATGGGAAGTGTATGCTGCGTGTGTGTACAGATCACGTCGTAGTCACCAATTATAGCGTTAAGCAAGGATAGTGAAGAAGGTGATTTGAACACACGATGAAACGGTTGAAAAGCGAAGCAGTGAAGCATCAGACTACTGACCGTGTTTAGAATTTGATTTCCAAACTCGACTATATTCCCACTGATGTGAATTATTTTTATTTTATCGCTTGGTATACGGTTCTGATGTATTTTTCTTATTCGATTTTTCGTTCGGTGTTCTTCACTATTTTTGTTTGTGAATTCTGTGTGTATCTGTTAGAATCGCTACGGGCTTATTTAGCAAGTCTCTCCACCGGTCCCGATTTCGAGCCGATGTCATCCAGTTTGGCACTCGCAGGCTCTGGGCGTCCTGGTCTACGCCATCCCTCATTCCACGCAGACAAGGTCTTCCGCGCTAACGCCTTCCATACATCCTGCCACAAAGGATTTTCCGGGCAGGCTCCTCTTCGCTTATTCAAGCTAGGTGTCCCGCCCACTGAAGTCGACCGCACTTGATTGTTCTTACATAATAGTACTCGTGATTTAAATGGAACGGTTTTTTACAACTAGTCAAAATGGAAACATATATGAGACGAACGTGCTACTAAGAGGGCGTCCATAAACCCCATCATAGGTGTCGCATTGTCAAAAACAAATAAAAGAAAAGGTAATAACACTAATGTAACTATTTATTAAAAAGTAGTACAATTTTTGTAAAAAATAGAACAGCGAATCCAACAGCACCTCTTCTTATCGAACGTCAAAATTTATTCAGCAATCTAGAATTCATCAGCATAAAAACTATGTGCGTAAAACAATTTATTTTGTATCTATGCATTTAAAATGACATTCAATAACAACAATGAGTTCTGCCTTAGAGCTAAATCACTTTCGTCGAACCATTTATTGAGGACTGCAAACAGCTAGTAATCACTGAGGGGTAGATCTGAAGAATACGGTCTAATTCGAATAGTTTGGTAATATTTATCCACGACTTGTGACACATTATCATTTTCATTCCATTGTGAGCGACAGTGGTACCTATTTGTAATAGAAAACTTTTTCGTAACCAAGTTTTGATGAAAAATAATTCCTAGATAGTACATTTGTGATGTTTTAGCTTGGAACGCTTGATTTTATTGTCCAAGAAAGTAGGTTGGCACATTTCTTATGCACTTTTTCAATTATAATTGTGAAAACATTCCTTTTCACAATTGACTCATCTGTACCTTCAGTAACTAGAATACATGAAGTAGAGGTAAAAGAATTTAGAAAATGTCGAAATTTGCAATTTTTTATAATTCAAAAGCGGTAAAGAGCTAATTAAGAGTAATAAAAAACAACTCCTCAAATAAAATTTATGATCCTCCCCGTGTTAAACAAGTGAGATATTTGATCCACAAGACTATTAACATGAAAATCGAAACATGAGACTCTATTGATAAAGCTCGACACACGAGAGTTCGAATTCGAAACTCGATCCATGAAAGCGAGTACGCAAGAATCGATCTTGGATACTCAATATCCCCCACGACGTCGTAGCCCGAAACCCGATCCCTCAGACTCAAAATGTGAAAACCAAACTGCAAGACTGAATAAATGTAACTCGGATTACGAACTCTAATTATTATCAGAAAAAAGATCCAGAATTTCAATAATACATTCGTATCCAGCGCAGACGGTGTCCCGGACAAATGCCTAAAAAAATTTGTTTCAGCCATGCATTGCAAGTTTCTTACATTTTCGTATAACTTTCGCTCTTTCACAGACAAGGAAAATTTCCTCAGCTTTAGTAGATTTCGTTCGTCACGAGAGTACCGGAAAAGAGGTTTAAAATGGAGTACTTGACTATCGGTCCATTGCTAAACTTTCGCATATACCTTTTCGAAAGCATATTATACACAGATGAGTAGCTGATCCGAACTATGTTCCTCCTAAACTTTTAAGGAGGTATTTTTCTTGTTCGCTAAACCGCAGCGACACTTTTCCTTTTACTGCATAAGGCAATTTGCAAATACTTAAATCTATTCGTAATCGATTGAGTGTACTAAATAAAACCGAAAACAAAATAGCAAGTTTGGTAGTTATTACCTTCGGAAATTACTAGACTAATCCTATAGCCCAATTGAAAGAAGAAATTGTTTATATCAATATGTAAACAAAAAAATATATTTATGTATATTGTATTCCCCACTGATAGCCTTCAAGTAACCCTTAAACTTTTTATCAGCGCACTTTTGTTTTAAAATATTATTTCGCATAAGCTTGACGATCTTTCAAGTGTTTAGTAAACCATAACTCATCTCTAGATATTGAGTCAGTTAAATTTAAACGTATATCACAATCTTCAATCTCCGAATGGAGACTGTAATGTAAAATTGTTGACGTGGTCATCTGAGAAGCTCTGACTTCTTGAAACCGACAAGACAAGCGAAAATGCCCTCGGGCTACATTAGCGACGTTCTACGTTAAACGAGGCGTTGAGCCACCTGAAACTGAGCTAGCTAAATCAATTTTTTCTAGAGACGATAAAAATCTAGAGTCGATTGTACTCCTTATGAATTTCTCACAACGCACGAATCGCCAGACGAGCCGAATTCGAAATTCGATAGTAAATTTCAATAATTTGTACGCTATGTTGAATCGAGTATTTTTTCATTTGCTGTCACACCGTTGAAGACACCTGTAAAATTTTGACTTTGACTTTCCAATCAGTCTCCGGCGATCCATTTATAATTTCCTATGCGTATTGGTTAACTTCACAGCAGTAATAAAAGCACTTGGATAGTGCAGCTGGTAAAACGGCTGATACAGGCGCGCAGTTCCTCATGTGTTTAAATAACGACTTCGTAACATTGAAGCGGTTCGACTGTAATCTTCCAGTGAGTATGCCTGATTTTCGATTTCAAATTTCAAAGGCATTTATTGATCTAATATAAGTAATCAACTCATTTTAGTTGTGCCGCTCATAAAACAAATGATTCTATCACGTATTTCTCCATACGTTAAACTAAATATTTATTGCCTTAGAACCGGCTGTGTAATAAAATTACCATCCATTTTTATGAAATTGTGGCAAATTGTAGAACCTAAAATTTATTTTGAGAGGTTTTGGTCTTAAGTGGGTTGTAATGTAAATGGTTAGGTTAAGGAAACGGCTTCTAGAACATTGTTTTACTTCTCTTAGGAAAAGCGAAATCGGCGCCCTGATGTGTAATTTTTTCTTGATCGGGTCTGTCAGTTCAAAGATTTATCCCACCTATTTTACGCATAGTTTAATGGGATGGTGCTCAACCCAGCATCTGAGCATTGGATCCCAATCTACCACTTAGTAATGATGCCGAACTACCAAAATACCAAGAGTCATCAGTAGAATCTAGGTATGCAAAATTAGATGTGTGACACATCCACCTTACCAGGACAGACATTGAGGAGGCGGAGTGTTTCGAAAACACAATAAGATCTTGCACACATTTGACCTCTGGCTTACCTATGCAAAAATCACCTTTTGTCGTTTATATTTTCAGAGATGGTTAAATGTCTCCAGTTTCAGCGTCCCTTAATTTAAATGAACTAAAACTTAATGGAAAGGAAGAGGTAATATTAAATTTAAGTTTAATATAAAGTTAAAGCTTGTATTCAGCTAAGTATTTATTCCCAACTTGCTACGTTTTTCACAAATTCAATAATTTTATAAACTAATTTCCATGTACTCAAATTTAGCAACCATAAGTTATATATGGGGGTATTGAATAGAGAGTGACAGTGGTGTTGTGACGTTTCTAACAGATACACACACAATATACAAGCAAATAGTGAAGAACACCGAAAGAAAATCGCATAAGAAAATGCATCAGCCGTATACCAAGTAATAAAAGCAATTCCACATCAGTTGAATGTACTTGAGTACCCTTCTGCCGCCCCCCGTCAAGATTACCCAACAATCCCTTAAGACATCTGATTGCCGCTATGCCCTCTCAAAGCTTCGAAATAATCGGACCTACGACAACGTCCGCATTTATCTAGCTTATCTTCATGGTAAATCTGATGCAGTTTGCTATGAAGGCAAAACGAAAACGAGCGTTAAGATCTCCATTCAACAAGAAGGCCTCCCCACCGATTTCCCTAGCCTTCGTAACCTGTTCATAAAGTTCCACGAAAATTTTAATATTCCCCCTCTTAAAGTAACTAGAGACCTCTCGGCTCTCCGACAATACATTTGCTCGAAAATGGCATCCGGCTCACCACGCAGCGAACCCACTAATAATAAACTTTTTCGGCCCTAATCGGCTGCCCACCCCACTCTCCATGGGGTCTCCCAATTCTTGTCCCCTAACCATTTACTACCAGACTGTCAGAGGTCTTCGCTCCAAAACTCAGTCGATCTTACACAATACCCACTCCTTTCCCTTTGATATATACGCCCTGACCGAAACCAACCTCATCCCCAGTATCAACAGCCTAGAACTGTTCCCCCCCTCCCTAACAGTTTTTCGGGACGACGATGTCCATCATTCCACGCCTGACACCCCGTGCCGAGGCGTGTTGCTCGCCGTCCAAAACGGACTAACATCTTCTCTTATCACCTTCTCCTCTTCACCCTACCTCGACTATGTCGCTATAAAAGTTGAACACCGCTCAAAGTCCTTGCATATCATTTGCTTCTACATCCCACCTTCGCAAGCTACCGAGGCATACGAACTCGCTATTGCTGCAATCGACTGCTTAACGGAACTGAGTTCTACCCAAGACGACATTGTAGTCCTGGGCGATTTCAATCTCCCCCATCTCCAATGGTCGTTGTCTGACGATGAGTCCCACTATATCTCTAGCCCCTCCACTACCAAGGAGTGTCTCTTAATAGACAACCTCACTGACTCTAGCCTTTACCAAGTCAGCAATATCCTAAATCATCTGGGCAGACAACTCGACCTAGTGTTCACGACAGACCCCTGCAACTCTTCAGTTACCCCTAGTCCCCACATCCTCTCAACCATTGACAACCACCACCCCCCACTTCTCTTATCCGTATTCCGCGACCACCCAGCCCACAGCACACCCACTCCCCTCCCCTTCCAATATTCTTTCAATTTCCGAAAAGCCAATTTCCGGCGCATAAATGAGTACTTCAGCAATACCTTACCCCGCTTAAATGATATTAGTGTTGAGGTCGCTACAGCCTCACTCTACACAGTAATCTTCAACGCCATATCCCTATTTGTCCCTTATTCCCGAAACAGGTTATTATTCTCATCGCCCCCTTGGTATAACCGCAGACTCCGCACACTCCGTAACAAGAGAAATAAGTTGTGGAACATTTTCTTAAATACGCGTTCTCCTCTGGACTATTCCAACTATCTCGGTTACTTTTACCAATTCACCGAGCTTTATAGCTCCCTTTACCACAATTACCTTGCCAAAGCCCAACTGAATCTGATCAATGACACCAAATCCTTCTACCACTTTATCAACTATAAACGGAAATCAGATGCCTATCCCAACTCTCTTTTCTACGACTCAACTACTTCATCTGACTCCCAAACCATAGCCAATCTTTTCGCGTCCTTCTTCAAACTATCCTTCACGGACGACTCGTTCGAGCCTAACCCCTCCTACTTTACTGGCATGTTTCAGTTCTCCCTTGGCCCGCTCATCCCTCTGCACATACAACAACACCAAGTTAAAGAAAAACTTGAACAACTTAAAGACGATTTCAGTCCCGGCCCAGACGGACTCCCTGCTATCTTTTTAAAAAAATGCTCCTCTTCTCTCTCTCTCCCGCTCGCGTCAATCTTCAATCTATCCCTTGCACAAGGTCTATTTCCCGACTTTTGGAAATCCTCCTATATAACCCCCATACATAAAAAGGGGCCTAAAATCGATATATCCAATTATCGTCCCATTGCTAAGCTTTCGCACATTCCTAAACTGTTCGAAGGCCTTCTATACGAAGCGTTACGTTTTCGCTGCACCCCCATCATCTCTCCTAACCAGCACGGCTTCCTCTCCGGCAGGTCCACTACTACCAACCTTGTAGAATTCACATCTCACACACTCCTTGCCCTAGAGAACGGCGATGAGGTTGATGTAGCCACTACCGACTTTAGCAAGGCCTTCGACAAGATTTCCCATAACCTCATTCTCTTTAAATTATCTTCCCTTGGTTTTGAACCGCTGTTGATTAAGTGGATCTCATCCTACCTTAACTCTCGAACCTGTCGGGTGCGATTTAGATCCACCCTCTCCGATCCTTTCTCTCCAACCTCAGGTGTCCCCCAGGGCAGTCATCTCGGCCCCCTACTATTTATCCTTACCATAAACGACATAGGTTCGAGCATCAATCACTCCCTCATCTCGCTTTACGCGGATGATACCAAAATCTTCAAGACAATCCGCTCTCCCCTTGACTCCTCACTTCTCCAATCGGATCTTGACAGCTTTTCGACATGGTGCCAAAATAACTGCCTAGATTTGAATATCGCCAAATGTCACACAATCACCTTCTCTCGGAAACGCTCCCCCTCCCAGCCACGTTCCTATCTCTTGCTAGGCCAACCGATAACATCGGTTGAATCAATCTGCGACCTGGGCGTCCTATGTGACAAGGAACTTAGATTTACCGCACATATCGATAACACAATCCTAAAAGCCAACGCCGCCCTTGGGAAAACCCACTCATTCTCCCACCATACACAGACCGGCTCCTTCTAATCAATCTTAACACGCTTGAAGAGCGCAGAATCCATGCTGACATCATCTTTATCCATCGCCTTCTGTCAGGTTCAATCAATTGCCCACGCTTGCTCTCCTCTTTATCATTTTATACAAACCCCCGTAATGTGCGGAACCCTCGTCTGTTTTACGTGCCCTCTCATCACACGTCTTACGGCGTTAACGAGCCCATCTCGCGTATGCTACGACATGCCAACTCTTTCCCCACCTCCTTTGATTTCAACCTCTCCACTCCTGCCCTCAAACGACGTCTCAGAATAAACCCGTCCTAACCCCACCCACCTCAATTTCAAATCTCTCCCCCAGCTCTCCAGCACCGCCCCTTACCACTGTGTAGACGTACCCCTCACTGTCACACCTCAAGCCCTCTTCTCTTTCCGTGTTCGTTTTTTCTTATTTCTTCTTTTGTTTTTTATTGGATATATATATATATTTTTTATTTATTTACTTTTTTTTTTTTTAACTACTCGTTACTTAGTTTTTAAGTTAGTCTGTAAGTTGTTATATTATATTAGCTTAAGTTGCTTGGATTAAGCCTAAATAAATAAATTAATACGTTGAAAAAAAATCGAATTCGTACACGCGGCAGTTAATGCGTTGAGCTTGGTTTTATCTTTTAGTGGTTAATGAATATGGTGCTGACGTAGTACTCATCAACAAACAGTACAGGATGCCTGGCACTGACACAATTACATGGGAAGAAGACAGTAGCGGAACAGCGGCTATCTGGACAATTTGACATTCCCCCATGGAACATAGAATTGACCAACGGCAGGGAGGATTCGCCTATGCTAAGGTCAGAGGAATTCATTTGTATTGTTATTACACTCCACCAAGATGGGACATAGAAGAATTATAATGTTTTTTTGGTAAACCCAAGGCCAAGGGCCCCCTTATAATTACTGGAGATTTCAACGCCTGGCAGTAAAATGCGGAAGCACAAGGATCAACAGTAGATTTAATTTAAGCTTGCATTAAGCCAAATAAATGAGGGTTCCGCCATACACTACTTGAAGCTTTCGCAGTCCTAGATGTACTATTGGGTCGTACCACATGCGATGTCCGATTTTATAGTAAACATTTAAAAGCCAATATTATTTTTCCGTAAATGTTTATTCAATCAAAATGGGATCGGTTGGCATCTACGACATTCTTCCAACGTGATACAAAGTCAATTATTCCTTTTTCGTAGAAGTGCTAACTTTTTGAGGCAATGAAATCATCAAAGGCCTTTATGACCTTGTGGGGGTTCTTTATATAACACGGAGAACCAACCCACAATTCCTTCCTAACTTCGACCGCTAACAGCGCGTCACCATAACTCAACCTGCAATAGCACACATTCGCAAACCTGCAAAGAATACACTTCCCAATATGCCCAGTATCCATTTCCCAACCTGTAATAAAATGCATTTTCGAACTTACAACGGAATATTAATCATATCCCTCAACTACATCAAACCGCATACATTTTTCCCAAAAACCACTTCGGTTAATTTCCTATTTAAACTATATCCCTCGCTTGTAACCAAGCAACATTTACTTTCCCCGAAAACCATTTCGGCTCCCATCCCAACTAAACCAATCAAAACAACACCAATTCTCCTTACTGGTAAGTCACCAACACGATGTGTTGCATTTCCACGAAACAACCATCGCAACGACCAAGGCCCATATTCCTTTGTCTAACCGACAACTTATGCCCATAACTGGTCGTGTTTCCAAAACCGATTTCTCCGTATACATACCGAGGGAGGATTCCAATTCAGCCTATATGGCAGTAATTCTCTGGAACTAAATTCTCTATGCACGCATGGCAACCGTTTTTCAAATTCCCAATAAGTGGCAGTGAGTTTATTTATCTATGACTCCACTGCCACGACACGATGAATGGATTCTCGCCCCTTTCTAGTCAGTCGAGTCACAACCACCGCCGAGTTTTTACCCTACCAGGGTGCGCTCCAAGGAGTCAAGTTGAACAGCAAGCGAAGCGATGGGGTCGGCATAAAATAAGTCGAGAGAACGCGATTTGAAATTTTTCCAGCAATACTATTGCTTAAAGTTTAAGAAGTCCCTTTAATCATACTAATTATTAAGTTCTATGTGAAGCGTAATAACCCATGAGTATCTCGCATTGGCCGAGAGCAAAGTGTTTTAACTCTTATGTCAATGACCAGGTACCCAAGTACCCATTTCGTCGCAATTTCACGATTGCTCGGCCTAGTAGACGAATTTCAGTCCCATGTCCCATAAAAATCTCATAAAAAATAATTATAAAAAATACATAAAATATTCACAATATATTTGTTTCTGATAAACAAATTAAAATCTATTGCAAAATATTTGTTTTAACATTGTTAAAACAATGTTTCTATATGTGGGTACCCGGGTACCCGGTCATTGACTACTGTCGGTAAAGTTGGTCATTCACATAAGGGTTAAAGAAGAACAAAACTGAATAAAATCCATTGTGACAAAGGAGCAAGAATAAAACAATTGCCTTTTTCTTTCTGCGTCGGTTGCATAGAGCGAAGTCCTTTAAGGAAGAACAAAACTGGATAAAAACCGTTGTGACAAGAGAACAAAATAGAACAATTGCCTTTTCTTCCTGCGTCGGTTGTATAGAACAAAGTGCTGTGAAGGAGAACAAAACCGAATAAAAACCATTGTGACGAAAAACCCAAAAGTGGAACGATTGCTTTTCCTTCCTGAGTCGGTCGCACGCAGCGCACTTAGTTTAGTTGTTCGGCGTAAAACGATCTGTCCTCGCAAACATAACCTACTCAGCGGAGTGGAATTGGAGACAGCGTCTTATCATCTTGACATTTTTCCGACCTCCGCCTGTGTGTTTGGTGATTTGCCTTTCCCTCGGTGGAAGGTTTAGTGAATCCTGTGCCCTTGACGGCGCTCCAACGAACCTACCCCCACAACCTCTGCTCGGTTCTGGAAGACCTTCTGCCGGCAAAATGAATCCAGATTGCGGAAAAGATGGTAGTCCGTTGGTGAAATATCAGGAGAGCACAGTGGATGCGGGAGAATTTCAAATCACAACTGCAACCGTTTTTTCACCCTTACTTGCGAAGTATGGGGTCTAGCATTGTCATGAAAAAGGATCGGGCTGTGCATATTCACCAACGCAGGTTGCTTTTCAGTCAATTTGGCATGCAATATGTCGACTTCCTCACAATATTTGATAGCGTGATGTACACCAAATTATCACTATAACATTTTTTGGTTGAAGATCGGGCTTGGGTGCGTGTTTTGGTTTTTCACCTGCATCCAACCACTGCCCAAATCTTTTACGGTTATCATACAGAATCCACTTTTCATCACAGGTGATTATCCGGTGCAAAAACGGTTCAGTTTGGTTTTTTAATCTAAGCGAGGCGCAGATTTCCAGGCGTCGTAGTTTTTGGGACTTGATCAGTTAATGGGTTACCCACTTTTCGAGTTTTTTTACCTTGCCTATGAGAAAAAGGTGTCGACTTATTGTCATTGCGGACACTCTTATGCTTTGTCCCATCTCCCGCACCGATTTCGTTAGGTCCGGGATCTTTTTTAAAACAATACCCACGGTTTTTCAAGTAATACTGAACCGATTTACTTTAAATTTAGTATATGTCTTGTTTATAGGCTTTTCTATTGCATGAATCCTCATCCCCAAATTTCAAGGTTAACTATTTTTAAAAAATTCGAAAAACTAAAAACAAGTGGTACAAAAATAGATTTTTTTTTCAAGCAGTCGCCATTTTGTTAAAATAAACATTTTTTTCAACTTTTTTTAGTTCCAACGATAGAGGCATTTCTGTAAATTAATAATCTTTTTTTTCAGATTGCTAGGAGGGTTGAATCGTAGGTATGGTCGCGTGGCAACTTTTTGAGATCCCCCACTTCATCAGCTGCTAGCTTTTTGAATTTTGAATTTTTTACTTTCAATTTTTTTTACTGTATTCTTGAAATATTAATAAACATCCTATAAAAAAATGAATAGTAAAATATTGATTGCTTTTTTTTACAGCACTTCAAAAATTGCGTTAAATTCGTGCGTCTAGACCAGAATACCCCCTTAAGCGAACAATTTAGTTATGAATTCGTATAGTTCCTCGGGTATTTCAAGAACTGAACATTCAAAAATCAGGACTTGCCTTCTATGCCCCTTTCTCCTCTTTCATATTTAACATAGTTTGATTAATTTTGTTATTTTAGATTTAATTGTTTTGTCTTTTTTCATGTTTGCTTGTTATAAAAAAACCATATGTGTAGAGGGAGATCAAATAAGAGCTGTATATTTTTTAGATATTTTTGAAATAAAAAAACTGTATGAGATATTAATATATGTTTTTATTTGACATACAAGTTCTTGAAATTTTTATTTCAAAATGATTTAATTTAAATAACCACTAATTTTATTAATACACGAACTATGTTGGTTTTAAGGTCATTAAGTGTCTGCCGTTTATTGGAATAAACCAATGACTTCACATAAAATCAGAGAAAAAGGTCAATGGAGTTACATTGCCTTGGTGGTCAATTCACACCGGTATTTCGCCCATTGAACTGATTTATTATTTTTTTTAGAAAATTGTATATGCAGTATCTTTCCATGATGATTTGCAAATAAAACCGAATACAAATGCCAATTTATGGGCGAAGCAAAAGCAAAATACAGCCGTCTACAAAATATATTATTATTTATTATTTACTGGCCTGTAGGAACCCGGAAGTTCATGACCTCACCGACTCGGCTCCGCCATTGTTCCCTGTCCTGTGCGCTCTCCTTCCATGTTCGATCATCCGATCCGATCTCCTCGAGGTCCAATCTAACATTGTCCTCCCATCACCGTCGCGGCCGTCCTGTCGGTCTCTTACCCGTTAGTTTACCGTCAAGAATTCTATGCACGGTCCTATCATCGCCCATTCGCGCTACGTGTCCGGCCCATCTTAATCTTCGCGACTTGATCACTCTCACTATTGTAGGTTTGCTATTTTTTATTTATTGGCCTATAGGGACTCGAAAATTTATGATCTCACCGACTCGGCTGCGCCATTGTTCCCTGTCCTGTGCAGTCTGCTTTCACGCTTAACCAGCCGATCCGATTTCCTCAATGTCAAACCTAACATTGTGTTCCCATCTCCGTCGCGGCCATCTGGTCGGTCGTTTTCCCGTTGGTCTACCGTCAAGAATTCTATGCACGGTCCTATCGTTGCCCATTCGCGCTACATGTCCGACCATCTTAATCTTCACGACTTGATTACTCTTATTATTGTAGGCTTGCGGTATAGCTCTTCCAATTCGTGGTTGTGGAGTTTCCTCCATTGTCATATTTACCGCCAAATATACCCCTTAAAACTTTGTTCTCGAATACGCGGAATTTGTTTTCTTCCCGTTTTGTGAGAGCCCATGTTTCGCATCCTAACAGAGCAATCGGCATGATTATGGTTCTATAGACACGGAGCTTTATATTACGTGACAGCAGTTTGGATTTTAATAGTTTATTGACTGCATGCCAATTAGCGTTGTCGGAATGTAGTCTTTTGTTAATTTCCTTTGGCGTTTCGTTTCTGTTCGTCAGTATCGTTCCCAGATATTTAAATTCTTTGACATTTTCAAATATCTTGCCCCTGACGTTTATATGTGTTCTCTGAGGTCCACCTGCTCTCGTCGTAATCATGTATTTCGTTTTGTCTTCGTTTATTTCTAGGCCCACCTCTTCTGCTGCTTGCATGATGATTTCACAGTTTTTACTTATACGAGTATCGACGAAGCCAACGAACTATCAATCCTCGGCACTCGAATTAATTCGACTCTTATTTAGAGCAACCACATTTTTGATGCGAAAAGTGCAGCGAAATGTATTGGGTTCCTTAAGATATACAAAAGATACTTCACTCCATCCAACCTGGTCACTATTTACAAGGCGTATATTCGTCCGAAACAGGAGTTCAACTCTCATTTTTGGTCAGCGCATTCAAAACTGCACTACACGTCCTCGATAGGATGCAAAACGAGCAGTGAACTTATTGGTGACCCAGCCGTAAGTCGATCTATTTCGCTGTTAGAACATAGGTGCAACGTATCCTGCCTAACTATTTTCTATAAGTACTACTACGATCGTTGCTCAACTGAACTTGCTGAATATATTCCGCCCCTTCAGACATTTTCCCGCGATACCCATCAATCTGTGAATGCGCATCAGTTCATATTGAAAGTAAACTTCAGGCGCACAAATAAACATAGAGAGTCATTCTTTAGCCGAACCACACGAGTATGGAATGCTCTACCTGATCATGTGTTTCCTCCCCGTTGTAATGCCCGGACATTTAAGACCAATATACGTCGATACCTCCTTTCCTTATCTTCTCCTCTCCGTTCGTACTCCGAAATCCCCTTTTGTGCGCACGTTAGTGTAAAAAAAGATCCTACAGAAGCGGTGACTGCGAAACATTTCGGCCTAGATCTAGAAGCTAGATCAATGGCAGAAACACACACCTGGATGAACTAAATGGGGAAACATATGTTGTGTATGATATTTTCAATCAAATAACGTAAATGGTAGGCTTAAAGTTAAACTTAAGGCCAAGAAAGTCAACATTATTCCAAAGCCGAAGTTACGATAATTCGAGAAAAAAACCTTTACCGAATGAGACCATCAAAGCGACATAGCTGGCATAGGAAGATGAATCTTTGAAAAATCTCTAAGTTTTCACAGAAAGCAGAGCAAACGGTATTAGTTTGTTTTATTTATTGTACAACGCCACAAATTACAACATATGTGAAACTTTTATTTATTTATTAACTGGAAAACCACAGATCAAGCTACACAACACGGCGCTGGTCATGGTAAATGACCGAAGCTGACTTAGGAATACAAGAAGAACAAAAACAAAAACCGCCGCTGTCGACTTCCTCACAAAGTTCTGGAATGTTCTCTGATGTAGTTCAGTTGATGTTTCTCACTTCTGAAATTCGTTCTGGAAACTTCGAATAGTTGTTACGAAACTTCTAAACTGACATTGTTCAGGTGGAAAACTATAAATTTCAAAGGCGTGATATAGAGCCGACACAGATCTACTAAATAGTTTTCGATATTAAGGTGTAGGGGTATATACATTGAGGTAGATTTACTATACATATGACGGGACACAGGTTCTTTGAGCAACCCATTGTGCATTTACAAAAAATAAATTAATTAATTAATTAAAAATAAGTAAATAAATAAATAAAGAAATAAAATAAAATAAATAAATAAATGAAAGAAAATATAATAAATGAAATTGAAATAAAATAAATAAATGAAATAAAAATAAAAAGGGCGCGGGTACTTCTGACAACACCTCATAGTTACAAGTTACAAGTACAGTGTCCGTTCTGTAAGGAAAATATGAAAAAATACACGAAAGACATATTCATGGAATGTAACAGATTTTAGGAAGAGTTCGTTACAAAGCAAGTCTAAGGCGCAGTAGATTCGGCCGGAATAAACTGGAGCAGCAGAATTTTCTGATTTAATAAGTTAATTAGAAAAGAATAATGTAGATATTGATTTAGTATGCTTCCCACCATAAAAAAAAAGAGAAAAAATAAATTGAAGTTTATTCACTTTGTTGCAAAACGCAACATGATACACCTAAAACATAAAATGTATGACGCAAAAAATCGTTAAAGGGTATCAATTATTAAAATTCGTTTTTTGATTCAATTACGCACTCACGTAAAACCACGATCATGGATCCCATTATGCGAAGACCATAAGACACGACTTCGACCGACCTCATTGCCGTCGGCAAAATACTTTCAATGTCGACCAAGGCGGAGACCGAAGGAACGTATGAAACAAATGGAGGAAATTATGATCCACACGTTTACATAGCTTCCACAAGCAACAGCCAATAGAAAGGTCGGCTCGAATTGAGGCCAACGAGAGAGATGTGGGATGGAGGGTAATCGTAGAGGGAATGCAGGTCAGTGGCCGCGAAATCAAGGCCATTGTAAAACTGTTGCCTATAGACAAAGCGGCAAAGAAACACAAGTTTTTTTTTTGGCAGTCAGTCAGTGCGCAGCAAAAATTCTTCGTCTGCGTTTTATAAAACAAGAATTAATTAAAAAAATTTTTTTTTCGTAATGAACCATTTCGATAGTATAATAAGTGAGCTGTGTTTTAAATTGTGGTGAAACGAAAATTTCGATCCGGGAATTGCTATGCACGCGCTGTTTACCTGTACCTTTGTGGCGTTTCTAACAGATACACACACAATACACAAGCAAATAGTGAAGAACACCGAACGAAAATCGAATAAGAAAATGCATCAGAGCCGTATACCATAGCGATAACATAACAAATCCACATCAGTCGAATGTACTTGAGTTTAGAAATCGAATTCGTATACACGGCGGTGGTCTGATGGGTTGCGCTTTGGTTCAATTTTTGGTGATTTTAACTGTCATAGCGTCAGTTCGAATCACACGTTCAGTGCGCAGCAAAAATTCTTCGTCGGCGTTTTATAAACAAAGTGGCACAGAAGCACAAGTTTTTTTTTTGCAGTCAGTCAGTGCGCAGCAAAAATTCTTCATTGGTGTTTTATAAAACAAGAATTAATTTAAACATTTTTTTTCATAATAAACCATTTCGATAGTATAGTAAGTGAGTTGTGTTTCCATTTGTAGCGAAACGAAAATGTCGACCCGGGAATTGCTATACTTGTGCTGTTTACCTGTACCTTCACTTTCACGACGGGTCAAATTACTTTCATAGTGGTCCTTCAAGTTTTATTTTTGCTAGTTTCCGACGCGAAACACACTTGTTTATTTTATTTAGTTTATACTAAATAAAGTGGCGCAAGGCTAATAACCTTGCCCGGAAAAACAAATTATTATGGACAATTTAACTAGTCTCGGATAAGGGGCGGATACGGATGGAGAGACTTGTTAAATAAGGCCAAGACCAGGCCCCGGTTGTAGTGCCGATGATGATGATACTAAATCAAATCAACGGATTTCAGCCAGATGGGGTTCACTATTGACAATACACTGCGATATTCGATTTCGAAAATTTCATTCATATCTTTTTAGGATATCGGTAGGTATGTTGGCGACAGCCAGACGAATGTTATTCTCTAGGTTATCCGGAGTCCCGGGACGATTCTTTTAAACAAATGATTTGAGATAAGATAGCTCCATAACAAAAACTCGTGGGAGACGAAATCAAGCGACCATGCGAATTTGCCCTCAAAGAGATGACGTGTCTTCGGAAAAATATGGCAGACTATATGATGGTGAAGAATCCAAGCATTATACGCCACACTTTCGAATCTACCCATCCCCACCTTCGGCACAAATCATCAAGCTTCTTTGCCTCACCCTATATACAAGGATTTATAATAATTATTCCATCAATAGGTAAAAGTACCAGTGCTTAGTGCGAAAACGTCGTAAAGAAGCTTTACAGTCTTCAGAAATAACCAAAAGATCAACGACAAACAATTTTTATCCGGGTTCGTCAGAAGGAATACTGAAATATGGTGCCTTCGAAGGCAAACAAAAAAGGTTTGCAAATTGGGGGTAGGCTTAGTCCGAAAGCACGTTGAGTAGCGAGTGTATCGGCCATGCAAACATACCAGGTGTACCGGTCTGAAGTGAGCGTCAAGATCAAATGTATCGATAGGGAACGTTTGTTGTGAACGAGCCCTTATATTTTTGTTACTTGGTTGCTATAACATCTGTCAACATATCTAGTATGCATCAAGTCATTGTACAAACATCATTTTTTTAAATCCTGTTTAAAATGTCGAATTTTGTTCCAGAAAATGATGATTTGTGGAAAGCATTAATTTTTTGTTTTCATTTGAAGAAAAGTGCTGCAGAGTCGCATCGAATGCTTGTCGAGGCTTATGGCGATCATGCTCTATCGGAAGCAACATGCAAAAGATGGTTTAAGCGGTTCAAAGATAATGATTTTGATGTGCGAAATGAAGAACATGGAAGACCACAAAAAAAGTTTTAAGACGCCGAATTGCAAGCAATATTGGATTAAGATGACACTTTGAGTCAAAAACAAATGGCACAAATGTTAAATGTTGCACAATAAACAATTTCTGACCGTTTAAAAGCTATGGGAAAGATCCAAAAATGTGGAAACTGGGTGCCACATGAATTGAATGACAGGCAAATGGAAAAGCGAAACACCACGTTGCTTCTACGACACGAAAGGAAATCAGTATTGCATCGAATTGTGAGTGGTAATGAAAAATGGATTGATTTTAAAAACCCTAAACGCAAAAAATCATGGGTACCAGGAGAAGCGTCAACATCGACTGCAAAGCCTGATCGGTTCGGAAAAAAGACGATGCTCTGTGTTTGATGTGACCAGAAGGGGGTGGTGTATCATGAACTTCTAAAACCTGAAACTGTTGATGCGCAACGCTACTGGCAACAAATGATCAATTTGAACCATGTATTGATCCAAAAACGACCAGAATGGGCCACAAGACACGGAAAGGTAATTTTGTTGCATGATATTGCAACAAAATAATGCGAGTAATACAGCAAAAGTCGTCGAAGAAACAATAAAAGTTCTTGACTGGGAAGTGTTACCCCACCCGTCGTATTCACCAGACTTGGCTCCTTCCGACTACCATTTGTTTTCATCGGTGGGACACGCATTGGCTGAGCAGCATTTCAATTCCTACGAAGGGATCGAAAATTGGGTATCCGAATGGCTTGTTTGGCGTGGTATCCACAAATTGCCAGAAAGGTGCTCGAAATGTGTAGAAAGCAATGGGTAATACTTCGAATAATTTGTTTTTTACTTTCCCATTTAAACATTTTTTACTTAAAAATAAACGCTCATTTCATACCGGTACAGCTGGTACTCCGGCTTCTTGTACGTTTTGAAGAACGCAAACAAGAAAACTTGCTCGCATTCATTCTTATATGTAAAAGACTTTAATAGGAAATATATAACAGGGTGGCGCAAGGCTAATAACCTTGCCCGGAAAAACAAATTATTATGGAAAATTTAACAAGCCTCGGGACTTGCTAAATAAGGCCAAGACCGGATCTCGGTTGTAGTGCCGATGATGATGATGATATAACAAGGTGATATTTAATAGTTTTAAAACGCAATGCAGCTTTCTGTCGATAAAGAGAAACTCCGAAGTTAAAATATTATAATTATAATTAAAATATAAAACATATGGACAGCAAGTGTCAAAAAACCCAATTCTAGGAAGTCAAATTAACACCCTCCTTAGCCGAATTGAGTACATGCACGGGGCCGCGAAAAAAAGGCGGATTTCCTAATACATGCAAAGTTTAGGCACAATTACAGGGTGTTTAACATTCAGTATTGTTTTTGCATACTCTCTCTAACTTCTCTATCTTCACCACCTCTTCGCCATTTTCATACCTGCCCCATATCTTTTGATGCAGTTAGGCTATTAATCGTCATGTCATATGTAGATATTTAATAAGGAAAAATAATAAATAAATGCAGGAAAATAAATAAATAAAATAAAATTAAAAATGAAATGAATGAATAAAATGAAGCTGAACCAAATGAAGGGGGCATTCCGATTTGTTCGGTTCAAAAAATCAATTTTTGCTTAATCGATAGTTTTATACTTCAAAAATAATATGTTAAAATTTGGAAACGAAATCTTTGGCGGTTCCAAAGTTATAGGTCATTAAAGGGTCGGGTCTCCCGCGGATACAAATTCGTATCATAGGTGGCAACTACCGTGTATTTAGAAAGATGCAGACTATCCATTTATGGGCATTAATTTGCTTCGCTGTTGGCTTGGGCCAACTGCCAGTTCTAGATGTCTAGCTGTTAGTATAAAAAATCCCGATGATTTCATGAAAAAAATCACTTTTATCTTTTGTCTAATTTATCTCCAAACTTTGAATGCGTTTTTCTCGAAACGACTTTTTTGAGTGCGGTGTAAGCGATAATATGAAAACAGTGCATGCGATTCTTATGAAAGTTCGCACACATATTTTTAACAAACACACGCAAATTGTGAGTGAATTACTTATTTATTTATTTATTAGTTATAACTAAAAAATAGAGCAAAAAAGCGCCGAAAAATCAAATTTTCGTTCACTAGTCCGCCATTTTGTTGTTTTTTATCAATTTTAAAAATTTTCCCACTCACATTGGGCTAAATGTATTTAAGTTCAATAAACTTTTTGCATTTTTCATATTTTTTCACCGGGGACAAAAATAACCCTTACACGAGCAGAACGGATGGCTAACTTTGAACACTTGGAGGGGGGTTTCCGGTTCCGGAGTGACTCGACAAAATTTACAAACGTAGTCGAAAGATGAATAAAATGTTTAAAAAAAAAATGTTTTTATATCTTTAATACTTTCTCTTTAAAAAAATCATGAAAATAACCTATTTTTTGACCCGACAAACCGGAATATCCCTTTAAAAACATAACGTGACGAAAATAGGGATTTATAGAATCGTTAAGGGTATTACTATATTAAACTCTCACAAGAGAAGTAACGAAAAATGAAAAATGGAAAAAACGCAATATTAATCGGAAGTTTTTACTGAAGCTACTTATAAGGATACGAATTTCTTAATTATTAACATATGATAAAGATAGCATATGTTTATAATAAGGCTTTATTTAAAAATTGTGTTTGTGAAAGGCAAGGAAGTCGCCCTACTCTGGAGAATATATTACCTCTAATTTGTTCCATTTTTGAAGTTGTAACGGACGGGTTATAAATACTCGTATAGAACGGCAAATAACGAATTAAGGATGATGGCTTACAAATATTCGATTTGCGATATTCAGTGTTTGGAAATCAGTATGAAATGTTCAACTTCTACTTTGCTTATTGATGTTTTGCTAGGGCTCGATGTGGTTGTTCTGAACAAATTTTCTGGTGACAAGAAACCTCTTTCCAGCGTAATGGCTACCCGATATATAAAACCAATCACAGCACTTTTCACCCTTTTTATTTCCTATCCGTTTCTCACTTTTACACCGCCGCATATCATAAGATATTATAAAGGAAATAATTAATACTTTTGGCTTTGCACATTACAGAAAAAAATGTTTAATATGTCTTTGCCAGTCAATCATCATTCCTATCCTCATGTTTTTTTTTGTGTTAAACCGTCGGATTGTCAGTGCAATTAAAAATTTCGAACTCTGCCCGAGTAGTTAAATACCCAGTTGTTAATGACTTTAAAAACAAGGATATGAAGCGGGGCTGGGAGAACGGTGGTACAAATCTTCAGAGTAGAATATTTTCGCATCTGCAAACAAAGAGAATACGAATCTGTATCTACTGATCCTTTGATCCCTTCAAATAGCATATAAATGTTATTTTATTCCCCAAATAAATTAAAATAATAAATTACAGACATAAAAACCTTAATGGTTCTAGTTTACGAGGTGATACTTACATTTATTTCGATCGCCCCCAAACAGTTTGTGGAATCGTAAAAAGTCTGGTCGGCCGCCAAAGTATTTTCCATTCTGATTAAGCACCTCACGGATTAACTCCAAATTGTTAACCACCAGACAGCGTGAGGTGCCCAGTGTCAGCGTGTACACATCACCAAATTGTTTAGCTAATTCTGTAAATCCTTGAAATGGAACCGCGTATCGCCCTAACAATGCTAAATTGCCTAAAATTGGCCATGGCATTGGCCCTGGTGCTTGCTTCAAGTCTTCAATTGTTATTTTGGGCGGTGTAGGTGTTCGAATTACTGTATTCAGGTCACTGTTACTGGATGCTAATGTCGCTTTTTTATATGACTGTTCTGTTTTGATTATTCGAACCTTGCGTACACATTCGTAAACAACGCGAAGATAAAAATATAGAAAGATCAGAAATATGAATCCGCACAGAATACCGGTTATGACACTCATTGTTTTCGACTTAATTTCTATGTCTGTTCGACTGTTTTGCTTGGATTCCTTTTTTCTTAATTAAAAGAATCAAAATATTTGCACTTAATTTGTTACACTGGAAATTCAATTTATTTCGTTATTCCCTTCTTTTTTTTTGAACTCAACTTCACAAGATCAACTTCGTATCTATCGTAGACCGATATGTGTTTATCCACTGGGAGTCTAATTCAAGAAGGAAACGCAACATAAACTGAGCGTTTTTCCGCTCCACCGTTTGCTTTTATATTCCCAACATCCCCCAGCCGGCAGCCACTGGAGGTATGAGTTTTATGTTATGTTGGGCTTCGTTTACCACCGATTATACTACACTCTTGGTGCATTTGGCACATTGACGGGCACCGAAGCACAAGATCACTGAAGATACAGGTATACAGATGGTCTAGTAATTTTGGTTATTGACTGATGTGTTCAGAGCCTATTCGGGGGAATTAATTTATCGAAGGCTACCTACTGTAGACTGCCTATCAAATGCATTTAGAACCCTGGATGATGTTGTATGTGCCTCCATGGTGTACACCATAGCACACCGTTGAAAATGTACACCTCATCTAGTTTAATCGTATCTTTTTCATTTGTTTTTCCTTTTTCCTTTTGCCTTTTGTTTGTTGTCTGTTTTGTCATTAATAGAGTGACTTAGACATGGTGCCAAAGGATATACGGAGTATCTTGATAATATAGTACCTTTTCATTCATGCCTCACTTGCTGAACTGTCTTCCATTTAATAGTAATATTTACAACGTCATTCGACGAATACAAATTTTGTTTTTATCTATCAAACTGGTTTTGACTTTTTATCGTGTGTCCTTTGAGATAGGTATCCATATCTTCGGGATAAATACAAATGAACTTGTATTCTGTTGACCACCGAAACGAAGATCGTTCGATAAAGATGTTAATGGAGCAAGTTTTGTTTTTTTTTATGTTAGATTATAATAATTTATTGAATATATGATAAGATTTCATTTTGTGTTAAGCAACGGATTAGTAATAAAATAATTTATTAATATGATCTTTAGGTTTTACTTTTTTAGTTTTAGATTTTACTTCCACAGATTCTTTTTGAGATAGTTCTAATTAAATTTAACTTCATTCGAAGTAGTTATATGCAGATATATTAATGGATTTGATAATTGATTAAAAAACGTATATTTAAATCAGAACAGACGTATTATATATTCTCTCTCTTAACTTTGCGGAATAAGTCTCTGAAGGTTTAGTATTTCTGTAACCGTAGTTCGAATACACATCATTTTCGTAGCCACCTAGTTGCGCCAGTACATACGGAGAATAAAACAATCAATTTAGAAGAAGGTTTAAAATTTAATGAAACATGTGAAAAAAGAATACTTCATTACGTGCATGATTAAAGATACACTCTTTCCAAAATGGGGAAGAACAATTCGTTATGAAATAATAAATCTCTTTAGAAAATATGTTTATTTAGTCCGTGCTGAAATCTGGCGCAAGGCTAATGACCTTGCCCGGAAAAACAAATTATTATGGACAATTTAACAACCCTCAGCACTTGCTAAATAAGGCCAGACCGGATCCCGGTTTTGTGCCGATGATGATGATGAAATCACGATGTGGTCTTACGAGTAGCTACCATATTTCTGTAATTGTTCTGGATATCGAGTCGGGTCTGGCAACTCAAAAGTTTAGCGCATGACCAATGACTTTCCAAATGGGTTTCTCTGTCTTCGCACGAGTTAGGTACCATACCAAACGGATCTGCATTTATTCATTTAGGCGGCATTATAGTCTGGTTTAAATGTCGACATCAACTGACAACTGGTTCCTCTTGGTTCGGACTTTAGTTAACTGCGTCTAGTTTCGCTAAAATTGTCTCTATTTTTTAGTGCATCGAAAGTTTACCATCGTAATCTTGGACAATCGAACGTTTTTTTTTTAAATATACTTCTCTCGGGAGAGGCGAACCTATAGCGCCGTCATGGCACCCCGGGATCCCACCAAATAACTGTTGCAGTTCCTCTTCAACAGCTGGAATGCCCCGGGAACACTTGCGCGGGAAGGGAGTTCCGCAGCTTCCCCGCTCTGTAACGGTACAAGTTCTGATACAGGGGTGTTCGCGCCGTTGAGAAATGAACTGCGAACTGGCTCCGTCGGATTGTCTAGTAGAGGGCATAAAAATCGAATTACGCAGAACAATACTGTGGAGAAGAAGTATAGTGCCGGACATGGGCAATTGGTTCCCTTCTTCCTCCAGCATTCACTCCACTGTTCAACAAGGTTCGGCCAAACAATTGTCACAGAACATGCCATCACACCAAGTGAAAATATAAAGCTCAGGATTTCTTTTGTTGTATTTTTATTTATTTTACGGTAGCACTGCGTGAAAGTTATAATGTGAAGTCGATAAAAAAACACAATCTTCGAAGATTACAGCGAATATAATATTCGACATGGCGCGGCGGTTGCAAACACTACACTGTACGTGGGAAATACGAGTTATGTCTATGAGGCACATGATTTTTACTTATTGTATTGCTCTTTTTTGTTTCAAAATTATTGCACACACGCGACTCGGTGATTTTCGCGTCTCCGTGCGCACCGGAGGGCGGAAGTCGGCAACGACCATGGCGGTCGGCGGATGGAAAGTGAGTTGTGGTGTCGTGGTAGATATCCTGTCCACTAAGGATATCGTTTTTACCTATCACTAGAGAAACGTAAAGTCTCTCTTGGTGGAATAGGAAACCAGATCTTGTAATGAAGATCATGGTGGTATGTGTGCGATCGCTCAGATCTGTGTGGTTTGCACGTGCTTGAGGGCAATGGGTAAACGAAGCAGACAGGCGGCAAAGACAAAAGGATCGAAAAGATCGTTGTCTATGGAGTGCATCGCGTCTAAATAAATAGACGAGGATACAGCGAAGAAATGTGGTAAAAGAAAAGATAAGACGAGGGCATCATAAAAGTCTTAGATGAGTGATGGCCCTGTGTAAATATACGAATAGACATTGGGAATGGTGCTAATGGGTTGGTGGACGAAATAAATCCCTTGCTTGCATTTGTATATGCAGGGAAATTCGTTTGTGGGAAACGGATTCTATATTTGCATTGTTTATGCTTTGAATTCAATCCGGAGGCTATGCGCGAAGTCGATGCTTGTTTGGAGATTCAAACAAAAAAGCAATTCTGGGTAAAGTGCTTGCAGCTGTATTGATAGTTGCAAGTCATTGCAAGGCAGATTAAATGGTTATATAATGACGGTTTGCATATACCATCTGTGTCAATGGAACATGGTATCTATGGCGACCCAAGTGTCGAAATCTAGTGTGAAAATCCACACTAATTGGAAATTCGGTTTTTCGTCACTTATGCAAAGACGCATTGATACATGTATGAATGCCCTTGTAGGAAAAATTCTTCTTAGGAATTCTAGGTAATGCTTGTATGCATTAATTGTCCCTGGAAAAGGAAATATTTTCAGGTGCCCATGCGACTGCATCGGCGGGGGATAATGGGAGTTGGGTTGCGGATATGAGGGTTTTTCAGGTAAGTGGGTGGTGGGGCTTGGTGGAACTGCCACAATACCACGAATCTACGAAGAATAATACCACGAATCTTCGAAGAACAATACACGTGACAATATCTGTAAAACAGGCAGAGGTCAGCTACGCGCCTTCGATGTGATAGCGACTGTAGTCCCGACGTCAGCGGCGTGTCCCCGATTAGGCGGATAGCTCGTCTCTGAATGCTCTTAAGTAGGTCGATGGTATTGTTTATGATTTATATCGGAAAGGCCTCCTTTGACCTTCCTCTTCTCTTCTTCTCTGTTGAATGTCGATACCTGAATTAAGAATTCGCCAGGGCACATAAACCCGTGACGTATATTTTTTAGTTGGCGCCTAGGCTCTCTAACCTATGCGTTCTGTACAAAAGAAGTTTGGTAATCCAACAAACAATCGAAAAACCAAAATCGTGTCTGATGTTCACCGGTCGAGCAGTGAAGGAAGAATAATCTTTATTTCGAAATTGTTTTCCCTTTTATATTACAAATCTTAACCTATAGTAAGTAGTAGTAAGTACCTAACAATTTCTCGTTATTTTTTGTACAGTTGGAAAACAAAAAATTCTTTCCAATGTACCTACAATAAAAATATAAAACTACTCAGACGACTATATGGTGATGAGCATCATCCTTACAATAGACATATATTTTAACTCCTTTGTCTACTTCATGCATAAATAAAAAACGATACCGCCGAGGCTACATCCAAGAAAAACCCTTAATGCATCATAAAATGTGTGTAATGCTGAACCAAGGTCGTGTCATGGGAACGGGAATTATCTGCTAAGAGAATTGCCGTAGACAAGAGAACTGTCATAAAAATAGTATCTCCGTGAGTACTACTCAATAACTCATGAATACAATTTTATGATCGCGTAATGGTGTGCGCTGTTTTTATTGATGCATGAAACGGAAATGAACTTATCTATAAATGAATAAAAATACGCTGAAATGACTTGAATTAACAGGTATGTTTAGGAGGAGAGTTCCAAATATGAGAGCAATATTCAGCGCAAGTCAAATTTGGCATTTATACAGGAGAAGAAGTTGGCCCGGAGTAAAATATTTCTTGGCTCTAAAAAGATACCTCCGTTTTCCTGAGGCGGATCTGGCGTCTTTATGCTACGATACATTCCCAAAGAACGCGACACCGAGCACTTTCATGCTTTCCCCAGATTCGAGGGCTTGGCCGTTCATCATCACCTGTAGAACCGATGATCTTTTCTTTGTGAATGTTGTATATTGTGTTTTCGTTGCATTGAGGTCGACGAGATTGACCTTTCCCCACTCTAGGACCTTATCCAGATCCAAAAACAATGAAATTGGGTTCCATACGAACTTAAGCCGAGAGACGTTGAACTCCGACTTTGCATAAGTGAAATGATGCTTGCCAGGCAAAAAAAAGAAGGATTTTTTGCATCGTATAGTCACTGGGGATGAAAATTGGATCCACTACGATAACCCAAAGAAGAGAAAATCATGCGGACCACCTGGTCATGCTTCAACATCGACAGCAAAACCGAATATTCATATTCATGCGAAAAAACTCATGCTGTGTATTTGGTGGGATCAGATTGGTGTCGTGTATTATGAATTGCTGAAGCCGAGTGAAACCATCACTGGATCTCTACCGAACACAATTAATGAGATTGAGCCGAGCACTCAAAGAAAACCGCACCCATTACTACTCCAGACATGACAAAATTACTCTTCTCCATGATAATGCTTGTCCGCATATTGCGGTGCCGGTGAAAAACTATTTGCAAACACTTCATTGGGAAGTCATGCCCCATTTTTTGTAGTAGCCTTTCTCTCAGGGAGCGTGTCTCCTTGTCCTCAAAAGGATGAGGGATCTCTTTAGATCGCTCCTGAGAAGGGCCGTTGCGGTCGTCACCGCCCTTCCTCAGACCTGAGGGAAGAGTAGCGAACGATCGTTTATAAAAAAGGCCCGGAAATCGTCCAGGTTTAATTAAAGAACGCATATACTTTGTAAGATACTTCACTTTAAATATATTTATTAATTTTAATTTTAATTTCGTTTATTGGCGTCCTTACCCCTCGGATGCCAATTGAGACTGATACTACCGCCGTATTCACCAGACGTTGCTCCTTCTGATTATCACTTATTTCGATCCATGACACATGGTGTGTCTGAGCAGCACTTTACAACATATGAAGATACCAAAAAATGGGTCGATTCGTGGATATCCTCAAAAGATGAAGAGATCTTACAACGTGGTATCCGGATGCTGCCATAAAGATGGAAAAAAATAATGTCTAGTAATGGACAATAATTTGTATAAAACGTAATGTATCGTTCTTTCACAATAAATCCCTAAGCGCCAGAAACTTATTTGTACACCAAATACATGCTTTAAACATCATTTGACAGTCTTCGGCGTTCCGAGGAACTTCATAACACGGGATGTCATTATGACCTTTTCTTCAAAATATCTTGTTCAGCCCAAAAGCTTGGAATTTGTTCTTTGAATCTGAATTGATGGCTAATCTATAATGTTTATAAATTACGGACCGAAAATTAAAGTGAGGGTTAATCAACTGTACACAAAGGGGTCTCAGAATTGAATTATTAAGAAATTATTACATCTGATTGGTAATTAGATTACAATAATTTATATCGCTTAACAAACGCTTCTCCTTTACTCAACATATTTCAATATTTAAATACCGTAAATTAACTTGGCAAATATTTTCACCTGCCCCCGCTTGGTAGAAACCTTGACGTGGTGCGGGGGCTTAAACTACAATGAATCGCTCAGGCTATGCTGACGGAAGCATACGCTCCCAGTAGGGCCACCCATGTCAGACAGGCTAGCGAGGAGTAACACACAAAGATCTACCGCCCCTAATCCAGGGTGTTACGCGTCACCGTGCCCATTGGATGGTTTGCAGCCAGGGGTATACCGGCTGTATTATAACGGCGCCTCTCTGACACCGGGTCGAATCAGAGCAGTAAGCAGACCTTACCATATCAAAGAGGGGCTCTGATATGGCGGACCATTTGAAACCCCAGAGTGATCCAATGAAATGAATGATCAATACACAAAAAAACAATCTCACAAAAAACCCGGTAGGCGTAGGTGTGATGAGCCAACACTACCATAAGGGAACAAATCATCAGGAAAACACCGACTCGGCAAAAAGAAGACGTAGGGAAAAACGGAAAAAGCGGGATATACGCGTCGGGACGTGGAATGTTCGAACGTTATATAAACCAGGCGCGATACAGACGGTCGTAGAAAACGCGAAACAATATAAAATGGACATCGTCGCGCTCCAGGAAGTTCGACTCCCACATCAAGTAATCGAAACCAACGGGTTTACACTGGTGTGTGGAGGTACCGATACACATAACCTCGGAACTGGCTTCATCATAAGCAAGAAGATTACGCCCCATGTAAAAGATGTGCAATTCATTAATGACCGAATGTCTGTGCTAAAAATACAGGGCCGATGGTACAATTATGTATTTATAAACGTACACGCCCCAACAGAATCTGCGGACGAAGAAACGAAGGACACGTTCTACGAGACCCTAGAGGATGTATTTCATGGGATCTCATCATTCGATGTTAAAATCCTCCTCGGGGACCTCAATGCGAAAATTGGAAAGGAAGATATCTTCCAACCAACTATAGGTAAAGAAAGCCTACACGACGTGTCAAATGATAATGGAATGCGAATTATCACGTTCGCAGCGTCAAAAGATCTGTTAGTAAAAAGCACGATGTTCAAGCACAAGGAAATTCATAAAGCCACATGGATATCACCCGACGGCGTAACGCGTAACCAAATAGACCACTTCCTCATAGACAAAAGACACCACTCGAATATCCTTGACGTAAGAGCATATAGAGGAGCAGATTGCGACTCCGATCATCTTCTAGTGATTGGCAAAATCAGGAGTCGCCTCGCAGCAATCCCACATGGGCAGTCACGGGAGACAAGCAAAAAGTTCGACACTGATAAACTGAAAGACCTACGCAAAAGGGCTGAATATCAAGACGAGCTAACGAATAGATTTAGCATTCTAGAGAATGTGAGCAGTGAGGAAGAGGAAGCTAATAGTGTGAACACTAAATGGACATCGATCAGAGACACAATCAAACTAACAGCCCAAAAGGTATTAGGATTTAAGAAAACAATTAAGTCCAAACCTTGGTTTGACGATGAGTGCAGGGCGAAGATCGAAGAACGTAAACGCCTCAGAGTGATCCACTTAGAAAGATATGATGAAGTCAACGCAGAAAGATACGCGACAATTCGGAGAGAGACAATGAGGCTCTTCAAACGCAAAAAACGCGAATGGGAGAAGACTAGGATCGAAAAAATCCTAGAAAATTCTAGTGCAAAGAACATCAGGGGTATGTATGTCGGCATAAATTCAATTAGAAATGGCTACCGAGGAAGAGCCAAAATAATTCGAGACGCAAACGGCTGTCTGGTCACAGAAACAAACAATGTCGTGACAAGATGGAAGCAGTACTTTGAAAACCTGCTCAATGTACGCACCCATCAACCACAGATAAATGTACCAAGCGTACATACAGCTGAGCCTCAGATCCCAGAGCCGTCTCTCAACGAAGTTGTAGACGCAATAAATCGATTGAAAATCAACAAGGCTCCCGGAGTCGACTGCATACCGGCAGAGCTTGTGAAGCATGGAGGAGAGGCAACCGCTCGAAAGATCCACCAGCTCATCCAAACAATATGGGATAAGGAAGTCACTCCGGAAGAATGGAAAACCTCAATAGTCATCCCCATTTTCAAAAAAGGCGACAGATCTGACTGTGAAAACTACAGAGGAATATCATTGCTCCCAACCGCATACAAAATATTAACAAATGTCATTCTGGCGAGAATCACACCTTACGCAGAAGAGATACTGGGAGACTACCAATGTGGATTCCGTAGGAACCGGTCAACAAGCGACCAAATGTTCACAATAAGACAACTGCTGGAAAAGAAGTGGGAATACGGAGAGACGGTTCACCAACTGTTCGTTGACTTCAAAAAAGCCTACGACTCAGTCGCAAGGCAGAGACTCTACCATATTCTAGTTGAGCTGGGAGTCCCAAAAAAATATGCCGCGCTCATTCAAATTTGCATGAACGAAAACAAAGGGCGAGTTAGAATAGAAAACCACCTCTCAGAACCATTTGAAATCCGGGACGGACTAAAGCAGGGAGATGGTCTATCACCGTGTCTCTTTAACCTTGTGCTCGAGTATGTCATCAGAAAGGTACAAGACGACAACATGGCCGGATCATCCCTGAACGGGGTCACACAAGTGCTCGCATATGCGGATGACATCGCCGTTCTGGGCGATAATCTAGAGACTGTTAGTAAAAACTGTGAAATCATCATGCAAGCGGCAGAAGAGGTGGGCCTAGAAATAAATGAAGACAAAACAAAATACATGATTACGGCGAGAGCAGGTGGGTCTCAGAGAACACATATAAACGTCAGAGGTAAGATCTTTGAAAAAGTTAAAGAATTTAAATATCTGGGAACGATACTGACGGCCGGTAACGAAATGTCGAAGGAAATTAACAAGAGACTGCATTCCGGCAACGCGAGTTGGCACGCAGTCAGTAAACTGCTGAAATCCAGACTGCTATCACGTAACATAAAGCTCCGTGTCTATAGAACCATAATCATGCCAATTGTTCTATATGGATGCGAAACATGGGCTCTCACAAAACGGGAAGAAAACAAATTCCGTCTATTCGAGAATAAAGTTTTGAGAGGCATCTTTGGAGGTAAATATGACGAGGAGGCAGGACAATGGAGGAGACCCCATAACCACGAATTGGAAGAACTATATCGCAAACCTACAATAGTGAGAGTAATCAAGTCGCGAAGATTAAGATGGGCCGGACACGTGGCGCGAATGGGGAACGATAGGACCGTGCATAGAATTCTTGACGGTAGACCAACGGGAAAGAGACCGGTAGGACGGCCGCGACGGAGATGGGAGGACAATGTTTGGTTTGACCTTGAGGAGATCGGATCGAATGGTGAAGCGTGGAAGGAGAGTGCCCAGGACAGGGAAGGATGGCGAAGCCGAGTCGGTGAGGTCATGAACTTCCGGGTTCCTACAGGCCAATAAATAATAATAAATAAACTTTGACAGTGAAAAAATTGGAAAAACGATTGGGCCTCAGGGCTTACTACTAATGTTTTGGTAAGGTGTTTTACTACTGTTGTGAAAAACAAGTTGTATCGCCATGGTATAATGGAGGAGAATGACCTCAACTAACTTGGCGTACAAAACTGAAGTTCGTTAGCCAGAGACCGGGTCAACTCAACTTTAGTTTTAAGATAGTTGTTAAGTTATCACTTGTATTAAGCTAAATATATGAGAGTTCTACCCTCACTAAATTAAATTAGATTAAATTAAATTAAATTAATTAAACTCAAGACATTTGGTAGTTGTGGTGCAGATTGTGACGATAGCTAAGTAATTACAAAATGTTTACCTACCTATATACCATACACCTATATAACAAATCTTCTCAAAACACATTCAAGACCAATTCCCTCTTTTCTTTTCCCATCATCCTCTTCATCTTCTGCTGACCGCACTTGCGGCCTTGACATTCAAGGGTACCTGAAAATCCCTTTAACGCGTGTGTTGCATGTAAAAAAAATTTAGTAAGAAAGTTGCAAAATGTGTGCGGAGGAAAGACCACAAGCCCACTCCACAGCCTGTGCTTGTGTGAGCTTGTTCTTTAAATTTATTTTTAATTATTATGAAGTAAAGTTATAAAATTTCAAGACGTTTTGGCTTTCAATAGGATGTGGTACCATTATATCTAGCACCCGAATTCAATCTACCAGTTGATTGCGCTAGTAATGACATTGGTAACTTCGGCCACAAACAATAAGCCGGTTCTACACCATAGAAACCACTGTGCATGTACAACAATCTTTAATACAATTCTAGTAAGAACATCTGAGACATGATCATAAAACCAATTTGAAATGAACGTATTATATATTCGTCGCTGTTCTCAGTTTCCTCCGTACCATGAACATCTTGGAACCTGTAATTTAATAAATCCTTAATTTTGTTGCTTTTAATGCAAATTCAATCATTAAATGTGGAAGAGAAGATAATTTAGGCAAATCGTCCAGATGTTCTTTTGGATAACGAAACCAAGATAAACGATAACCATAAAATGGACAACTGAAATTATAATGCGACTAGAAGAAGCAGACCACATTCATACAGAACCCTTTTTATGTGCTTTAATTATCTCGAAATAACTTTGTTGTAGCAAAGCAACTTCCCAAACGAGTAGCTTACATATTCTCTCTATCATATTTCTATTTTATCTATACCGCTATTTACCAAGATTGTCATCTTGTTTCTTTTAAAGATGTATTTTAAAATGAATTCACGTGATTATTAGTAATTTTTTGTTTTCCTTAAGGATATGGTGGACAGAACAACTAACTGGCACCCACTGCTTGCATTCATACCACAGTCGATCTGGAATAATTGATTCAACTCGTTTCAATCTCTTTTTACCACATTGATCTAATTTTTATGACACATTATGCTGGTAGTCACTGAAAAATCCGACAACTCTCTAAAGTGGTGTTAAAACAGTTTTGATCTTGACACTTTGCCGACCGATCGAGGAGGCCTCCCCTTTTGTCAATAGCTGCATCTTTTGAGATACGAAGTTAAAAAAATGTATGGGAACTCTTTAAACTTTTCCCAAAAGAAAGCAGGTAATGTAATATAATGCAGTACTGTATATATGGTTTTCAGAATATCTCCAATATTTAATTTATATATAGTGGCTTCTTTGCTCATATAAAATTATTACCACAACTATTTAAAAATAACAGAACGAGTAAAAACGTCATATGATAGAAAGCTATCACATTTCTAAGGATTTAAAAATAAATTCTGAAAGATTTTATAATAAATAAAATGACAAGAGGTGGGACAAATTGTCGTAGAAAAAATGAAATGCTGATACAAGTTGGTCAAGCTAATAAGTGGAAAATAGTCAAAACAAACTCGACAATACATTCAGCGAAGATGAAAGGTATTACTCCTCGGTCAGGAATAGTAGATAATAATAATAATATTTTTGCACATTTGAAACATTAATAGAAATAAAACTACAAATGTTATTTTGTTGATCATTTATTTAACGTAATAAGGGTTTACTGCAATTTATTTTTTTTAAATGACATCGTCGAGATATGCCCCGTCTCGTCGTTGGCACTCCTGCAATCGACTACGCAAATTTTGGAAAACTCGCTGACACATGGTGCGAGGTATCGCGGCTATCTCCCTGGATGTTCTCATCGGTTCTTCTTGAACGTGGCCGCCCTGTTTGTTTAATATTCGTTGTGGATTCTGTTTGCTCGAACTTCTTGACCTAAGCTTTGATTAAATTAACACTTGGACACTCACTTACACGGCGTAATCCGTATTCAATTTTAAATAGGCGTCGTACAGTAACGTAGGATCGGTAACGTGAAACTGATCTGCACAAAAAGCACGCTGTTGTCCCGTGAAGCGCTCCATCGTGACTAAAATTGCATGAAGCGATGCACAATTCCCCGCCACTCGCGCGGCCCTCCCTCTAACGGTTTTTAAGAAATCAAGTGTTGCCATTTGCTAAAATTTAAAGCCCACCCGATAGTACTCAAGCCCGAATCAGTTGTAGAGAACAATACTTATCATATTGTAATATTCTTCGTAAGAGTACGAAATGGACAAAAAAGTTACATTATACTTCTTGAATTGTGCTCTTCTTAATTTATTTTTGATTTACAAGAAATTAAATGCTAATGATAAAAATAAGATGTAAACTTTTTTATAGAAGCTTATAGAAAGAAGGGACACTCAAAATCAGAACATTATACAGTAAAAGAAGAATGCTCGACAATTGGATATAAAATTGTGGGGAGGAAGTATTGTGCCTGACACGGGCACTAGGTTCACTTCCATCCCCATCGTCTGTTGTTCACGTGGACACTGCTCACAACGCAAGGAGGGAGAAAACGATGTCCACCAGATAGCAATTAAAACACAAGTTGTTCTTAATTAATTTTTAGTTTATTTCACTTTCGTTATTAATATTGTGAAGGACAATTCTCTTAATTAAAACCACTTTGTTCGCAGCCATTATTAAATATGTTAGTGTTTTTATACTTCACTTAAACTTATTATTAATATTAAATTGATTTTTTATGAATTTTAAACGGAATGAAACACTTCCTTTCACGACCCGACTTCGGTATATATACGCTTCTCCGCCGCGCGGCGGAGAGCGGGAGATCGCGCGACCAGCGTGGTCGGCGGATGTAATTGGACTCCGTGATACAACCCTCGTTTGGGGTGAGTTTGCCCGAGAGAGAAAGTGTTTCTCTCGTGGTGAAAACAAGGAAGAAGGACTTGGTAATGTATGTGTATGTGTGAGTGAAGATCACATTGGTTTCTTCATACACAAGGCCATGGGAACGAATCTGAAAACCAGAGAAGGAATGATGTGCATCAATGAGATGTGAGTTCGGCTAAGTAAACAAGCCGAATCTCATTGGGTGCTAAATGGGGTTTCTGTTTCTTCAATGCCGCTAGTCATGAGAAACAGATCCAGAAATATGGGAATGCTAAGAGATTATGTAGATCATTGTCTAAGCTATGCATTGCAGCTGTAACGATAGCCGCAATGCCCATGCACATGGTGCTAATTGATTCTAGCTTATTTACAGGGAATTGGTGTTTATTGCATCGCTGCCAAGGGTAAGTATACCATACCTATTTGCATTTGCTTATGCTGTAGGATTTAATTGGTGCCAAGAGAGGCGAGATGCGTATATTTATTTTGGTCCCTTGGGTGTAGGTCGCCAGCCAATGTGTTTTTATGGTGATTTATGATACACTTGGTGAGGACGAGAAATAGGCGACGCAATGTTTATGGCCCCTGTTATGATAGTTACATTGTATGTGAACCAAATCATTTTGTTTTCAGGAATTCGTCTAGGGGGATTTGCCTGGCAACCGAAGGTACCGAATAGGTTTTGGTTTTATGCACCTGTATAATGGAAGGAATTCTTATAGGGAATTTGTATGCGAAGAGATGCATGAAAAGGTAGGAATTCTTTAACAGGGGCTTTTAGATAATAAATTTGATAACCTAGATCCGTAAAGCACTTAAGGTGCTAATGCGATTGCATTAGCGAAAACTTATGCCGATTGGGATGTAGTTCAGGGAATTTTCAGGTAAGTGGGCCGTGGGGTTTGGCGGAACTGCCACAAAATCGTCGGCAAGTGGAGAAAAAGCAAATCCTTCGCTAAGATATGCCATCGCCAAAAATGTGCGATAGCTAACTTATACTCAGGCGCAATTTGTTGGGCCGGCAAAGCGTTAACGTTTAAAGGTGTTGATCTATAACGTTTATACGTAAACACAGTAATTCGGGAATATGAGCCGGGCGGGAGGTGGTTTTAGTCGGTAAAAACCCGGTATGCCTCGGGATCGGTCCAGAGGTATCTTTTGAAGATTTCCACCTTCCTACCGAAACCAAAAAAAAAAAAAAAAAAAAAAAACAGTAATTCTCCCTCAACGATTTATTTCCATCAAAGTCAACCTACCACATCTATCACATTCCTTCAAAATCAATCTACCGCATCGCTTTTCTGAGATATGTAAAAAAAGAACTTAGTTATGTACTCACAGTAATGATATAATCATTAAGGGGGTATTCTGGTCTAGACGCACGAATTTAACGCAATTTTTGAAGTGCTGTAAAAAAAAAGCAATCAATATTTTTAATATTCATTTTTTATAGGATGTTTATTAATATTTCAAAAATACAGTAAAAAATTGAAAGCAAAAAATTCAAAATTCAATCGGATCGGATGGTCGAACGTGGAAGGAGAGCGCAGAGAACAGGGAACAATGGCGGAGTCGAGTCGGTGGGGTCATGAACTCTCGGGTTCCAACAGGCCAATAAATAATAAATAATAATAATTAATGCACGTAGGTATTAATGGCGTAGAAGAAAAATGGGCACGCCTTAAGAATAGTGTCATTAGTACTGCCAACTCCATCTTAGGCAGTAGTCGTAGAGATCGGGGCGATTGGTTTGATGATGAGTACAAACTAGCGACTGAACGTAAGAATGCTGCATACCGGGCAATGCAGCAGTCCCATAGGACGCGGATACGCGAGGAGAAATACAAAGAGCTCAGAAGATCTGAAAAAAAGACTCCACAGACAAAAGAAAAGTGCCTGGGAAAAAATTTAGCCTGTGAAATAGAGAAAAGTAGAGAGCGAGGTCCGCACCAGGCGCGGAAGTTCTACCAAATAATCCGCAGTATGGCGCGGTAAACACCACGCTGCACTTACTGCAAGGATAAAGAGAATAATTTGATCACCGATCCTGAAGGAATTCTGGAGCGTTGGGAAGTGCACTTTAAGGAATTGCTAAATGGTCAGTTCACAGAAGAAATGGAGGCTCCACCAATGCAATGTCAAGATCAAATGCTGCTGTCACCAACCATTTAGGATACATTAAAAGCCATACTCCCAATCAAATAAAACCCCGGAGCTGATGGTATACCAGCTGAGCGGATCAAACAAAGAGGGGCAGCGTTACATCACGCAATTCATGAGATCGTGGTGCATGTATGGGAGCAAGAGGAGATCCCGGAAGATTCGCGTCGTGGAATAATTTGGCCCATACATAAGAAGGGAGATATCACAGTGAGCAGCAGCTATAGGAGTATAACATTGTTGAGTACCACCTATAAGATACTCTCCTCTATCATACAATATCGCATAGCCCCATACACTAAAGTCATTATTGGTCAATATCAGTGTGGTTCCATCCCAGGCAAATCAGCGATTGATCAGATATTTACCCTTCGGCAGGCGATGGAAAAATGTCTGGAATTTAAGATTGCATTATATCATCTATTCATAGACTTTAAGGCCACCTACGACAGCTTAGCCAGGGTAGAACTATATAATGCCATGAGAGAGCGGTATTCCAAACAAATTGATAGGATTTTGTAGGTTGGCCATGACCAACGTAACTAGTCAAGTAAAAATAGCGGGATTGCTATCCAAACCAATAAACATCTTTAATGGACTCCGACAGGAGGAGGGTCTGGCATGCCTACTCTTCAACCTGGTGTTGGAGAAAGCAATCCGTGACTCGGGCATTAAAACTAGAGGTGTAGTGATCCTTCTCTCAGTGAGCTCCTGAGGGGACCCGTTGCGGTTGCCGCCGTGCTTCCTCAAACCTTGAGGGAAGAGCAGCTACCGGTTGTTTAATATGGGCCTGGGAATCGGCCAAGTGCAATAAAAAATCACCTGTATTTCCAGTATTCAATTTATTTATTTAATTACATTTATTTTATAATTTTATTTAGTTTATTGGCGTCCTACCACTTCGGACGCCAATCGAGACTGATCCTCGAATCTGAATTTCATCACCCTTATAAAAAGAAGCAAATCGAGATTTGTATCTCGGAAATACACAATTTCATACAAAAATCCCGATTTTTGTATCCTGAGTGAAGATGCTCAGTGTTTATTTTAAGATAAGAATTCAATTTCTTAAATTCTTACGAAACTATTTCGCAAATGTCGATATGTATCTGGTTTTGGTTTTCTATTTGCTTAACTCAATGGAATTTTTCAGATAGAGATAACGATCTCTGAATGTTGGCTTTTTAGAGCACTACAGACGGACTATTGTCACCAAGTCCAGGCAGATACTTTCCTACGCTGATGACAACAACATCATCGGTAGAACCGAATCGGCTGTACAGGACTCCTTGAACCGGATCGAACAGGCGGCACGGAAACTTGAACTGCACACTAATGAGGGGAAAACTAAGTTCATGGTGGTAACTTCTGCGAAGAGAAGACCTAATGTTGGTCAAACTATCAGGGTATTGGAACACGAATTTGAAGTTGTGCAATCCTTTAACTACCTTGGGTCAATAGTATCAGCCGATAGCAATATGGAAGAAGAAATACGCGAACGGCTGATCGAATCCAACAAAGCCTACTACTCTTTAAATCCCAAATTTATCCAGAACATCCAAGCTACTATTGTACAAGACCATAATCTTACCAGTGCTCATGTATGTATCCGAGACCTGGGTGCTCAATAAAAGGCAGTCTGAACTCTTAGTCGCGGTCGAGAGGAAGGTTTTAAGGAGAAGTGTTGGCCCCTATGTGAGGGAGGACGATTCCGGAGACGCTACAAACTACAATGAGTTGTACGCGATCTACCTTGAAGCTAATGTTGTAGCCTTTCACTCAGGGAGCGTATCTCCTTGTCCTTAAAAGGATGAGGGATCTCTTTAGATCGCTCCTGAGAAGGCCCGCTGCGGTCGCCGTGCTTCCTCAGACCTGAGGGAAGAGTGACGACCGATTGCTGCAAAAGGAGACCTGAAATTCGGCCGGATCCAATAGTAAGGAAATAATTTGGATGACATCGGCTCGAAATCGGATCCCAGTTGTAGTGCCAATAATGATGATAATGATGAATCTATTGCAATTTTCCTCAGTATTGTTTGATTTATACAACCGGAAATTCAACTCTTTAGCCTTAATGGATTCTTTGCACCCACAATCGATGCACATACTTCTCTTGGGTTTGATACTCTTTACTCTGTGTGGAATAAAGATTCGCATGCCAAGCAGAATCGTGTCTGTCAATACGTCCGCTATAGCGTCAACATCAATATCGAAGAAAAATATCGACCAGTTTAACTTCTCAAAAAAAGTTGTTAAGACCTTCTCAGCTGGCTTTCTTGTAGACCAATACTGTTCTTTTGGGAGTTTTTTTTTAAGAGCAAATTTAATTCTGCGTCGAGAAAAAAATCTCCGCCTTTTAATCTGATTCATATATCGGCTCATTTTTCACTTCTCCGAGTGTTGTTTCACCAAACTGTGCGCTATTCACTGGAAAATATGGTAACCTGAAAAATACGGTGGGTGTGCGAAATTTTAGAAGACAGTAATCTTCAAAAGATACCTCTAGACCGATTCAGCCGCAACCCAATTCCGCCTGGTTGGTGCATTCTAACAGAACGGGCGAGGCTGGGAGGCTGGTGGAGATGTTTGCTGTTAGCCACACTTAACTCAACTCGTGGAGAAACCCATGCGAGTGTCGGATGCCCGAGGTGATTATGCGAACACCCTGGATCTGTTTTTGACATCCGAACCGAGTATTTATAACGAAGAGGTCTCTACGCCTCTGGGGAAACTCAGATCACTGCTTGGTATCAGTCGCGCAACCACTTGCATTTCAAGCGATTAAACGGCCTAGGCAGCTTCGGCATGTGAAAGTATGGAGCTGCTAACTGGGACGATTTGCGAAATTTCTGTGCATCCATTTCATGGTCGGAGGACGGCTTCAGAGACTACGATCTTAACGCATGCGCGGAGTCGGTCACAGAGCTTATTCTTCTCGGGATGGCGATCTACATTCCGCATTCCACCAAACCAAGTTCATCTGATCAGCGAACAGATTACAGCGGCAAATAGAGCTTTTAAGCAACGGCGCTCCAATCCCACCGGTGTTAACAGAACGAATTTTGTTAGAATCAGAAACGCGTGCAACCAGGCGATCGATACCGCGAAGAAAGCTCACAACGACAGAGTGACCAATAAACTCCTTCAGTGCCCGACTGATTCACGCCCCTTCTGGTCAATGGCAAGGACTGTCAGGAAAAACTTCGCTTCCTACTCTTGGTGACAGATAGCGAGACGTTAGTTACAAATTTAAAGGATAAAGCTAATGTGTTCGCGAATTTATTTTCCGCGAATTCAAACATCGGTGCCGGTTTTTTGGAGTCACCTGTGACCGCGCCGGTACGGTCTTCGATGCAGGATGTGAGGTTTCGCCGGATTCTACATGGACTGGACTGTAGGAAGACAACCGGCCCGGACGGTTCTTGGAAAACTCTTTCGCTTATCTTATGCAACCTTTCCTACCTGCTGGAAAATCGCTCAAGTTCAGCCAATCCCAAAGTCGGGAAAAATGTGTCTCCCACAAATTACCGACCGAAAGCATTACTGTCTATGTTATCTGAGGTGACGGAAAAAGTCATCAATACTGCGTTAATTAAGTATTCGGAGTGCAACGGACTTCTGAATGATCGCCAATAGGGACTCTGTGACAGGCTGCCCACGGGAGACCTTTTGACACTTATAACCGATATATGGACATCTGCGATTGAGCGGCATGGTAAGTCAAAGGCGGTCGCATTGGATATCTCTAAGGCTTTTGACCTCGTCTGAGTAAATTTCGTTCTTATGGACTTTCCTAGCAGCTTTGCGACTGGACGAAGAGCTTTCTTGAAAATCGATCGATCCGCTTTGTTGCGGACGCGGAGTGTTTGGATCTGTATCCTGTTAATTCGGGGGTGCCTCAAGGTTCTATTTTGGCCCCAACCTTGTTTTTGCTTCATATCATCAATGATTTGTTGGAGACAACGGATAACATGGTGTTCAGTTTTGCGGATGACAGTCCGCTTGTTTCCTCCTTTTCGAGTGATCGGATGATTGGAGCATCATCGTCGCACCAGCTGAGATGTAGATAAACTGACTCTCTGAATCGGGATTCGGATAGGGTCCTGCAGTGGGGAAGGGTCTATCGCATCGACTTCAATGGAGCGGAGACGCAATAAACAACATTCATAAAGAAAGGTGGATCATCGGTTCCACAGCTGATGATGAATGACGTAGCTCTCTCCAATTTGGCCTATGGGAACGTATCGTGGCATAAAAACGTGCCGCCAGGTCAGGCTCAGGAAAACTTATCTTTTTAGAGCGAAGAAATACTTTACTCCGGCCCAACTTCTTCTCTTGTATAAATCCCAAATTAGACCCACGCTCGAATATTGCTCCCATGTTTGGGGTTCGGCTCCTAAGCATACCCTCGACCTACTTGAGACCATACAGTGACGAGCGACTTGCCTGATCGGGGATTCAGCACTGACGTCGGGACTACAGTGGCTATCACATCGATGGCGTGTGGCCGCCCTCTGTCTGCTTTACAGATATTATCACGGGTACTATTCTTCGGAAATTCGTCGTATTATTCCGCGCAATTCGGTTTATATGCTTTTCATAAGCCAACCCGACGGATCGCACCAATTTACGGTTCATCTCCCGACGGTGGGAACATCCCACTGCACTATAGAATACAAACCAAAAATTAAACCGGCATCATTAAACATCTATAGGTCAGGACGGAAACTTTTCGCCCCACCCTCATATGAAATTAAACAGAACTTAAAACTGGATTGGATGGATGGATTTTTCGGTATACGAGGGTATACCAGGTGTACCGGTGTTAAGTGAGCGTCAAGCTACAAATGCATCGATAGGGAACGTTTGTTGTGAACGAGCCCTTATATTGTTTTTATTTGGTTGCTATGACATCTGCCAAACATATCTAGTATGCATCAAGTCATTGTACAAACAACATCTTTTTTTTTAATCCTGTTAAAAATGTCGAATTTTGTACCAGAAAATGATGATTTGCGGAAAGCATTTATTTTCTGTTTTCACTTAAAGAAAAGTGCTGCAGAGTCGCATCGAATGCTTGTCGAGGCTTATAGCGATCATGCTCTATCGGAAGCAACATGCAAAAGATGGTTTAAGCGGTTCAGAGATAATGATTTTGATGTGCGAAATGAAGAACATGGAAGAGCACCAAAAAAGTTTGAAGACGCCGAATTGCAAGTAATATTAGATCAAGATGACACTTTATGTCAAAAACAAATGGCACAAATGTTAAATGTTGCACAACAAACAATTTTTGACCGTTTAAAAGCTATGGGAAAGATCCAAAAGTAAGGAAACGGGGGCCACATGAATGGAATGACAGGCGGAAGTAAAGCGAAACACCACATGTGAAACGTTGCTTCTACGACACGAAAGGAAGTCAGTATTGCATCAAATTGTGACTGGTAATGAAAAATGGATTTATTTTTCAAATCTTAAACGCAAAAAAATCATGGGTACATCCAGGAGAAGTGTCACCATCGACTGCAAAGCCTGATCGGTTCGGGAAAAAAACAATGCTCTGTGTTTAGTGGGACCAGAAGCGGGTGGGGTATCATGAACTTCTAAAACCTGGCGAAACTGTTGATGCGCAACGCTACAAATGATCAACAACAACCAATAATCAATTTGAACCATGTACTGATCGAAAAACGACCAGCATGGGCCACAAGACACGGAAAGGTAATTTTGTTGCATGATAATGCTCCGAGTCATACAGCAAAACCCGTCAAAGAAACAATAAAAGCTCTCGGCAGGGAAGTGATACCCCACCCGCCGTATTCACCAGACTTGTCTCCTTCCGACTAGCATTTGTTTTCATCGATGGGACACGCATTGGCTGACAGCATTTCAATTCCTACGAAGAAGTCGAAAATTGGGTCTCCGAATGGTTTGCCTCAAGAGACGACCGGTTTTATTGCCGTGGTATCCAAAATTGCCAGAAAGGTGGTCGAAATGTGTAGAAAGCAATGGCCAATACTTCGAATAAAATGTTTTTTACTTTCCCATTTAAAATTAGTGTTCTATTAAAAAAAAAAAAAAAAAAAAAAACGCTCACAGGTACACCTGGTATGAAGATAATGGAGGTCCTGCAGTTGTCGATAGGCTTGACTTGTTACAATTATAGTATAGAAAACGATGAAACGGGAATCACTCAAGCCGAATCGCCGTTGACGGATGCTGCAAAAACGGCGCGGTCGGCCTCTAGATAGCTGAAAAAATTGGAAGATGGAAAAAATATACACTTCAGAGGCAACTTCGATGGTGCTGGCATTGCTGACTAAGGATAAAAAAAAATTGCATATGATTTTTCAAGTTTAAAGCTTAGAAATCATAACTTACAGCTTCAAGCGTCATTATCTCAAAACTATGTTTTCCAAATTGGCATGCTAGATAACTCTTTCAATTTTTATCAGGTTCTATCAAAGATCCCCCGCTTGGTAGAAACCTTGACGTGGTGCGGGGGCTTAAACTACAATGAATCACTCAGACTATGCTGACGGAAGCATACGCTTCCAGTAGGGCCACCCATGTCAGATAGGCTTGCGAGGAGTAACACACAAAGATCTACCTCCCCTAATCCAGGGTGTTACGCATCACCGTGCCCATTGGATGGTTTGCAGCCAGGGGTATACCGGCTGTATTATAACGGCGCCTCTCTGACACCGGGTCGAATCAGAGCATGATGTGGCGGACTATTTGAAACCCCAAGCCTCCTGGGTGAATAACCAATATACAAAAAACAATCTCACAAAAAACCCGGTAGGCGTAGGTGTGATGAGCCGACACTACCATAAGGGAAAAAATCATAAAGAAAACACCAACTCGGCAAAAAGAAGACGTAGAGAAAAACGGAAAAAGCGGGATATACGCGTCGGCACGTGGAATGTTCGAACGTTATATAAACCAGGCGCGATACAGACGGTCGTAGAAAACGCGAAACAATTTAAAATGGACATCGTCGCGTTTCAGGAAGTCCGACTCCCACATCAAGTAATCGAACCAACGGGTTTATACTGGCGTGTGGAGGTGCCGATACACATAACCTCGGGACTGGCTCCATATAAAAGATGTGCAATTTCTTAATGACCGAATTCTACGAGACCCTAGAGGAAGTATTCGATGGGATCTCATCATTTGATGTTAAAATCCTCCTCGCGGACCTCAATGCGAAAATTGGAAAGGAAGACATCTTCCAACCAACTATAGGCAAAGAGAGCCTACACGACGTTTCAAATGATAATGGAATTCGAGTTATCACGTTCGCAGCGTCAAAAGATCTGGTGGTGAAAAGTACGATGCTCAAGGACAAGCGAATTCATAAAGCCACATGCATATCACCCGATGGCGTAACGCGTAACCAAATAGACCACTTCCTCGTAGACAAAAGACACCACTCGAATATCCTTGACGTAAGATCATATAGAGGAGCAGATTGCGACTCCTATCACTTTCTTGTGATGGGCAAAATTAGAAGTCGGCTGGCAGCATACCCACATTGGCAATCACGGGAGACAAGCAAAAAGTTCAACATTGATAAACTAAAAGACCTGCGCGAAAGGGCTGAATATCAAGACGAACTAACGAATAGATTTAGCATCCTAGATAATGGAATTAGTGAGGAAGAGGAAACCAATAATCTGGGCACTAAATGGGCATCGATCAGATACGCAATCAAACAAACAGCCCAAAAGGTATTAGGATTTAAGAAAACAATTAAGTCCAAACCTTGGTTTGACGATAAGTGCTGGGCGAAGATCGAACAACGTAAACGTCTCAGAGTGATCCACATAGAAAGACATGATGAAGTCAACGCAGAAAGATACGCGACAATTCGGAAAGAGACAACGAGACTTTTCAAGCGCAAAAAACGCGAATGGGAAAAGACTAGGATCGAAATAATCTGAGAAAATGCCAGAGCAAAGAATATCAGAGGTATGTATGCCGGCATAAACTCAATTAGAAATGGCTACCGAGGGAGAGACAAAATAATCCGAGACACAAAGGGCTGTCTGGTGACAGAAACAAACAATATCGTGACAAGATGGGATCAGTACTTTGAAAACCTGCTCAATGTGCGCACCCATCAACCACAAATAAACGCAGCAGACGTACATACAGCCGAGCCTCAGATCCCGGAGCCCTCTTTCGACGAAGTTGTAGACGCCATAAACCGATTGAAAAACAACAAGGCTCCCGGAGTCGACTGCATACCGGCAGAGCTTGTGAAGCATGGAGGAGAGGCAACCGCTCGAAAGATCCACCAACTATTTAAAACAATATGGGATAAGGAAGTCATTCCGGAAGAATGGAAAACCTCAATAGTCATCCCCATTTCCAAAAAAGGTAACAGATCTGACTGCGAAAATTACAGAGGAATATCATTGCTCCCAACCAGATACAAAATATTAACAAATGTCATACTGGCGAGGATCACACCGTACGCAGAGACATATTGGGAGACTACCAATGTGGATTCCGTAGCAACCGGTCCACGAGCGACCAAATCTTCACAATAAGGCAACTACTGGAAAAGAAGTGGGAATACGGAGGGACGGTTCACCAACTGTACGTTGAATTCAAAAAAGCCTACGACTCAGTCGCAAGGCAAAGACTCTACCATATTGTGGTTGAGCTGGGAATCCCGAAAAAATGTGCCGCCTTATTCAAATTTGCATGAACGAAAACAAAGGGCGAGTTAGAATAGAAAACCATCTCTCAGGACCATTTGAAATCCGGGACGGACTAAAACAGGGAGATGGTCTATCACCGTGTCTTTTTAACCTTCTGCTCGATTATGTCATCAGAAAGGTACAAGACGACAACATGACCGGATCATCCCTGAACGGGGTCACACAAGTGCTCACATATGCGGATGACATCGCAATTCTGGGCGATAATCTAGAAACTAAGTAAAAACAGTGAAATCATCATGCAAGGGGCAGAAGAGGTGGGCCTAGAAATAAATGAAGACAAAACGAAATACATGATTACGACGAGAGCAGGTGGACCTCAGAGAACACACATAAACATCAAGGGCAAGATATTTGAAAAAGTTAAAGAATTTAAATATCTGGGGACGATACTGACCGGCCAGTAACGAAATGTCGAAGGAAATTAACAAAAGATTACACTCCGACAACGCTAGTTGGCACGCAGTAAACTTCTGAAATCTAAACTGCTATCACTGAATATAAAGCTCCGTGTCTATAGAACAATAATCATGCCGATTGTTCTATACGGATGCGAAAGATGGGCTCTCACAAAACGGGACGAAAACAAATTCCGCGTATTCGAGAATAAAATTTTAAGGGGTATCTTTGGCGGTAAATATGACGAGGAGGCAGGACAATGGAGGAAACTCCATAACCACGAATTAGAAGAGCTATACCGCAAACCTACAATAGTGGGAGTAACTTGTTTTACTATCATTCTCTTAACATATACAAATTAGTTTCTGCTTTCTTTGTGTCTGTTGTATTTTTTTTATTGGGATCTACAAACAGTACTATACATATCAAATAGTTCGCGTTTACTTCGGTTTTGTTTGTTATTTCTTTTTTTTTTCCTTTTAAACCATTCACTTGTGCATCGTCTTCGTTTATTGGATTTATCTTCTACTTTTTATTTAGTTTTTAGGCACTTGAGTCCCGAACAAAGCGCGTCACTTCGTCGCAACATTAGTAATCCTTCTGTTTTGCTGACACAATACTGACTCTATGTTAAAAGCGGTGTTCTCACGCACAAAGTTCCTTATGATAACGAACATCGCCTCTAAACCCAAGCAATGAAAAACTAGGCTCTCGTCTTGTGGCGCGGCGTGACCGTCCGCAGCGGTTATTGAACTTCGACTGACTCAATGAAGGCGGTGTCGTGGCAGTGGAGTCATGGCTAAGTGAACTCACTGCCACTTACTAGGAACATGAGGAAGGGTTGCTATGCGTACATAGATGGTTTTCGGGGGAAACTAAATGCGGTTTGGTGTAGATGAGGGAGATGATTTAAAATGTATTCTGTTGTAGGTTTTAAAAAGCATTCTATTACAGATTGGGAAATATATGCTATTGCAGATTGGGAAATGGATTCTTTGCAAGTTTGGGAATGTATGCTATTGCAGATTTCGGAATGGATGCTGTTGCAGATGTGGTATTTTTGCCACAGAAAATTTGATATAAATGTATTTAAAATACGTGGCTGCTCCACTTGTGATATATATAAAACCAATTGTTCGAAGATCGTACGCGTTGCTGCTACAACTGCTGTGGTCTCTCGGACAGATCCTGTCCGCAGCGCCAGTTGTGGTGTATAAAGCCACACAAATTTTGATATTTGATAATAGTATAAATTAGTTACCTGATTCTTCCTTCTTGGTGACTAGTTCATCAATCCCGTTGTGATCGGCTCCGGTCTGTGCAGCAGTCTTCCCTTTGGCTGTGGTCCTCGATTCCTCGTGAACTAAGTTGGAGGTAATTTCCAACGCACTCGATATAATTCTCTGGGTCAGCAGCTACTTATTTCCATTGTATGAGCTCATATCGCACGGTTTTACACTTTCCACGGTTCCTGATTCTTCCGTTTCTTGTAAATTCGTTGGATTGTACACCGCTTGTAAACTTTAGGATTGGAATCTATAGCAAACCAAGTTGTCCAAGTGCTTTTTCAATAATTTTTTATTTTCAACTCTCTCTCCTTTACAATTCATCTATTCTCCTTCTAATTCTTTAAACTTTACTTTTACACAATTGACACATAGGAACGGGAGTTGTCCAAGTGGTTTACAATAACTTTTTCAATTTCAATTCTCTCTCCTTTACAATTCATTAATTCTCCCTTTTATTCTTTAAACTTTACTTTTACACAATTGACTCATAGGAACCGGAGTTACTGCTTTTCTTATCTCTTTTTCTGCTGCTGACTAACTCACTAAAAACGGGAATCAATTTCTTTTTGTTCTTTCCTTTTTTAACCGCCATTAACGAACTCGCAAAAACCCGTATCTTAACACAAGTCTAACAAATTTATGAAGATTTCAATAAAGACGAACCAGTAGTTTACTTCACAATCACGATTGAAGACTGTGGTGATGGTTTGTTTCTATTATTTTTTCCAGGCAAAATATCCCTTTCGCTTGCATTTTTTTACTATCAGGCAAACACAAAAAACGGATAAGAGCAAATTGATGCACCATTTCAAAGTACTGTTAGGTACGGTTCGGGTATAGAATTTGTTGTCGAAGAAAATCCAAATTGTACACAGTTACTGATTGTTGATTATTATCTAAACCTTTGTTTCTATTTTTATCCCATCACTTTATATACAGGTCGATTAAAATCGGAAATATCTATATTAGTTATTACCTTGTAGTAGTTTGTTCAGGGAGCGTGTCTCCTAGTCCTTAAAAGGAGAAGGGATCTCTTAGACCGCTCCTGAAAAACGTCCTACTGAGGTCGTCGCCGTGCTTCCTCAGAGCCTAATGGAAGAGCAACGTCCTGTTGTTGGTCCTGCCGCTTTTTCGGCTTTCATAGTCCCCCTCTCCGCAGGCAGTTGTCATCTCAACAAAACTATTAAAAGTGTCGCTTTTCTTCGGTATAAAATGGCTTTATTTAACTAAACTCTTTTCATCTACTTTATAAGGTTATTCTCTTGGGGAACTTCCTCCAGGGACAATGAACGATAATCTACTGCGGCCACGAGATAAAAAAATAAAAATAATGGGTTGGCGACTTTAGCGAGTCAAGGACAGATGTGTCCTTCATCTTGTCTCTGGCTTCTGGTCATCTTGCGATAACCAGAATCACCCACATCCGTTAGGATGTTGGGCTCGGTCTCGCGATATCTGAAAAGAAAAGAAAAAAACCGGTGGGGGGGGGGGGGTATCCAAGGATAGTGTGGACAGTGTTAGTCCAGGTGTTCTCCAACTACTTGTATAGAGGGATGGTGGGAAATAAATCATACAAGACCGGTAGGTCTTGAGTGCGGTAGTAAACGCAGATTACGCGGCCACGAGATCACTCTACTTTTCCTTTATAAAGGGAAACAAATTGAGATTTGTATCTCGAAAATGCACGATTCCATACCAAATCCCGATTTTGGCACACTGAGTGAGATGCTCAATGTTTGTTTAAGATAAGCATTCAGTTTTCTGAATTCTCATGAAACTATTGTGCATATGAGGATATGTAATGGAATTTGGGTTTTGTTTGTTTAATTTATGAGGGATTTTACCAGATTGAGATAATGTATTTCTGGATTTTCAATTTAGATTACGCCGTGGGGCAAATGCAAAACGATAAACGGATATTTGATTCGTTTATTGCGAATTTTGATTTTAGTTAGGATTTTTGATTAAATTATGCCACAGGGGCAAATGCTAAGCGATAAACGAATGTTTGATTCGTTTATTGCGAATTTTGGATTTGGTTTAGGTTGTTATGGTGTTATTAACAATTTTATATTATATAGATTTAATATAGTTAAAAAGGTTATTTAGTTTAGGTTAATATAAGAGGAAGTGCGTGGAAAGGGACTTACATGGGAGACCGTTGAGCGGTCGCTGTAGCTGCGGTTGGTCTACTGTTGCACGCTGCGACTGGGTGCAGGGGGTGTTGCGTTGTTGCTCCCCTGTTCAGCTGGTTATAGTTCTTAATTCTTCACAGGAACTTTTCTTTGTACTGCACTAGTTAATAGGCAACTTTAGTAATCACTAACTTTCTTTATCGTGAAAATATCAAAACAATTAATTCTCAGTAGCGAGTCGAGTCGCAGTTTTACGTCGAATGTCAAATATTTGTTTTATATTCGCCGTTGACGTTTATTTATTATTCGGCGCCAACGCCGGTTTTTATTATTTTCTCTACCAAGTAGAATTTGCACAAAGTAGTTTATGCAAATTAACTACTTGGCGAGTTGTTCTCCGTTCAGAGGTAAAGAGGGGAGACTAACGAAAGGGGATTAGTGGGTGTTGGGGGGACCTGGACTCAAGGTCGGCCCGTAACAAGGTTTTTTAGGATTTCGATTAGATTTAAGGTTTTAGTGTAGGATTACTGGGATTGAGATGTATGAATGGGGGAAAACGGTGGTAGGGCATTTTAGAGCACTACAACCTGGGTTTCGCTAAGTGCAAGGATAGTTGGTTTCTGGTTAGAAACGTATCCAAATTCAGGCTTCTACACAAGAAATGATAAGCTTGCAAAGTTTTAGCCAGGAAATGGTAAATTCTGGGTTGGGACAGGGACCGATTTGTGGTTGATAAGCGATACCAGTTCTTTCCCTAGTCTACGAATGTTGCATTGGCCTTGGAATTCTAAAGATCTGTTATAGAAAACTAATACGGCATTGAAATAAGGTGCCGTCTGAGATCTAAGTTGTTCCCTAATAGCAACTCCGGTGCAGAAATTCAGATAAAAGACTCCCTGTAAGAAATATTATTCCTTTCTCACATCATTCACCTATTAATGGGAGTATTGATGTTTCAGAGACGCGAAAAATTGCGAAAAGATAGAACAGATGCTACGTAAATTCGTTTATATGTCCATATTTATTTTTTCGCAGTACACTCAAGTAGCTGCCCGACTAAATGCCTACAAAAACTTAAGTTACAGACTGATTAGTAAGTGTATTTTAGAGCTTATAAAAATTTCATGAAATAGTACATGAGAATGAGAACAAAAGATGGTAAAAATAAATTTAGGATTTTATTTATGGTTGAATACACTTGCAGTGTTTGTTTTATAGTAAATGTGTACATAGACTTTAGAAAAAAGACATTTAACCGATGGACAAGTTGTGTGATACAATTTAATATAAAAATTACATTTTTTTAAATATTATACAGAACCGTGGTTTCCTAGAAAAAAAACAAAAGGAAATTCGATATCTTACGCAATACAAACGATTGAGAGAATTATATCAAATATCCACAGTCAGCCGCGAACTCTCTTACAGAGAACACCAGTTTAATAGTGCGCCAGTTAAAAAGTGAAGTGACTATCTATTTAAAAAGTAAAAGTATTTCAAAAGAAAATTTTGACAACAGATAAAACTCCTAGGAATTCACAAACAAAACACAACAAGGACATTTCAAGTAAGAAACCCAAAATATGGCCCTAGGGCCAAGCCAGCATACCGGCAACAGGTTCCTAGAACTGGGAGAATGCTTACTCTCAGGCTCTGCAACCAACGTGACAACAAAAAAGAAAAGACAATCCGGCAGGCCATTGTTTTTCGATTTCCCTGCTTTGCCAAACAAAGCTATTTTAAAAACACCTCGGTTTATTCAAATTCACCCAACCGATGCTTCAAGGCCACTAACGTCTGTTAACGTCTTTGTGCTGAAGAGAATAATTTATTCTATTAGTACACAGTACGAAAGAATAACCCTGCTTAGGGATGGTTCCATACTAATTCTAGTCAAAGACCAAGATACAGCAGATAGATTCATCCAAAGAAAACGACTTCCGCATTAAAAACACCGACTGGTACCAATTCAGTCCCAACAAAACACATACAAGACCCAATACCCGCAAACAAAACTGCTACCAAAGAAACACATATATTTCCCTCCACCTCCTACGCAACCTTAAAGGAAATAAAAAAGAGAAAACACCCTATCGTACAACAAAACACAATAGAAAACAAAACACAAAACGCTTCTCCCATACAAACTCAAACACACGCAAACAAACCGAAACACACTCCAGCAGAAATGCAAAAATCCCGTTTAGGCTCAACCGAAAATTTCCCTTTACCTGATCATGGAAAGATATGATCCTAATCTCTGTCACCAACACATTGACTCCGCGGCACAGGGCGACTTTCACTCAAACCAATCCGAGCGGATTGGACAACTGAGTGAAACGAGCTGTGTGGCGCGGAGTCAGATAACCAACCACCGTTATATTGACTCCCCCACTTTGAACTCCACAACAAACACTAACAACAACCCAAACGATCTTTTAATGTTTCAGTGGAACCTGAATGGGTTCCACAATAACTATCACGAACTACAGATCCTTATAAAGGAACTAAAACCAGCGATCATAGCATTGCAAGTAACTCACTTACCCCAGTCCTCAAACTCTAAAGTGCCTCGGGAATATAAAGCCTACTTCAACAACCTCACAGGAAAAACTCCTCTAAACAAGGGTCCGGTATTCTAGTACATAGGGCCCTTAACCATAGACACCTCAACATTACTTCCCCTTTCTCGGTTACCGCAATCGAACTTACAGGGAAATTAAGTTTAACTCTAATCTCAATTTACATCCCACCCAACCAATCCTTCAATCTAGCGCAAAACAAAATATTAACCAAGAAGCAGGTATTATTACAAAAATGACTAGAGTGGCCGCCAACATGTCCATTCCGCAGACAACAAGAAGGTTCCATAAAACCGTTGTCCCATGGTGGAATACCGAACTGGCAAGATTACGGACCGAAAAACAATCAGCTTGGAAAATCTTCAAGAAACATCCAACGGACCAGCATCTAATAACATATAAAGGCTTAACGCCCAGTTTCGGAGAACTGCCAAAATTGAAAAGGCCAAATCATTTCAATCCTTCACGGCAAAATTAACACCCAATTCCACCCCAAAAAAGATATGGTCTGATATAAAAACGCTCACAGGCAATTATAATCCCCCTGGCATTACGGCAATAAATACCGGCACTAACATACTAACATGTCCTCAAAAAATAGCCGAACATCTAGCCGAATCCTGGGCTAATATAAAGTTTAATTTTCATCCAAACTTCCACGCAGCAAAAAAACAAATGCAGGAACACCCAATACGAGTAATCACCCTAGGGAACTCCTATCTCAATGCCATAGAAAGTCCCATAACGGGAATAGAATTTGAATCCAGTCTGCATTCTGTAAAAGGAAAACCCCGGGCTTCGACAGAATAGATTATGCTATGGTCAAAAACAGCCCTCCGATCATGAAACAGCGTCTACTAGATCTATTTAACTACATTTATAAATCAGGCGTCATACCACAAGCATGGAAAACATTCACTGTCATACCTATTTTAAAGTCCGATGGGGAAACCGACACAATCAATAGCTACCGCCCTATTTCCCTCCTCCCCTGCTTTGGCAAATTGTTAGAACAAATTATCGCAAAAAGGCTCAACTGGTATTTAGAGAAATATACCCTTTGTTGTATTCCAGAATACTACCCTTTATTAAATTTAACACTGATTCTCCTTACACATCCTTAAAAACTTCACTTAACATATATTACATTCTCACTTAATACATACCATTCATAAACATTCACAATATTGCCAGTTACAGCACATTTAATAACCTGCACCTTTTTATTCATTCAAAACATAGTAACTTTGATTTTCGTCCAAATTTTATTCATGTTAAAAGTCACAGAGACCTTGTTAAAAGTTGTTTTGTTCATGTTATAATTTCCAGTAACTATGAACACAATGTTCTTTAAGTATAGAGAAATTTATATTGTAAAATCAGAAAGAATCAGAAGAGAGAACAAGTCAGTTGAATTTGAAAAGTAATCAAGATTGACTTTCTGAGTTCAGTTCAGATTGACTTTTGAGTTAGTTAATTTTCAGTTGTGTTTGAGTTTATAAAAGCGAGTTATAAGTTTTGAGATAGCAGTAAAGTAAATTTAAGTAAAGTTTTTTTGTGTTATCAGTTTAGAAGGAGTTTAAAATAATAACTAATTAATATCAAAGAGAAAGAATAGTTTTTCCTTTGACTATTGCGGTGCTTTTAAATCTCGACTGTTTGTCAAAACTAACTTTCGTTTTTCAAGATCTTCAACAAATAAAATAATAATAAAATAAAAGGAAAAATAAAAGGTCCCCGCTCTTCCCTCATCCGAGGAAGCACGGCGGGACCTCAACACTGGTGGCAGCGGTGGGATTCCCAGATAACGAAGAGAGGTGGGATAATCCAACCAAAGGATCCCAAATAAAAAGAAAATAAGAAGAAAAAAAAAACAAGAAAAAAAAATGTAAACATAAAACAACGAAAAAAAAAACAAGAAAAAAAAATGTTTAAACATAAAACAACGAAAAGAAAAAAATTAAACATAAAACAACGAAAAAAAAAACACAAAACAACGAAAAAAAAAAAAGACCAGGATATTCAACTTCTAGGACGTGAAGTCTGCCTGGCGATAATTAAAATATTTTTTAAAAAAGTGAAAAAAAAAAAAGAGAAAGAAGAACACACAACAGTAAGAAACTCAAGACAAAGACGTCTATCAAGATTACGTATGACAGCAATCAACATTTAGTAGTAGTAAGAAATTTTTTTCAATATTTTGATTTTTCTCTCTTCCTTTTTTTGTAGGAAAATTTTTCTTGGAATTTTTCTTTTTTCAAAAAAAAAAGTGTTTTCTTTTTTGTAGGAATATTTTTCTTGGAATTTTTCTTTTTTCAAACAAAAAAAAGTGTTTTCTCGATAGAAATTTTGAAAATTCTCTTTTCAGTTTTTTCGACGACATTTCCGTTTCTTTTCTTTCTCGTCGAAAATTTTCTTTCTTTTCAGTTTTGGGTCCAATTTATCATTATTTTCCTGCATATATATTGAATAACTAAATAAAGACCTTTTCTTTTTTTCATAACCATATTTTAAGAATTGAATTTTCGCCACACAGTATTTTAAACTTTCACTATTACGAGTCCATATTACACGAGACAGGCGGCTAGGCAGGGGGAAGAACAAATCCACTATCAACCGATATACAATAAACCCCCTGAAATGGCTCTCTCTGTCGGAATTTATGATGTTTTCAGAATCGTCCCTACCTTTGACGGGAAACCCTGTGACTTAGGTAAATTTATTTCCGGGGGAGACGTTTTATTTAGATCCATAAAGAAGGCAGATCCGGATATATACGAGACATTTTTAGAGCTAGTCTAAAATAGACTAGAAGGTCATGCTTACGATCTGATTAGGTATAGCAAAATCGCTAAGTGGGAGGATTTAAAAGAAAAATTAGAATCGGAATATAAAGAGGAGCAATCTCGGTCGACGGCACACAATGAGTTGATTTCTCTGAAACAACGCTACAGAGAAACCGTCCGGGAATACGGCGATAGAGTCGCGAATGCTCTAAGGACTCTAAACTCTGCCACGTGTGAAATAACAGCAGACGCGGTGGTTAGGGAATACTTAATAGAAGAAAACATAAAATTGGCCGTACAAACATTTGAGGATGGACTAAACAACGAACAGCTACAGATACTAGCTAAAGCCCATGGGGGAAATAGTTTAAAACAGTCGATTGCACATGTAGTATCACATGCTGCTCGAATAGACAACTCTCGGTCATATCAATATAAGAAAAACCTACATTCAATCGTATAGTCTGCCAAACCTGTGGTAAGCCAGGGCATTCTCAGGACACATGTTATCGGAACATGCAATCCAACTATTTTCCGAATAGACAACCCATAAAAAGGGAATATAACATTTTATGCAATTTCTGTGGTCGGAATAATCACACAGAGAATGAGTGTAGATACAAGATATCTAGGAATGGATCGTCTTCAATAAATTACCAACAAGGTACAACAAAGCGTAACCCATTCCGAAATAATCCTACAAACTCTGAAAATCGTTTTGGCGAAAATTCTAGGACCACCAATAGACAAAACGATAGACAAAATGTTCACTTTTCTCGGGTGCAAGAGTCGGAAAACGAGGCCTGACGCCAACCAAAATTTATGGAAGACAGACTTTTTCTATTTACAACATTAGATCTTTGGAAATAGATAACGACCATTTTAATGAAGCTCCTAGCCAAATATACTCCTATAAACCTAGACATATAAACGAAGCTAACCCTGCCCCTAATATAAAGACTCCGATTCATACTCCCATTCTGGAAAATAATTCAGCAACACAGACTGAAAATCCGAAACTTTCAGCAGTATTAAAGACTGAAATCCCTAATATCTCGGCTATCCCTATTGACCACGCAGACAATTCAGCAACCAAGACTGAAAACTCAGCAGTATTAAAGACTGAAAATTCGGAACCTGCAGAAAATATACAAACAGAAATCCTTAATATTCCGGCTATCCCAATAGACAACCCCGTCACTTCAGCAACCAAGACTGAAAATTCAGCAATGTTAAAGACTGAAGACCCAAAAGTTGCAATAAAAATCGAAACCCAATTCAGTTCAGCAGCTAATACTGATGAACAAATCTTTTCTGCAGCAAAGACTGAAGGATTGAATGTTTCTACAGCCGATATAACTGAAGAAATAGTTCAAACAGCAAATAGGACTGGGAACCAAGATGTTCTAGTTTAGAAGGAGTTTAAAATAATAACTAATTAATATCAAAGAGAAAGAATAGTCTTTCCTTTGACTATTGCGGTGCTTTTAAATCTCGACTGTTTGTCAAAACTAACTTTCGTTTTTCAAGATCTTCAACAAATAAAATAATAATAAAATAAAAGGAAAAATAAAAGGTCCCCGCTCTTCCCTCATCCGAGGAAGCACGGCGGGACCTCAACACCTTATAAGTACGCAGCAAGTTGGATTCAAAAAAAGTCGAAGTACAATGGATGCCCTCCTTCACCTTGATAACTACATTACTTCTGCAGTTTCCTGCAAAAAGCATGCCTCCACTCTAACAATAGATTTCGAAAAGGCCTTCGACCGCATCGGCCCCCACGTCATACTGAACAAACTTCAAAAATGGGAAATAGGAGGTAATATGTTCAATTTTATCAGATCTTTCCTGTCTAACAGGAAATTCAGAGTAAAATCCAACGGCGTTTGTTCCGGGGTACACAATCTAGAAACCGGTATCCCCCAAGGATCACCACTCTCAGTAGTTTTATTCAAAATAGCGTTTGAAGATCTAAGTATTATACTGGCAAAATATAAAGTTGTAAAATATTGTATCTACGCAGATGATCTCATTGTATTCAGTAGTGTCAACAATTTAGAATTTATCAGTCAAACTTTTGAAAATATTCTCTCAGATATTAGAATGTGGGGTCATTATTCCGGAGCCAAAATCTCGAACAAGAAAACCAAAATATTACACATATGTAAAAAACACAGTTGTAATAAATTGTTAACAGTTAACTTTGAAAACTCCACCATCAGTAGTGTTAATACACTAAAAATTCTAGGTCTACAATTTGACAGTAAATACAACTTCAAAAATCAATGTCTAGCTCTTAAGAAAAACTTAGATCTAAGGTTAAATATCATTAAATACTTAGGATCAAAAAAAAGTTTTGTTCATACTAATACACTAACAAACATCACCAGAGCAATTATATTATCGAAAATAGATTGCGGCCTACCAATATACGGGAAATGCAGCAAAACTAACCTACAACTAGTGAAATCCCCCTATCACGCAGCAGCCCGAATAAGTACAGGTGCATTCAGAACCACCCCAATAACAAACATTCTAGCAGAAAGTGGACTCCCGACGATTGAAAATCGAATGAAGTACCATTCAGCCAAGCTAGTTGTCAAACTTACCGCCACACCGGAAACACCCATAATGGAGGATATTAAACACATCCTTAGGAGGAAACGGCCCCAAAGGTACTTGTCGGCCCTAGGACAGGAAATATTACTTGCGCACCAATCCCGAATAAACATTAAACCACAAAAGGCAAGGGCAATTCACCCCCCATGGTTATTATCACCTAATATATTCAACACCGATTTAAGCCTACTCCCAAAAAATAGGACAAACCACCTAGAATACCAACAACATTATCAACATATCAAAAACCAACACCGCCAGTGGAACCTACTTTTCACCGACGGATCCAAAACAGAGGACGCCACATCATTTGCGATAGACAACAGCGCAAATATAGTAATCAGAAAAGGACTTATACCCGAATTCTGTTCCATATTTTCGTCCGAAGCAACCGCTGTACTGGAAGCAATTAAGTAAGTAAAAAAGGAAAAGACACTTATTTGTACAGACACCCTATCAACCATCCAAGCAATAAGGAACCCAAACAATGGAAACCGAATCATTCACTTGATCCAGCATAGTTTATTCTATAAACAAAACAAAATAAAGCTTCTCTGGGTGCCAAGCCATAGTGGGATAGCAGGCAACGAAGCAGCAGATGCTGTTGCAAAACTGGCCATCAAGGAACCCCTAATAACCTTTTTCGTCATAACTCAGCTAACGTTCGAAGGATACGGATCGTTCTATCGTTCTATCCCGCGTCTTTCTAGTGTGTGCACCTGTGTGTGAAAGTGTGGCCGTCACTGAGAACAGCTGTATAGTCATTGAACTCGTAGCCAAAGTGTTGTGCAAGGTGCGCGTAAAAGATATAATAAATATTAATTAAACCCAAAAATAGGGTGTAACTTGAATAAAACGACAATGCGCCAAGTGCTCGTCTAAAACTCTCGTTGAAAACACATCGTTCGCCGGTCGTCCACACAAATTTACAATATTGTCGCGTACACGTGCGTGCTGACGTGTCTACCGCTGTGTATATACCGAACGGCCAATAAAAAACTGTGCGTGTGTTAATGTGTATGCGTGTGAAAGCAGATGTTCTCTGCATGCTGCTTCACAAATAAAACAATTGAATTAACGGTCGAAACAAATAATGGAAAAAAGAAAAGTAATGCTAAAAGTAATTTCAAAGAGGAGGCCCAAAGCCCAGCCAAACCTCCTTGCCAAACGGCATAAAGCTAACCCAACCAACAAAGAAAAAACTCGCAGAGAAGGAATGACCACTCCTGACAAGCCACATTATTCCGGAGAAGGGAATAAATTTAAAGAACTGAAGACCACAAAACCAGCAATACTGAAATGAGTGACAAAGATGTCGAACGTGCTCAATTTATTGCGGAGCTATACAAAAAGAAAGAGGAGCTCTCCAAAAAGAAGAACGATTTGGATCGACAAATCAAAGAAGCCCAGCAAGAGGAGAAACAACAACCGCAGCAGAAGCAACAGCAACAACTGCTGGAAAAACAACAAGCAGCAGCCAATAAGAAGGAGAAAATGCCTCCCAACATAGTCAGTTTTATGGAAGCTAAGGACCTAATTAAATTGGGTAAGTTAACATGTAGAAATTTTAAAACGAAGAATTTAAATAATAATAAAATAAGTTTTTTATGTGATAGTTTAGATGATTATCATAAAATTAAATCTGCTCTAAGGGAAGCAAGTAGTGAGTACTTCACGTACACACCTAAATCGGAGAAAACTATCTCCATGCTACTTAAAGGAGTTGATCCTTCTTTTTCCTCGGAAGAACTCCTCTCAGAACTACAAACTGTCGAAAATGACAGTTTAAAATTCATTGATGTGAAGCCATTTTCCACTTCTCTCTCCCGAAGTCGCAACCGCAAGTTGCCGTTCTTCATTGTCTCCCTAAGTCCCAACAGCAAAGTCGATGCACTTAGGAATATTAAAGTTATTTTCCACCAAAGAATAATTTGGGAAAAAATACGGAAGGTTGACCGTGTGTTGCAGTGCATGCGGTGCCAACGATTCGACCACGTTGCATCTAACTGTTGTATGGAATTTAGATGTGTAAAGTGCCAAAACAATCATACCGTAGGAGAATGCCCCTTAGGTAAAGAACAGGTTCAGGATAGAAGCAAACTATCTTGCGTCCTGTGCAAAAATACAGATCACCCGGCCAACTTTAGAGGTTGTCCGAAATTCCAACAACTAAAAGTCAAGTTGGAATTTAAAAAAAAAAAACAACTTGAAGAAGAGAAACGAATGAAGGTTCGTTCTTATAATAACTTCGTTGCACCTAGTGTATCATTCACTCAAATTGCCGGTAGTCCCTTAAACTCAAACTTCGCGGCACATGGAAGTAATATCACAAAACCTTCCGCACCTAGCATATCATTTTCTCAAATGGCTAGTAATCCAATTAATACAACGGCGGCGGAACTTTCACGCAACGTCATAAAAGCGCCCGCTCCAGAGGCAAATTCAGATATAAGAGCAATCCTGTTAGCCATACAAGGACAGATTGCTGGATTTGAAAAAAAACTGACTGAACAAACGGCCCGAATAGATATTATTTATTCGTCCTTGTTCTCAGACAACCCAACATACCACAATGAACTATCCAACTAATTTAACACTAAAAATTATTGCTGTGAATGTGAATTCACTAATCCACGTGGCAAGAAGGGATAATCTAGGTAACCTGCTTGAAGCCGAATGCCCCGATGTGCTTCTAGCTAGCGAAACCAAGCTAAACCAGAGGCACAAATTGGGCTACAAAAACTATAATGTCATTATACGAGATCGTCCACACGCCACATAAGGGGGTGGAGTTGCTATCTTAATTAAGAAAGGCCTTCACCACAAGGTCGTTTACAGCACAGCTGTACACAAATTTCAGCTGCTGGAAGCTTGCATTATAGGCATATCTTTGAAAAGTCAAAGGCATCTATACGTAGTATCCGTGTATGCACCTGAAGCTCCTCAGTGTTCGCAATTTATCAGCGAAATGGATACCCTTTTTCGTAATCTCAAGTTAGACTCGGAAAACAATTATTTTGTTCTGGTGGGAGATTTCAACTCCAAACACAGTGCTTGGGGTGATACACGCCGAACACAAGAGGTAATGCACTGTTCAACTGGTGGCAAACAAATGCAACAGAATATAAACTAGAATTGTACGCAACAGGTACACCATCTTATCCAAGAGGAAACTCCTTTTTGGACTTACTTATGATTGACGACAGACTACAATTATTAGCCACGGACCTTCGCACAATCGGGTATGATAGTGACCATTACGGCCTCGGTGCCGTTTTACATGTTCCAAACGAACATGCAATACTTGAGCAGTACGACCAGATACATTCGTTCGTTTTCCGAAAAGCACACTGGTCGCGCTTTGATCGCATAATAAAAAGAGAACTATGCTCTAATGGCATAGACCCTCCAGCTAATAAAAACCTTCGAAATGAGGAAATAGATCATTATCTCTCAACGATGGACAACATTGTCATCAAAACAATGCACCGTTCCATTCCAAAAGCGGCGCACATGGAGGAGAAGTTTAATAGATATAGAAACTCAACTATTGATGCCCTCTATAGACAAAAAAGCGCTCTGCTCTCCCAGCTCAAAATGCTCTACAGACAGTTCAGCGATCCTTATAGCCAAGAAATAAAGACAATTAAGTCATTGATTAAAAACGTTCAAAAGCTGATCCGTGACAACTACAGATCAGTAATTAATGAAGAATGGAAACGTAAAATTCTCTCCATTAAAACCAGTGGTGGGAATATGTTTCCGCAAATAAATAAAGTATTTAGAAGAATAGATCATAATGACATTCCCTGCCTTCGAGTCCCGAGGACTCCCGAGAATTGTCAAATATTGCTGAACGCATGACTCACCCCGGAACACATCAACTCCAACGAAGAACTAATAGTAGTCGAGGATCCGGAAGAGAAAGCGAACTCCATTGGCGCCTGTTTCGAGGCAGTACACAAAGTGAATGAATCCATTCATTCTAACCTCGATATCGAAAACAGAGCTATCCAAAACCATATTTCGCTGCACAATGAACGGCAAAGTTGGCATTCCGAAAACAAAAGTTTCACCATCTCCAGTGAAAACAATAGAGCGCATGCGCCGCTTAGAAATTTGCACACAAACATATTTGTGAACAAGAATGAACTCATGGACATCCTTAGATCCATTAAAAACAAGAAGTCCTCTGGAACAGATGGTATTCCGAATAATGTTCTTAAACATCTGCCTCCGGAAGCGGTGAAAAAATACACTACCTTGTTCAATAACGCTCTAAATAATGCATACTTTCCAAGACGTTGGAAAATAGCAGTAGTCCACCCCATCCCCAAAAAGGACAAGGACAGGAGCAATCCCGCCAACCTTCGCTCGATTAGTCTGCTTCCAAACATTAGCAAAATATTCGAGAAAATCATAAATAAGGCATTGATAAACTGGTGTGATGAAAACGACATCATTCCGAACAACCAGTTTGGCTTTAGAGCGGGGCACGACACAGTTCATGCAGCTACAAAACTTGTTTCCGATATACAGTGGAACAAGGCAAAACGACAATGCACAGGAGTATGTTTGGTTGACTTTGAAAAGGACTTCGATACCGTATGGTTAGAAGGACTTGTATATAAGCTATCAAATCTAGGTTTGCCCGAATATCTGTTATACATCATTTACGATATGATAATGGATAAGCAATTTGTGGTAAAATGTGCGGACAAAATCTCCAATAAAACTTTCCATATTAAAAATGGCTTACAGCAGGGAACCGTGAATTCTCCCATTCTCTTCAATATTTATACTAGTGATCTAGTTGGGTCTCTTAATCATGCTATTGCATATGCCGACGATATTGTAGTGTACAGATCAGAAAAAAAAAATCGATGCCATTAACAGACTTCTTCAAGAAGACTTCAATAAAATCAAACGCTTTTGTGACGATCGGAAATTGAAAATTAACTTCCAAAAAACAGAAACCATCCTTTTCAGAACACCTCTTTCTACAGCTTCAAGAGAAACAAGGAATAATTGGAAAAACTTTTCCATTGTAGGAAGCAATAATCTTCCGCTGCAAATGAAAACTGTTGTCAGGTACCTTGGTATCTGGATGGACCAATACCTATACTTTGATAAGCACATAGCTGCTGCCCTCTCCGCAGCTAAAAGTGCATATGCAATGACAAGAAGTCTGTTTCGAAATAGTCTCCTAGATCATAAAGTTAAAATAATTTCCTACTCAGCATTTATTCGTCCAATATTAGTGTATGGTTGCCCGGTATGGTTCAACGTTTCCCCATCCTACATGGAAAAGTTTCGCATGTTCGAGAGGCAGTGCTTGCGTTCCTGCCTCGGGTTACATAGAGCCTGAGTCTCAATACAGGAAATTCTATCCTAATAAGACACTGTGTGACAAATCAGGACTGAATAGGATAGACAATTTCATTATCAACATTATTCGTGGTCACACTGCAAGGGCAATGTGCAGCGAAAATAATCTTATCTCGGGAGCATACTACCCCAATGATATATACCTGGAGAATACATTCCAAAATGGGTTTATCCCACCAGAAGCGTTCCCTCTATTGGATAGAAAAGGTCTTATCCAAAACAAGCACGGAGTCCCTATTATTTACCACGCTTTTCGTGGTGCCAGGGACAAACGGATTCTTTATAACAGTGATATATCAAATGCTGCAGTTCACTTGCGATTTAGCATGGCAACAGGCGATCGAGATAAATCTATAAATGACCGATCCCATCCCAACTGGTGGTGGATTGACAATGAAGAAAGGATTTAATATCCCCAAATATAGTAACATCTTCAGACACTACGCCTTCCCTTCCCATCCCTCACTTCCCCTTTCATATTTATTTATTCTTCCTTTTCATTTCCATTTTTCATTTAGATTCCTTTTCGTTTTAAAATTTCATGTTAACATTTTTTGTTTTTTTGTTATTAATTTTTTTTTGTAAACTTTTTTACCTTATATTATTAAAAAAAAAAAAAAAATAGAATAGAAAATAATAGAAAATATATAAAAATATAAAAATATAAAAATATTATTGTACGCCGAAAGGCATTACACAAAATTGTATCGTGTAATTTAGAGTGCTCGTGTAGAGCCAGTAAATTATTTTAAGAATAAGAAAAGATTGTAAAATAGGATTTAGCATTTTAGTCCTAAGTCAACATTTGTTAAATTATTGTACAATAAATGCGTTATTCAATAAAAAAAAAAAAAAAATAACCTTTTTCGTTGAAAACAGCAAGGACTTACATAGATACTTTAATAGTGAGCTTCACAATTTAGAACAAAAGGACTGGGCAGACTGCAGGCATATGTATGCAGTAGTACGAAGGTTGCCTCTTGTGTTTCGGGATTTGGCAACCCTAGTGTTGCAATCCGGCAATTGATAGCTCTGTCGTAAAGTTGGACATTTTTGAGGTTATACGCACTCAGAACGTTTTGACATACGATCGCTATTTGTGTTGTTTACAGTAACTTAAAAGATTCATCTCGGCCCAAAAATTGAATTAAATCGTCAACATTTTCGTGCGATTATTTTTTACAACTTTCGGCGTGGATTAACTCAGCAACAGTGCATGGATGAACTTAATTCAATTTTTGGCGATGAAGCTCCATCAAGGACCAGTGTTTATCGATGGTATGGTGAATTCAATCGTGGTCGTAGTTCACTCCAAGATGAATTTCGTGAAGGTCGTCCAAAATCAGTTGTTGTTCCGAAAACCATTGATGCTGTGCGCGAACTGATATTGGAAGATCGTCATGTGACCTATCGTGAGATTGAGACAACCTTAGTCGTTAGTGGGACCAGCATACATTCAATATTGCATAAACATTTGACTGTCAAAAAAATTTGTTCGCGTTGGATCCCACACAATTTGTCAATCGCCCAAAAAAAGGCTCGTGTCAATTGGTCGAAAGATGTGCTCAAAAAATACGGTCGCGGTGCTTCGAAACACGTCTATGACATCGTGACAGGTGATGAATCGTGGATTTACGAGTATGAGCCCGAAAGTAAACAGCAGTCGACTGTCTGGGTGTTTCAAGATGAGCCAAATCCAACAAAAGTTGTTCGCGCACGAAGCACCTCCAAGCAAATGGTCGCCTGTTTTTTCGGAAAAACTGGACATGCCGCAACCGTACCACTAGAACAACGCAGAACAGTCTATTCTGAGTGGTACACAACCATTTGTTTGCCAGTTGTCTTCCAAGAAATCAGGAAAACCAACCGCCGAAGACGGATCACTCTTCACCACGACAATGCGAGCTCTCACACATCGGCTGCGACAACTGCATTTTTGAGCATCCAAAACATCGATTTGATGGGTCATCCGCCGTATAGTCCTGACTTGGCACCGAATGACTTCTTTTTATTCCCGTACGTAAAAAACAAACTGAGAGGTCAACGTTTTTCGACACCTGAAGAAGCGGTTGCTGCATTCAGAATGCATGTGTTGGAGATACCTCAATCAGAGTGGCAAAAGTGCTTCGACAATTGGTTCAAACGCATGCAAAAGTGTATAGATCTTCATGGGGAATATTTTGAAAAACAATAAAGTGATTTTCGATGATCAATATTTCTTTTTGTTCTCTAATCCCGAAATATAAAAGGCAACCCTCGTAAACCCCAGAAGAGAACCCATCACATATCCACAAACAGCCGCAAAACATAAAATCAGGTGCTTCCTCCGGCTGCGCCCTGGGCACACATTTATCTCCAACCAACATCTCATCAACAGGAGTAATCCCCCTACCTGCCACATCTGTATTACACTCAAAATGCTAGTTTTCGATCACAGTAGTAAATGAAATCAAAGCAACTGTTTCTTCTTACTGTTGTAGAAATAACTTTAAGTAAATTCTTCTGTTCAATTTATGAACTATTTTAATTAACAAATAATTATTGACTGTATATTGAAAAATGTTCCGCAATTTAATTTTGTTTTCCTGATAGTATCTTATTATATGGTTTAAGTGCCACATGAAAAGTGGGGGATGTAGCTCAGTGGTAGAGCGCTCGCTTCGCATGTGAGAAGTCCCGGGTTCAAACCCCGGCATCTCCAATGTGTTGAACGACTGGCTTCAAATCGTTGCGCGGGGAGTTTTTTAAAATCCGAACTTTTTACAATTAAAAACTAAACGCATTCTCCGATTTATTTAATTTTTTTTTTAAATATTGTATTAATTTCGTTGATAATAAACTGCAATTATTGTGCAATTACAGCCCGCAACCCTAAACAGCGGCGTTCAGCAATTTGAGTCTTTGGCACACTTGGTAGGTTCCTTGTTCATGAAATTCAATATCACCGACACCAAAAAAAGAAGAGAAATTTAAGTATCTGCATGTACAATATTTGTTTTGAATTTTGCTCCAAGCAGTGCTTAATTAGCTTGAATGCGCTCTAATTTGTCAGCAGTGAGTTATTTGGAGAAACAATTGCTTGTGCATAGGGTTGGCAATTATGTGTCTTATTGTGTGAGATTTATGAAATGGTAAAATGCAGAAAAAACACCACGCGTGCCTGACATCGGCGATGATTCATGCCAAAATGTGATATTCCAATTGACCTTGGTACGCTGAGCGTAATTATTGCTTATCGTAAAAACAGCCGGTAAGATGTGGCCTGTGAAAATTGGACTTAGTTATCGGTACAAACAATACTTGGGAGCTTATGGCTTTTTTAATTATTTAATTACTGAACCGTAACATTTTTATTCTGTAAAAAACAAACTTTAGTTCGTTACAAGGAAGTGCTCGGCTGTAAAATGTCATTATTTATTATATGGTCTATGTCTGAATATTTTTTAATAATAATTTTATGCACAAATCCTAATTGTACGAGAAAGGTAGTCTTCTGATTTTAGTAATTGTTTGTTTAAAAATATAGATGTCGAAATCAACTAATTTCTGGGGTACTGCATTGAAGCAAATACCATTACGAGTAGTAATTAATTGTTGATAGTCGGATTCAAAAAGATGCGCTCATAAATAATTGAATGAAACTTGATCGCTCGTTTCTTCTTAAGGAGAATTCATTGAGTAGGCGACTTTGATTTTTCTCTGTACAGGTATTCCCCGACTTACGACCGAGATAGATTCCTGGTCATCGGATTTCATATAAAAAAAAATCCGACTTAGTTAATGTAATGTATTATTTGAACTGAAATATGTATGTAAATCGAATTTTTTTACTTTGTTTTTTTTTTTTAATTTTTCTCATGTATTTTAGGAATTCCCCGCAACTACATATTTGTCTTCTTTAAGTATTTTCTATGAAAAAAAATTGGAAAAAAAATGGTCGTAAGTGCGAATAGTCGTAAGTCGAACGGTCGTAAGTCGGAGACTACCTGTATATCCAAAGTATTTTGAGCAATATAAAAACATGCACAGGACACTTTGCCAGAAACCTAACAAAAGGACCCAGGTGAGACTCGGCCAGCAATGTCGATCTTCACAATTGAGTTGAATTTCATTTTCTTCTTGCTTCGTATAGTTCCCACTAGATTCAAGAAATTCTTTAAAAGCTTAATAAGTTCATTCCGAATTTGTTGCCATAACCGTATTATAGAAATAAAATATAATAATGCGGAATTCATCATCATTAAATGATACATATCCAAGTTGGCAAGTCCAATTTTATTTATTTATTATTTATATTATTTGTTATTTTTTATTTATTGGCCTCTAGGAACTCGAAAGTTCATGATCTCACCGACTCGGCTGCGCCATTGTTCCCTGTCCTGTGCAGTCTGCTTTCACGCTTAACCAGCCGATCCGATTTCCTCAATGTCAAACCTAACATTGTGCTCCCATCTCCGTCGCGGCCATCTGGTCGGTCGTTTTCCCGTTGGTCTACCGTCAAGAATTCTATGCACGGTCCTATCGTTGCCCATTCGCGCTACATGTCCGACCCATCTTAATCTTCACGACTTGATTACTCTTATTATTGTGGGCTTGCGGTATAGCTCTTCCAATTCGTGGTTGTGGAGTTTCCGCCATTGTCCTGCCTCCTCGTCATATTTACCGCCAAAGATACCCCTTAAAACTTTATTCTCGAATACGCGGAATTTGTTTTCTTCCCGTTTTGTGAGAGCCCATGTTTCGCATCCGTATAGAACAATCGGCATGATTATGGCTCTACAGACACGGAGCTTTATATTACGTGATACCAGGTCGGATTTCAGCAGTTTACTGACTGCATGCCAACTAGCGTAGCCGGAATGCAGTCTTTTGTTAATTTCCTTCGGCATTTCATTACTGTCCATCAGCATTGTTCCCGGATATTTAAATTCTTTAACTTTTTCAAATATCTTACCCCCGACGTTTACGTGTGTTTCCTGAGGTCCACCTGCTCTCGCCGTTGTAACGTGAAGACAACTTCATTTATTTCTAGGTCCACCTCTTCTGCCGCTTGGATGATGTCTTCATTGTTTTCACTTACAGCTTTTAGATTATCGCCTAAAACGGCTAGATCATCCACGTATGCGAGCACGTGTGTGACCCTGTGGGGAGGAAGTATGTACCAGCATGGGTACTCCGTTCCCTTCCTCCGCCAACATCTGATTATCGTTGTCCATTTCGTCGCCGTAAACTAAACTGTTCGTCGATAAAACGGAAGAACACATAAACACTCAGGAAACAAATAAAATGTAACGCGGTTTGGTTGTCTGTCTAAAAGTTCTATTATTTTATTTAATATATTGTAATTTAACTGGTTCACAATTATTTAACTTAAAACTGGGGGGCACAAGAAAAAATATTTTTTTATTTTCGACGCGCTCGACTCTAACTCTCCGACTTTTGTGTCACACCGTGCCGGCGCCGGCACGATGGATGGCGGAGCGACCGTCTCGATTGCTGGATGAAATTCGACTCTTCGATAAATATCTCGTTTTGAGGTGAGTTTGCCCAAGACGAAAATGTTTCTCTGTGGTGGAAACAAGGAAGACAGACTTGGCAATGAGTGTGTATGTGTGAGTGAAGATCACATTGGTTTATTTTTCATACACAAGGCCATAGGAATAATCCTGAAACTCAAGGACGGGGCATAATGGGCATCCAAGAGATGTGTGTTTGTTGAAACAAACGAATCGCATCTCGTCGGATGCTAATGGCTTTGTATTGTTTATGCATCTAGTTCGTAAGGGACAAGATTCGGCGAATCAAAGGACAAGGGAAATATGACCTAATGCATAGTTCGGTAATGAGGGTTGGCTAGATAAATAGCAGCCGCTCATTAAATAGAAAATGTGATTCGAAAACCTAAACGATATGAATTGTCTATGGTATGCATTGCAGCTGTTACGATAGCCGCAATGCCGATGCACATGGTGCTAATAGGTTTAAGACGCGAGATGTGTATGTGCTTTGGTTTGCAGATTGTGCGAGTCAGAGAATTTTATTGCTGGAAGAAAAACGTCACCAGCTAAATGTATACATAAGGAAGTTTATCGTATACATGAATGAAGCTGGGAATAGGCGACGCAATGCTAATTATTCCTGGCTGGAATGGTTACATGATATGTGAACCGGGGTTTTTCTTTTCAGGAAATTTATGATGAGGAAATTAAGAACTCTTACAGGGGATTTGTAAGCGAAGGAATGCTTGAAAAGGTAAGAATTCTTTTGCAGGTACTTTTGGGTTATAATAATTGGATCTGTTTGATGCGTGAAGCATTTAAGATGCTAATGCAAATTGCATTAGCGAAAGCTGGTGCAGACCGGGTTGTGGTTATGGGGGTTTTTTTCAGGAAGGCGAGCCGTGGGATCTGGCGGAACCGCCACAACCCCATTCAGGGATGATCCGGCCATGTTGTCGTCTTGCACCTTTGTGATGGCATACTCGGGCACAAGATAAAAAAGATCCCCCATGTTTTAGTCCGTCGCGGATTTCAAATGGCTCTGAGAGGTGGTTTTCTATTCTCACTCACCCTTTATTTTCGTTTATGCAGATTTGAATGAGGGAGGTATATTTTTTTCGGGACTCCCAGCTCAACTACAATGTAGTGAAGTCTTTGCCATACAAATAATTCGCAGACTTTTTTGAAGTCCACGAATAGTTGGTGAGCCTTCTCTCCGTATTCCCACTTCTTTTCCAACAATTGCCTTATTGTGAACATTTGATCGCTCGTTGTCCGGTTCCTACGGAATCAGCACTGGTTGTCTCCCAGTATTTCTTCTGCGTACGGTGTGATTCTCGCCAGAATGACATTTGTTAGTATTTTGTATGTGATTGGGAGCAATGATATTCCTCTGTAGTTCTCGCAGTCAGATCTGTCGGCTTTTTTGAAGAAGGGGACGACTATTGAGGTCTTCCATTCTTCCGGAGGGACTTCCTTATTCCATATTGTTTTAATCAGTTGGTGGATCTTACGATCGGTTGCCTTTCCTCCATGCTTTACAAGCTCTGCCGGTATGCAGTCGACTCCGGAAGCCTTGTTGTTTTTCAATCGATTTATTGCGTCTACAAGTTCGTTGAAAGAGGGTATGGGATCTGAGGCTCGGCTGTATGTATATCTGGTGCGTTTATTTGTGGTTGATGGGTGCGCACATTGAGCAGGTTTTTCAAAGTACTGCTTCCATCTAGTCAAGATATTGATTGTTTCTGTGACCAACCAGCCGTTTGCGTCTCGAATTATTTTGGCTCCCTCTCGGTAGCCATTTTTAATTGAATTTATGCCCACATACATACCTCTGATGTTCTTTGCTCTGGCATTTTCTCGGATTTTCTCAATCCAAGTCTTCTCCCATTCGCGTTTTTTCCGTTTGAAAAGTCTCTTTCCGAATTGTCGCGTATCGCGTTCTGAGGCGTTTACATTCTTCGATCTTCGTCCTGCCCTCATCGTCAACCCAAGGTTTGGACTTAATTGTTTTCTTAAATCATAATACCTTTTGGGCTGTTTGTTTGATTACGTCTCTCATCGATGTCCATTTAGTGTCCACATTATTGGTTTCCGTTTCCTCACTACTCCCATTCTCTAGGATGTTAAATCTATTCGTTAGTTCGTCTTGATATTCAGCCCTTTTGCGCAGGTCTTTTAATTTATCAGCGTGGAACTTTCTGCACGTCTCTCGTGACTGGCCGTGTGGGTTTGCTGGGAGCCGACTCCTAATTTTGCCCATCACTAGAAGATGGTCGGATTCGCAATCTGCTCCTCAATATGATCTTACGTCAAGGATATTCGAGTGGTGTCTCTTGTCTATGAGGAAGTGGTCCATCTGGTTACGCGTTACGCCGTCGGGTGATATGCATGTGGCTTTATGTGGCTTAACATCGTTCTTTTCACTACCAGATTTTTTGACGATGCGAACACGATAATTCAAATTCCATTATCATTTGAAACGTCGTGTAGGCTTTCTTTACCTATAGTTGGTTGGAAGCTATCTTCCTTTCCCATTTTCGCACTGAGTTCCCCGAGGAGGAATTTAACATCGAATGATGAGATCCCATCAAATACTTCCTCTAGGGTCTCGTAGAACGTGTCTTTCGTTTCTTCGTCCGTAGATTCTGTTGGGGCGTGCACGTTTATAAATACATAATTGTACAATGGGCCCTGTATATGTAGCACCGACATTCGGTCATTAATAAATCTGATATCTTTTACACAGTGCATAATCTTATTGCTTATGATGAAGCCGGTTCCGAGGTTATGTGTATCGGTACCTCTACATACCAGTGTAAGCCCGTTGGTTTCGATTACTTGTTGTCGGGCTTCGTGAAGCGTGACGATGTCCACTTTGTATTCTTGTTTGTTTGTTTTATATGCTGCAGCCCCTCTTGCACAGTTGCAGGTTGTAACGCTCCGGAAACACCCCTGCGGGGAGGGAATTCAACAGCTTTCCCGCTCTATAACGGAACGAGTTCTGATGCAGGTATCGTCTTGTGAGGCGCATATAAACCGAATTGCGCGGAACCACGAATCTTCGAACAGTACTCGTGATACCATCTGTAAAACAGACAGAGGTCAGATACGCGCCTTCGATGTGATGGCGCTGAAGTCCCAAATTCAGTGCCGTGTCCCCGATCAGATGGTTCACTCGTCTCCATACGCTTTCAAGTAGGTCGAAGGCATGCTTATTCCAGCGGTGCTTTAATTTGGAATTTATACAGGAGAAGTAGTTAGGCCGGAGTAAATTATTTCTTGGCTCTAAAACGATAGCTCAGTTTTCCTGAGGGCGACCTGGGCATGTTTGACATGTGTTTATGGATCGGTACATTCCCACAGACCGTGACGCCGAGCAATTTCAAGCTTTCCTTATATTTGAGGGTCTGATCATTCATCATCAACTGTAACTGGCCGCCTGTGACAGAGCTCCTATTGACGATCATTCAGAAGTCCGTTGCACTCCAAGTACTTAAATAACTCAGCGTTGATGACCTTTTCCATCACCTTAGATAACATATACAGTAATACTATCGGCCGGTAATTTTGTGGCAGACACTTTTTCGCCCTCTTTGGGATTGGCTAAAGTCGAGCGATTTTACAGCAGGTAGGAAAGGTCCTCCGTGCATAAGATAAGCGAACGAGTTTTCCAAGAACCGGCGATAGTTCTGGAGCACAGTTCTTAACGACTATTGGTGATATTCAGTTGCTTTCCTGTAGTGCTCCAAGAAGCCCTGCCATTTTCCTCCCACATATACACAAATCCTACCTATAACAAAAACTATTTCATATCCCCAACACAACATTGAATTCAATGTCAAACCCAATTGAACTAAACGTTCAAATTCTCATTTGTTGAATTCAATTCATTTACTCAATTCAATTCATTTATTCAATTCAATTCCCTAAAATTAAACAGCATAATGCACATCTTCTCATGTATGCTATAAGCAATTAACACCTAAATTTCCTACAAGATCCAAAATCCAAAAGTGCACGTGTCCAAACAAAGGCATATCTATTCGATCCGCCGACACACAATTCTTGCATACATAAACATCCTAATACATATTTTCACATGCCAGATGTTTTATGACTTGTAAATGCACTAATTTTAAAACTAACAACCAATTTCCAGGGATCTTGTGTTACCCATTTGAAGTGCACGAAAACTCTTGTTTGCATTAGCCAGATGGCTAACACAAACAAAAAACCCAAGAAAGGATCAAGCGATAAGTGGCGATTCGTCTTGACCTTCGAAAGAAGAAAAGATATGAAGATTAGAATTTCGAAGTGAGAAGGTGAACACCGTAGAGGAGTTACTTGAGGCAGTCGAGGTTAAGAATTCAGTGGAGAAGGTATCGTCCTTAAAAACATATTTCAGTGTGTAACAATTAATTATAAGATAACCACAATTATTTATGGAACAAGTGAAAGTAAAATTCAAAGTGAAATATAATAAAACCCAAGTTCTATGGAACATTAACTGCCTTTTTCTTTTAACGTTTTAACTTGCCTTCGAGTAGCAACACTGGTCGCGTTGGTCATCTGTCGTACCGTCTTCTCCGGTTGTATTTAGTGAACGCGTTGGAGATAACAGTAAACTTGTGCCGGCACAACAACTAAATCTACCCCCACAGGACCAACAATCATCAGGAATCCATACAGGATTCCATCATTCGTTTCTCTTCCTCGGTAATACGAGAAGCACGGAAACGAACCGTTGTAGCGCACAACGTATAATATTCCTATAGTCCAGTCCACGTAGAATGCGTTGAATAGTACGTGGGCGGAACCTCACATCCCACATTGAAGACCGTACCGGCGCGATCAAGGTGACTCCAAAAGACCAGCATCGAGGTTTGAATTCGCGGAAAATAAATTCGTGAACACATTAGCTTTATCCGTTGAATTTATGACTATCGTCCCACTGCCCCTCACTAACAGAGGAAAAGAGGAGAAAGCAAAGTTACTGCTGATAACCCTTGCCTTTGAGCAGAAGGGACGCGAACCAAATGTTTTTCGTGCATAAGATAAGCGAAAGAGTCTACCAAGAACCGGGGATGGTTCGGGAACACAGTTCTTAAGGACTATCGCTAGTATTCCCTCCGGGCTGTTTGCTTTTTTACGGTCCAATCCACGTAGAATGCGTTGAATAGTACGCGGGCGGGACCTCACATCCCGCAACAAGTACTTTACCGACGCAGTCACAGGTTGTTACAAAAGACAAGTTTGAATTCGCGGAAAATAAATTTAAAAACACATTAGCTTTATCTTTTGAATTTGAGCCTAACGTTCCGCTGTCCGTCACTAAGGGGGAAAAGGGGAGGAAGCAAAGTTACTGCTGACAAACGTCGCCTTTGACCAGAAGGGACGCGAACCGGTTGGACACTCAAGGAGTTCATTGGTCACGCTGTCGTTGTAAGCCTTTTTCAAGGCTTACCAGGTGAACTTCGTTTAATCTAATGCAGCATGTAAACCTCCATCCCGAGAAGAATAATCTATGTGACCAGCTCCGGGCATGCGTTAACATCGGAGTCTCCAAAGCACACCTCTGACCATGGAAAAGATGTAGAGAAATCACGTAATTCGTCCCCGTTTGCAGCCCTTTATCTCCATAGATGACGAAGCTGCCTAGATCGGTTGTTCGTGAAATACGTGTGGTTGCGCGACCGATACCAAGCAGTGATCTGAGTTTCCCAGTGGCGTAGCTGTCGTGTTTAGTTAGCCGTTTGCTCAGGTAGCGTGCCTCCTTGTCCTTAAAAGGATGAGGGATCTCTTTAGACCGCTCCTGAGAAAGCCCGTTGCGGTCGCCGCCGTGCTTCCTCAAAACCTGAGGGAAGAGTAGCGACCGTTCGTAGTGTGTAACGCCGCTATTTTCGGCTTCCAAAGATACCGCCTCCGCCGGGGTTGCTTGACACGGAGATGCTGAAAAGAATTGCGTGTTCGTAGGGAAGCCACAGTTCTACTCACCGGCCTGTTCAAATGAAACAAAGATTTTTTAAGTTTCCCTTTTATTCCTTTTTCTGTACAGATGGTCTCCTGGAGTACTTCCTCCAGGGACAATGAACTTCAAAATGCTGGCCACGGAGATAAAAAAAAAAAAAAAAAAATTGTGGCGAGAAGGCCGAATTTAGCGAGACAAGGACCTATGTGTCCTTCATCTTGTCTCTGACTTCTGGTCATCTTGCGATAACCAGAATCACCCACATCCGTGAGGATGTTGGGCTCGGTCTCGCGATATCTGAAAAGACAAAAAGGGGGGGTATCCAAGGATAGTGTGGACAGTGTTAGTCCAGGTGTTCTCTAACTACTTGTATAGAGGGATGGTGGGAAAGAAATCGTACAAGACCGGTAGGTCTTGGGTGCGGTAGTGAACGCAGACCACGTCTTTGGCGTCTGATAATCTGCGCTTTGGTCGGTGTGTATGTTTGTGTTTGTGCCATCTTGTACTGTGCGTTCGTGTGTGTGGTTTGTTAATAGTAGACCCTATGGGATGGGTCCAGGAATCCTCTGTTATAGAGGGGAATGTTGTTGGGAAGGGTGCTTTCTTCAGTTTTGTACTGAAGAAGAAATTGTGGGGGTTTGATCCGAAGAGATCGAGAGAGAGAAGGGTCAAGAACGCAAGAGTCCCGTACAAGTAGGTTCTCGCTGTTCTGAATGTTTTCGAGGAACTTATATGCTAATTGAAGCAAGTACTCGTCGATAGGGGTAATGGAGGCGCCTTCGTATAGGTGAGAGTTGGGGTAATGACGACCGTCAGGCCTTCTAGAATGATTGGTGCATTTTCTGAGGAGTTTCATTTCGAAAACCCGAAGTCTTTCCATTTGAGCCGAAGATATGCAGGATCATATGAGAAAGGCGTACGATATTCCAGATCGGATTAGCTGCTTATAGCAGAGAACCTTAACGTTGGAGTCAACTTTGTTCCTCCACTTCAAGATGTTGTGCAGTTGCTTAGACCGACCGAGGCCCCTTTGGAGAATGTGGGTCACATGTTTGATGAAATTCATTTTTGGGGTATAAGTGACCCCAAGATATTTCATCTTGTCCTGTGGTCTAATCGTAGTATCTCCCATTTTTATTCGAATATTCTGTGAATATCGAGAAGCAGGTTGGGAGTGTTTACTACTCAGAATTATGGCTACTGCTTTGGATGGATTAAGTCGGATTTTCCATCGACTGTAATACTGATACAGTTCGTCCAAGTGACGGTTGAGTCGATTTGTTGCGAGGTTAGGGCCTTTGGTTGCCGTGTACACCAGGACGTCATCCGCATAGCATATCTGGTTTACTCTCCCGTCCACAGGGCGGGGAATATCGGAGGTGTAAATATTAAATAAGATGGGGCCTAGAATGGAGCCCTGTGGTACGCCTGCAGCGGCGTGAAAAGTTCGGGAAAGCTTTCCATTTATTCTAACTTGGAAGGTTCTGTTTCGAACGAACTGGTAGATGATGCTACACTGGCCACGGAGATCACGATGCATGCTCCTTTTAAACGGAAACAAATCGAGATTTGTATCTTGAAACGACCGATTCAAACGCAAAATCTCGATTTAGATACACTGGGTGTGGTTCCCAATGTTTGTTTTAAGATAAAAATTTAGTTTTATGAATTCTCACGAAATTATAGTGCATATGAGGATTTTGGTTTTGTTTGGATTCGTGTTTGATTGTACATATAATGCATGTGAAAAATGTGCATTGTGATTTTCGGATTTTTGGAATTGAATCCAATGTTCGACAATTGAACGTTTGGTTCAATTTGCTTGACTTTGAATTCAATGTTAATTTGGGGATATGAGTGGGATTTTTGGATGGGATTTTTGTAGGTGGGTAGATATGTATGTGGGAGAAAAATGGTAGGGCTTCTTGGAGCACTACATAGCAACTTCCACGGTATAAACACTCGGCTCAGATGTCAATAACAGATCCCGGGTGTTCGCATAATCGCCTCGAGCATCGGGCACTCGCATATGTTCCTCTGCGAGTTGAATTAAATTGCGGCTAACAGCGAATATCTCCGCTAGTCTCCCAACCTCGTCGGTGCAGTTACCAACTAGCCGGAGTTGTGTACATTAAAATCGCCAAGAACGATAATTTCCGAAGGCAGATGGATGAGCTGTATCCAGTCGACGGTACGTGAAAGATGTTCGAAACGTGGCGCCGGTCGATCATCATTCGGGGAGCGGTAAAGACAACAAAGAAATTTAACAGAATTGCTCAGCACGACCCACAACCATATGATGTCCATGTTATTGGGTTCCAACGCCTCTATCCTCTGGGAAGCCAGATCGGACCACGTGAAGATGCAGACTCCACCCTTAAAACGGAATCTTGAATGCAAGTCGTATCCTGAGCAACGTAAATATGTCGAATCAGTTGACGAATTGACCTGGGTCTCAGGTTAAGCTGTTTGTAAATATTGGTGGGCGGCGTTTACATTCGTATTGGTGAAATCGATGCCCCTGATGTTATAATGTAAAATGTCGTTATCAGTCGAACGTCGGCAGGGTTTTGAGAACGAACTCGATTACGCGATGACGAATTTCTTAAAGTTTGGTTATTTATCATAATATTTGCATGCTATTCCGCCTGACGATCCCAATGGGGAGCCAGTTCACCTCCGGTATTCTTCATCTCAGAAGGTACCATTATACCGTTTGAAATAATAGTGAAGAAGATCGTGTGATTCGAACTGACGCTATGACAGCTCGAAACACGAAAAAAATTTTACCTAAACGTTACACACCAGGCTACTGACCGTGTTTAGAATTTGATTTCCAAACTCGACTATATTCCACTGATATGAATTATTTTTATTTTATCGCTTGGTATACGGTTCTGATGTATTTTTCTTATTCGATTTTTCGTTCGGTGTTCTTCACTATTTTTGCTTGTGAATTGTGTGTATCTGTTAGAGTTGCCACACCATCATGACTTGTCTCCGTGTCAGTCCGGGCCATCAGGCACACCTCCGAAACACCGTCGAAAATTTCTCTCGGCGATATCGCGGAATGTACAGCGTGACGGGGTGGTATCTCACCTTGGGACCGACTACCAACTAAATCAACCTTTTCTCGAACCGGTCCATCAGCCAAGCTCCGAAAGATGTCCAGGGATTTCTCCCGATCATTCTACGGAGCCTATATGGGACCCCAACTACCACTCGGCCGTTAGTCGCCTCTTACGACAAGCCGGCCTAGTTGTGAGTATATTCTAACACAGGTCCAAAACCACTTGTTGCAAAAACTTCGATTGTAGCGTAGTTCGGAATGAACCCAGGGCGGTGTATGGTTATAGACAAAACTTTGGACAAGGAAATAAGCCAACTCCTACACACTAATCATTTTGGACATTAAAAGAACTTCAGAATTGAGTCGTAAATTGCAATCTATTTTCGCATGATGAAAATCTAACTTCTAATGCGATCTGATGGATATCTTTTGATGGAATGATGATACTGGAAAATATTTGATGACGGAATTTGAAAAGATTACCATTTTTGGAAAGAAGCAGACAAACTATGAAGCTCGGCTTTTTTGGTCAAATTCAACTTTATTGGAAAAGGTACTTATAGCAATCGAAGAGATCTTGGTCAGAAACTCCTAACTATTCTACAATCTCTTCTTGAGTTTGACATGGATTTTTATACAGTAAAACGTGAAGTTCTTAGTCATCATATTTTTTTACTGGATCTGGACGTCCTCAAAATTAAAATTACTTTCACGAAATCTTGAAAACCACTGTTTTACTGTTGAATGACTGACAGAATGTTTACCTAAATATTATATATACTTTATATATATTATATTATACTTTAGCCTACAAGCTGCTTGAATTAAACCAATAAATCGGGTGGTAGCCCCATTAAACTAAACAAAACTCGAACTAATCAATTCCATAGCTTGAACAGAATTTTTTGTTCATTTGAAAACGGAATAGAATGGAATAGCGTAAATGTTGTTTATTGACATTCGTCTCTTATACAACTGATGCACACGGAATGACAGCTTGTAAATGACTAAATATTAGTCACTAAAAAACATCAATGACTAAGCTACATATATCCAAAATGGCTAGCGAATTGGATGTGTTCTCTTAAGAAGTTCTACTAATTCTTTCCTGGAAACGCACACATAAAAAGGATTTTTAAGTACGAGGGCAGGTCAGTAAGTCTTTAGAAAATCAGGACGATTTTTGTTTATTTTCTCATTTAGCTGGCCTAATAATGACGCATAATACTGTCCAGTTATCCTCTGACCCTTTTCTAAATAGTCAATGAAGATAATACCACGTGTATCCCAAAACACAGTAGCCATAACCTTTCCACCTGATTTCGCCGTCTTTGGCTTCTTTGGAGTCCGTTCGCCTTTAACATTCCTCTGTTTTGACTATTCTTTCGCTTCGAGAGCGTAGTGGTGTATCCATGTGTAATCTACAGTTACTAGTCTGCACAGAAACTCATCTGGGTTGCGATGCATACGCTCCAAAAGTTCTCAGCTAAGAGCAAATGCGGCATTCATCCCGCAGATATTTTTTTCAGAAGAGAGAAATTTTAATAGTAAAATCAGTTTGAGTTGAGAAGCACTTAGACTAGACTTCAGTTTGAGTTTAGCAATTGAAGTAGGAGTTTGAGTTAGAAGTTGAAAAGTTAAGTTTTGAATTCGGAAGCAGTTGAGGAAGTTGAGTTTTAGAGTCGAGTCAGTTTGAGTTATCAGTTAAAAGTAGAGAGTTGAGAAAACAGTTAAGAAAAAGGTAAAACAAAAAGAAGTTATTAGAAAAGAATAAACAGTAAATTGGAAAACAATTAATCCTGCGTTTTATTAAGATTCATAATAAAAGGTCCCCGCTATTCCCTCGAAAGAGGAAGCACGGCGCCGGACACGTAACAATTGACCTACCCTCGTACCTTTAAATGTCAAAATCTAGTGTAGACTTTCATGATAAAATTCTTATATGTTAGCTATAAGATACAAGAAGGGATCCGATTGGATTTAAAGTGACCCGCTTGATACATTGTATAACGCAACTAACTAGTTTTGAGGAGCTTTAGTGTGCCTACACGGTTAGATCAGAAATTCAAATAGTGTCACTAAAAATAGCGAATTTTTGTGGAAGAAATAAAGCCGAACGTACCCAAGTTGCAAAAACCCAATTTTAAAAATGTAAAAAAAAAACTATTTTAATATATGCAGTGGTGCCTGTAATTAGTTGAATTCGGATGTTTAAACTACCCTTGTATCTTCGCCAGGTAAACTCGGCAGAGTTGCTGAAAGTTGATCACATTTGTTTACTCAGTTGTACCGCCTTTTTCTTCTCCTAAAACTGGATCATGTAGTGTGGCCGATAATGCAATTATAAAAACTAGTTAATAATAGGACAATTATGGTACTTGTCCGTAACCTTTCATTTAAAGTAACAGCTGTGGAATTGACTACCCATTCGAGTGTATTCGTGTCATCTTTCCAAAAGGAATTATAATATTTTATAAAATTGAAGTCAAGCGACTCGAGTAAAACCGAAAGGATACCGGTGGCCAATAACCAGTTGATCCGGTTTCTCGCTCAATCTATTGGTAGTTATCAATTATTTAGCAGGTGATTATTATTGAAAGATTATGCGTTTGATCAAATAGTTATTACACCACATAAAATCGAAATGAATTCACGTAACCAGTGCAAGTGGCAATCCATCTTTATCATTTATACGAGTACATGCACAGACTCCATGGATCACAACTGTGATGGACTAGATGATGAACCCGTTGCTGTGGGGTCCCTGTTCTGGCCAAGTTACCGGTTTTACATCTCGCACACGACCACCAAAGGTGCCCCAAACTCGTTTCCTAGAGTTGGCTGGATCATAAAATCAGTTTTTCCATTCAGTAGGTAAGATTGCCATTGCGGCAGGGAAAATTTTCTTTTCTATGCTATGCCTGAGCTCCAGCTTTAGTGGTGCTTCACTGACATTGCAATGCGGAAGAAATATGAACCGAGACTGGAGTTGTGGTACCTATGTGATCTGATCAACTTGATTCAGTTGCTAGATCCTGTCTAATTTGCTCAGATTTGCTGGTGCTATTCGTGGTCGAAGGCTTCAGCAATCTGGTCGGACAGTCATGAGTTTTAATGAAGTGTGTTTTTTTGTACAAGTACGAATGAAGTTCGAGTTCGAGTTTTATGTTACGCAGCTTCACTTTAGGTTTGGTAATAATTCAGGTAGCGGTTAATGTCTCAGAAGAGTTTCCTGGACCTGGCTTGGGCATAGGCATATAAAATCAACCTACACTCATTTAAACAGAGTTTTGCATAGTATTTGTTGTTGCTAAGCACAACGTTTGTGGCTGGTTTAGCAATGTATATAATTGGTAGCTAGTTATTCCTTTGACCTCATTTCAAAAAGGTTCTGCAGCGCAAGATCCCTTGTGTTAAATGAGTTTTCTGAAAAGCAGCATCGGCTTGAGGTCTATAATTCTGGATGTCAGAATGAGGAATTAAATGATGATCCTGATTTGTGTAGCATTGAGAAACTTCCTATTTGAACCTCTACGATATACGAGAAATTCATTAATGTACGGTTTTATCGGTGTCATTAAGTAGTACTCTGTAACAAATACGTGCATTTTATGGCAAAATAAGCAGGAACTCGAAAAAAGAATAATTTATGTATAAACATAATTTGTGTATTAAAAAGGACTTGCGACCATTACGAATACTTTACTATAACGCGGGAATTATGGGGTATTCATATTCGGCGTTAGAATGTATGCTGAGCTAAATATTCAAGTGATTGCTGCTTGATTGTAAGAGATGGTAGCGGTTTCCTTCAATGTATAAAATTACGTCTCCATGAGAAGTTGTGTGGGGGTAGAAGTAGAGTGCGCCGGCGTACGGCACTGGCTCACAGTTGGAAAACGACTCCATCGAGGGTTGGAATCTGCCTCTTGATTCACCCTCAATTCGGTGGTGAGTGTGTGTGATCGTGTAGATCATTGTTTGCTCATGCAACGAGGTCATGAGAAACGTAATTAAACGTCGAACGGAAATTTGGGCAAAGGGATCGTGTAGGTCATTGTTTACTCATGCAACGAGGTCATGAGAAACGTAATTAAACGTCTAACCGAAATTTGGACAAAGGGGTCGTCTAGATCATTGTTTATGATGTGCATTGCAGCTGTATAGATAGACCGCAATGCATCAGGGAAATGGTGCTAATTGAGGTTTTAGATGTTTATAGCATCTCTGACTGCAGCAGGAACCGAGTTCTTGTTTGCATTTGCAAATGCTGAAGGACTGGGTTTTAGTGGCTATTGCGCTGATTGTTTGCAGTTGCGTCAACAAGCCGCTTGGCGTTGCTTTGTGCCGTTAGACAAGGTCACCAGTCGATGTGCATGTAAAGACAATTGTTCTTGCACATGTGAGGCTGGGAATAGCCGACGCGATGATAACATTCCCTGATTATAATGGTTACATTATGTGTAGACCGATATGTTTTCTTTCAGGAATATGATGCTTGGCATATAAAGAATTCCTTTCGGAAAATAGATGTGATGGGTACGTACTTTAAAGAATCCTTTCAGGGAATTTTATGTAATGCAATAGGTGCTTTAATGTCCTTAAGAAAAGGAAAGGTTTGCAGATCTGCAAAGAGATTGGGGTGCAAATATGGGGGTTCTTCAGGTAAGCTTTAAAGAACCCCCACAGTTGTACTAGATAACAAGAGCACACATTGCAAATTTTGGCATTTATATCTAATCTCATTACAAAATCGCTACCTATGAGGGAAAAAGAGTTGTAATGTGCATGCGAATCTTCATAAGAGAGAACACGTGGTCCATAAAATGGACGTAGATCAAATAGATGCCAAAATGGTGCTTCGGAGAAAGCAAAATACAGACCCAAATCAAAGGCTAAACATCATAAAGCCAATAAAAACAAATATACAGACACGTTGAGTGACAGCAGCGATGGCGAAACAACGCCAATGGCGTCCAGTACTCAAGGGCTGGAAACCAATTCCAAGAATTGGCTGTTAGCGAAACAAATGCAGACGCCAGCGATCAGGTCGAGGTCCTCAATAGACTCATTCATGGGATTGGTCTTAAAAAAGAAGAACTGAACAAACAAATGGAAGAAGTTCTTAAACTAAAAAACAATCTGAGCCAGAATGAGCGGAAAACGAAATAGGTACAACAGCAAGAACAAAATACAACAGCAACCCACGAAGACAAAGAAAACACGACAAGCTAAGGAAACTCAACATCAGGAATCTGATCAATAGCAGGAACCACATCAAAGGCAGGAACCAAATCACATGCAGGAACCACCTCAGCAGCAAGTATTTCTTCCAACCATTTCACGGAGTTTATAGCTTATGGGGCGGTATGTCATTGAGTAGCTGGGTTTTGGAACCCAACGCACCATTCAACATTTAGTCGCCTTTTACATCGAGGTAGCTGATCTGTGAATATATCTTAACCATACTTGCAGGGAACTGTAAAGTTATATTCCTCACTACACAGCGTAGTGCCTTTTCACACTTATATTTAACTTAGAGGAGGTGAACTTGTAGGGGTTCTCTATATCAAATAGAGAACCAGCCCACAATCCCAAACTAATTTCGATCGCTAACAGCGCGTCACATTAACCCCTATTCCACCGTTCATGCTATTCACCTGAAATATCATGTTTTCCAAATGGACGCATAGCTGAATTCATTCTTTTATGCACATAATGCATAATTGAATTCAGCTACCGATTTGCCACACGGCAACTCCATTTTTGTTAGCCCATGAGATTTCCATCGGAAATCACATCATGTCGATTAGCAACAACAATTCGAAGCAGACGACACTGTTGCATAACTATGCAACCGCTGGGGAATTTATCAAAATATTTAATTAGTTCTAACGATAAATTACCCTAGCCAATTTGGCGTCACTTCGGCTTTTCCGCAGATCATCCATTCGCTTGGGATCAATGGTCTCTTCTCGAAAGGGAATAGCACCGGCCACATTTCCTCTACTCCATAATTCTGTCTCTCACCAGATCAATGCACTCTGAGATCACCACAGCCATAACACTGGGGCAGTAGGTCATTCTTAGGGACTGCATTTGATACAAACGCACATGCTAAGCCTACCCCGAAGTTATTGCGGTCTTTCTTTTGTTATTTTCATCCTTCGCATGTATTCAACTGATATTGACGACTTTATAGGTATAGACAAACATTTATTTATTTACGAGGTTTCTCATCGGTCTATTACACCAGAGTCCCGGATTTCTTTGTTTACATCTAGTATAAGAGGAGATAGGTCAGAACCTTCTCTTGTCACATCTTTGGCGTCTTACTATTAGTTCGGAATGAAGTGTGATGAGGTGTGATTGTAGTCGACATGACATGGTAGTACTTATAGCGTTTTGCGAATGCTGTGGAGGCCATCTTTCAGGCACTGTACAAGTCTGAAGACTGAAATTATCATCGGGAACCTGGACGACAGAGCTCTTCTGAATTACCGACACCTTCGAGCTGATATTTCGTGTTGACGATCAGAGAATCTCGATTTAACCGAGTTCAATGACGACAATATGGACACCACTATCGTCATCATTGACAAACCTAAAAGGCTATTATTTTAGGGTTAATAACAATGCCAGAAATCCAGGGCATTTTCAAATCACTGAGAAATAAGAATCATTAGAATTGGATGATATATCCAGCATCGTATTAAAGCACTGGAATTGGCTTCTATGTATTTTGTAGTGTACCCATTAAAACAGAAATGCATTTCCCATAATATATGCCGGATCACAAATCAAAATCCATGATCATGACACAAAATACCGGGCGGCACACGCCAAACCATTAACACCATGAGAAGTCAGACAAAAAGTATAACATGACAATACTCAATTGCCCAAGTGTTCCGATAGATGAGTGTCATATATGGCACACGATATCACGGCGCATGATACTCACAAAAAGTATTACATAACAATACTCGTTGCCCAGGTGTCATTTTTTCATTTTTAACATCATTTTTTATTTCTTCCTCTTATTCTATTTTAACTACTAGCTAGACAAAAATGATTAAACTCTACCTTATGGTATCTTATTTCCTAACTTACTGGTCCGTTGCGAACTTTCTAAGTTACATCCGTACTTTTAAAGCATGAACATTTGTCTTTCGATATTACGATTCTTTTGTTTACATGCATTTTAATGAACTTAATTGGTTACAAAGAAAATGGAGAACAAAAAAACGTTGTTTAAGTTATTGTTTTTACCTTAAATCTAACTTAAATACTAAAGTAACAAAAACCTGTTTTTTTTTATCTTAACTCTATCCTAAACCTAACATAAAAATTCAATCTTCGGAATGCTAAATCTATCGTAGTGGGGGCTTTTATTATTTTTTTTATTATTACTTCCGTTTTTTTGCCAGTTTTATATGGAAACAGGTTTTTAATTGCCACTCAGCCACCGAAATCGCTGGTGTTGCTTATGCGTGTCTTTTCGGTCTTTCTGTGGTACTGAACTGCAGGCGCTCTTCATCTGTGTGCCCAACCTCGTGATTATAACATATTCGTGTATGTATGCCCGACCAACGCACGGGATAAATCGACGGTGTAGCGGATTCATATTGTATGAGGCCGTTCATGTCAAGATTGAGGAATGCTTCTGGTGGAATTGACTGCCCAAGCCTTGAAATCTCCAGCTTCTTGTGTTATTCTGTCCAAAAAGCATTTGAAATATTCTATTTCCCACCTTGGCGGAGCGTAACAACAGTAGAAATGAGTTCCTCTGATCTTAGCATAGGCAATTCCTCCCAGCCGCTGGAATTTCCAGTTGTCCAGATGGCCGCTGTTTCGCTGCTGTCTTCCTCACATGTAATACGAGTAGTACCAGTGCCAGGCATCCTGTACTGCTCATTGATGAGTACCACGACGGCACCATATTCCTTAACCGTTTGGGAAAGGAGGTCTTGTGCGGCTCCACAATGGTTTAAGTTGATTTGAATGCACTTAAACCGGTCCATTTTTATTCAGGAGATTGGACATCGCGTTTTTAAGTGCTCGGCATTTGTAACTCCCTGTTGAGTGGTGGCACATGCACTTGAGTTGTGCTTTACAACCCATTGCTTTGTGGCCCTTTTCTCCGTATTTTAAACTGTTTTCCGAACGATCTTCTTCGGATTTGCAGGATTTCGCCCCATGACCGTATTGCCAACATCTGAAACATGGTGTGGGTGCGACGTGTTCTCGAAGTCTGCATCTCACCCATCCAACCGGTAGGAAACCTGTAGCCAGCAACATGCTAGCCTTTTCTCTTGGTAAGCGGATCATGGCAGCCTGAATGCCATCTGGTTTTCTTTTTAAACTCTTTACCGCTTCTTTGGGATCGCGTTCAGCGCAGGGAACTCTCTAGCGATCGCTGTCAAGATTTCCTCCACAGTGGTCACCTCATCTAAATCACAACACTCAACCGTGATTTCCTGTGGCATTGTTTTGACATTAGGATCTTCCTTTAGTCCTTTAGATTGACGGGTATCGCGGGAAAATGTCTGATGACGAGGAACACATTGAGCAACGACCGTGGTAATACCTAAAGAAAAGAGATAGGCATGATACGTTGCGTCTATGTTCTAACGACGGAATTGATCGACTTGCGGCCGGAACACCAATAAGTTCTGTAGCGGTTCCATCGATAAACACTGGTCCTTGATGGAGCTTCATCGCCAAAAATTGAATTAAGTTCATCCATGCACTGTTGCTGAGTTAATCCACGCCGAAAGTTGTAAAAAATAATCGCACGAAAATGTTGACGATTTAATTCCATTTTTGGGCCGAGATGAATCTTTTAAGTTACTGTAAACAACACAAATAGCGCTCGTATGTCAAAACGTTCTGAGTGCGTATAACCTCAAAAATGTCCAACTTTACGACAGAGCTGTCAATTGCCGGATTGCAACAGTAGGGTTGCCAAATCCCGAAACATAAGAGGCAACCCTCGTATAATTAGCGCAATAGACGCTGAAACCAAATTCTCCAGCATTTCCTAATGCAAACATGAACCCGGTTTCTACTGCAGCCAGAGATGCCATAAACATCCAATTTGCTTTTAGCACATTTTTTCTCCCAACGTCGATAATAGCGACGAGGCATCGCGTAAACAATGGCCCGCATTACCAACGGCGCATTTGGTCATTTTCTTCCTTTTGTCTTTGCCGCCTGCCTGTTTCGTTGTTCCACTGCTGTCGAGCACGTGTGAATAGCATCGATCTGAACGATAACCACACATACTACCATGACCTTTATCACAAGATCTGGTTTCCTATACCACCAAGAGAGACTTTACGTGTCTCTGGTGTTAGGTAAAAACGATATCCTTATTGGAGAGGATATCGGTTGAGTCGTCTTCCATCCGTTGACCACGCTGGTCGCACGCGTGACACCCCCGCTCTCCGCGCACGGCGGAGAAGCGTAGACAAGTAAGTCGAGTTGAGTAATCATATTTACAATTAAAATAAGTGTGACGTCTTCTATGTTGTCTCCGTGTGTTCCTCTATCCTCGCGTAATTGTTTGGTTTAGTTAATCGAATTCAGTGTAATAGATTTACGGTCCGATAAGGAAAAATACAATTATAAAGTTAACGTGTAACAACATACGACGTTGTTTTATTTGTCCAGTGATGAATGTGATGAACAGTTTTCCTCTAGTGCCGCGGCGGAACTTCTAATTTGTGAGGACGATGTGAAACCCTGCGCCCATGTCGGTGCCACGACTTCACTCCCCCCAGTTCCACTGCTCTTTATTGCATCCCATCGAGCACGTGTAGTGTAGTTTTGGATGCGTCTGACCAAATATGACAGTTGAACTCCATTTTGGGACGAATGTACGACTTGTAAATAGTGGCCAGGTTGGATGGAGTGAAGTATCTTTTGCATCTCTTAAGGAACCTTATACATTCGGCTGCACTTTTCCCAGCTTCGTATATGTGGTCATTCCAATTAAGAGTCGAAATAATTCCAAGACTCCACAGTATATTTACTTTGGGGTTCGCCTTTAATTACTGGAGACATCACTGGTTTTTAAGGCATTGAATTTCACTCGATTAGATAATCCTCGTTTATGTATCTTGTTGAGGTCGGAATGCAATGTATCAACCATTACCCCCTGATTAGTATTGACGTTCGAAAAGTTTGGTCGGGAATGTTCGTTTGAGTATGAGAAATGTAATGTAATATCATCAGCAAACGAGTGAATTGGGTTGTGGGAATGGATAAGAGATCATTTATAAAGATGAGGAAGAGAGTGGGTGAGAGTACAGAACCTTGGGGAATACCTGCATTAATTTGATGGGAGACAGATTTGACACTGTCAAGAACCACTTGGATTGAACGGCCAGAAATATATATATCACTGCAGTACACTCGGTCGCGTTTGTGATGGTGTTTTTCAATCACGGCGAGTGTCAAAAATTGCTATTGCACTCTAATTCACCCCAATTCTTTTCGCAGATCACTGTTGTGTAGAGTCGAGTGTTTTTCACTTAGACGCTCGTCTCTTACCTCATTTAACTTTCCGTCTAGGGGAAACTGAGCCATCGTCCTATATGTCCCCTATTCTCGTCACGGGCCATCGGTTTCTTCGCCGCCATAGTACAACCGCACACTCCGCACTCTTCGGCAGAATAGAAATAACTTGCGGAACATTTTCCTCAAAACGCGTTCCTTCCAAAACTACTTCAACTATCTCAGTTTCTTTTATAAATTCTCTGAGCTCTACAGCTCCCTCTACTCCAGCTACCTCACAAAAACACAATCCAATTTGATCAATGACCCCAAATCTTTTTTCCACTTTATAAATTACAAACGTAAATCCGACGCCTATCCTAACTCCCTTTCTTACGGCGATTCTTGCGAACGTCACTACTTACCTGCTCATCTACCACCAGGTAACCCCTCTTCATAAACGGCATGTTTCAACCAAGCGTGTGCTCACCTGCATTGGTTATTCCTATAACCACGAAAAAAACTGTAAAGCACAATGCCTGCTGATACGAAAAATTATATCAGCAATAACAGACATTCCCTACATGGGCATATAGAAACCTGAAAAGCATGACTTACCTGCCCATACGACTAACCACCACTGCAATGCTTACCTGCGCTGAAGTAAAACACCATCAGCAACACAAGCGTTTCTATAGCAACGGAAAATTGGTCGCACATCTAGCAAACAACATTACGTTAGTTTCTACCAACGAAGTGTCTCCTGAGAAGTCAGCTACAATGCCACAAGAGATATTTCTTCCTTTTGGTTCTTTCATGTATGCCCACATCGGTCGCTAAATCAAGCCACACGAAAGGAAACGCGCACCATGTACTACAAGGCAAAATCCGGTTGCATATGCAGCAAGCAACACTGCCCAAAGTACCAATGAAATGCCCCTAAAATACCATTTACCAAGAGGAAAGAATCTTTCCCATACATGTACATGGCAATTCGTATGAGAGAACGCCAGCAACGCACGCCCGATCAGCATGAATGTACCACACAGTGCTGGTTGGATATACATATCCTATTATGGAAATGTGATGTACACGATCACCAATAATGCTTTACGCAGTGGCTGATCGTGTAAACATTTTAGCCCTTTTTCAGGAAGACTTGCCCCGGCTGCGAGGGTTGTTTGTTTTTGTTTAATATGATGTCCATGGTTCGCATGCCGGGCGACACGCGCGATAAGCAACCAAAGGGGATCATCGTGTGTGTGCGTACAATCCTGCTGTGGTGGCGCACCAATTCGAAAAGGAAAATTAACAAATATGGTCATCGAGACCATGGATGGAATTTTGGTATTCGGTCGCTTCGGTGGCAATAAATAATCGGTAGTGGATACGGTGAGGACAAGTTGTCTCAAGTGAAATATAAAATGAACGGAATCGAAAAATTACCAGTTTGAAATTAAAATTAGTTCACACGAAATTAAACACATTTTGTACAACCTAAACCTATTGTTAGGAATACTGTGACCAAACTGAAATATAAAATAGTGGGGAATCAGAAAAATTACCAGTTTGAACTTAAAATCAGTGTACACGAAATTAAATACATTTTGTACAACCTAAACATATTGTTATGAATACTGTGACCAAACTGAAATGTAAGATTGTATGTTTTAACTAAAGTAAATTTATATCAAATTAACCACAATTCGTACAACATAAGCGCAGTGTTATAAATACAGTGTATCTACTTAAAATGTAAGTTACATGAAATTACTAAGATTGTATGTTTTAACTAAAATAAGTTTTTATCAAATTAACCACAATTCGTACAACATAAGCGTTGTGTTATAAATATAGTGTATCAAATTAAAATGCTATGTTACCTAATTTACCTAGAATAGTTTACATAAAATTAACTATACCTTGTACGACTTAAGCTTAATTTCACTTAACGATTTAAATATACCTTGTACTACATAAGCTTAATTTCACTTAATGATTTAAATAACATAAGATAAATTCTAAGCTTAAGTAAGAATATAAAATACTATGTTACCTAATTTACCTAGAGTAGTTTACATAAAATTAACTATACCTTGTACGACTTAAGCTTAATTTCACTTAACGATTTAAATAACATAAGATAAATTCTAAGCTTAAGTAAGAATATAAAATACTAAGTTAACCTAGAATAAATTGTACGTAAGATGCTAAATCCTTAGGTCTTACCTAAAGTAAGTTTCGCCGAAAATTTGAAATTGTGTTGTGCACAAAACCATTAGAGCTAATAAGAAAAGAATAAAGACAATAGACGCAAGTAACCCGCAGTTTATTTCCTAAGCGACAAGACACGGCGAACAAAGTAGTCACGACACGACGAACGGTTAAGCAGTTGGGACGTCTTGGTGAACCAGTGTCGGGCGGACACACTATCAAGACCACGCATAAAACCCCCATAACCCCCTAACTATTGCCAATCTATTTGCTTTGTTTCAATAAATCCTTCACAGACATATCCTTCTAGCCCAATCCGTCTTACTTCAAAGACTTGGCCGAATTCTCCCTCGGCCCCCACCCCCGTCAAATTATTCAGCATCGCGTAGTTGTGGAGAAATTAAACTTAATCAAAGACGAGTTCAGCCCTGGACCTGATGGACTCCCAGCTGTATTTTTAAAAAAATGTTCCTCTTCTCTTTCTCTCTCGATATCAAAGATATTCAATCTATCTCTTTCACAAGGTATCTTCCCTAGTATGGTAGGTATCTTCCCTAGTATCTGTTATCCTCCTATGTCACCCCATACATAAAAAGGGACCTAAACACAATATAAGCAACTACCGCCCCATCGCCAAACTGTCTCAAATTCCTAAACTGTTCGAAGGGACTCTATACAACGCGTTATATTTCCGTTGTAAACCCATCATCTCATCCAGCCAGCATGGTTTCCCTTGGGTAGGTCGACCACAACGAATCTGATCGAGTTCTCATGCCATACTCTCCGTGCCTTAGAGAATGGCAACGAAGTCGATGTAATCACCACAGATTTCAGCAAGGCCTTTGACAAAATCTTCCATAATCTCATCCTTTTTAAGCTGTCCTCCCTAGGTTTCGAACCCCTATTGAACAAGTGGTTATCTTCTTATCTGAAAGACCGATCCTACCGTGTCGAATTCAGATCCTCCCTTTCCAATCCCTTTCTTCCCATGTCAGGGGCTCCGCAAGGCAGCCATCTAGGTCCCCCCCTATTTATCCTTACCATCAATGACGTTGACTGCATTATTAAATACTCATCCATCTCCCTCTATGCAGATGACGCCAAACTCTACAAAACGATCATCTCTTCTCTCGAGTCGTCACTTCTCCAAACGGATCTCGACACCTTCTCAACTTGGTGCCGTAATAACTGCCTTGAACTCAACGTTGTCAAATGTCACTCCATCACCTTCTCCCACAAATGCCCCCCCCCCCCCCCCCCCCCCCCCATCCACGTTCCTACTTTCTGCTAAACCAGCAGATATCATCTGTACCCTCGATATGTGACCTCGGGATCTTATTTGACAGGGGGCTTAGCTTCATCCCGCATATTGATGATATTATTCTTAAGGTCAACTCTGCCCTTGGGTTTTTGAAACGCTGGTCTAAAGAATTCTCTAATCCGCACGTTTCCCGTTCTCTCTACACAGCCTTCGTCCGCCCCCTTCTTGAATACGCCAGTCAGGCCTGGTCTCCACACTATTCGTCCCATATTCGCAGAATCGAAAGCGTGCAACGTCGTTTTCTGAGTCTTGCCCTCCGCGGACTGAACTGGGTGAATCCTCGGATTCTCCCCCCATACACAAGCCGGCTCCATCTGATTCACGTCAACACACTTGAGGGGGGCAGAACTCATGCTGATATCCTTTTCATCCACCGTCTTCTTTCAGGCACAATCAACTGCCCAAGCTTGCTCTCCATCATTGCTCTCCGTTTTGCCCTCCGCGGACTGAACTGGGTGAATCCTCGGATTCTCTCCCCATACACATGCCGACTCCATATGATTAACGTCAACACACTTGAGGGGGGCAGAACTCATGCCGACATCCTTTTCATCCACCGTCTCCTTTCAAGCACAATCAACTGCCCAAGCTTGCTCTCCATCATTGCACTTCACACTAACCACCGTAAACTGCGAAACCCCCGTTTCTTCTATCTGCCCACCCACCACACTTTTTACGGCTCTAATGAACCCATTTCGCGAATACTGCGGTGGGCAAATCCCTGCCCTACCTCCTTCGATTTCCACCTTACATCCACTGCACTCAAACTCCGTCTCCCCTCTTCCCCCTCCTGACCTTGCCCCGCACACCGTCTATTCCCTCACAACCCATACACATTCCAAAACATATGCCGTTCACTGTTTGCTGTCTCACATATCTATGCCACATTTGCCACCCCCACATACACTCGCTCTTCTCCGGCCTCCTACCTCCCCTACCCCGAAGTCCTCTTCTCCTTCCTTGTTTTTTGTCACTGTTTTTTTTTAATTATAGGTGTTTTTAAATTATATATATATATATATATATATATATATATATATATATATATAATTTTCTTTTTGTTTTTTTTTTCTCTTTTTTTAATTACTACTTTAGTTTTAAGTTAGTTTATATGGATTATATTTATTGTAACTAAGCTTGAATTAAGCCGACTAAATAAAAAATAAATAAATTACTCACCAGATCTATTTGAGCGGGAGGTTGTTTTTGGTAATTGTGCCAAAATCCAGCAATAGCAAAACGATTCAGTTGAATACTTTGACAATTTCTGAAACTCTGTTTTGTTATTCTCTTTAATCTTGACGAAGAATTTTAGTAAACCGAGTCACGACAATCGGGTGTAATTAATCATGCAGATCACTTGGGATCTCTACGTTACCATACATGATATAACTACAAGCAAAAAATCAAGTTTCGACTGTTTAAAGACTTAAGTTGTTTGAAATCGATCATAAAACGCAGCGAGGAGACGGGAGATTCTTATAAAATCCCCCAAATTAAATTAGATCACACTCTTGCAAAATGCTAAAAAAGAAAGCAGAGCAATTCTACACAATGTCCTCGGAGATAAACTATCACAAGAAAATCTCTGAATTAAAATCGTCCAAAATAACCGAAATAGAGAGCTTTACAACCCCGGACATGGTATTCAATGGCAAACCATGTAGAAAAAGTTCTCCAATGAGACTCTGCTCAACAAAGATGTTTCACCAGAACAGAGAGCGAAAGAAGAAAATTGATATTCGCTTGATAAACCACCGTCAGGTAAGGTAAGATGGCCTTATTTAGCAAGGCTTTTCGCCAGACTATACTGGTAACAAAGGGATAAAACAAAGTTTGAAAGAAGTAAAAGATCGTATAAAAGACATCTTTATAAGCAAAATGAATTCCAAATGAAAGCATGCAGAAAATATGACTTCGTATTATAACATAAATGTCATATGCGTAAAAAAACACAAACTGGCGCCATCGCAGCCCAATTTACCAACTGTGTGCTCAAAAATTCGTTTTTATGTCCAAGTAAACAAATAACCTTGAGCGTCATGTAATAAACCAAAAATCATGTATTGTAAGATATTTAGGAGGACGTCACTAATTACAGGCACCGCAATTTAAGTAAAGGAATACTCAAGGTAATTAAAAGTTTCAATTCTAATATGGAAACACAAACAAGTGAATAAATGAGAGGAAACTTATAACCTCGAACAACGTCTACAATTACTTTGTTGTGCAACGGACGAAGTCCAAGGATTATATTTTCAAAACGCAAGTCTATATGAAATTGGATTACATCTCTAAAAACGAATTCTCGGATGTCTACATGTGCCATATTGCGAATTCCCTATTTCATCAAATTATACGCATTGGAGCCACTTGGATTTCAAGGCCGAAACAAGAGACTACCACGTGGCAGAATCGCCCGTTCGGCCCTCATCAAAACTACCACATCATTTAAAATCAGCACTTTTTCTCCTCCCTCTCGGTTTCCTAATAAGTCTTGGGAGCATGCTGCCCTTCGCCATACCATCAGTCAAGTGGGTTCTATCATTTATGCAACCTCGTTCGTGGATCCGATTAGAAATTTTGTAAAAATGTTTTTATTAATATATTGTACCAATTTGACCGGCATTGCTTATCCGGGTTGGGTAATACTCAGAACCATATATTTGTCGCACTCAAATTCTTACAGACAGCTCGGCTATAAAAGCCTAAAGGTCACTTCTCCACCTGAGCAGACAGTCGTTACGATGTCCTTGAAAATATTCAGCGGCTAGACATGGTTTTAAATTACCCATATTAAATTGTGTGCCGTGCGCCCCATTTAAGCTGTGTTCATGTGTCCTTTCCGGTTTCTGAGTCGCTCATTAAAATGCCTGCAGTGGCGTCTCCGGAAAAGTACCGGACGAGAATGAATTAAAAAACAAAAAAAAACTCGTTCGCACAGAAATTAAAGGATATCCACTGTTTGGCGTAATAGTTGCTCTTGATTCGCGGACACCTAAAGCTATTTTCGTATTGAACTTGACCCAATAACGTGAGTCTTTGATATCACCGTAGTTGAATGTTTATCGGGGCCGCAAATCAGTAAAAGTATTGTATTAAACTGCGTCTGCAAGTTGGTGGAATGCTTCCCATTGTCGATCGGCCAGAAACCATTCATGACTTCAGCGCCTATTAAACATTCAAAAGATATTTCCATTTAAATCTCTTCATCGTCCGGGGCTATTTATTGCGCCGAGATTAATGAATACGTTTATGAATTTCTTAATGAAGATGCGACCAGGCGCGGGTTATTGTTATGTAGTGCGTGGTGATAGTGCATACACTTCCTCCGAAGGGTTTCATGTTAAAGACGACACTTTGCAATCCTGACTCTGGATGTAATTGTTGTATCCGATGTTTTCTTTCGCGGTGAGTGCTAAACAACGCTGAATTAAGTGAGATCATTGTAATTCCGACGACGAACCAATAGCGACAGTATATTTGGGGCGAATATAAACAAGGAAATTTTTTCATTGATCAATTTGGCAATAGAAATTCTGCTCATACAACAAGTTCCTTTGTCAGGGTCTTGTAATGCAAGGCAAACGAATTTTCACTCTGCTGCTTTCGGTACCCCTCTTATAATCGCAAAATAGATAAAACATTTCTTGTAAGGTTTATTATAATGACGAAACAAAACATATTAGAGAAATGTTAAAGCAACTTTGTGAAATATATATCAAATGGAAGGTAAAAGTGCATGCTACCGAATGTGTTGTAAGATACAGAACTAAGCAACTTCTGTAAAGAGTATGTTCTATAATTTAGATCATCCTCTATAATGATGTCATGAGTTGCATGAAAAGTACCTGTCGCTTAAACAACTTGTTGTAAGATAAATATACTTTCTGCAATTTAGACGCTTCTCTACATTAATCTCATGGGCTTACCATTCGTAAAATGGTGAAAAAATCGCTCTATTTAGGCAAACGATTGAAATCGTTTTGTTAAATATACTAATTTGCTTTAGATTGTCACTCAAGGGCACGCACATCTTTAAACCAAAACTGATTTTGCGACAGACCGGATTTTTTTTTTCTAATTTGCAGAGCGCTACTAGTTGCTACTGTTCAAAAACATCACTTAAAGTTACTTATTAGCATCTCAAGCGATTTAAGAAAAGTATTTCTCTCTAAGAAAAGTATTTTTTTTAAATCGTAGTTTTATACTTCATAAGAGCAATACGGCTCGTTTTCCGGTCCACATAGAAACAGAACTGTTTGAGTTCAGCAATTGTGTAAACATTTCAATGGAAGCGGTGGTCTTTTTGATGCCTTATAATTGGAGTGACCTTAATGAAACATAATTATTTGCTTGATGCTCTAGGCTTAAAAAACTTGTTTGTAACTCTAAGGGGTGGAACTATTAAGGGGTGGAACTACCTAAAAGGCATGAAAAACGAATACAATTTTAGTATTTAGATCGCCGTTTTTCTGGCATTGCGGTTAATCATAGTTAGTATTCTTTAATTTACCTTGAACCTATTTAACACATTGTACTACTACTACTAGGTATTTTGCTTTGATAATTCTCAACATTGTTGGTTTGACATATAGTTCTTGTAACTCACGATTGTGTCGTTTTCGCCATTGTTCCATATGCTCTACATATTAGCACCAAAGATGCTCCTTAGAACTTTGATCTTGAATACTTGGAATTCGTTTTGTTTTCTCACATTCGTATAAAACAGTCGGCAATAATTACTTTATATTACGTGATAGCGACCTCGATTCTATCCCCAAATTAAAGCAGATGTTGAACGCCTCCAATTCAGATACTGTAGGAAACTTAACCATTCCCAGGAGGAATGCACAAAGAGGTTGTTCCAATTAAATAATCAAGACAACTCTCAATTAAACAAAACTGTTTCTAGAACTCACCCCACTTCTACCGCAAACGTCTGGAGAAGTGGAGTAATAATCAAAATGAGCAGAGTACAGTTATTGAAAACAACAATCAGGAACAATTTGCGGGAAAAACAGATGAAATCTTGTTAGAAGCTAAGGATACAAACCAAAGGCAAAATGATCTAACTGCTCCCCAAATAAAGGGAGTAGAAACCAAAGATCGTGTCCACCAAATTAAATCTAAATCCGTTTGTCTACGGGCCGGATCTGATGATGTGACAAAGGTCTCTGAACCAACTATCCTAAAAAACTCCCTACCTCTCTACATTTTCAAATCCACCAACTTTTAATAATAAAATGTCTAAGCTCATTAAGCAAATAATACCGGCAGAGTGTAAGCCCGAGGAGCAAGAACACCCAGCAAAATGTAAGTCTGAAGAGCAACATCTCTCAGCAAAATGTAAGCCCGAGAAACAAATAATACCAGGAAGATGTGAATCCGAGAAACAAATAATACCGACAGACTGTAACCCCGAGGAGCAAGACCTCTCAGCAAAATGCAAGCCCGAAAAAAAAAAAAAACAAATAATACCGGCAGTGTGTAAGCCTATGGAGCAAGAACTCTCAGGAAAATGTAAGCCCGAGGAACAGGTAATCTTAGCTAAATGCAAGACCGCGGAACAAAAAGTGCCAGCAAAGCGTAAGACTGAGGAACAGAGTCCTAGAAAACAAAAATAAACACAAGCTCGTAGTAAGCTCGGCAATTAAACATATAGATAATCAAATAAATAAAATCCTCTTTACAAATAGAACAAAGGCTGATCTCTCAAAATCTATCACGAATCCTCCATCTTTCAAAATGTTTCCCTTCGATCGTTTTATTACACAGATTTTGAACTCTGTTACACAACCCAACCCTAAGAAAGTATGGAAAATCCACAGGTTTAAGGAAAAACTTTTAATAAATAGACATTTCCTTTTGACCGAAACTTTTTAGATATATATATATAAATAAATAAATAAATATATATATATATATATATATATATATATATATATATATGTGTAGAATATGAAAAAAGTAATTCTTAAAATAAAATACAAAAATGTAAATATGAAAGATAAGCGCATTTTACATCTGTAAATTTAAAGTATTTAAAGGCTATAACAAATACAAGAAAAGAATACCTAAACAATTAACTAAAAAGAAACCATTAAACAGAAAATGTAATGGTTGTTAGCATCTAAGGTTGATAGTTTAAACATTAAAAGATTATAATACAATGTAAAATTCAAACAATTATGAAAAAACAAAATTTAAGACAATTAAAAATCTATATTTGTTAGCCAATAATACAAATTTTAAAAAACCTGTAAAAACAGAAAAATAGTAATACATACACTCCCATCATATCCTATCCATCGTCTTTACTTTATTAAAACCATGACTCTAAATGATTCCAAAATCATTATCGAGCAACCATAGCAGCCACTCAAAATAACAAACTCCCATGCATCTCATTCCAAAGCCCTTGGCAGCTGATTGAATACCATCAACAAAATCAATATCGAGCAACCGTAGCAACTGCTCGAATATGATTGGCCAAACCAACTTTCATGTGTTTTCAGAGTTCGAGTATAAAAAGGAAAACAAACATGTTTTCAAGATCATTCCCAATTATACTTTAGTTTCTAGCCCCAGAACTAATGGATCTCATGGAGGTACCGGCATCTTAATTCACAAAAAATTTCAATTCAGTGAAATTAGATTCACCGGTATATCCAGCATTGAATACACAGCAGTAAAACTTTTCTGTGAGAACAATAAAGTGCTCGTCTTAGCATCCATTTATATTCACCCTTCACCCTTCAGATTTCCCAGATACTGACATTTCGCAGATTATCCAACAGTCCGGTCCCGCTCCATTTATAATCGGAGGAGACTGGAATGCTCGTCATACAGCATTCAATGATAATAAATGCAACAAATATGGTCGCCAATTGCCAGCCCTCCTCCCGTCTTATCCATATACTTACATTGACTCCCCATTACAGCCAACTCGTGTCTCTAGCTCATTCAGGTCAACAATCGACTTCTTCCTCAAGTCCGACGATGTTTATTCAGCGGGTCCACCTACAGTCTCCTTTATATTTCCTTCTGATCATGGTTCCGTTCACACCACGATCCAAATCCCCTCTCTCGACCCACTCTACTCGTCAAACCCTGTCCCAAACTTCACCAAAACAAATTGGAGAAAAGTCAATAGGGAAATAGCGATAAGTTTCTCTGACTTGTATATCCCTGAAGCATCTAACTTACTCCCTACTGAAATCGATCAAGCATCTTTAAGAATAGAGCAAATTCTTAAGGAGGCTCTCAGCAACAACACCCCGACAACCATTCCTCATAACTATTTAGGAAAGCCTTTGCCCAGCATCCTAACCAAATTATTGCGCCTTAAAAACCAGCTCCGTCGTAAACTTCATACAAGATACTGCCCCTTTATTAAAAGCCAAATCCAACTCCTATCCACTCTGATAAATGAGCAGTTGAAAAAGTTCGCAGATGAAAACTACATCTCCACACTTAAAAATATCAAACCAAATCGAAATCTTTTCAAAAACATCAACCAATTAACTGGTCGTAAATATAAACCCCGAATTGATCATCTCATCAACCCAATCAGCAATAATGTTGCCCAGTCCGATACGGACATAGCAAATTGCCTCGCAGAACACTTTGCAAAGATTCATGAGCAAAATAATTCTCTCTCAACTCCTGGCTTCGAGAACACAGTAAACGAATACATCTCTAACAGATTATTCCTATCTTTTACTCCTTTCATCGGTGAATTTAACAACACAAACATAGCTTCACACCCCTTAGACACTACAAATTTTCTAACTGCAGACGAATTATCCGAGATCGTAAGATCAGGAAATAACAAAAAGTCAACTGGATTAGATGGAATCCCACGTCTTCTATTTAAAAGGCTACGCCCACCGAATCTACTTGCCATCCTCATTCTTCTTAATCATATAATTAATGCATCTCACTTCCCAGAGAACTGGAAAACTGCGGTAGTAATTCCTATTAAGAAGCCCGGTAGTAGTAATAGCCCTTGCAATTATCGTCCAATATCCCTATTAAGTACACTGAGTAAGATACTGGAACGCAAGATCTACCAAAATCTTCTCTCATTTGCCAATAAGAATGCCCTCATCCCTAACTGTCAGTTCGGATTTCGTAAGCGACAATCCACATGTCATGCTCTACTAAAACTCACACACGATGTTAAAACTGGTCTCCAAAACCAAAGCCCTACTGTGTGTATATCTCTCGATATTTCTAAGGCGTTTGATTGCGTCTGGATCTCAGGGCTTCTGTACAAACTGCCCTCCATATTTAATCTAAACTCTCACACAACAAAGCTCTTAGCCTCATATCTTTCTGCCAAAAAATTCGTTGTGAGAATAAATTCTTCTGTCTCAGGAACCCACACCATAACCGCGGGTGTTCCCCAAGGCTCCATTTTAGGGCCAATTTTATATCTGTTATATACCTCAGATATTCCTCAACCCGTATCTCCTAATGTTGTGATGCTGAATTATGCTGATGATACATTAATTTACTCTAGCAGCAAATTTGTTAAGGCTGCAAAAAACCGCATTAACAACTTCCTCCCTAACCTATCAACATACTTTAATAAGTGGAAAATCCACCTTAATCCAAATAAAACGCAGCTCATAGTGTTCAAGGGCAAAAACGAGCACTGTACAAACAACACTAGACGCTGCCACAACAAAATTAAGATTCAACTGAACAACACTCTGATAAAACCCTCCAAAACCCTAAAATATCTGGGAATCACTTTTTCTAATAACTGGTCTTTTTCCTCCCACATTAAAAATTCCCTTCAAAAAGCCACAATTCAGCTTAATCTCTGTAGAAGAGTAATGTGGAAACCTAATAGTCTCTCTCACAAAGTCAAACTGCTCATTTACAAACAAATTATCTGGCCCACACTCACGTACGCGTGCCCATTGTGGTACCATATCACTCCCTCCCAAATGGAGAAATTACGAGTATTCGAAAGAAAATGCTTTAGGTATGTCTCTGAGTTACATTGTCGTCCTAACTCCTATAAGTACTATAGTAACGTCGAACTCTACAATACCGCTGGTATCGAGCGCCTCGATAGACGATTCCTCGAACTGTCTATCAAATTTATCGAAAACCTACAAAATAATCCCAATCCCATAATAACCTCGCTCTTAGAGAACCCTCTAGATATCCGAACTAACTACCCCAACTGTCTCCACACCAGAGCTATCTTCGCCTCAGGCAGACTGGTAAATGATTCAAATGAGATCATATACCATAATACCGAATTTACCCTTAACCAGTTCAAATACTGTAACGTCCAACCATTTTCCAACATCCTACGCTTTTCCAACGAACAACCGGAGAGAAATACTCTACCTCTAACCCATAACTGACCTCATTCCACATCCTTTAATTCATAATATATATCCCATTAATTATAAAACTTTGTTTTATGGCTTTATGAAAATCATACTGTAATCAGGCTAAATTAGGTTAAGTTATTTATATAAATAGGATTAAGTTTAGACTAAGTAAAGTTGAAAAAACAAATTCCTGGTTTTCTGACCTTTTCCAGGAACATAATACCACTAAATTTATAAACACGCATGTATCTTATATCTCATAAAATATTGTTTGGAAAATGTATATATTATTATAATAATTACATGTAAGCAATTGTTACAAAATTAATTTTAAGTCACTGTATTACTTAAATGTACGAATTCTAATTATGGTTAATATACAGTTTTGAAAAAAAAAAAAAATTTTTTCAAGATTATTCAATCACATTCAGTCAATCGTGATCATTCGGATCATTATTTTTCTCAATTAAGATTTCGAAGCTCGACACACTATGTGGACGGAAAATAAAATAAATATATTAAAAAACTAAAACAGTAGTTTTAATCAGCACAACAAAACTCCGCATGCTACGCTCTTCCCTCAATCATAGAGGAAGCCCAGCCCAGCATAATAAGGTCCACAAATAAACAAAGAGAGGCATTCTTTAGGGAAATCACACGAGTGTTGAATGCTCTTCCTGATCATGTATTGTCTCGTCGTTGTGATGTCCAGGCATTCAGGACCAATATACATCGACACCTCCTTTCCTTATCCGCTTCCTCTCCATGCACTCGCACTGTGCTTTGACACTTAAGGGTACTTCAAAATCCCTATCCCAGTAGATAATATTTGGTTCGACTTAAGAGTCCCGAATATTATTGACTGAACACACCAATAGTTTCCCCAATCAGCTCCTGTGTGTATTTCCGGTACAAAGGAAATGAAACCAGTAAAAAGAAAAAAAAAAGGATATGCAGATAGAGACACGAGGATTGAGTCTTGTGATTTCGGCAGTTGAAGCGTGCGGTTCATTTGTTCGTCCATTATTGAAATAAAACAAACAAACAAAAATAAAAAAGTTGAAAAGCAGTTGTATGCGTGCGGTCGAGTTATGAAATAGACAAGCTATATGTTAAAGTGTAAAATATCAGTAAATTAAAAGATCTAAGAAATAGACGAGCTATATGTTAAAATTTTAAATAACATTAAATTAAAATATCTATGAAATAGACAAATTATATGTCAAAGTTTTAAAGAACATTCGAGTTATTCTAACCAAACTATCCGTTAAAGTTTAAAGAATATTAAATGGATTTTAAATAAACATATATTAAGAAAAATAAAGAAAGATAGAGTTTTCATTGGCGGATCAACAGCAGCAGCACACGGGAGATCGCAATATAGCGGCATCCGGGGTGAGTTGGGTGAAAAAACAAATATATCAATTGTTAATAAATAAATATATAACAATCCTTGCATATTCTATTTACCAGCACACCACACCCCATACGGCAGTACGAGGCTTGCCTCTTATGTTTCGGGATTTGGCAACCCTAGTGTTGCAATCCGGCAATTGACAGCTCTGTCGTAAAGTTGGACATTTTTTAGGTTATACGCACTCAGAACGTTTTGACATACGAGCACTATTTGTGTTGTTTACAGTAACTTAAAAGATTCATCTCGGCCCAAAAATGGAATTAAATCGTCAACATTTTCGTGCGATTATTTTTTACAACTTTCGGCGTGGATTAACTCAGAAACAGTGCATGGATGAACTTAATTTAATTTTTGGCGATGAAGCACCATCAAGGACCAGTGTTTATCGATGGTATGGTGAATTCAATCGTGGTCGTAGTTCACTCCAAGATGAATTTCGTGAAGGTCGTCCAAAATCAGTTGTTGTTCCGAAAACCATTGATGCTGTGCTCGAACTGATATTGGAAGATCGTCATGTGACCTATCGTGAGATCGAGACAACCTTAGGCGTTAGTGGGACCAGCATACATTCAATATTGCATAAACATTTGACTGTCAAAAAAATTTGTCCGCGTTGGATCCCACACAATTTGTCAATCGCGCAAAAAAAGGCTCGTGCCAATTGGTCGAAAGAAATGCTTTGAGCACCCAAAACATCGATTTGATGGGTCATCCGCCGTATAGTCCTGACTTGGCACCGAATGCCTTCTTTTTATAGCCGTACGTAAAAAACAAACTAAGAGGTCAACGTTTTTCGACACCTGAAGAAGCGTTTGCTGCATTCAGAATGCATGTGTTGAAGATACCTCAATCAGAGTGGCAAAAGTGCTTCGACAATTGGTTCAAACGCATGCAAAAGTGTATAGATCTTCATGGGGAATATTTTGAAAAACAATAAAGTGATTTTCGATGATCAATATTTGTTTTTGTTCTCTAATCCCGAAATATAAAAGGCAACCCTCGTAATGAGCCTATGTCCAGAATGCTGCGAAATACTAACTTAACGTCAATCTCTTTCGACTCTAACCTTAACACTTCCGCTCTTAAGCTCCGGGCCCTAATTACGCCTTCCTACCTCATAATTTCTCTCTTCCATCCATCAATCAGATTCTTTTATAAAACATAGTTTCGTCGTCTCATCCACTGTCTTTCCCTGCCTTATCCCTGTTTATCAGTCAACGATCATGTTAAAGTATAAAGTGAAAAATTGAAAATTGTAAACTTTCAATTTTCCTTTCCTTTCTCTCTCCTTCTCTTAAGCTAAGTTATTCAAGTTATTTATAATTTTTATATTATATGAATTTAGGGCTTTACTAAGCTAACAAATGGGGCGCTTACCACTGAATTAAATTACTTCCAACTTCCTGCACCAATTTTGTCCACCTAGTTAAGTTTAAATTAAATTTGTTTATACTTTAGTTTAAAGTTTGTTGTTAAGTTTATTTATCGCTTGTATTATACAAAATATATGAGGGTTCTGCCCTCGCCAAATTAAATAAAATTCAATTAAAATTGCTGCTGACTCGTTGTCTCAAGCACTGTGATCCATTTACATATAGGCTCTGTGCTTGGTGATTGACTAATGTCTCATAAACCAAAGTGGGCACAGTACATTCGTCTCGAAAACGTCGGACTATTTGTTAACGTAAATCAGCGAACACGAGACGCCCGCTACACTCCTGGGAACGGCTTCATGGGGACAAAAATTCCACGGCTAACTACACCACTAGTGTCTCCGTACGCTGGCGTAGTTTTTCAAAATATACGAAACAACCATGAATTCAATCACGGTCCACCCTGTATTTATTTGAGATGTATCTTAAAATATTCCCTATACTTCAGGCTGCAAAGTAAAGTAAAAATATCGACATTTTTTTTAAAGGTTCAGGGCCCTTAACGTTTCTTAGTGGTGCATTCTGTTGTTATATAGTTAACTTGAGTTAATTATATCGTTCTACCCTGGCTATGCTGTCGTAGGCGGCCTTAAAGTCTATAAATAGATGATATAATGGAATCTTAAATTCCAGACATTTTTCCATCGCCTGCCTAAGGGTGAATATCTGATCAATCACTGATTTGCCTGGGATGAAGCCACACTGATATTGACCAATCATGGCTTTAGCGTATGGGGCTATCCGATCTTGTAGGATAGTGGAGAGTATCTTATAGGCGGTACTCAGCAATGTTATACCCCTATAGTTGCTGCACACTGTGATATCTCCCTTCTTATGTATGGGGCAAATTATTCCGCGACGCCAATCTTCCGGCATCTCCACTTGCTCCGATACGTGCACTACGATCTCATGAATTGCGTGATGTAACACTGTCCCTCCATGCCACAAACTCCGGGGGCTTTATTTGATTTTAGCTGTCTTATGGCTTTTAATGTTTCCTCAATGCTTGGTGACGGCAACATTTCGTCTTGATTTTGCATTGGTGGAGCCTCTAATTCTTCTGTGAACTGACCATTTAGCAATTTATCGAAGTGCACTTCCCATTGCTCCAGAATGCCTTCAGGATCGGTGATCAGATGATCCTCTTTATTGTTGCAGTAAGTGCAGCGTGGTGTGTGCGCGTCATACTGCGGATTATTTGGTAGAACTTCCGCGCCTGGCGCGGATCTCGCTCTCTGCTTTTCTCTATTTCACACGCAATTTTCTTTTGTCTGTGGTCTTTTTTCAGATCTTCTGAGCTCTTTGTATTTCTCCCAGCGTACCCGCGTCCTAAGAGACTGCTGCGTTGTGAGGTATGCAACATTCTTACGTTCAGTCGTTAATTTGCACTCATCATCAAACCAATCGTTCCGATCTCTATGACTACTGCCTAAGATGGAGGTGGCAGTACTAATGACAGTATTCTTAAGGCGTGTCCATTTCTCTTCTACGCCCCGCATTCTGGCCCCAGGACTTAGTCTCCTTCCGTCGAGCTCGTCGAGGGCGAGTCTTGCGCATGACCAAAGGTGTTACTGCTATTCTCATTGCGTAAATCAGCCGTGTTGATTCGAACCTGATCCGCGGATCCAATATGTCTCCGTGAGGCAATCCGCGCTCGAAAAACTATAGCAACAAGATAGTGATCCGAGCGACGTTGGCACTTCGGTACGTTCGTACTGTCATCAGGCCCGAGGAGTGGCGGCGATTTATCAACACGTGGTCAATTTGTTTGCGAGTGGCTCTATCAGGTGATACCCAGGTGGCTTTGTGGATATATTTACGTGGAAACCTGGTACTCGCAACGACCAAGTTCTTTGATGCTGCCAGTTCTATGACTCGTAGTCCATTGTCATTAGTATTCTCATGCAAACTATGGGAACCTGCGTAGTGTCTGAAAACCGGCTCTCGTCCTATTTTCGGATTCAAATCACCAAGAACGATTTGCACATCGTATCTTGGGCAGACATTGAGGGCCCGTTCGACGTTCTCGTAGTATTCTTCCTTTTCGCCATCAGGGGACTCCTCTGTAGGTTCGTGATCGTTTATGAGGCTTATGTTCTTAAAGTTGCCTCGCATGCAAAGAGTGCATAGCCCTTCGTTTATTGCATTAAAGCCGATGATGGCAGGCTTCAGTTTTTGGCTGACTAGAAAGTCTACCACGAGCGCATGGTGTTTTGCATGACAGCTGTAATAAATGTCATACTCGTTTCTTTAAATAACACCACTCCCCGTCCATCTTATTTCTTGCAATGCTGTTATGTCAGCCTTATATTCGGACAGGGCATCGGATAGCTGCTGCGCAGCTCGAGCTCTGAAGAATGAGCGGACGTTCCATGAGAAAATTCTTAAATCGTTTAGCCTTTTTCGTTTCCGTGGTCGCCGTCGCGTATCCGGTCCATATCCGAGGCTTGTTAAATTTGCCATAATAATTCGTTTTTACGGGCACGATTATTAGCCTTGCGCCAACCTTTCTCAGGATGTCGCTGCATACATTGGTTCACTCCTTGGCGGGTGCCAAAGTAGCTATCCGGGGGTGTCACGTGGAGACTGCATGTCAACTTGGATTGAACAGGAACAAGGACCGTCCTGGCCTTCGCCGGGTTGAAAACAATCACTTTGCCCTGTATGTTCGCTCCCATCCCACCACAAAATACACATTGTTTTGTTTTATTAAACTAAATTCTAATTCTGTTAGTATCCTCAAAAGAGTTTTAATCATCCTTGTGGTTATATTCCTACAATTTTAAATGATTCCTTGGACTTTGGGAGACTATAGCGTTTGCGATGATAGTGAAGAACGTGTGATTCGAACTGACGCCATGACAGTTAGAATCACCAAAAATTGAACCAATGTTTAACACATCAGGCTACTGGCCGCGTCTACGAATTCGATTTCTAAACTCAAGTACACTCAACTGATGTGGAATTGTTATGTTATCGCTATGGTATACGGCTCTGATGCATTTTCTTATTCGATTTTCGTTCGGTGTTTCGCTATTTCCTTGTGTATTGTGTGTGTATTTGTTTGAAACGCCACAAGACCATTCAGAGGTAAGTAAGGTATAACAACAATTGTTATAATAATAATATTTATATATATAACACGGTACCTCTCCTTATTTCACTTTTCTAAAATCACAATTTTTTATAAAACTCATTTTCTAAGTACAACTGTGGGCTTTTCCTTCCCATTTCGAATAAAAAGTAAGTTTGACCACGCAACAGCGTACATAATAAATGAGTTACGCATTATACTAATTTTAACCACTTAAGGGGATATTCTGGTCTAGACGCACGAATTTAACGCAATTTTTGAAGTGCTGTAAAAAAAAGCAATCAATATTTTTACTATTAATTTTTTTATAGGATGTTTATCAATATTTTAAAGAATACAGTAAAAAAAATTGAAAGTAAAAAAATTCAAAATTCGTAAAGTTAGCAGCGTTTTTCTCGAAACTGTCTTTTTAAAAAAATACCCACGATTTTTCAAGTTCTACTGAACCGATTTACTTCAAATTTAGTACATGTCTTCTTTATAAGCTTTTCTATTGCATGAACTATCCTCATCCCCAAATTTCAATGTTAACTATTTTTAAAAAATTCGAAAAACTAAAAAAAAGTGGTACAAAAATAATTTTTTTTTCAAGCAGTCGCCATTTTGTTAAAAAATTTTTATTTTAACTTTTTTTAGTTCCAACGATAGAGGCATTTCTGTAAACCAATAATCTTCTTTTTTTTCAGATTGCTAGGAGGGTTGAATCGTGGGTATGGTCGCGTACTAACTTTTTGAGATCCCCCACTTCATCAGCTGCTAACTTTTTGAATTTTGAATTTTTTACTTTCAATTTTTTTACTGTATTCTTGAAATATTAATAAACATCCTATAAAAAAATTAATAGTAAAAATATTGATTGCGTTTTTTACAGCACTTCAAAAATGGCGTTAAATTCAGGCGTCTAGACCAGAATATCCCCTTAATAAAGTGAAACGTAAGTGCTTCAACATTTTCAAGAAATCTGAGCTGAAATCTTTCCAAGCAATCCTAGACTAATATTCTAGGCACACTGCTATAATAAAATATGTTTCCCTTCTCTTAAGCTAAGGCGGATTAGAAACTAAATGTTGAGGTCAGGATTAAGCGGAAACTATCTGTAAAGCATATGTTTTATATATATGTTATGTTATATATATATATATGTTTTATATATGTGTTTTATATATATGTTTTATATATATGTTTGTTTTTTGAAGTTCAACGCATGATGAACATTTGTGCCGCTTAGAATTTAGATTCCACAAACAACAATAATTATATTGCCAAAATGTTAATTGCGGAGTTGTTTAATTGCTTCTTATCGACTGTTACCAACTAAAATTTAATTATGTTTCAATCATTGTTCCAAAGCCAACCACCTATCGTTGGACATGTGATCGTTTAGGACGATGACCTTTTCCAACAGCAAAACGTGAAAGTTCATCTCTTCTGTTCCACACAGATTTGGCATATCAGATTACTGCCTTTTATAACGGCTATATTGCTTTACGAATGAATCAAGTGAAGCTGTCCAAACGATTTGTATAGAAACTCAAATTGGTCGTAGTTCTTTCTTGATAATGTTGTTCATGCTATAGCTGACGCAATGAAAGCTATGACTGTTCTTGGTATGAAATCTTTAATTGATTATGTGGCCCCTTTCTCAGGACACGGAGGCCAGAGTTAAATTTCCGGATGTACTGGGTGTGGAGCCGAAATGCGGACAATCTACATTTTCCAAGCAGCCCTTTTATTCCGAAATTGAAAAGGTTTACAAATTTGTATAACCACATTGTTTGTAGGATCACAAAGAACACATTTCAATTCAATTTTTATACAATTCAATCCAATTTTATTTGGTAGATAATTACATTTATGGTATATTTTACAACTAGTACTTAAGAGATTTAGGATAGCAATTCCTTTACAACTATAATCTTAAATCTATATAATGACAAGCAAAGAACACATTTACTCAATGTATTCCACACTTGCTTCTATGTTCGTTCTTAAGGTGCGCTTTAATATGTCACCGGCGAATGCCGGTTCAATAGTAGTCCAGACACCTTAATGTCACATCAGTGGCATTAAGATGTCTGAATTTGTGCGTGACGCTTTCAATGTACTTGATGCATCGAAGTCAAAAAGATTCAAATCCGGACTACGAGGCTAAAATTCTTTAGACAACATGTAGACGTTGTCTGGCAACCAATTTTGCTCCAAATGACTTGTGGGCTGTGATGCTTACTCCTGCTAGGGAATATACATATTACCATCCACCACTTCTGTCGTAACTTGCAAACAAACTTCCTCGGTAGTTTTTTCTCATGTTAGAGAAATGTGGTGACATGACATCTAGCACCGGAACATTCATCGGAAATTTCGTTCTTGCAACAATAGGGACATGTGTGCAAGCCAGTGGGCATTCCTTCAAACAATTTGCATCGACAGTAAAAACTTGACTCCAATGTTTTGCAGTAGGGCCACCCATGTCAGATAGGCTAGCGAGAAGTAACACACAAAGATCTAACGTATCACCGTGCCCATTGGACGGTTTGCAGCCACGGGTATACCGGCTGTATTATAACGGCGCCTCTCTGACACCGGGTCGAATCAGAGCAGTAAGCAGACCTTACCATATCAAAATGGGGCTCTGATATGGCGGACTTATTTGAAACCCCAAGACTCGTGGGAACAAAAATGAATAATCAATATATAATACAAAAAACAATCCCACGAAAAACTCGACACTATCATAGGGGAACAAATCTTCAAGAAAACACCGACTCGGCAAAAAGAAGAGGTAGAGAAAAACGGAAAAAGCGGGATATACGCGTCGACACGTGGAATGTTCGAACGTTATATAAACCAGGCGCGATACAGACGGTCGTAGAAAACGCAAAACAATACAAAATGGGTATCGTCGCGCTTCAACTCCCACTTCAAGTAATCGAAACCAAACGGCTCACACTGACCTGTGGAGTACCGACACACATAACCTCGGAACTGGCTTCATCATAAGCAATAAGATTACGCCTCATGTAAAAGATGTGAAATTTATTAATGACCGAATGTCGGTGCTAAAAATACGACGAAACGAAGGATACGTTCTACGAGACACTAGAGGAAGTATTTGATGGGATCTCATCATTTGATGTTAAGATCCTCCTCGGGTACCTCAATGTGAAAATGGGAAAGAAAGATATCTTCCAACAAACTATAGGTAAAGAGAGCCTACACGACGTTTCAAATGATAATGGAATTCGAATTATTATGTTCGCACCATCAAAATATCTGGTAGTCACAAGCACGATGTTCAAGCACAAGCAAATCCATAAGGCCACATGGATATCACCCCACGGCGCAACGCGTAACGAAATAGACCATTTTCTCATAGACAAAAGACACCACTCGAACATCCTTGACGTAAGATCATATAGGGAAGCAGATTGCGACTCCGATTATCTTCTAGTGATAGGCAAAATTAAGAGTCCAGCTCCCAGCAAACCCACACGGATAGTCACGGAAGACGAACAAAAAGTTCGGCATTCATAAACTAAAAGACCTACGCAAAAGGGCAGAATATCAAAACGAACTAACGAATAGACTTCGCATCCTAGAGAATGGGAGTAGTGAGGAGGAGGAAACAAATAACATGGACACTAAATGGGCATCGATCAAAAGTAATCAAACAAACAGCCCAAAAGGTATTGGGATTTAAGACCAATTAAGTCCAAACCTTGGTTTGACCCGGCGAAGATGGAAGAACGTAAACGTCTCAGAGTAATCCACTTACAAAGATATGATAAAGTCAACGCAGAAAGATACGCGACAATTCGGAAAGGTACAATGAGACTTTTCAAGCACAAAAAACGCGAATGGGAGAAGACTCGGATCTATAAATCCTAGAAAATTCTAGAGCAAAGAACATTAGAGGTATGTATGCCGGCATAAATTCAATTAGAAATGGCTACCGAGGGAGAGCCAAAATAATTCGAGAGGCAAACGGCTGTCTGATCACAAAAACAAACAATATCGTGACAAGATGGAAGCAGTACTTTGAAAATCTGCTCAATGTGCGCACCCATCAACCACAAATATTTGCACCAGACGTATATACAGACGAGCCTCAGATCATAGAGCCCCCTTTCAATGAAGTTGTAGAGGCAATAAATCGATTGAAAAACAACAAGGCTCCCGGAGCCGACTGCATACCGGCAGAGCTTGTGAAGAATGGAGGAGAGGCGACCGCTCGAAAGATCCACCAACTCATCAAAACAATATGGAATAAGGAAGTCACTCCGGAAGAATGGAAAACCCCAATAGTCCTCCCCATTTCCAAAAAAGACGACAGATCTGACTGTGAAAACTACAGAGGAATATCATTGCTCTCAACCACATACAAAATACTAACAAATGTCATAATGGCGAGAATCACACCGTACGCAGAGGAAATACTGGGAGACCCCCCAAAGAGCGACCAAATATTCAGAGTAAGGCAACTGCGGGAAAAGAAATGGGAATACGGAGAGACGGTTCACCAACTGTTCGTTGACTTCAAGAAAGCCTACGACTCAGTCACACGACAAAGACTCTACCATATTGTAGATGAGCTGGGAATCCCGCAAAAATATGCCGCCCTCATTCAAATCTGCATGAACGAAAACAAATAGCGAGTTAGAATAGAAAACGATCTCTCAGAACCATTTGAAATCCGGGACGGACTAAAGCAGGGGGATGGCATATCACCATGTCCTTTTAACTTTTTCTCGAGTATGTCTTCAGAAAGGTACAAGACGACAAGATCATCCTTGAACGGGGTCCTCATATGCGGATCGCACGGCCGTTCTGGGCGATAATCTAGATACTGTAAGTAAAAACAGTGAAATCATCATGCCAGCGGCAGAAGAGGTGGGCCTAGAAATAAATGAAGACAAAACAAAATACATGATTACGACGAGAGCAAGTGGAACTCAGGAAACACATATAAACGTCAGAGGCAAGATATTTGAAAAAGTTAAAGAATTTAAATATCTGGCAACGATACTGACGACCAATAACGAAATCTCGAAGGAAATTAACAAAAGACTGCATTCCGGCAACGCTAGTTGGCACGCAGTCAGTAAACTGCTGAAATCCAAACTGCCATAACGTAATATAAAGCTCCGTGTCTATAGAACCATAATCATGCCGATTGCTCTATACGGATGCGAAACATGGACTCTCACAAAACGGGAAGCAAACAAATTCCGCGTATTCTAGAATAAAGTTTTGAGGGGTATCTCTGGCGGTAAATATGACGATGAGGCAGGACAATGGAGGAAACTTCACAACCACGAATTGAAAGAGTTATACCGCGAACCTGGGCTCCTCGATAGTATAGTGGTTAGTATACCCGCCTGTCATTCGGGAGACCGGGGTTCGATTCCCCGTCGGGGAGCCTCTGACGCAAGGCTAATGACCTTGCCCAAAAAAAATAAATCATTATGGAAAATTTAACATGCCTCAGGACTTGCTAAATAAGGCCAAGGCCAGTTCCCGGTTGTAGTGCTGATGATGATGATGATACCGCGAACCTACAATAGTGAGAGTAATCAGGTCGCGAAGATTAAGATGGGCCGGACATGTGGCGCGAATGGGCAACGATAGGACCGTGCGTAGAATTATTGACGGTAGACCAACGAGAAAGAGCCCACCAGGACGGCCATGACGGAGATGGGAGGACAATATTAGGTTTGACCTTGAGGAGATCGGATCGGCTGGTCAAGCGTGGAAGGAGAGTGCACAGGACAGGGAACGATGGCGGAGTCGAGTCGGTGAGGTCATGAACTTCCGGGTTCCTACAGGCCAATAAATAGTAGTACTGATAGTAATAGTAATGTTTTGCAACCATTTACACTCGGCAGTTATGGCAAGCCACCGCGTCACCTGGCAAAACTGTATCAGTACTACAGTCAGTGAAATATCCGCACCTATCTGAACCTACCTTTCGATATTCATTCAATATTTGAATACAAATAGAAGCTACTATGATTAATCCTCACGACAGGAGTCAAAAATAAATTTCGTTAAATATGAAGCACACAGCATTCAAAGAGACAACTGTCGTTCTAGGCAGGTGCCCAACCTCTTGAAGTGGAATTTTTGGAGAATTTTGAGTGCGATAACAACACGAGTAAATAAAAACTTATTTTCATAAATAAGATATTTTAATTAATCCGTAGGGAAATCTCTTCCTTATGTGCCGGCAGGGGCACTGGTTCACTAGGATTCCCTAACAAGTTCACTGATTGTCACGACTGGAAGTACTCGGCTTATAAACACCTGAACCATCCTTACCGATGCACTCCGTTGTCATACTGCTTGATGCAACCTTTTATTAAGAAGGAAAATAAAACACTATTTCTCAGAGCTTAGGCTTTATTTGATGTATTTAATTTATCTTCGCTTGAGGTTATTTCTATAATAATAATAATAATAATAATATAATTATAAATAATAATAATAATAATTGAGGTTATTTCACATTCGCGATTTCAAGTGTTGTGGTTATTGTTCATATGCTCTATTTTATGTAATAATGGTTTTGTTCAGGAAAACACATCTAACTCGCCAAAACACTCTGTTAAACTCGGTTATAAAAACTAAACTCTCCACACCCAGGGGAGTGCACACTCTCGTGCGCACCCTGCAATGGCGAAAAGATGATGCGCGCGCGATGGTGGTGGTTGAATTACGACTCTTCGAGGGTTGAATTCCGACTTTTGATTCAACCCTCAGTTCGGGGCGAGTTTGTTGGTGTGGTGAAGAGGAAATGAAATTTTCCTTTTTGCCAGCGACCAATGGGAGAAGATCTCTCCGGTTGATTTTAGCGAAAGTGCTGATAGATCATTGTGTACCCATGGAACGAAGTTCATGGGAAACGAAAACGAGAAAAGAGATTACAAAGGACATTATTCGTGGCATAGATGCATGGCTCCTCGATAGTACAGTGGTTAGTATACCCGCCTGTCATGCAGGAGACCGGGGTTCGATTCCCCGTCGGGGAGCCTCTGGCGCAAGACTAATGACCTTGCCCGGAAAAAACAAATCATTATGGAAAATTTAACAAGCCTCAGGACTTACTAAATAAGGCCAGGACCGGTTTCCGGTTGTAGTGCCGATGATGATGATGAGATGCATGGTGCAGCTACGTAAATAGACCGCATTTCAATTTGGCAAATGATGCTAAGACCAATTTATATATATATCTTGCTGAACGTAAGGTATCGAATTTTTGTATGCATGTTTATATGCGGAAGACTTCGATTTATGGCCACAGACGCTGGATGCGTGTATTTGCTTTTGTCGCTTGGACAAAAGGCTGCCGAGGCCATGAATTGCCAGGAAAATGTGGTGTGCACGTGTGCAACAGAATTGCATGGCAAACAGGGGTGCCGAATAGTTTTCCTAATTATGATAATGTACGCAAAAGAATTCTTTTCAGGGAATTTTGAAAATGCATTGGATGCATGAATGGTAAGAATTCTTTGCAGGGAATTTTAGGTAATGCACATAAGCATTAAAATGTCCTTGAAGAAGGAAATGTTTGCAGGTTTGCAAAGGGAGTTGGGGTTGGAATTGTGGGTGGTTCTTGCGTAAAGGTTAAAGAACCCATACAAATCCATTTTAAATATGTTGTTTACTTTTTCTCTACAATTTGTTTTAAATATTTTCTTCGTAGCAACTATGAAATATGGTGTCTTCATTCTCAGTTAAAACTCTTCTTCTCGGCGAAAATGTTGTCTTACTATATAAGCTTCAATAGCAAGAAATCGGAAACTGCCGAGCGCCATGGCTTACCATTATTTACATGAAGTGATTCTACAGTAACAGAGAAACTGGCTACTGGTGTGAAAACAATTCTGTATCGCCGTCCTAAAGTAACAAGGTCGAAACCAAAGCCAAACTTCTCTGCTATAAGCGATTTACCCGGCCTGTCAAATCTTCCACTTTTACAATAGGGTCTTGCATATCTTCAGCTCAAATGAAAAGACTTCGAGTATTTTAGAGATAACTCCTAAGAAAATGCACCAGCTGCTCTGATGTTTCCATTATCCTTATACATGAGAACATGTCTTCCGTGCTGACGATTTCTTTTCTTCGATCTCTTCGAATCCGACCATCACAATATCTTCTTCAACATAAATTTGAGGAAACTTCCCTTCCCAATATAATATAGAATTCTGAAACTCACCTTTTGGGATCTAGCGTTGACTTACCAAACATACACTAATTGCACCAGATGACACAAATATACACACACAAATCGAAAAAACGTAGACAATCAATGTTGCGGATTGACTGGATGCAACCAGCGACTTCGCAATGGAATGGAGCCATTCACGAAAAAGTAACAACTGTCAACAAACAGCTGACATGGATATTTAATTTGTCTGCTGTCATAGTTGACATCTCGCTTCTTCGTTAACTTCTCGTGACGGTCGGATGTCCAATAAACCCAATCCTCGTACATGATTTGTAAATCGATCAAAAGCTAGTTCATCCGTTCAATAAAATAATATTAATTTCTAATAGTATAATCATATCGATTTATTTGCCACGAAGGAGGATTATTTCATTACTGGGATTGCTGCACAACCACATTTAGGTATTCTTTTCCTCTTTCAACCATTTGCATTTATCAGTGTTTCAGAACAACAATAGCTGCAGGGCAGGAGACACCATTTTGAACATTCGAGAAATCTTCCCCGACGACATTCTTCGGTCGGCGGAAAGTATAGAGATATAAAGTATACGACCGATCGGTCGTATAGGAATTTCCTCTTACTATCTCTCCACTTTTGTAATAAAAGACCGGTTGCACTAACCCAGTAGAATATATCGCTGTACATAGCGGTTTCCCCCCTCTAGACCTCGTAAGACCAGGGCTAACAATCGCAGAGCCAATGGTCTCAAAACAGCAAGAATACAGAAACACACAGAAGGACAATACATATATTTTAGTGCTATTATTATTTTATTACCTTTACTACTATTACTTTATTACCTTGTTGGTCGTTGGGTTCTTAGATCCCGACCTTACATTAATCCCCAAATTTTTGTGTAATCCTATCTGAATGTTGAAATAGAATAATCTACTTTACGAAAAAGATCCTACCAAGAAAACTCGTTATTCCCGATTTTGTAATTCTAAACATCGTTTTCATTTAAATATCACTATACTTTGAAAGAGGCGGTTTAAGGATTAAATCCTGTGATTTTGGATAAGATTTTCAACCAAGGAGCTGACCGACAACAACCTTATTAGTAATATACCTAACTAACTTAGTAATTTCCTAACTACCACTTACTAAAATCTTATTTTCTAATGTTTTTAATTTTATATCTGCACAATATTATTTGAGGCAATCATTCTGTTGTCACAGTGAAAACAGCTACTACAACATTGAAACGCCCAATAGCTAAACTCAGTCTCTTGCCCATGGTCAATTAGAAAAACACACACACACACACCCATAATATGAATATGCCACTGTACCATAACCAATTTAACAATTAATTTAATAATCAACATAAATCATTACCGCCCCCCACCTTTTCACATCGAAACAAGACACTGAGCTTGCTTCATCTTCAAATAAGAATCCATCTGGTCTGATACGTCGAAATTAACGGAAGGGCAATGACGACCACCTGCTGATGCATCATCGCTGCCCCGGCAAGATGTTGCAAATGCAACAGAATAACTCAAGCTAACAACTCATCATAACACAGGCAACGTTATAAACCACATAACTGATTACATTTTTTAATCACGTAATTCAAAAGATCAGTTGACGGCGCAAGTGTTACCCCGCGCTCAAAGGTAGGCAATGGAAGGCTCGTTCTGGTAAAGTTGCGAGTAGAGCTGAGCTTTCCATACAGTCATCCGTTGTGAGATTCAAGAGCGATATCAGGCAACGGGGCAATACAACAAGGAGAGGTCAGGAGGGACCGTTGCCACCAGAACAATTCTAAGTTCAACTTGGAGCACGGTTTTGGAGGATGAGACTCGGCCACAAACAACGGATAATTAACAGAAGAATCGAGCGGAGTTTAAAAGATTTTAACTATAAAACCATTCTTTGAATTGTTATTTGAAGCTTTAAGAATTGCAACGACTGTCCGGTGAGATAACAATTGTCCACCATATATTAAATAAAAGATTTATAAGAATTATTAATTTGTGTTTCTTATTTTTTGCTGGATCGGAACGATCAACACATTCAAATAAAATACAGTACATGTATGTAATTCAAAATGCTCGAAAATCATATAGCGAACATTTTATCGTTCCACGGTCAAAACCCCTCTTGAATTCCTATGGGGATACTTGGAAGAAAAAATATAACACCAGTAAAACAGCTCCGTCCTTGATGCTTAAAGCCAACATTCGAAGCGATAGTGTTGAGATAACACTAGAAGTCAGCGACATTATTTTGAAAAACGTACTTAAAAGAGGTCCCCACGCCCAGAGAGGGCCACCTGACCGACATCATATGCCATTCATAATGTTAAAAATCAAATGTATTCAATCCGTAAAAAAACAAATAATAAAACTGTATTTTATTTAAAAGTTATTTTAAAAAAATGTCGGCCCGGAACATAAAACGCACCCTGTATAGCATCTTTTTTAGTTGAACAACAACATGTCTTATTTGGTATACCAGTAAATCCTACAAAACCTTAAACTCATTAACCTTGGCCTGGAAATGAAAGCAAATAAGAAACGCTCAAAAATATGTTAAACAAGTGAAGAATGTGGATTAGAAAACCTAATCTGTTGACGTACATTGGCTCAGAATATTACGTAAGCCTGTCCATTAACACGGTAATCTGGTTTTCCCTCTTTTAGCCAGACTAACACTTTTCCCTGTTAACTGTGTACAACTAAACGTGCCGTGAACTTCGATTTCGTAACCTAATCAAAGAAGGTACGTGCTGCACCGAACGTATAGCGCGAACTTGGTATCTTAAAGCAGAGACCAACTAACAGTCATAAGTAACAAAATACAAAAACAAAAAATTACAAATAAACTTTCCAATGAGTGAAAAGAAAATTCACTCGATTCGAGGATGAAACTGTTTTCGTTGGGAACGTACATTCGCTGACTAATCAAAAGTTTGTGGCTGTTGTAAGGTGGAATTATTTCTCAGAGTCCAATAAAGAAACAGGTGCAAAGACCTTAACTTGTCCATCTTTGAAAGCACCGTTACGATTCCAGAAACTTCCACAGCACTGGATGCGAATAAATAAAAGCAAAAGGCGATTGGCCAGATTTCGTCACATCAGTGAGTTGCTGTTTGTTTTATAAAGGTAAAGCGGTGGAATGCCGGGAAGGGGCGGAAAAATTCAAAACAAACAACAAGGAACGCCAGGTAAGAGAGACATTCAACACCAAGCACCGTTACAAAGATGATATCACTTCCTCATAAGAAATCCGGTACACGTTGTGGCTCATCTGATGCGTCCGCCCCTGCGCTTTGGTCGGATTACGATTAAAACAAGACCAAGACAGACCGTCATTCACCACCTTTCCACCAAGGGACATCTCGGACCGCGGTCAGTACTGCTTGTTTGGTTCTTTGCCTTTCTTTTTGGTTTATGTTAATTTTAAGATGAAGATAAAAAAAGGAATGCGATCTATATTGTAAAGCTGTGGAAGCGACTTACCCGCGCGGTGGCGCGTATTGGTTTATCTTCGTACATTTGAAATTAGAACGTGTTCTCTGGGGTGTTTGGCCGGGCTGTGCCTGAGAAGTATGCCGGTGGGTAGTTGGCTGCGTTTGAAGGCGATCACACGACGACATACCGCGTCGGTTATTGGCTTTTATTTGTGAACAAAATCCATGTAGAATGAATGATCAGCTCTTCAACGAGTGAGAAGATAGCGAAAGTACCGTAATACGCTAATGTATTCCCAGAAGATATCGTTAGAGTTTAAAGTAGGTTATTGCGCGTTTGGATTTTTTGAAACACATTGACGAAAGGAGAGAAAGGTAAAAGGAAGAGTATTTTTGATATTAAGTTTTTTTTAAATTCAATTTATCTATATTTTATACGGCACCAACACAGAATTTGTTAATGACTCACTTGTGTATCATATTCGCCTTTCCTGAATATACCAAGACGAATGAATACAATTTTGAGAAATATATTTTCGCCGCATCGTTACGAATTTCTACAATATTATCATCTTTTTTTTTTGCTTTTTGCTTCTTTGAAAACGTATTTGACTTGCCTTTAATATCGATCATTTTAAAAAACTGTGTTTCTGCGACGAAACTGCTCCAGTTGAAGCAATTCAAATGTGTATTGCCCTTTAGAAAGGAATATTTAGAAACAAAGCTTCGAAAATAAACCAGCGTGTCATTAGTGTCGGTGTGTAACCTCAACTTCTTCAAATTATGATTATTCTAGCTAGTGCAACTTGGCACAATATTACAAGCACAGGTGGTAAATTGGGGTTCACACTAGAAAGTGATCGGTTGAATCCTAATGCCCAGAGAGATACCATGCACGTTCCGTGAAAATACCTGGAAGAAATCCGTCACTATCTTTTGATGCTGCTCTGAAGAACCGATCTAAAAACTTTGAATACTTGTTAAGTGGGGACCCAACTCCGGGTTCATGGTAAGATACTACCATGATATAGGCTACATCAAGTGGTTGGAAGGAAAGCCATCTTCATAGGCTTTTAAACAACAGCTTCGATCCGTCTCGTGTCGACGGCCTTATGCGATATGCCAATGTGTCTTGAGATGTCAAAGATAATTAGGCTAAATATAAATGATGAACACCAGTGTTCTAGCTCGACCAATAGTAGGCTCTTCATCGGAAGAACGTTGAATGACTGGAATACCTTTTAATTTCAGGTAGTCTATACTTACGGTAAAAAACCTCTACAAAAAAAAATTATAAATAAATCTAATATATGTAAAAAAAGAGCGAATAGTAATCAAGTGATGTAATATATTTTAAGCTATATACAGGAACCGAATAAAGTGAGATATAATGCTTTGAACTAAATACATTAAATGAATCAAGTGGTGTAATATATTTTAAGCTACATACAGTAAACGGATAAAGTTTAAACTAAATACATTATATGAATCACGTGATGTAATATATTCTAAGCTAATTATAAATAAAAAAGTTAAGGAGAAAAGAGTGTTTCATTTCCACGTGCATTCTGGTGAACAGGAAGACTTTAAGTGTAACAAAGAAAAGTACGACGAAGGCCCCACACGATAATAAGGACCCGCATGACGTGCGCAGCCAGAATGGACCTACCCCCAGTAGGTAAGGTAAAAACCCAACACCAATAATAAAATATCATAAAAGATAACCCTCCAGCTTTATCTTTTGAATTTGTGACTAACGTCCCGCTACCCGTCACTAACGCAGGAAAAGAGGATAAAACGCAGTTACTGCTGATAGCCCTTGCCATTGACCAGAATGGACGCGAACCAGTCGGTCACTCAAGGAGTCTATCAGCCACTCTATCGTTATGGGCATTCTTCGCGGTATTAATCGATTGGTTGCACGCGTTTTTGATTCGAACAAAATTCGTTTTGTTAACCTCGGTGGGATTGGAGATTGAGATTGGATATATTATCAAACCAAGGTTTATCAGATGAACTTCGTTTGATGGAATGCGGAATGTAGATCTCCATCCCGAGAAGAATCATCTCTGTGACCGACTCCGCGCATGCGTTAATATCAGAGTCTCCAAGGCACAGCTCCAACCACGGAAAGGATGCGAAGAAATCTCGCAAATCGTCCCAGTTAGCAGCCCCATACCTTCATACATGGCGAAGCTGCTTAGGTAGGTTATTCGCTTGAAATGCAAGTGGTTGTGCGACAGATACTATGGCGGTTCTTTAATACATTCCCAAAGAACCGCCCATCCTCTTAAATTAACCACCTTCCAAACCCATAGTACTTACCTGCAATTAGGGGCAGCGTAAGCTCCCCTGCAGCATCACACCTGAAAGTTAAACCTCATCAAGGCATGCATCACATTGAATTATTATATGAACCGTACCATATCTCCATCGGCTCGGCTTGTCAGCAATTATAATAGATAAATACTTGCTGGCCAGCGTAATTGTTGACACAGTTGTAGCCGATGGGTTTTGCTACGGTTCATAACCATTTATTGTTCCAGTCCCGAGGTTCGCAACACTTGCGACCAATTTCCTTTATCGGCTATCAACCGATCATGAATTTGGACATGGATATGAACATTGTTTAGGTAACCTTGTCATGCCTATGATAACCTGCCTGAAAACCTAGTGTAAACATACAGTATCTCAATGTGTGCGTTTTACTTACCCGCATATTAATCAAACATACAGCCATGCAGCCTTACCCTTTGCCGCCTTCGACCAGGTTTCTGCTGATTTATGTCAACAAAATAATTTGCCTCCTTGTGCACCGGAGCCATACGGCTAGATTGGATATTCCTTACATCGGCGTTTCCAAGGAATCTTAGGCAAATCCCATGACAACCCTTTGTATCATAGGCACATCATTTACATCATGTGTGCCACCATTCGATCTGTGAAATAGAGTTTTTGTTTACTTTGAAACAAAAATCTATTTCGATCCATGGCATACATTTTTTTTTTTTTTTTTTTTTAACATTTTTTTATTTTCTTTTTATATTCTTAGTTTCTAAATTAAAGGCTAGACAAAAAATGCTTAAATTCTAGCTTAATTATCTTATATAATAACTTACTGGTCCTTCGCAGACGCTCTAAGCTAAACATTACTTAATATTTGTATAATTTGCCTTTCGGCGACAGAACTTTGTGGCAATACTTATAATTATTTGAAAGACAAAGAAAAATTTGAAAAACTTTGTCAATTTTTTTTTTGTTTTTTTTTTCTTAAAATTTAACTTACTTAACTTACCTAAACTTACCTACTTTTTTTTTTTATTTTTTATTTTATTTTATGTAAAATCACTTAGCTTAACTTAACTTAAATCTTATACTACCCTAATTCTAGAAAAGCTAAGTCTATGTAAGCTAGCTGATGATAGTGTGATTCTATACCGACTTTGGTATCCAGGTCTTTATATGCCATTCAACCACCAGAACTGTTGACGCTGTCTAATACTATCGTCCCGGTCTCTGTGGGAGATAGCCCTACTGAAGCGCAGGCGCTCTTCTTCGGTGCGCGTTACTTCCCGGTCGTAGCACAATCGCCCGTCTACGGATGATCTACTTACATGATAGATCAGCGGAATTCCGGATCTATCCTGTACAAGCCCTTTCATGTCCAAATCAAGGAACGCCTCTGGTGGAATAAAACCGTTACGACGCACGTTCTCATAGTACAGGGTATTTGGATAATAAGCCCCGAAAATTAGGTCATTGGACGAGCTTATTGCTCTCGCAATATGTCCTCTGATTAATTTAATCATAAAATTATCCACCCTATTTATGCAGGCTTCATTATATAAAGTCTCATTTGAGTAATACTTTTTGTATTCCGATTCCGGTGTTCGATATAATCTGAGACAGCTTCTCAGACACTTTCTTTCGAACACCCGAATCTTTTCCATCAGATTTTGACCTATGTTAAACCATACTGGACAGCCATATATGAGCATTGGCCTGATTAGCGTCATGTAGCATATGACTTTTACCCTGCTGTCAAGTTGGCTACTGTGAAATAGCCTCCTTGTCATAGCAAACGTTTTTCTAGCCTTGACCAGAGCAGCCTCTACATGTCTGTTGAAATACAGATATTGGTCTAGCCAGATGCCCAGGTATTTAACTAAACTCTTGGTGTCCAGTTTATCTCCATGCGCTCCCACGATAACTAGCTTTCGCCAGTTTTTTCTTATGTCGTTCGTGGCTTTATATAATGGCGTTCTAAATAGGATGGCTTCACATTTCTGGAAGTTGATCTTAAGTTTCCAGTCATCGCAATAGCGCTGCACGTTGTTGAAGTCTCGCTGTATTAAACTATTTATGATCTCAACTTTCGGAGCTGTTCTGTAAATTATGAGATCGTCTGCGTACGCAATAGCCTGCGGAAGTGCGTCTATTAAGTCGCTAATGTAAATATTAAAAAGAATCGGAGAGAGTACCGCACCCTGTTGCAAGCCATTCTTGATATTATACGTTTTATTAGAGGTCACATTACCATTTTTGACCACGAACCTCCTGTCCTTTGACATATCGTAAAGTACATATAGTAAAGGCTTATGTATGTCCCTGGCATACATCTTCAACGATGTATGGGTACATCGCCGCAGCCGCCGATCATCGTAGGTCTGCTTAATCAGGTGTCCACTGATCATCGTTTTCATCGCAGGGCATTGTACTTGTCCTCTACGGACACATATACAATCCTCCCCTATCGATGCAATTTGCGGCCATCGAATCTGATGGATGTGAATTGCATCGTAGAGTCAGATTTCATTAGCCAGAGGAGGTAGATGATCACCAGACAGTGCGAGCATTCCAAAGTAAAATTCTTAAGTGGTGTTGAGGTCGTCGCGCTGTCGGAGTTTCGGTTGCTAACTTTTAACTAGTTTTTTTGCAAAACGATGTCATAATCAGAATCGCGATCAGTGATTATCGACAAAAGTAAATTCGCAAAGTGTCACCACGGTTTCAGAATTGACAAATGTTAAGTGTCTCGCCGTATTGTGAAGGTTAAAAAGAAAGAGAACAAAATAAAACTTTAATAAACGTAACCAACGTGTTTCATTTCCTTGAACATTTTTGTCTGTACAGTTTGTGGTGTGTCAACGAAGGCAGTGGGAAGAAAGTGAATCCATGTCCCTGAGTCATCTACTTTTTCACTACCCACAATACTAGGCAATTGTCCGAGTTTCCCAGTGGCATAGCAATCTCCACGGTATAAATGCTCGGCTCGGATGTCAAAAACAGATCCAGGGTGTTCGCATAATCACCTCGTGTATCCCACACTCGCGTAGGTTTGTGCCGGTTCTACGAACCACACAATCCACTATAGGTTGAGATATCGTCGTTCCACCAAGAAACACACTCACCTATAGCTAAATTCCACGTGCCCACAGACACATGTCCTCAAAAGTCCTCCTTTCCACCTGAAACAAAGATAGCATGCATCTGGGAGGCAACAACCCTACGTATCCACAGATACGAAGGACAGGACTCAGCATAGGAATTGTGTACCAATCCATTAACTGGATATACACAAACGGTTGGCACAGCTGCGCCAGATATCGGCAGACATCGCATCTCCGGCGATAAGCGAATTGTCGGAAATCCAATCCGCCGACTAAACCTTTGTCTCTGCCGCAATATACCTCGTCCAAACAAAGGCCAATACGTGCACCAACAATAAACCAATGCTGTTCCCATAGGGATATCTAAACAAAGAAAATTACATTATCCCACGATCGTCTCATGCAAATCCACACATTCGATTTTTTTTTATTTTTTATTTATTAGAGTTCTCTCGGGAGAGGTGAACCTATAGCGCCGAGCGGGCCCCCCGAGATGCCATCATATAGCTGTTGCAGTTCTTTTTGAACAGTTGCAGGTTGTAACCCTCCGGGAATACTCGCGTGGGAAGGAAGTTCCACAGCTTCCTCGCTCTGTAACAGAACGAGTTCTGATGCAGGGATGTTCGCGCCGTCGTGATATGAACCACAAACGGGTGCGATCCGTCGGATTGTCTTGTGCAGCGCATATAAGCCGAATTGCGTGGAACAATACCAAGAATCTCCGAAGAACCGCACCCGTGATAATATCTGCAAAACAGACAGAGGTCGGCTACGCGCCTTCGATGTGATAGCGACTGTAGTCCCGAGGTCAGCGTCGAGTCCCCGATCAGGCGGATCGCTAGTCTCTGTATGCTCTCAAGTGGGTCGAGGGTATGTTTAGGATCCGAGCTCCAAACATGAGAGCAATATTCGAGCGTGGGTCTAATTTGGGATTTATATAGGAGAAGAAGTTGGGCCGGAGTAAAATATTTCTTGACTCTAAAAAGATAACTCAGTTTTCCTGAGGCTGGCCTAGCGATACTCGACACATGTTTATGCCATGATATATTCCCACGGACCGTGACGCATCGAGGCCCCGGCCATTCATCATCAGCTGTGGAACCGATGATCCTCTTTTCTTTGTGAATGTTGTATATTGTGTCTTCACTGCATTGAAGTCTACGAGATTGGCCCTTCCCCACTGCAGGACCCCATCTAGATCCTGATTCAGAGAGTCAATCTGTCTACATCTCAGCTGATGCGACGCAGATGCACCAATCGGCCAAACACTCGAAAAGGAGGAAACTAGCGTACTATCATCCGCAAAACTGAACACTTTGTTATCCGTTGTCTCCAACAAATCATTTATATGAAGCAAGAGCAAGGTTGGAGCCAAAATAGAACCCTGGGGCACCCCCGAATTAACAGGATACAGATCCGAATACTCGCCGTCCACAACAACCCGGATCGAACGATTCTCGAGGAAGCTCCTCGCCCAGTCGCAAAGCTGTTGGGAAAGTCCATATGAACGAAGTTTGCTCAGCAATGCCCCGTGCCAGACGCGGTCAAAAGCCTTGGAGATATCCAATGCGACCGCCCTTGACTCACCATGCTGTTCAATCGCAGATGTCCATATATCGGTTATAAGTGTCAAAAGGTCTCCCGTGGATCGCCTGCCACGGAATCCGTATTGACGATCATTCAGAAGACCGTTGCACTCCAAATACTTAACCAACTCTGTATTGATGACTTTTTCCATTACCTTAGATAAAATAGACAGTAATGATATCGGACGGTAATTTTGTGGGTGACCCTTTTTTCCCGTCTTTGGGATCGGCTGAACTCGAGCGATTTTCCAGCGGGTAGGAAAGGTCTTCCGTGCATAAGATAAGCGGAAGAGTCTGCCAAGAACCGGCGATAGTTCTGGAGCGCAGTTCTTAAGGACTATTGCTGGTATTCCGTATGGGTCGGTTGCTTTCCTACAATCCAGTTCACGTAGAATGCGTTGAATAGTGCGCGGACGAAATCTCACATCCCGCATCGAAGACCGTACCGGGGAGATCACAGGTGGCTCCAAAAGACCGGGATCGAGGTTTGAATTCGCGGTAAATAGATTCGCGAACACATTAGCTTTATCCTTTGAATTCATGACTAATGTCCTGCTGTTTGTCACCAATGGAGGGAAAGAGGAGGATGCGAAGTTACCGCTGACAGCTTTTGCCATTGACCAGAAGGAGCGCGAACCAGTTGGGCACCGAAGGAGCTTATTGATCACCCTGTCGTTGTGAGCCTTCTTCGTGGTATCAATCGCCTGGTTGCACGCGTTTTTGATTATAACAAAATTCGTACTGCTAACATCGGTGGGATTGGAGCGCCATTGCTTAAAAGCTTTATTTTTTGCCGCTATAATCAGCTCGCATTTTTTTTCAAACCAAGGTTTATCAGACGAACTTCGTTTGATGGAATGACTAACAGCGAACATCTCCCAGCCTCGGTGGTTGTTAGCACATTAAAATCGCCAAGGACGACCATTTCAGAAGCCGGATGGTTGATCTGTATTCAGTCCTAATAATCATCTTGCCCGGAAAAACAAATTATTATGGAAAATTTAACAAGCCTCGGGACTTGCTACATAAGGCCAAGACCGGATCCCGGTTGTAGTGCCGATAATGATGATGATGGTTGATCTGTATTCAGTCGACGGTACGTGACAGATCTTCGAAAAATGTCGCCGGTCGATCGTCATTCGGGGAGCGGTAAAGACAACAAGGACAACAAAGATGTGAAGTTGAAATTGATTATAATAAACCGTAATCTAAACTGAAGAACAACGAAGTGTTTGAATTATTCTTGATCGTGTCGACCATGCACCTATACCAACACAACACGCAGAGCGTGAGATCCGGGTTCTTATTTAAAATATGAAGTCAGATGACGACCCCAGGGTGTAATTTGCACCAACCGGTGCATTTTTCGGAATACAATGGACTCTGTAAAATGTCTTGTGGATCTACGCGCTTTTAAAAATTATGAAATCGTCTACAAATTGTAATCTAAGTAAATTTGGATAATTTGGTAGCGTTGCTCCAGCGCGAGTCTAATGATTTGCCGAATATACTGGAAATAAATATCAAGGAGCGAGCGTACTATAACAGCCCGTTTCATTATCAATCTCTCACTAAACGTCCTAAAAGAAAAAAAAACACCCTGTATTAGAGACAATTAGCAAAATAACTGGAGCCTTACTAGTTTGGAATATGCTGCCTCATAAAAACTCCAACCAATTCTTAGCACAAGAAAATATCTTCTCTTTCCCCCGTCTTATTGGGAAGCTTTACTACACAGTATGAAATCCGTTTAAAATAACAATGGCTTTGAAGAATATACACGTGTTAATGTTTTTCCCCATGGACGCATTGATCCACAGATCTCACGATAATTTAATTGACCATTATTTAAATATATTTTTATATATTTTTCACTGATGTTTTAACACTTCTTAAAATACTGATTACAATAATTTTCATCATAAATGGTAGCAAATAACAAATCAAAATACCAATCAAAGAAACACTCGTGAAATTGTCTAAGTGAATAAATTAAATACTAAGTCGAGGTTTAAATAAACTTATTATATTTTTATCTTAGATCTTTTCTCATATTATTACGACTAAGTTTTTTAAGTTTTAACCGGCGCAAAATATTGTCTTTAACATCAAAATACAAATTGTTCAAAAACGATTGTTATGTCAAATACATAATGTACGATTATATAAATATGTTTTGTTACATAAAATGGAATATTAAAACGAATATGCTTTAACTTTCCGATTTTAAAAATTCACTGATTTCTTGTTTTGTATGGCATAGATTAAAGAGAACATTGAAGGCAGCATCATTTAATGGTGTGTTTTTATTAATTAATTTATTCTATAAACAATTGGCACGTTTCTGAAATGGTTTCAAAAACGAGTAGCAACGATTAGAACAGCAGACACTGATTAAAAAGGAGAATGAGGAAAGGCGAACCTATATTTCTCGTCCGGCTCCGTCAGCTCAACTCTGAAGGATGGTCCAGGACTTCTCCGAACCATTTCAAGGAGCCCGTGGATTAATGAGATGGTATTTCACCGGATATATGGGTAGTGGTTCCCGACATATTAATCAATAGCGCAACTCCCACAATTGAATGTCGCTTGTTGAACTTTTATATACACAATCAAATGCATGACGCATCCGCCTCTCTAATTCAGCCATTAAAGCAGCAATATAACTTTTTGCATAAACTAATGCAGTCCGGCAAATTCTACAACAATGGCCACATTTTCTGAAAATTGAATGATGAATATTTACACTGTTTTTGACATAGTTTTTGAATCATAATTATGAGACTGTGGCGGTTCTACGAACCCCACAAATCACTGTAAGGGAAATCGCTTAGCTCGCCCATGCATACTTTCGGCCTCTACCGCACGTGCTCTCTTACACATGTTGCATGTTTCACCAAACTCCTTGTGCCTACACGGCGACAGAAAAATCACATTTTTCTGAAACGAATTCGTTGGAAATGCATTAGCTGAAAAATTCATTAACCAACGCGGCAAAAAATTACTAAAACGCCACGCGGCCAAGTATTGGACAATACTGGTAATCTCCTATGGAGCCAGCCGCAATTCGGTTTTTCCATCGCGAAAAGATCACCGTAGACACAGGCTCAAAGACGGCAATTATTTTCAACATGTACCCTACTGCAGAAACAATTACCTGTAAGTCTCACAGCCGAAAATAATGATAGCGGCCAGGTAAAATACCCGGGGTAATTAGGCACCAGGAAAAACACAAAAAAGGTGTACCGGAGAGGTAGAAAAAGTCATCAGGTACGGAGGAAATATAATAGGTCGAATGAGGGGAAAGAGAGAACAACTCGGCGAATCTTTTTTCGGTAAGAATATTTTGCCGTCGCGAAATACACCAGTAGTACAATATTAATCGGAATGTAGGGAAGGTGCTGTTGGCGGTCAAGATTGGTTGACATTGTGGATTGGTTCCCCATGTGGTATAGAGAACCTCACAGGCCTTCGAGCGATAAAGTAACCAAAAGGTTACTCGAGCGCGGACCAAACCGATTTTGATCTTGTTGAACATTTATAGTCATAAGTTGATTATTATAACTCGGTATCTTGTTTTTTGTAAGATACCCACGGCGAATGTTTGGAATGTCTGGAATTTAAGATCCCATTATATCATCTATTTATAGACTTTAAGGCTGCCTACGACAGCATAGCCAGGGTAGAATTATATAATGCCATGAGAGAGTTCGGAATTCCAAACAAATTGTTACGACTTTGTAGATTGACCATTACCAATGTAACTAGTCAAGTAAAAATAGCGGGATTGCTGTCCAAACCAATAAACATCTTTAATGGACTTAGAGCATTTGGGATGATAGTGAAGAACGTGTGATTCGAACTGGCGCTGACAGTTAGAATCACCAAAAATTGAACCAAAGCGCAACCCATCAGGCCACCCGAAAAAGTGTATACGAATTCGATTTCTAAACTCAAGTACATTCGACTGATGTAGATTTTGTTATGTTATCGCTACGGTATACGGCTCTGATGCATTTTCTTATTCGATTTTCGTTCGGTGTTCTTCACTATTTGATTGTGTATTGTGTGTGTATCTGTTACAAACGCGACAAACTGCGACAAGCGGACGGTCTAGCTTGCCCCCTCTTCAACCTGGCGTTGGAGAAGACAATCCGTAACTCTGGCGTTACAACTAGAGGGACAATTGTCACCAAGTCCAGCCAGATACTTGTCTACGCAGATGGCATCGACATCATCGGTAGAACCGATTCGGCTGTACAGGATTCCTTCGCCCAGCAGGCGGCACAAAAACTGGGACTGCATATTAATGAGAGAAAACCTAAGTACATGGTGGCAACTTCTGCGAAGAGAAGACCTAATGTTGGTCAAACTATCAGGGTAGCGGAGCACGAATTTTAATTAGTGCAATCCTTCAACACTAAAGCTACCGACATTTCATATATACCTATTTCTACCACTAGGGGTCAAATGACCCTTGTTTTAAAAATGATATATTTTAAGATTTATAGCATATAACAACTCTTAGTCCAATTTAGTGTATGGATAAAACATTTTTCAATTCCATCTTCTTTATTTATTAAATTGAAGGAAACATAAAAACCATCAATTTGGAAATAAATAATGTATAAAGCTTATGTACGTTCACCGCACGGGTCATTTGACCCGCCCGTGGTAGATTTAGTGTTAACTACCTTGGGTCAATAGTATCAGCCGATAAAAACATGGAAGAAGAAATACGGGGACGGTTGATCAAATCCAATAAAGCCTACTATGGTATATCAAGGCTCTTTAAATCCCGAAATTTATCCAGAACATCCAAGCTACTACTCTAGAAGACCATGGTCTTACCAATACTCATGTATGGATCCGAGACCTGGGTGCTCAATAAAAGGCACTCTGAGCTCTTAGTCGCGTTCGACAGCAAGGTCTTAAGGAGAATTGTTGGCCCTCTATGTAAAAGAGGGCGATTCTGGAGACGCTACAACCATAAGTTGTACGCGATCTATCTTGAAACTAACGCTGTAAGAAAAATCAAGGTCGGTAGACTCCGGTGGGCGGGATACCTAGCTCGATACTGAGCGAGAAGGAGCCTGCCCGGAAAGTCCCTTGTGGCAGGATGTATGGAAGGAGACAGCGCGGCAGACCTTGTCTGCGATGGATGGATGGCGTAGACCAGGGCGCCCAGAGCCCGGGAGTGCCAAACTGGATGACATCGGCTCGAAATTTGGACCGGCGGAGACTTTTTTCTTTTGTTTTTATTAGACTTCTCTCGGGAGAGGCGAACCTATAGCGCCGAGTGGGCGCCCCGAGATGCCATCAAATAACTGTTGCAGGTTGTAACGCTCCGGGAACACTCACGTGGGAAGAGAGTCCCACAGCTTTCCCGCTCTGTAACGGAACGAGTGCTGATGCAGGGATGTTCGCGCCGTGGGGAGATGAACCACAAACGGGTGCGATCCGTCGGATTGTCTTGTGGAGCGCATAATGCCGACTTGCTAAATAAGGCCAAGACCGGATCCCGGTAGTAGCCTCGATGATGATGATGACCCGCGGCGAATTACATGGAAATGTTGATTTCAGGAGGCACGAGGTAGCTTGGCGCAAGACTAATAACCTTGTCCGGAAAAACAAATGATTATGGAAAATTTAACAAGTCTTGGGGTTTGCTAAATAAGGCCAAGACCGGGTCCCGGTTGTATTGCCGATGATGATGATGACCCGCGGCGAATTGCATGGAAATGTTGATTTCGGGAGGCACGAGGTAGCTTGGCACAGGACTAATAACCTTACCCGGAAAAACAAATGATCATGGAAAATTTAACAAGCCTTGGGGTGCGCTAAATAAGGCCAATACCGGATCCCGGTAGTAGCCCCGATGATGATGATGACCCGCGGCGAAATACATGGAAATGTTGATTTCAGGAGGCACGAGGTAGCTTGGCGCAAGACTAATAACCTTGCCCAGAAAAACAAATTATTATGGAAAATTTAATAACCCATGGTTTTTTTTTTTTTTTTTTAATTAGACTTCTCTCGGGAGAGGCGAACCTATAGCGCCGAGTTGCCATCAAATAACTGTTGCAGTTCTTTTTGAATAGTTGCTTGCTAAATAAGGCCAAGACCGGATCCCGCCTGTAGTGCAGATGATGATGATGACGTAGCAATACATTCATGAGTTATTCTCTAAAATCGTTTTTAATTTGTTTTGTTCGCGAGTCTTCCGATCTCGCTGTTTACAAAAGGGCCAATGTCCTAAATGTTACTAAAACTCCCTGACATTGGATATTGTATTCAAATTTGAGTTTTTATTCATATAACACACAGATTGTGCAAAATCTGAAGCCAACTGATGCTGCCCAGAGATTCGAATTCGGTAAGTACATAACGTCAACGTTTTATTTTCAGGCGAGGCTCAGCGTCATCCAAATGGCCACGTAAATAAATGCAACTGAAATTGGAGTGAAACCGAGTCAAAATGTAAATATGAGAAGCCATTTCATACGTCAAAAGTTATCGTTTGAGCTGCAAGGAATAATCGGTCTGAAACACGTCGCACCTTAGTATGCACTTGAAGTGCTATATGGCGATACTTAACATTCTTTCCACCATACCTCCTTATGATTTTATTAGTTCTAATCGTAACACGTGGTTCCAGCAGTACTAAATAACATCTCGCACGTCTTTACCAGGTGTTGGTGAAATTGATATTCTGATGGTTATATAAATTGGGCTGCATGTATCTCCACGTTGCAATGGGGTTCTTACTTTGGAACCACTTAAAACATAAGGTACAGGCCTAAATCTCTGCATCTGTTAGCGACGCACATAAAACAAAATCACAAACGTACACAAACAAGGAAAACGACGTGGAAAACATTGATACTGCCAGCGACGCAGTACAAAAGAATGAAATATTGACGCCATGCTCAAACAATACCTTTAGAAAACGATGAATTTTTTTCTACTTTAACTTGTATTGTAAATATTTAATTTTAAACGTATAAATAAACTTATAGTAGAGATTTCAGTAAAAGTTAGGCAGCTTATAGGGTCTTTTAATACAATAGTTCTTTTTAAAGCGATGGCGCTCGTAGCGTCGGTAATGGTCTGTTTTTAGTAAGCATCATTCCTCACTAGGTATATAAGAAAACTACAGTCACTCAAAGACTACAATCAAAAACTACACAGCGAGCGGGGCCAACCACAACCGGTACTAACAACACACAAATGAACAACAAACCAAATGAGAAAGCAGATAATAAAAGCAGACAACAACCTGTCAATAACGAGCCTACCATCATGGATATGATGAAGATGCTCGGTGTATTCCAGGACGACATCAGAAGAAGCATTAACCAGCTAACAGAAAGGATAGGTAAACTTGAAAATTTTCAAAAACTACCGTCCAAGAAATCCAAGAAATAAAGACAATGAGTAATCGGCTCCTAAGAATAATCACTTGGAATGCAAATGGGCTCAACGGAAGAGTTCAAGAACTAGAAATATTTATAAGAGAACACAACATAGATATTGCGTTAATATCAGAAACACACTTTTCTCATATGAGCTTCATAAAAATCAGTGGTTATATGGCCTATTGGATTACGCACCCCAGCGACCGTGCCCGTGGAGGTACAGCTCTGATAATAAAACAAAATATACATCACTTTCATCATTATGGAAAATTTAACAAGCCTCAGGACTTGCTAAATAAGGCCAAGACCGGCTCCCGGTTGTAGTGCCGATGATGATGATGATACGTCACTTCCAACAAGAAGCAATAAAAGAAACTTTTATTCAAGCCTCCATTGTTACTATCAACCTTAATGGAGCTGATTTAAATGTAGGTGCTGTATATTGCCCACCTAGACACAGAATCTCAAAACAACAATTCACGGATATCTTCAAGAAGATCGGACAAAGGTTTATAATTGGTGGAGATTTCAATGTCAAGCACACTGCTTGGGGGTCAAGGTTGATTACTCCAGGCAAGGGAAAAGAATTGCTTACAACCATTAAAGAAGCAAAGTGCGAATTTCATTCGTCTTGTTCACCAACATACTGGCCTACTGATAGTAACAAAACTCCTGACCTGATCGATTTATTTATTTCGAGTGTCATCGAATTATATTAAAACGGATAGTTTAGTTGATTTAACGTCTGACCACACTCCAGTACTACTAAAACAGAATGCAGCTGTTCCCAGAAAGAACAGAAAACTAAATCTTAAACAACTAATATACAGATTGGGAAAAATTCCGAAAAGAGCTTGACAATCAGATTGAATTAAACGTAAAACTTCAAAATTGGGAAGAATTGGAACAAGTACAACAATTTTTCGAAACATTGAAAAGCGCAGCCACAACAGCAACTCCGGTGCCAAGTGATAAACCAAAACCAGCAACCACATACCCTATTGAGATTAGAGATCTAATCAAAGACTGGCCCATAGCTAGACGAACCTGGCACAAATCCAGACACCCTAACGAAAAAAAAAAATTCAACAAGGTGAGCAATCTAGTTATCAAATTAATTAAAGACCATACACAGAGTTGTAAAGATGAGTATCTAAGTGAACTAAGTCCGTCAGCGGATACGGATTACTCTCTCTGGAAGGCAACACGTAAATTTAAACGTCCTCTCATCCAGGTGCCACCTATAAAAGATACGCAGGGACAGTGGGTACGCAGAACTGAAGATAAAGTTGAATTATTTGCACAACACCTGGCCTCAGTGTTCAAACCATAGAACATCCACAGTAGTATTGATCCTTCACCCAGGTATCAAACTGAGCAAACAATCAAACCAGTGAGCCCAATGGAGATTGCCCAAGGAATCGACGAATGTTTGAATCACAAAAAAAGGACCAGGCATCGATGAAATATCACCTGGCGTGTACAAGGAATTACCTCGAAAAGCTGTCATTATGCTAACATATCTGTTTAATGCTTGCTTTCGACTAAGATACATTCCAAATTCATTCAAAACAGCCCAGATAATAATGCTCAAGAAACCAGCAGAAGAAGTAACATCTTATAGATCTGTGGGGGTTAAAGTATGGATGCCGACGTACGGCACGGGCTTCACTCTCACCCACCGACAGAAATCTGGGGAACGGCGAATAGTTGCAGGGAATAGCAAGCCAGGGAACAGTCACCACTGGGCCGGTTTAGATCGTTTGCAATTTTGCCAAAAGTTTGATTGATTGGGTCATACATTGAAGTTATTCACTAGCGGCCATCCACTAGAAGACTGCACTTCGGGCACATTGCGAGCACTTGAAAACCTTATGCGAAACCGTCACCCGCAAGGAGGAAACACCACAAATGAAACACCCGGACTTCGTTGAACTCCGTCTTTTATATCTTCAGTTTTTCATGTTTATTTATCGATTAATTTCCCCTTTTATTTAGGGTTACCTTAGTACTATATTTCACTTAACCACGGTTCCGAGAGCACTTAGTTTTGGTTCGGGTTTGATTCCCTAAGCGACATCTTGCAATTCAACTCGATTAACAACGAATGAAAATAAAGTCTCGATGCACTGCCCGACCTTCGGTTGGGTAAATCCGCATGCTCCTAACAGTGACCCGAGTTGCGCCGCACTATATTACAAAGGGCTGTTTGATACGCGAGGATTGCCAAACGCAAGGTGGCCAAAACGCGCGTCAGGTTCTGACGACCGACTCCCGTAATACACTACGTCAACACCGACTGAGTGGATCGAATGGAAAAATTGAAGCTGAACAAAGTGCTTGCAGGCGGCGGTGTGACCCTGGTGGCGGTTGGATCTCGACTGACTAATGAATAGAAAGAATCTATTCATCGCCTCGTGGCGGTTGAGTCATAGCTGAAATAAACTCACTGCCACTTACTAGGAATTTCGAGAAGACTTGTTATGCCTGCATAGGGAATTCAGTTGCAGCGAATCCTCGCCGTATGCTGAGTTGAATTCGTTGGTTGTGTATACCGGGTAATTGGTTTCGGCAGCATAGCCAAGTGTGATCAAGGGTCTTGATCGTTGTGATTCTTTCGTGGAAAATTAGCTGTCCCTTGGTTGCAAGCGAGAAGTATAGTTTAAGGAAGAAATAAACCGAAATTGTTTTCGGGGGAAATTGGGATTGCTTGGGTGCGAGAAAGGAATATCATTTAGATAAGGTATTAACCGAAGCAATTTCGGGGAAATGTATGCGGCTCGGTATAGTTGGTGGTGATGGTTAATGTTCCGTTGTAGGTTTGAATATGCGTTTTATTACAGCATATGAATTTCGGGGCAATTAAGATTGCTTGGTCGCAAGGAAGGAATATAACTTAAGTGAAGAGTTGACCGAAGCAATTTTGGGAAAATGTATGTGGGGTGATGTAATTGAGGGAGATGGTTAATATTCCGTTGTAAATTGGAATATGCGTTTATTTCAGCTTGGGAAATGGGTTCCTGATAAATTGGGGGATGTATGCAATTGCAGATTGGGGACGGATGCTGTTGCATATTGGGATGAATGCGCTTGCAGGTTTTGCATGGTTGCGAATGTGTGTATTTCAGGTTTGAATGGGGAGTTGGGTTGAGGTGACGCGCTGTTAGCGGTCAAGATTGGTTGGCATTGTGGGTTGGTTCTCCATGTGGTATAGAGAACCCTCAAGGACCCATATCGCTATTGCTATCCATTTCAAAACTGTTTGAGAAAATACTCCTCAAGCGACTCAAGCCACTCATCAATATTCCAGACTTTCAATTTGGCTTTAGGAATAAACACTCAACTATTGAACAGGTTCACCGTATGAATAGGCTTTCGAAGAAAAGAAATATTGCCCAGCTGTCTTTCTTGATGTCTCCCAAGCATTCGACAGAGTATGGGATGAAGGTCTTATACATAAAATGAGTAAACTGTTTCCAGCAAACTACTGCCATCTACTCGAATCATACTTGTCTGATAGAACGTTCAAAGTAACACACGAAGGAGCTCACTCTAGTTTCTATCCAATAGAAGCAGGCGTACCACAAGGAAGTTTCCTGGGACCTTTCCTTTACTTACTATACATAGCAGACATCCCAACAACCAAGCACACCTTCATAGGCACCTTTGCAGATGATACAGTTATATTAGCTGACGATAATCAAAAAAAAAGCTACACAACAATTAGAACAGGCACTCAACGAAATTAGCCAATGGACCACTGATCGGAAAATTAAACTCAACGAGATGAAATCTATTCACGTAACATTTACATTGCGACGATCAGATAACAATATTTCTACATATCTCAACGGAATTCCAGTTCCCAAAGGGGATTCAGCGAAATACCTCGGTATACATCTAGATAGCAGACTAAACTGGAGACATCATGTGAAACAAAAAGCTGAGCAAATAAAGCTGAAACGTAGACAAATGTATTGGTTAATCGGGAATCACTCTCAACTCAATCTCTATTGTAAAAGATTGATCTATCAATCTATCATCAAGCCGATCTGGATATATGGAATCCAATTATGGGACAAAGCAATCCAACAGAGATATAATTCAACGAAGCCATTATCACGAATGCCTACCGTTTTGTGACAAATCAGGAAATTCATGATGACCTAGAGATCAAATGGATTTATGAAGTTATCCAAGAATATGCTGTCAAACACGAAAGACGCCTACATAATCATACCAACGTAGAAGCTATTCAGCTCTTGGATATTACCCATGAATTGAGACGACTAAAACAAACGAAACCTCAAGAATTAATATGTTAAAATCGAACATACTAAAATCGAGTTGGGAGCTGAACACTGGCCCAGTACACCCTTACACGTTTTACTTAATTAAACTAAATTAAGTACAATTTAAACCTAGTATTAAACTAAATTGGTAAGATTGTACTATTCATATCCAATAAAGGATGTTATCAAAAAAAAAAAAAAAAAAAAAACTAAGTACATGTCAATTTTCAATTTGTTTCATGTTTCAATTTTGCATGATAAATTGGATATGAAAAAAAATATTTGCTCTAAGCTGAGAACTTTAGGAGCGCATGTGTCGCAAGTCAGCTGAGTTTCTGCGCAGATTAGTAACTGTAGATGAAACATGGATACAACGCCACACTCCCGAGACGAGATACAGTTAAAACAGTGGATTCTTAAAGGCATACGGCCTCCAAAGAACGCGAAGACGGTGAAATCAGCTGGAAAAGTTGTGGCTATTGTGTTTTGGGATACACGTGGTATTATCTTCATTGACTGTTTGGAAAAGGGACCGACGATAACTGGACAGTATTACGCGTCATTATTAGGTCAGATCAATGAGAAAAATGGCTCCTCGATAGTATAGTGGTTAGTATACCCGCCGGAGACCGGCGTTCGATTCCCCGCCGGGGAGCCTCTGGCGCAAGACTAATGACCTTGCCCAAAAAAAAAAAAAACAAATCATTATGGAAAATTTAACAAGCCTCAGGACTTGCTAAATAAGGCCGAGACCGGTTCCCGGTTGTAGTGCCAATGATGATGATGAAATGAGAAAATAAAAGGAAATCGTCCCTATTTTCTAAAGACTTATTGACCTCCATTCGTATTAAAACTAACAAAATGTACCTTACACAGACGGCCTGTGATTTAAAAGTACAATATTTAAATATAATAACTTAAGGGGGTGAATCAATAAAAAGAAATACATTTTCTATTAAAGAAAATCACGGATTCACGGCGATTAGTTATAAACAGAAAGTCCTCAGAATAGAAATAAAAACCAATGGCCATACATCCTGATGATGAATTTGGTTAGGTTTCAGGATAGGATATTGATATTTTTATAATAACTTGTTAAATGGTGTTTGCTTCATTTACACTATTAGAGTTCTGATAGAACTTTCTCCAAAAACAAGTACGCTATTAAAATTCTTCTGATAAGTTTCGTTTTCTCGCTTCACCTTCTTTAATTGGAGATCGCGCTAATTACATAGGCGCAGATTTTTAATTTATATACGATTTATTAAGTGATTATCGTCGTTAATCTACGAGAATTATGTGTGTAAATATGTTCCTTTTAATCTATTACCTTTAATGTGCTTTCAAACACTACACTTGGTTCCTGGCTTCTAACTTATATTTTCCTTTTTCCTTACATAATTTTTCTTAATAATAAAAGAGATTTTATGTGGAATATTAATGTTAACAGGAATTTTCATCCTGTTTCTGAGAATGATTTACGGCTGAATAAAATTAAGTGTGAACTACATATTCTTAGATCTGCAGTTGTCCTCTTCTTTTCTTTTGTTTTTCTTTTTCGCTTTCAATTATATTGAATTTAATATTAAGTTTTGGAAGATTATATAATTAAACAGCGTCAGTCGGACTTTGGAATTCAGAGAGTGCATGAATTGGATTCTGGACCTTTTTCTGGGATCCTTTCCGAACTTTAGCTCGAACCTCTTCGGGTTTTTCCGGTCGGACAAGTGGCTTCTTTTCGGGTGCCTTCATCTTCCAGACGACAATTGGTGACTAAAAGTAAACGAAATTGTTGTAATTACGGGTTTCAAATATATCTTAATAATAAACAACATTTTATATGTACAAAACAAAACGGTGATGTATACGGTTTTTCTTTTTTTTCAAATACTATACACTGTATTAAAAAAACTTAAACCAACTATAAGAATAAGTATTAAAATAATTTAAACCAACTATATGATATTGTGTTTCAGCAGAGATGTGTAGTTGAGTAAAAGAAATAGAACGTCGTACATTAAGAAAAGCGTTTTTTGGTTGTTCTCAAAATACTTTTAACCGCTGAGGCGGACTACATCAACTTCTTAACGTGTTTACCAAGTGGAATCTAATGGTGTTAAGTATACCTGCGCCGTTTGTAAAAATAATAATTAACAGAAGATAAGTACACCAGTAATTCGGTTTGCTGTATTATAAGAGTATTATACACGCCTGAGTTCCTTAAGGCTAAGGTGGAAAAAGGCCTGCACATGAAAGCTTTCGGAATTATTTTAGGCTAAAAAATTAAAACTTTTTTCTTTGTGTTTAGCAACTCCATATAAATTTTGATGTTTCTGCTAATATTATCCACACACGGCAATACTAGTTTTGTTCTTTGAAACTATTAATAACGAGATGACAATTCTACTTCGTTTACATTGTTAAATTACACAAGACCATTTAAAATTGTCCAACAAATAGTTGTTGGGCCTCGCAAATATCAACACTCTGGAACGATTTGGTATTATTAGCGGGTGAATCCTCCACTTAGTAGAAACCTTGACGTGGTACGGGGGCTTAAATTACAATGAGTCACTCAGGCTATGCTGACGGAGGCACATGCTTCCAGTAGGGCCACCCATGTCAAACAGGGTAGCGAGGAGTAACACACAAAGATCTACCATCCCTAATCCAGGGTGTTACGCGTCACCGTGCCCATTTGATGGCCTGCAGCAGTATACAGGCTTTATTATAATTCGCGCCTCTGACACCGGGTCGAATCAGAGCAGTAAGCAAACCTCACCAAATCAAAACGGGGCTCTGATATGGCGGACTTATTTGAAACCCCAAGACTCGTGGGAACAAAAATGAATAATCAATATACACAAAACAATCCCACGAAAAACCCGGTAGGTGTAGATGTGATGAGCCGACACCATCACAGGGGAACAAATCATCAAGAAAACACCGAGTCGGCAAAAAGAAGACGTAAAGAAAAACGGAAAAAGCGGGATATACGCGTCGGCATGTGGAATGTTCGAATGTTATATAAATCACGCGCGATACAGACGGTCGAAGAAAACACGAAACAATATGAAATGGACATCATCGCCCTTCAGGAAGTCCAACTTCCACATCAAGTAATCGAAACCAAAGGGCTCACACTGACCTGTGGAGGTACCGACACACATAACCTCGGAACTGAGTTCATCATAAGCAATAAGATTACGTCCCATGTAAAAGTTGTGAAATCTATTAATGACCCAATGTCGGTGCTAAAAAAGACAGGTCCCACTGGTACGATTATGTATTTATAAACGTACACGCCCCAACAGAATCAACCGACGACGAAACGAAGGATACGTTCTACGAGACACTAGATGAAGTATTTGATGGGATCTCATCATTTGATGTTAAAATCCTTCTCGGAGACCTCAACGCAAAAATTGACAAGGAAGGTATTTTCCAAACCAACTATAGGTAAAGAGAGCCTACACGACATTTCAAATGATAATGAAATTCGAATTATCACGTTCGCAGCGTCAAAAGTTCTGGTAGTGAAAAGCACGATATTCAAATACAAGCAAATCTATAAAGCCACATGGATATCACCCAACGGCGTAACGCGTAATCAAATAGACCACTTCCTCATAGACAAAAGACACCATTCGAATATCCTTGATGTAAGATCACATAGAGGAGCAGATTCCGACTCTGATCATCTTCTAGTGATGGGTAAAGTTAGGACTCGGCTCACAAGAAACCCACATGGGCAGTCACGGGAGACGAGCGAAAAGTTCGATATTGATAAACTAAAAGACCTGCGCAAAAGGGCTGAATATCAAGACGAACTAACGAATAGATTTCGTATCCTAGAGAATGGGAGCAGTGAGGAAGAGGAAACCAATAGTGTGGACACTAAATGGACATCGATGAGAGACACAATAAACAAACAGCCCAAGAGGTATTAGGATTTAAGAAAACAATTGTGTCCAAACCTTGGTTTGACCTTGAGTGCATGGGGAAGATTGAACAAAGTAAATGCCTCAGAGTGATCCACATAGAAAGATATGATGAAGCCAACGCAGGGAGAAGACTCGGATTGAAAAAATCTTAGAAAGTACCAGAGCAAAGAACACCAGAGGTATGTATGTCGGCATAAATTCAATGATGAAGTCAACGCAGAAAGATACGCGACAATTCGGAAAGAGACAATGAGACTCTTCAAACGCAAAACAATCCGAATAGGAAAAGACTCGGATTAAAAAAATCCTAGAAAATCCCAGAGCAAAGAACATCAGAGGTACGTATGTCGGCATAAATTCAATTAAAAATGGCTACCGAGGGAGATACAAAATAGCGACGGATTCGAGACACAAGCGGCGGATTGGTCGCAGAAACAAACAATATCTTGACTAGGTGGAAGCAGTACTTTGAAAACCTGCTCAATGTGCGCACCGATCAACCACAAATAAACGTATCAGACGTACATTATGCCGAGCCTCACATCCTAGAGCCATCTTTCAACGAAGTTGTAGACCCAATAATTCGATTGAAAAACAACAAGGCTCCCGGAGTCGACTGCATACAGACAGAGCTTATGAAGCATGGAGGAGAGGCAACCGCTCGAAAGATCCACCAACTCATCAAAACTAAGGAAGTCGCTCCGGAAGAATGGAAAAGCTCAATAGTCGTTCCCATTTTCAAAAAAGGCGATAGATCTAACTGCGAAAATTACAGAGAAATATCATTGCTCCCAGCCACATACAAAATACTAACAAATGTCATACTGGCGAGAATCACACCGTACGCAGAGGAAATACCGGGAGACTACCAGCGCGGATTCCGTAGGAACCCCCCAACGAGCCACCAAATATTCACAGTAAGGCAACCGCTGGAAAAAAGTGGGAATACGGAGAGACGGTTCACCAACTATTCGTTGACTTCAAAAACACATACGACTCAGTCGTATGGCAAAGACTCTGCCATATTGTAGTTGAACTGGGAGTCACGAAAAAATATGCCGCCCTCATTCAAATCTGTATGAACGAAAATTAAGGGCGAGTTAGAATAGAAAACCACTTCTCAGAACCATTTGAAATCCGGGACGGACTAAAAGAGGGGGATGGTCTCTCACCATGTCTGTGTGCTCGAGTATGTCATCAGGAAGGTACAAGACGACAACATGGCCGGATCATCCCTGAACGGTGCCACACTAGTGTCCGCATATGCGGATGACGTCGCCGTTTTGACCGGTGATCGAGAAAGTGTAAGTAAAAACAGTAATTTCATCATGGAAGCGGCAAAAGAGGTAGGCCTGAAATGGAGACAAAACAAAATAGATGATTATGACGAGAGCAGATGGACCTCAGAGAACACACATAAACGCCAGAGGCAAGATATTTGAAAAAGTTAAAGAATTTAAATATCTGGGAACAATACTGACGACCAGTAACGAAATGTCGAAGGAAATTAACAAAAGACTACACTCCAGCAACGCTAGTTGGCATGCAGTCAGTAAACTGCTGAAATCCACACTGCTATCACGTAATATAGAGCTCCGTATGTATAGAACCATAATCATGCCGATTGTTCTATACGGATGCGAAACATGGGCTCTCACAAAATGGGAAGAAAACAAATTCCGCGTATTCGAGAATAAAGTTTTAAGAGGTATCTTTGGCGGCAAATATGACGAGGAGGCAGGACAATGAAGGAAACTGCACAACCATGAATTGGAAGAGCTATTTTTTTTTTTTTTTTTTTTTTTTTTTTTTTTTTTTTTTTTTTTTATTAGACTTCTCTCGGGAGAGGCGAACCTATAGCGTCGAGTGGGCGCCCCGAGATGCCATCAAATAACTGTTGCAGTTCTTTTTGAACAGTTGCAGGTTGTAACGCTCCGGGAACACTCGCGTGGGAAGGGAGTTCCACAGCTTCCCCGCTCTGTAACGGAACGAGTTCTGATACAGGGATGTTCGCGCTGTCGGGAGATGAACCACAAACGGGTGCGATCCGTCGGATTGTCTTGTGGAGCGCATATAGACCGAATTGCGTGGAACAATGCCAAGAATCTCCGAAGAACAGCACCCGTGATAATATCTGTAGAACAGACAGAGGTCGGCCACGCGCCTTCGATGTGATAGCGACTGTAGTCCCGACGTCAGCGCCGAGTCCCCGATCAGGCGGATCGCTCGTCTTTGTACGCTCTCAAGTAGGTCGAGGGTATGCTTAGGAGCCGAGCTCCAAAAATGAGAGCAATATTCGAGCGCGGGTCTAATTTGAGATTTATATAGGAGAAGAAGTTGGGCCGGAGTAAAATATTTCTTGGCTCTAAAAAGATAACTCAGTTTTCCTGAGGCTGATCTGGCGATACCCGATACGTGTTTATGCCATGATACATTCCCACAGATCGTGACGCCGAGCAATCTCAAACTTTCCCCAGCCTCGAGGGCCCGGCCATTCATCATCAGCTGTGGAACCGATGATCCGGTTTTCTTTGTGAATGTTGTATACTGGGTCTTCGTTGCGTTGAAGTCGACAAGATTGGCCTTTCCCCACTGCAGGACTTTATCTAGATCCTGATTCAGAGAGTCAATCTGTCTACATCTCAGCTGGTGCGACGTTGATGCACCAATCGGCCGATCACTCGAAAAGGAGGAAACAAGCGTACTATCATCCGCAAAACTGAACACTTTGTTATCCGTTGTCTCCAACAAATCATTTATGTGAAGCAAGAACAAGGTTGGAGCCAAAATAGAACCCTGGGGCACCCCCGAATTAACAGGATACAGATCCGAACACTCGGCGTCCACAACAACCCGGATCGATCGATTCTCGAGGAAGCTCCTCGTCCAGTCGCAAAGCTGTTGGGAAAGTCCATATGAACGAAGTTTGCTCAGCAATGCCCCGTGCCAGACGCGGTCAAAAGCCTTGGAGATATCTAATGCGACCGCCCTTGACTCACCATGCCGTTCAATCGCAGATGTCCATATATCGGTTATAAGTGTCAAAAGGTCTCCTGTGGACCGCCTGCCACGGAATCCGTATTTACGATCATTCAGAAGACCGTTGCACTCCAAATACTTAACCAACTCT